>OX393550.1:17034184-17696684 GCA_947650365.1 Chamaelirium japonicum | reverse complement strand
GAGGCCCATTTATACTTGAAAAAATCCTAGGGAAATAATTGGAATTAATTTGAATCCAACTGGACACAAAACTGAATCAATTAGAGTTGAATCCGGATGAAAAACCTCAAAAGAAATTGAATCCGGCACAATGTCTCTTAGAGTTCGCTCGACTTTTCTTGTAGAGAGTTTGGGCTGTTTGTTTTAGCTGGGTTGATCGGGGTTTCTATTCGGATTTATGATGCCCCTTAGGCATTTTTATATATTTTATTTTTTTTAATAAGCTGGTAGGGGTCTAGAAGCCGAACCCCTCCTCATTCACAGAAAGGGATTTCTCAAAAAAAAAAATCACAAATGTACTGTTCAAATCACATGAGACTACCTCAGACATGATATTCGAATCACCATAGGAAGGTGCATGTTTGAAATTCAACACACAAACGTTCGGGCGCTGGTGTTATAATATGGCATGGCGGTATTATGGTGACTAGGACAAAAAAAAACTCTCGTTGCCGTCTGATTTTATGTAAATATCATAGTCGTTTGTTGACCCAAAATTGCCGACTACCTAATAAATACCGGAATCCTCTCCTCCACCCAAAAAGGATATTAAAACCTTCTATAAAGATGATAAATACCTATCAAATGACATTTAATGGCCATTTACTTTTTTTGAAGGTTAATTAGTACTCGCTCTCTCTCTCTCTCTAACAAATGAATCACACTCCGAAAGCAGCCGTCCGAGTGCTGACAGGTATGTCGCAACCGAAGGCGGCCATCTGAGTGCCGACAGGCATAAGCATTTACTATACTCAACATGGCACGACCTCCAATCTTCCAAGTGACCAAGTCCATGTCCTCCATTAGATCAAACAGTTTTCTAGAGCCTTCGATCCCTCGTCATTTTGCATGCATGTCTACTAGAGGACTCATCACAAAGAATTGGCCGTCAATTGAGTTCTTTGTTGACTGTTTTTACTGTTGGTGTGTTTAGTCCCACATTGGTAATGGGAGTAGATATGTCTTGTTTATATACCCCATAGTGCACTCTTTCCTTCAAGAGGTTAGTCTTTTGGAGTAAATTGGGGTTGTCAATTTGGTACCAAGCTAGGCTCTACTCCGGGAGCTCCTCCCAATTGTGGTTACCCGGCCCGTTTATTTGTTTGTCCATGTGGATGTCTACGTGAGGGGGCGTGTTGGCATGTTTCGTCCAACATCGGTAATGAGAGCAAGTATGGCTTGCTTATATACAACCTGAGAGAACTTCCGTCAGGCTAGGTTATAATGGCACAACACACTAGGTAGGACTTGAATCGCTATAGGCAAGGATGTCGCCTCACGAGCGAACACACACGAGAAAGGGTCCACCTAGCCCACAACGAATTGGAGTGGCAGAGCACCTGGCTTGAAACGAGACTAGATCCCGGGTAATTTCCCACAAGGAGCGATACCACTACCAACTGCCTTAAGCATATCAGGGGAAGGAATGCAAAGTCTACCGGGGTCTCAAGCAAGGGTGTCCTCTATCTCCCTACCTCTTCATTCTGGTGGTGGATGCTTTTGATGCCATGATTCTGAGAGCGAATTCGGCGGGATTAGTGAAAGGTATAGGTGGGTCGGGATGGAGTACCTCTAACCTGCACTACGCGGATGATTCCTTTCTTTTTTTTGAATCTTGTCCCCTTCAGTTGGTTTCCTTAAAAATTCTGCTCTACGGTTTGGAGCTTACCTCGGGACTCAAGATCAACTTCCAGAAGAGTAATCTTTACCATATAGGTGGCTCAGAAGGATTGGGAGAGAGCTTTGCCAAGATGCTCAATTACAGAGAAGCAGTCCTGCCAATGAAATATTTGGGTATTCCGATCAACGATAAAGCCTTGAGGTGGAAAGACTGGGAGAAGCTCATCTAGAAGATTGAAAAGAGATTAGAAGGCTGGCAAGGTAAATTCCTCTCTTTGGGGGGTCGTTTGATCCTTGTGAATGCGGTTCTTTCAGCAATCCCAGTCTTCTATCTGGCCTATTTTTATTTCCCTGCTTGGGTCATAGAGAGAATTGACCAGATTCGTAGAACCTTTCTTTGGAGAGGGGTAGGAGGTTCGGGAGGAGCTTACAATCTGATGAGATGGGACCAAGTCTGTCTACCCAATGTCAATGGCGGTCTGGGGGTCCTTGACTTGAGGTGCTTTAATATTTCCTTGCTCGGTAAATGGTGGTGGAGACTGCAGAATGAGGCTGGAGGCTCATGGAGATAGATTATTTTGGCTAAATACTTCAGGAGATTCTTCCCGATCAGCTCTCACGACAGGATTTCAGGTCGGATCTCGTATTTCTGGAGAGGAGTGATTAAGGTTCGGGACCTTTACAAGCAGGGGTGCTTAATTTCTCTGGGTGGCGACAGAGGAGTGCGATTCTAGGAAGATACATGGATTGGCGATGTCGAGCTAAATGTTCTTTATCCAGATCTTTTTTCTATCTCTAGACATCAAGGTGCTTCGGTTCACTCGGTCATTAGGATCTCTACTACTGGCTATAGATGGCTTATCCGTTTCTCCTCTCCCCTATCCCCGGCGTTGCGGGTTAGGGTGGATGATCTTAAGAATATCCTCTCAGCCGTCATCGTCAGACAACAAGCAGATTGCACTAGATGGAAGTGGCACCTGTCGGGGTTTTTTTTGGTGAAATCTTTTTACAAGAGATTGTTGCCTCCGGTTGAGAGATTCTTGCTGTCAAAATCCATCTGGAGATCCAAAGCCCCGTCGAAAGTCAAGATCTTCTCTCTCTTAGCTTCGAGGAATAAGATATTGACAAAGGTCAACCTTATGAAGAGGCATAATCCTCAAATTTTCGACTCTTCCTTTACCTTCTGTAATAGGGTTGAGGAATCCTCTTCTCATCTTTTGCTTGTATGCGCCACGGCTAAGAGGATTTGGGTGCATTTCGAAGATATCGGGGGTATCAACTCTCACCCTAGGAATCTCCGTGCTCTTTGGCATTCCTGGAGGTGCAGAGAGATCAAGAAAGAGCTGCGGAGTCCTTGGGATATTCTGGCTATGAGCATCCTTTGGACCATTTGGCTTGAGCGGAATAGGAGGATCTTCCACCAGAAGACGGCTACGGATGAGGAGCTTAGGAGAGCCATTGTTGCTACCTTCAAGATTTGGATTGTACCTTGGGTGGAGAAGTTCTCGGTAGAGGGGAGAGATTTTTGTAATCATATTTTACTTTGATTAGTGCTATTTGACTGGTTGGGGGCTGCCTAACCCTCCCTCCTTTGTGGAGGGGTTCTCAAAAAAAAAAAATTCCTTAAGCATCTATCTAAATTTTCGAGTGCTTCAATATGCAACTTCTCAGGACCCTAAATCCCACTTACAGGGACTTGGGAATAAGGTGGCATGGTTCCGAATCGCATTGATACCACAATTGGTCAGAAATATATTTTGGACATTTAACATGGTTTAAAATAAGGGAGACTTGGCAATAAGTCCTTTTTAGAAAATCATTTTTAGCTAAAGGACAGATAATAAGATGATTTTGCACTAGGTCCCTCCCAAAAAAGATGCATTTAGAGGAAGTCTCTTCGTTAACTTTTTTTCTCTTTAAATGATAAAGCTACCCCTAATACTAAAATCACAAATGCTACTCTTCACTGCAACAAACAGAACAATATACAGTTGTTACTCTTTATTTTTGAATTGTTACTTTCTGTTATAGTGAAATCATTGTAGCATTTTTTTATTTTCTTTTAAATCTTGATAAAAAAAAAATTACTACAGTGAAATCATTGTAGCAATTCTGACTTGATTCGGTAATACAAAGTGACAATTTGGTTATAAAGAGTAACAATTGCTACAATGATTTCATTGTGACACTTTTTCTTCAGAGAAATCTCATTTTTAAAACAAAAATGCTACAGTGAAATCACTGTATCAAATTGTTGTTTTTTTACAAAATAGTTACTATTCATGTGATTCCTTGTACCACATATAGGTATAAAATGGATATTTTTCTAACGGACGGATCCATAGCTAAAGCATCTTTTTGTCCGTCCCTATCATTAAACGGGTCTCTTATCAAGGACCTTAGGCACAATACCCCTTAAAATACTTGAAATACCCTTAGATGGTCCTACCCGATACCTTAAAACTTGTAGTAATGTGGCGAAGGTCCCTACAACAGATCATTGGTTGGTTCAGGACATGCAACATTTCCATTTTAAGGTAAGGTCCCTGACTTTTATTAGAAACCCCAAAATACCCTCACCTCTATCTTCTCCCATCTCCCTCTCGAGCGTGACCTGCAATGGCAGAGCCGGGAGCGAGCAACAGAGGCAGCGACAACACGACCTCAAGTTGTAGCTACTTGCTGCCACCCCCGGAGCGGCGAGCAGCGGAGACAGGTACAAGAAAGGGATGGGTTCGGTTAACGGAGGGTTCGGTTTAGGATCCTAGGTCTAGGGTTCTGTTGGGTTTAGTCCCACGTCGGCTAGGGGCTGAGCAATTGTGTGCTTAAATACCCTCTGGTGGACCTCCCCTTACGACCACAGTTTTGGGGTGAAAGGGTATTTACAAATGGTATCAGAGCTAGGTTCTACCCAACCAGGTTTAATCGGGTTACATGTGGGCTGGTTGTACCATGGGCATCTCATCCCCTGGTGCCGCACGAGAGGGGGGGGGGGGGGGGGGGGGTTGGCTGGTGGTTCAACCCTAGCCTCGTGTGAGGGAGGGATTGTTGGGTTTAGTCCCACATCAGCTAGGGGCTGGGCAATGGTGTGCTTAAATATCCTTTGGTGAACCTCCCCTTACGCTTGGTTTTGGGGCAAGAGGGTATCTACAGGTTCATCCGATGGCCTATAGATCTTAGGTTTAGGTTCGGTTCGGCGACGGCGACGAGCAGGGTTTGGTTCGGTCGAGGGTAATTTTGTCTACAACAATTAGTTGAGCTGGAGCTTAAAAGCATCACTTTTCATCAACTCCCCCTCAAAAACATCAGTGGTCCTAACCCGATAGTACGTTTTTATGGAACATCATGTACCCTAGAGTTGGTTCTGACTTCAAAGAAGTTGCAAAGATAAATGAAAATAATAAAATTGGTGAGTAATCTATTTTATCCTATTAAACGAGGAAGATAACACAATTTGATTTTTTTTTTCTGTTCTTAAAAATTAAGAAAAGGACGGTACTGTCTCACTTATTCGTGGGACCACCTGCACTGAATGGGATGGCATAGTGCCAAGACGATACTTCACTCGAACCTGGTAAGAGGGTGGAAGAATAGGATTTTTGTATGGAGTAATGCTGTGCGAGCACATACTGTGGGATAACCCGTGGTGGTGTGGGGGCAACGGCCAGCGCTAGGTGCTGCTTGGTGTGAATCCCGATGTCCTGAGTGTTGGCCGACGCCCCGACACGATCATAGTCCCGCAGAATGTTGGGTTTCGTCTCACATCGGCTAGGTGATGGACGGTGGTGTCTTCATGTACATATGTGGCCCATCTCTTACGACCCGGGTTTTGATAACACATATGATCTATGGAAACAGTTGTCTTGATTCATGTTTGATAACGCGTATTTGGATTTTGTGGGTGCAGTCTTCTATTGCTTGATAACGTAGATCTAATTTTCGTGATGCACGATAACAGAACCGTCCGTTCATATTTGTATATATCTTTTTTTATTTTGTTCCAACAACCATGATTTTTCAAACATAATTCATCTATATATGAATAAGCATTTTGAATGGTATAGATCATTATAATATTTTAATTACTCTAATTATTCTAACATTATCAAGTTAAATTATTATTATATAAAGTGTTCCATAACCATCATAATTTCTCATAATAATAATAATAACAATAAAAACTGCAATAATAAAAGAGTAATACTATTCAATCCGAAGGTTTGTCCCGAATTCAGCGGCCCGAAGGTTTGTCCCGAATTCAGCGGCCCGAAGGATGTGGCAGCGTGCAACTGTTGGCTGAAACCCACCTGCAATTTTAAAATCTTTAACAGCACTAGTTGCACGCTACCACATCCTTCGGGCCACCGAATTCGGGACAAACCTTCGGGCTAAATAGTATTACTCATAATAAAAATAATTGCTAAGAGCATTTCCAACGGACTCTTACGATTCTTCCCTATTATTTAAAGCTTATAACTACCACGTAGGCTGGGAATGGAAGAGCACTCCAACGGGCTTCTCAATCTCTCCCTATTTTTGTGTAAAATGACCAAATCGGGACCTATGAAAACAATATTTACAATGACTGTTTTGGAAAGTAAGAAAAATAATAGACTTTTATTCAATGCAAACTAGGGCCCACTATTTTTAGTTTTTCCAAATTCTCTAGCCAACCTTAGGGAGAAGAGGGAAATATCAAAATAGGAAAAATTTGTGGAGCTCATTGAAGCCCATTTTGCTTGCTTTCTCTATTTCTTCTGGTAAAACAAGGAAAGAAGAAGTACAAGGGAACCCGTTGAAGATGCTCTAATAGCACCAACTTGCAGCCCTAATTGTAATCATATAGATGTCATCGGGAAGGACATCATGAATCTCATCACGAGGGCTTTTAGTTGGCACATCACGAGTGCCAGGAGGGGCATATTTGATTTGTAACCTCATAAGATGTGCTTCAGCCTCTTCAAATGATCGAAATGCACGATAAAAAGCTCCTCTGTAACAAGTGATCTCTCGCTGGAATCCCTCCCACATGTAGTAAATCTCCAACCTCGTACTGAGAAATACCACATAATATTTGTATGCCATAAATATAAACATGAACAATCATGTTAGTCAAGAATTTTATAAGAGATTTATTTGCCATAAAGAAATAACGACATTCGTGTATAATATTGAAAAAATATTACATGACCTGATACATAGAAAATAGTACATGATCTGGTACAAACTTCAAACATAGAAGTTCCATACAAAGTTAAGAATCACACATAGAAGAAATGAAGCTGCTCAACGATAGGCTGACATATGGTCAATTATTGACTGACATAGGACACTACCCAATCTTGACTCCTCTCTCTTACTTTGTGGGGCTATCAGCTCTAGACACATCTGGATCTTGGGCGTGATATTTGACTTTGAACTACATTGTCACCACCCATAAATATGATAAAATTTTACAAATTAATTGTTGAAATCACCACCCTGAACTAATGAATTCATCTGGGAGACTGGCAACTGCGTCCGGACGAACTAGCTCGAGCGTCTAGCTCATAGGCTTTGTGCCAATTTCGCCTTGGCGACCCCTCCGACTCGCCTGGGCATGATTAGGTCTAGATGCGCACCGACATTGAATCCTAACTAGCTTTGGACTATTTTTCGGGCCATTGGATCGAGATTTCGAGAGAGATCTAATGTATGCTTATTTCTCCTATTTAAAGGACGTCTAGGGCTTTATTTATAGGATGAAACTTTGTTTTCTTGAGAGGGAGGCTTGGTGAGGTTTCTTGAGAGAGAAAGTGCCCTAGGTGAAGGAGGTTCTTCTCGTTGAAGTTGAGCGTGGCTTGTAGCTTCTTGTTTCTCTCAATTATAGTGGATTGTCTGATCGTCTTTGCCTGTAGTTTTCTCCTGTAAAAATTTCCAAGTAAATCTATGTGTGTGTGTGTGTGTGTGAGTACTTTGTGGTTTATTCTGTCATCAGTTTCTCTATCTATGATTGAATATGTTCCGCATTAGATCCTCCAGGAATCGTTTGTGATTTGATTTTCATTGACCCATCGTAGTCGAAGGAGACTAGTGTCGAATTATATTGATATGGTACTTTGAGGGAATCCGTAATGAACTAGTATCAGAGAAAGCCAATACGCAACAAGTATTACGTAAATAATGTTGTAGAATGAAAAATAATTGCAGAGAAAATGATATAGAGAGAATAATGTAAATAGAGAAAATGATATAGTAAGTGAATGTCGTAAATAGAGTATGTATTATATAGATAATGTTTAAATATATTTTTTTTAAATAGAGGAAATAAAAACAAAACTAGTTTTGTGCTCAAAATTGGCTTTCTTGTCAAATGATCAAATGTTGATAATTCTATAACTGGTTTTCGATAAGTGATGCGATCTAAACTAATCCTAAATTAAGGGTTTAATTTGATCTAAATTATAACTCGCAAGTGCACGAATCGCTTTGTAGGAGCGGTGCGTATTACGAGGTCGATCCCACAGGGATTCCTAATGAGGGAACTGTCTAATCTAGGGTTATTAACTATTTAACCTAAATTACTTTAAACGATAGTTTAATGGGAGTTGATTATTTTGAGATTATAATGAAAAAGTAACTAAGCAGATTAAAGCATGCAAATTAACTAAGGTAGTGCGGTGCAATGTGGAGGTTCGGATATGAATGAGATACTAAGGCGGTCGAATCCACCGCTAGATCATCATAGATGCTATGTTTAAATTATGATGTTCTAAACTTATGCGAGTAGCATGCGGGAAACAAATCCCGTGCTTCCTCGAGATGCGATCGTTAAAGCGTTAAATATAATTATCTAATATTGGATTCAACTCAAGCATGGGTAATAAAACAAAGCATCAAACATCTAGGTTAAGCACAACGGATCAAAGCACATGAGCAGAGCATCCGATGTCTGAGTTAAACATGCAAGATCTGGGTTTTAATTCTTCGATTAAAATAGGCCTAATTGCATGATGATCAATTATAGTGCTAACTACAAAACATACGTGGCATGGATTGTGAGAGCAAATTGAATCATCAATTAATTGAGAATTGAATCGCATAAAACATTAAAGAGCATTGACATAGAACACATAAAATAAAACTAGCATCTACTAGATCCAGGGTTTCATCTAGGCCTTAGCATGCGGTTTAGCTAGACATGAGTTTTGTTACATCAAAGGAAAGACTGGAAATAAACGAAGTACAGATCATCCCTGAAGATTGCTCCGTGGACTTCGCCTTTCTCGATCACGTTCCTCGATGCTTTCTCCGCTTCAGCTCGTTCACGTCGTAGCCTCGATGATGGTATGGATGATGGATGACGGGATGTGGAGGCCTAGGGTTTTGGTTTTGGTCTAGGATAGTTGAAGATGGAGATGGGATGTGATGAAGATGATGGCTCGGTGGTGATGGGTTTAAGGTCGTCAAAAGCTCCTTAGTGGTAGATGGCTAAGGTGGGTGGTGTTCGGTGGTAGATGGCCCCTCTCCCCCTTCGGGTTTCGTGTGTGGCGATCTTATATAAGAGAGATGAGGAGGTTTAAGGGTTCACGGGTTCAAGGAAGGGAAAAGAGAACGTGAGAACTAGGTGCAAGGAGATGCATGGATGAATGGACGGCTGTGATTAGTTAGGAACGGGCTGCACTCAGGTTGGGTTTCATGCATGTTGATGAGGTTTAGAGAGAGAGAGAGAGAGATATGGAAAGGGATATCGGGAAGAGGAGGAAATCCCGGAGAGGAAGTTGGGTACGATCGGGAGGTCTCGGCTAGGTTTTAGAGAGAGAAAATAGGGAGAGAGAAGGGGATCGGGTTGCCAAGTGGGGCGGTTAGAGAGAGAGAAGTTCGGGACCTTCGGGTTAGAGAGAGAGGGAAGTTAGGTGGGGGAGAGAGAAAATATGGGGCAGCGGCTGATGGGGTAAGGAAGAGAGAGAGACGGTAGAGAGGGAGAGAAGTCCGGAGCTGGGCTGTTGGGTCTCGGTCGGGTAAGAGAGAGAGAAAAACGGGATAGAAGGCTGGGCCGCTGCATGAGTTCGGTGTGCATGCTGATGCACGGGACGGCTGGGATTTAATGAGAGGAATCAACGGAATGGAGAGAGAGTAAGTAGAGGTGCTGCACTGCTGCATGGGTTTTTGGTCGAAACAAAATGGACGGCTGAGATTTGGACTCCGGATGGCTATGATTTGATGAGATGGAACTGGGCTGGGTATTGGTCATCGTCATCCGAACCAATTGAACTCATCAATTATCTGCGTCATCCCCTTTGCTTGCATGTAGGTCTTCTCAGTTGAATCAAGCACTGCATCGGTTCATTGAAGTCTTCAATTTTCCGTTTTCTATCGTTCTTCAGAATAGGCCTCCAAACGGGCAGAGCATCTTCCATCGAACCCCTGTGAGAATATCCACGGGTTGGTCCTGAAGTCCTTGAGCTGACTGCATCGAAAACCGGATCAATTTCCTGAAAAACACACATGAAATGACGCTTGTCAGGTTTAAACACGATTATCGATAAAAGGATAATTTGGACTTTCGGGCTCTGTATCTTTCATGCATGCAATGTATTAGAGTGAACCAATATGTCGTTGGGTTCGTATGAAAGTCTACTAGATCGTGGTGCAAAGAAACTCATGCAGTTTACGTGTATTATGAAAGTTTTACGTAGCAATGTGACGCTATGTGCATGAAAAAGAAAGGATAAATCGCACCAAATGGACGCTCAACACACCCCCAAACTTAAATCTTTCTCGTCCTCGAGAAAGCAAACAAAATAAACTAAGAAAATAATAAAAGAATAAAAATAACTTAACTCACTTTCGCAGGAATCGCGATTGCACTTAGCACGTGCAACAAGCCGTTAAACCCCTGGGTTACCCCAGTGGACGAGTTTTGTCTCGTGAGGGTTTGCAGTGAATCTACCCACAAAATTCAAACTTTTTTTTTTTTTTGAAAATATAAATAAGAAATAAGAAAAGTCGGTTTCATAGAATAATTAAAAAGTACTCAAAAATAGAATTTCTAAGGCACAAGACTCACAAGGTATCTAACCCAAGCTTCGGCTTTCGAAGTACGCACTTTAGGTTCTAACTATTAGTTTCCCGTTAAAAAATGTCAAGGTTAACTATGCTCGAGTGCACGGTGCTGTCTGGGCTAAACACAACTGGGGGTTTGGTTCTCTACATTCATAACATTCTAACAGTCTCCTAGAACGGTCAAAGTCGACCTTAGAACCTGAGTCAAAACCAGCTAATCTAGACAGGCTAGTGAGAGTTGTGGATATTCACCTTAATACCTTTCGGCTTTATATGTGATATTCCAGTTTCCCCACATTGTTTATAACGACGGCTTTCACACTATTTTCTTTTCTTTTCTTTCTTTTTTTTTTTTCCTTTTTTTTTTCGGTCTCATTTTTTTCTGGATCTAATTATATATCCCTTCCTAACTTGTACCATGCCAGCTGCACTCTATGCCCATGACACGCTGCCAACGCTCTCATGAGTTAGGTAGCCATCCTCATGTTGTCTTTATATTTGATTCACTCTGCATCCATAGGATCATTCTCATAACCCTATCGATCAGGCTTCACTCATACTAGGGCATACAGGTTAAGACTTTTATATAATTAAATCATAGACCATGCTAATAGGTAGCCCTTTCCGCTATACCTTAAAATTCACTGGTCGCTTTTCTAATAATATCTCTCTTTTTTTTCAAACCAAGTGAACCAGATCCGCATGGTTCATCAGGACTCCAAGTGACTATTAGGTGATATGAAAGCTTTGAATCTAGACCCTAGAGGTGTAAGCCAGATGTGAAGTGAAAAGTCAAGTCTAGTTTGTTTTGACAATCTCTAAAAAGGTTACTAAGGGTCAGAACCATATTAGACTTACTTTTCTAGCTAATCCTTGGCCTTTATCCCTTGATTATCAGGTGCCTTATAGTCCTATTCGAGTACGATAGAATTATATTACAAAACCTGAAATAAAGGTGAAATATATATAGATATATATTTTTTTTTCTTCGAAAAGAACGAAACGGAAGGCAAAAGTAATACGATAAGAAACTAAAATATGAAAAAGAAAATAAAAACATGCAAATGCAAATTCCTATAGATTTCTATACGAACGCTGTAGTTTTGGTAGGGGACTACAGACTAGACACACATACACGAAGATGTATGTGCCGAGCTATCCCACTACAGCGTAAGTTGATGCATTATTAATATTATTTAAAAAAAAACAATTTTTTTTTTTTAAAATTCAAAATACAAACAGAAAAATTTTGTGGAAATTGAATGCATACAGGATTTTGCAAAAAGGTACATCACACCCCCAAACTTAAATTAGACATTGTCCTCAATGTATGAATTAGACATGCTCATGAATGAGATGATGACATTATATGATAGCATTTTTGCAGGACATGTATAAAATAAAAGAACGAAGTTTTAAGGATGGGTAGTACCGTATAATTTCTTTGCATCCTCGTTTCCTATAAAATATTAGTACCACAAAGAAAAAGAAAAAAAACAACTAAATAAACTAATAAAGATGAGCATATAGTAATAAATAAATAAATAAAATTACTGCTACAGTACAAATGAGTTTTTTAGCAGATGGAATTTTCAAAAAGAAAAGAGAGTAGTCATTCATTGAGAAATTATATTCTATAGTATACTTTGGGTATCTTTCTGCGTGAATCTTCTTTATTCTAGTAGGGTTCATCCTATATTGTTCTTCATGAATTTTCTTTTTAAATAGAACAATATAAGATTCATTATTATACTTCATATTCCACCATGTATCATCTATATTATCTTTGAAAAGTTCACATAATTGAATTTTCTGATTTTCGATGAATGGAGGAAAAATTAAACCAGAAAATATATATTCTTCATCCAAATGTATCTGTTGAAAATTAGATGGCAGAATTTGTAGGTCAATGTCCGATTTTTCGATAATAGATGGATGATCAATCATGATATCATTTATTTCAAGATTCATTGATAGAGCATTGGCTTCTTTAGCAAACATATCATCATCAATGTCATAAGGAAGATCATGAGTGACATCCAATATAATATCGGTTAAATCATCGTTCGGGTCATCAAAATTTTTTAAGCACGCCTCCAATGGATCATTAAAAGATGATTGAAGAATCTTATTCCCCATAAGATTGTCAAACATATTCATCTCATTGATTTTATTATCATTAGTAACATTTAAACTGGATGGGAGAACATTACTTTCTTTAATAATCTCATCATCATTGTCATAGGAGGAAGCATAGGCTTTTTCATCAATTATACTATCTATAGTGTTATCATTGATGACGTCAATGTTGGATGGGAGATCATTAGTATCCTTAAAAATTATATCCGTATTAATATCATCAATATTGCTCGGACAATCTTCCAAAGGATCAGATTTGGTAAGTTCATCTTCTATAGGGATGCCCATTTTGACCTCCTCATAAGCCCCATCATCTATTGAGATGCTAATTATGTTCTCATAATCCTCATCGGAGTTAAACTCAGGTTGAGATTGATCTTGAAGTATTGCTTCCTTAATGATATTAAAATGTGATTCAATTCTTTCGAAAGCGTTCATTTGTTCTTGCATATTGCTTTGATGATTCTGCATAAGCTGATTGAGCATAGACATTTGTAGTGTCTCTTCAAGAGTCTCCTCATTTGGTGGCATATAATCAAAAGGCTCTTGAAAATCTTGAAAATTATTTGCATGTGATTCATTATTCCAACTATAGCCTTGATGATTTTTCCAACTAGAATTTTGATAATATTGCCTACTTGGATCTTGAAAATTTTACCATCTAGGATCATGATAATTTTGCCATCTAGAATTATGTGTGTCATAGCATGGTGAATTATGTTGTATATGGCCATGTAAACTCCTAATTGTTGAATTTCTTCCAGGATATTCTAATTCAGTTGAAAAGTTTATACAATCCTGATATCTGGTGGTTCTTGTTTGGTTCATATACTCCTTTAGGGTCATTTCTTGGGGTGAATGTGAGTTAGCCATTATTGTTGAAGATTGATCTTGATATTTTGTTGATCTTGTCAGGTTCATATATTCTTTTAAGGTTATTGTTTGGTTAGTCATTTTGGTTAAAGATTGAGAACTAATCTAAAAATAAAATTAAACTAACAAAACTAACTAAGGTAAATAAGGAATAACCTAGATATGAAAGCTCCGTTGCAATCCCCGGCAACAGTACCAAAAACTTGATGCGATCTAAACTAATCCTAAATTAAGGGTTTAATTTGATCTAAATTATAACTCGCAAGTGCACGAATCGCTTTGTAGGAGCGGTGCGTATTACGAGGTCGATCCCACAGGGATTGCTAATGAGGGAACTGCTAATCTAGGGTTATTAACTATTTAACCTAAATTACTTTAAACGATAGTTTAATGGGAGTTGATTATTTTGAGATTATAATGAAAAAGTAACTAAGCAGATTAAAGCATGCAAATTAACTAAGGTAGTGCGGTGCAATGTGGAGGTTCGGATATGAATGAGATACTAAGGCGGTCGAATCCACCGCTAGATCATCATAGATGCTATGTTTAAATTATGATGTTCTAAACTTATGCGAGTAGCATGCGGGAAACAAATCCCGTGCTTCCTCGAGATGCGATCGTTAAAGCGTTAAATATAATTATCTAATATTGGATTCAACTCAAGCATGGGTAATAAAACAAAGCATCAAACATCTAGGTTAAGCACAACGGATCAAAGCACATGAGCAGAGCATCCGATGTCTGAGTTAAGCATGCAAGATCTGGGTTTTAATTCTTCGATTAAAATAGGCCTAATTGCATGATGATCAATTATAGTGCTAACTACAAAACATACGTGGCATGGATTGTGAGAGCAAATTGAATCATCAATTAATTGAGAATTGAATCGCATAAAACATTAAAGAGCATTGACATAGAACACATAAAATAAAACTAGCATCTACTAGATCCAGGGTTTCATCTAGGCCTTAGCATGCGGTTTAGCTAGACATGAGTTTTGTTACATCAAAGGAAAGACTGGAAATAAACGAAGTACAGATCATCCCTGAAGATTGCTCCGTGGACTTCGCCTTTCTCGATCGCGTTCCTCGATGCTTTCTCCGCTTCGGCTCGTTCACGTCGTAGCCTCGATGATGGTATGGATGATGGATGACGGGATGTGGAGGCCTAGGGTTTTGGTTTTGGTTTAGGATAGTTGAAGATGGAGATGGGATGTGATGAAGATGATGGCTCGGTGGTGATGGGTTTAAGGTCGTCAAAAGCTCCTTAGTGGTAGATGGCTAAGGTGGGTGGTGTTCGGTGGTAGATGGCCCCTCTCCCCCTTCGGGTTTCGTGTGTGGCGATCTTATATAAGAGAGATGAGGAGGTTTAAGGGTTCACGGGTTCAAGGAAGGGAAAAGAGAACGTGAGAACTAGGTGCAAGGAGATGCATGGATGAATGGACGGCTGTGATTAGTTAGGAACGGGCTGCACTCAGGTTGGGTTTCATGCATGTTGATGAGGTTTAGAGAGAGAGAGAGAGAGATATGGAAAGGGATATCGGGAAGAGAAGGAAATTGTTAGGATTGATGTGTTCTAAGCTTGTAAAACTTTATGTTTTGGTCTAATAAAGATTGATAGTTATTAATATATGAGATGCATATAGGTGCGTAACATAGTTACGTGTTCTTTTGAGAACAGAGAGCCATGGTTATATGGTAGTCCACTGAGTTGAAGACTAAGTGGATTGGTCCCGTATAACCTAAATAAGTTCGCAGCTATGATCAGGTTGGTCGCCTCATCATGTTAAGCTGTTGGCGATGACAGTTCATGGGATGTCTTCACCATGGTCATCACCAGGCACAGTGTCTGTGGCTGAACGGAACTAACACGGTGTACAGATCAGTGAGCAGACACTGGTACACTAAGCCGTGTTTCTGCTTAGGGTAAAACGGTCCTAAACCCTGAGGAGCCACGTCTGATGGACTAACCAGTTGCGTGGTGCTTTGGCGCACCAATGTGTGAGGGTCCATATGCAGTGATCCAAAACCACGGTGTACTGGGTTACCCGGCTGGCGTTGCATTAGCGTGTCACTCCTGCAGGCCATCCACACCCCTGATGGGAGGTGCGTTCCTTGGTGTGACTTACACTGTACTAAACCCAGGCCTGGTGGTCATCAGTTTGACTGTTGACCGGGTTCGATTACTCGACGGGGTAATCAGAGGTATGATGTATAGGTCAACCTGGAAGGAACCAAGTCATATGATCGTTCGAGTCTGACGGTAGTCTTCACCGCTCGAAGTGAATCATGGCATCAAGTGGAGGGACAGCGAGTTTACCACTACTAAGCGGAGAGTAGGGGTATGATGGAGAACATAGTAAGTCTGGGTGAATTGGAGTGCAGCCTGCGTCGCACTCTGGGTGGCTACGCAGGTTAACTCGAGCTCAGAGGATCGATGGTACACTCGGGTAGTGTGTCGATCGAGCTTGAGTTGGAAGCCATGAACCCCGGTCCCTGATGGTTCCACCTTATCAACATTATGTACGGTTCTTGAACCGTCTCCTCGGAACACCATAAGTAGGAGGAAGATAGAAGTATACGCTCCGTGTGTGCTTGGCACTAGAGCACGGTAGATGCGTAACTACATACGAGTACTAAGGGTTGAGCCCGGGATTAGTACAGAGTCGTATGTAGTAATCCCTAGCCATAAGTGAACTTCGCTGCATAGGTGCGATGCACCAGGGTATGTTGCGAGTTGACTAGTTGACTTTGCTAGAGGCACCTTCCGGTGGCCTCAGTT
Source organism: Chamaelirium japonicum (assembly GCA_947650365.1). Classification (NCBI taxonomy): domain Eukaryota; kingdom Viridiplantae; phylum Streptophyta; class Magnoliopsida; order Liliales; family Melanthiaceae; genus Chamaelirium; species Chamaelirium japonicum. The sequence goes on along the minus strand of OX393550.1, from coordinate 17,680,187 downwards.
AATAGTAAGTAACTAGTAGATATCACTTAAGTAATGGCCGTTAGGTATCGCACGCTAGAAATGGTCAAAATGAGGCGTCGGGGCATTTTGGTAAAAACCTCACTCTGCCGGACCTCACTGTTGGCCGACCCTAGTGGTGGGACACCTCACTAGGGCCGGCCCTATGATGTAGGGATAAGAATCCCTTATCTATAGGGCCGGCCATAAAGATAGGGATGGGGCGATAAATCGGTTAAAATCGAGCCCTAAAAAGTGGGAAAACGGATAAATACGCGGAGAGATAAAAGGGAGATAATGGAGAGATAATGAGAGGGGGTTAATATCCCCTTGGATCCTTATCCAAGGGGTGTTGGCCGGCCCTATAAAGGCACCTATGGGCGCCGGCCCCATGCACTAGAAAAACCGAACCCCCCTCTCTCTCATCTCTCTAGTTCTCTCCCTAATCTCTCTCCGTTTCCCGCTTGCTACTTCGTCTTCCTCGCGTGGAGTTCTGAAGAAGGAGAAGGGTCGTTCTTCGGAGGCACTCAGAGATCCGAGAGCGACGTTCCGTGCATCGTGTGAGATCGGGTGAACAAGAAGGTAACATCTCCATTCGTACCGTCGGCATCTTCGCGAACGATCTTCCGTCTCCATCGACAAAGAAGACAATCCTCCACGGTTAAAAGATCCGTAAGAAAGGTATGTGTAATCTAACATGTAGATCTAGCGAGCATTATGATTTGCATCCATGCTAGTTAATCATTACGCTAGATTGCCGTTAGGGGTTTTCGATTCTCGTGCATACACATGCACACATATGTAGATTAGTTTCTGTGAAAAATTAAATCGTGTAACGTGCACCATGAACGGTCTTTCGACCGCCAAATCGTTTCCGCTGCGAGCCTCTGACCCGGATTAACTTCCAACAGAAATCCCGGAGAGGAAGTTGGGTACGATTGGGAGGTCTCGGCTAGGTTTTAGAGAGAGAAAATAGGGAGAGAGAAGGGGATCGGGTTGCCAAGTGGGGCGGTTAGAGAGAGAGAAGTTCGGGACCTTCGGGTTAGAGAGAGAGGGAAGTTAGGTGGGGGAGAGAGAAAATATGGGGCAGCGGCTGATGGGGTAAGGAAGAGAGAGAGACGGTAGAAAGGGAGAGAAGTCCGGAGCTGGGCTGTTGGGTCTCGGTCGGGTAAGAGAGAGAGAAAAACGGGATAGAAGGCTGGGCCGCTGCATGAGTTCGGTGTGCATGCTGATGCACGGGACGGCTGGGATTTAATGAGAGGAATCAACGGAATGGAGAGAGAGTAAGTAGAGGTGTTGCACTGCTGCATGGGTTTTTGGTCGAAAAAAAATGGACGGCTGAGATTTGGACTCCGGATGGCTATGATTTGATGAGATGGAACTGGGCTGGGTATTGGTCATCGTCATCCGAACCAATTGAACTCATCAATTATCTGCGTCATCCCCTTTGCTTGCATGTAGGTCTTCTCAGTTGAATCAAGCACTGCATCGGTTCATTGAAGTCTTCAATTTTCTGTTTTCCATCGTTCTTCAGAATAGGCTTCCAAACGGGCAGAGCATCTTCCATCGAACCCCTGTGAGAATATCCACGGGTTGGTCCTGAAGTCCTTGAGCTGACTGCATCGAAAACCGGATCAATTCCCTGAAAAACACACATGAAATGATGCTTGTCAGGTTTAAACACGATTATCGATAAAAGGATAATTTGGACTTTCGGGCTCTGTATCTTTCATGCATGCAATGTATTAGAGTGAACCAATATGTCGTTGGGTTCGTATGAAAGTCTACTAGATCGTGGTGCAAAGAAACTCATGCAGTTTACGTGTATTATGAAAGTTTTACGTAGCAAAGTGACGCTATGTGCATGAAAAAGAAAGGATAAATCGCACCAAATGGACGCTCAACACACCCCCAAACTTAAATCTTTCTCGTCCTCGAGAAAGCAAACAAAATAAACTAAGAAAATAATAAAAGAATAAAAATAACTTAACTCACTTTCGCAGGAATCGCGATTGCACTTAGCACGTGCAACAAGCCGTTAAACCCCTGGGTTACCCCAGTGGACGAGTTTTGTCTCGTGAGGGTTTGCAGTGAATCTACCCACAAAATTCAAACTTTTTTTTTTTTTTTGAAAATATAAATAAGAAATAAGAAAAGTCGGTTTCATAGAATAATTAAAAAGTACTCAAAAATAGAATTTCTAAGGCACAAGACTCACAAGGTATCTAACCCAAGCTTCGGCTTTCGAAGTACGCACTTTAGGTTCTAACTATTAGTTTCTCGTTAAAAAATGTCAAGGTTAACTATGCTCGAGTGCACGGTGCTGTCTGGGCTAAACACAACTGGGGGTTTGGTTCTCTACATTCATAACATTCTAACAGTCTCCTAGAACGGTCAAAGTCGACCTTAGAACCTGAGTCAAAACCAGCTAATCTAGACAGGCTAGTGAGAGTTGTGGATATTCACCTTAATACCTTTCGGCTTTATATGTGATATTCCAGTTTCCCCACATTGTTTATAACGACGGCTTTCACACTATTTTCTTTTCTTTTCTTTCTTTTTTTTTTTTCCTTTTTTTTTTTCGGTCTCATTTTTTTCTGGATCTAATTATATATCCCTTCCTAACTTGTACCATGCCAGCTGCACTCTATGCCCATGACACGCTGCCAACGCTCTCATGAGTTAGGTAGCCATCCTCATGTTGCCTTTATATTTGATTCACTCTGCATCCATAGGATCATTCTCATAACCCTATCGACCAGGCTTCACTCATACTAGGGCATACAGGTTAAGACTTTTATATAATTAAATCATAGACCATGCTAATAGGTAGCCCTTTCCGCTATACCTTAAAATTCACTGGTCGCTTTTCTAATAATATCTCTCTTTTTTTTCAAACCAAGTGAACCAGATCCGCATGGTTCATCAGGACTCCAAGTGACTATTAGGTGATATGAAAGCTTTGAATCTAGACCCTAGAGGTGTAAGCCAGATGTGAAGTGAAAAGTCAAGTCTAGTTTGTTTTGACAATCTCTAAAAAGGTTACTAAGGGTCAGAACCATATTAGACATAATTTTCTAGCTAATCCTTGGCCTTTATCCCTTGATTATCAGGTGCCTTATAGTCCTATTCGAGTACGATAGAATTATATTACAAAACCTGAAATAAAGGTGAAATATATATAGATATATATTTTTTTTTCTTCGAAAAGAACGAAACGGAAGGCAAAAGTAATACGATAAGAAACTAAAATATAAAAAAGAAAACAAAAACATGCAAATGCAAATTCCTATAGATTTCTATACGAACGCTGTAGTTTTGGTAGGGGACTACAGACTAGACACACATACACGAAGATGTATGTGCCGAGCTATCCCACTACAGCGTAAGTTGATGCATTATTAATATTATTTAAAAAAAAACAATTTTTTTTTTTTTAAATTCAAAATACAAACAGAAAAATTTTGTGGAAATTGAATGCATACAGGATTTTGCAAAAAGGTACATCACACCCCCAAACTTAAATTAGACATTGTCCTCAATGTATGAATTAGACATGCTCATGAATGAGATGATGACATTATATGATAACATTGTCTCCAGTCTGTGATTCCCCCACGGACTACGGCCTGAGAACGGACAGAAGCCTGCTTAAGCGAAGCCAAAGCATAGAGGTTGTAGAACAACGTCCGAAACGGTAGTTCGCCCAACCAGAGGTCTTTCCATAACCAAATCTTCAATCCGCTCCCCACGACCAACCGTGCCCATCATAAAGTTGACCGCACGTTAATCCGCTAAACCATAGACTGACTCACTCTCTGTCTGTATATATATATATATATATATATATATATATATATATATATATATATATATATATATATATATATATATATATATATATATATATATATATATATATATATATATATATATATATATATATATATATATATATATATATATATATATATATATATATATATATATATATATATAGGGTAACGATCCAGTGAGATATGAGATATATGAGATAACTTTGAGAGACCTATCTAGAGGTTTTAGAATTTAATGAAAATTGGTGGGCATGCTCTCTATGGTAAGTTGATCATCCTCACAAAAAAATCTTTCAATTCAAAAACCTCTAAGAGCATCAAATGTTAGAAGATTTATCGACCGTCCATTAAAACCAATAATTTGAATTGTGTATTTGATACTTCTAAAGGTTTTAGAATTTGATGATTTTTTGTGAGGATGATCAACTTGCCATAGAGAGCATGCTCACCAATTTTCATCAAATTCTAAAACCTGTAGATAGATTTCTCAAAGTTATCTCATAGAAGAGTTATCTCACTGGATCATTATCCTCTATATATATATAAGGGAGGGATACTCTTACTCATGGCCTCTTACAAGTGCCACTTACTAATGATCCAGGCCGTCCGTTCCGATCATGATGGAGGGCCCAGATCATCCATCCCTCTATCTCTCTCTCTCAAATGTGAACAGCGACCACCCCCCCCCCCCGACCCCGACCTTCCCCACCGGCTCCGGCGCGGGGCGCGGAGCGACGGGCCGGAGCGGGGCGGCGGGCCGGCGTGGGGCGATGGGCCGGAGAGGGGCGACAGGCAGGCGCGGGCGCGGGCCGGCGGGCCGGTGCGGGGCGGCAGGCGCGGAGCTGCGGGGGCGGGGTCGGAGGGCTGCCAGAGTCGGAGGGGAAGGGGTCGGGGTCGAGGTCGGGGGGGTCGGGGCTACCGGAGGGGGGGTCGCGGGGCTACCGAAGGGAATCGGGCTGTCGGAGGGGGGGTCGGGGTGCTGCCGGAGCCGGAGGGGATGGGGTTGGGGTCGGGGTCGGGGGTCGGGATGGGGGGTCGGGGGTTAGGTGTTACAAATTGAGAGAGAGGGAGAGAATTGATCCCAGCCATCAAGATCGCAATGGATGGCTGGGATCATTAGTAAGATCTCATGAGTAAGTGCTTATGAGTAAGAGTATCCCTCCCCATATATATATATATATATATATATATATATATATATACACACCAGAGAAACAAGATGCTACCTACGAAAGCAATGTTCTTCGCTGCTTTGACAGGTCACCGGTGGCTATCAAAGCCGAGAACGATGACAAAGGTCTTCAAACTCACAATCGAGAGGTGCTAGAAGTCACTGGAGGTGGTCGCCGGCTGCGGATGTCGTCGGACGTCGTCGGATAAGATAAGTTGATGAATGAATGGCTCACAATGGAAATAGTCACCAGAGTCCTATATCGGTAGATGCCGACAGGTAGTGTCGGCAGAGATCACCGGTGGAGGTGATTGGAGATTGTTGATGTTGATTCTAGCTGAAGATCATATATGGCGTGGCCGTGGTGGGCTCTCAAAGCAGTAAAAACGCTGCTTTGAGAGGTAGCGTCCCGGCCCTCTATGTACCACACCTTGTGTGAGAACACTGAGATCCAGTTTCCGTTGATCATCAGCGAACCGTTCAAGGTTCGAAAATATAAGTTCACAAGCTTTTGAAAAAGAAAATTTATGTTATGAAAATAATAGCGCAGATGATTTATCTATTGAATCAGATTCGTCAATGACATACTATGGAAGTATGCAAAATAAATCAGAATGATTCATTGGTTTGCAACATCGTAGTTTCGCTGGTACTTGAATCTATAGACGTGATTATGGCATCAGAAAATTCGTCAATCAACAAAGTACAAGTTACTGATGTTGGGTTCGGATTACATGAAAAATATTTTAGATGAGCCAATGTTCAACAATTTTGCTATACGATTATATCCTACCCAAATCATGCTAGGATAATAGATTTTGTGCAGAATCAAATCAAAGTGTTCAAGATATACAATTAAATCATTGGAAAGATCAAGATGCATTCGACGGTGGTTCGTGCTATTTCAAAATCTGGAAAGGAGCATAAAAAGATAAAGGCTCGACAACATGCATGGTCAAGAATATTGGCATGGCATGATTGTCGACTTCAAGAATGGTACCCAGTGAAAGAGATTGCACTGACTCCTACGGCGCACGACATCATCGGAAACTATGATGACACTAGTAAAATTTTGATTTATGGGAGGATGTTGAATAGATAAACCGATTTTAAATTAGTTTGTATTAGACCCGGACGAAAAGTAAAGTGATAGGGTAAAATCTTCGTAAAAATAAGAGTGAAATTTTTTTTCCCAAGATAAACCTCTTTGTGAATGAGGGAGGGTTCGGCCTAGACCCCACCAGTATATTAAAAATAATAAAGAGTATACAAAAAAAGAAGAAGAGTCTTCTACTGTAAAGCGTCGGCATCCCTCGCCAACAATAAGCTCCGGCATACCGTAAAAAAATTAATGTCCCAAGACTTCTGGATGGACATGGGTCGGATTCGTTGCTTCCTCTATGCTCCCCAAATGGAGTAGATGTGAATGGACAGATAGTCTTCGAAGGGTTGCCAGATTTTACGAGCTGTAGGACACCTCACTCGAAGATGGTCGGCTAACTCGACCGCTGCGAAAATGCAGGTAGGATCTGTGACCCCGAGGAAGTTCCTCTTAATGCGGTTGTGTTTGGTGAGAATCTTGTTTAGGGTAGCCAGGCACATAAGAGCTGGGTTTTAAAAGTAGGTACTTTGAGTGTTTGAGTGTGAGTTAAGTTATAGTGTAACATTTACTTGTAATGGATCAAAAGAGAGTCGATGTAGCCATCTTGAGTGTGAGTTAAGTTATATGATGTTTGGTAACATTCGACAACCGTGAGTTCGAATCCTCCAAGCTCTATCAATCACAGTACTGCACGATGGAGTTTTTCTAATTGATTGGAGAACGCAACCAAGGTTTCCCTCGGCGGACCTTCTCTTAGCACTCCACGTACTCCATGCCTTCCCATCGGCGCTCCTTCTCTTTCTAGAGAGAGAGAGGCCAACTAGGGTTGCTTTCCCCTTGTGGGGATCTCCCTTCTTGTGATTCAATGTCGATGGCCTTCTGCTGTCCATGGAGGTCATCGATGGAGATGATGGACATGAGGGGTTTCTCCCTCCACATGCTCCGTCTTTAATGGATTTCGTAGATCAAGTGCTCTCGAGAGACAAAGCTTTGTCTCAAGACCGTGGATCTAGATCTGGCCTTTGAAGATCTGTGTCGGGTTCTGGGGAACGTGATGAAGGTTGTTCACATGTACTCTCACCTAGGAGGCTCACCAAGTGCTCGACATGCTAAGATCAAGAAGCGGTGAAGACGGTCCATCTGGATTCATGAATACTATTGTGCCAAATTCCATTGTGAAGGGACCAACTCAGAGATCTACTCCAAGCAAAGTTTGTAACATTGTATGTGGTGGTGCTCCTCTAAATTCTGATCTTTTACTTTAATTTGTTGCTCCCGAGGTTGAAGACGTGTTTCGCATTACTATTATCTCTACTGATGAAGTCCATGAAAACCTGAAGGGTTGGGTACATACACGCGTTGATCGGGTATGTTCTTGGGTGAAAACCATAATTCGTCAAATTAAATGATTTCATGGAGAAAGTATGGAAAACCAAAGAAATTTGGGTCCCCTTCTCGCGCAAGAACGATCATTTTTTATTCAAATTCAAAACAGAGGATGACTGGTTGATGGTTTTTAAAGGAGGACCTTTCTATTTTGAGGGTCGTGTGCTTAAGCATTGGCATAGTGAGATAAAGTGTGACCGTGATGTATTTGACATAGCCATTTGGGTTCAGATGCCATAATTCCCAGTGGAGTGCTGGTCTAGACGCTCCATTAGTTATTTAACTGAGTGGCGAATGCAGTGGTGAGCGTAGTGGAGAAACCACTCTGCGTTGATCGTCCAGCAGCAGCTCAATTAAGGTCATCTCTCCATCGCACGTTATTGTGTTGAGATCGAGGTGGAGGACAACCTCCACATATATCACACAAGTCCGGGTCAAGACTCTTAGAGAGGATGGGGTAGGTGGTAAATACAGTGATGATTACCTAATCCCTAATGTATGAATGGAAGCCGTAAATATGTGAGTACTCTTGCAAACTTTTCAGGCATTCTTTAAATGATTGTTCAACTAAAGCTTCAGCCTAATCCTCAAATCTTCAGCCATGCCTAAGTCCCAAGTGGATATCAAAGACCTCTACCAGGTGACCCCAAGAGATCCCAACTAAAGCTATGGTGGAGTCAGAGGAGAAACTTGCTGGTGAAGAACACTGGATTTCTATTAGGGGATCAAGGAAAGTGAAGGATCCTATACAACCTCCTAATCCTATCTTAGTCTCAGAGTCTAGATTCAATATCCTGGGTGAGGAAAACAGTGTTGGTTTAATGGATGAAGCTAACAAAGAGAGTCAGTCTACAATCATGTCTGTGGTAGTATGAGAATCATGTGTATGCAAAGCTAGTGCATAACACCAATATTGTTCCGACTTCACAACTGTTCGGTAAGAATGAAGACTCACCCAAAGATGAGCAAGCTGGTGAGGAGGAGAAGGGTATTGATACGCTTTTTAGTGAAAGTGATTGTACTCCTTCCTCGGAAGGTTTTGGAGCATCTTCTAACAAAGATATCGATGAGATACTTGAGAGGCTTTGTGGGTGCAAATTTTGGCATAAGTTTACCTACTATCACGGGACCCACCGGCCCTGCCTGGTGGGCCCACGAAGACTACCACGGGACCCACCGGCCCTGCCTGGTGGGCCCACGAGGACTACCACGGGACCCACCGGCCCTGCCTGGTGGGCCCACGAGGACTACCACGGGACCCACCGGCCCTGCCTGGTGAGCCCACGAGGACTACCACGGGACCCACCGGTCCTGCCTGGAGGATCCCCAGATACGGCAGCAGAAACCGCCATTTACCCCGGAATTCCCCACCAGAGAAGCCTATAAATAGCAGAGCCTTCGAATGTAAAAGGATCGATTCTGAAAAAAGATCGAATTCTCAGTTCTAAGAAACCAGAGCTCTGGGATTTCTAACTTCCGATCTACCATCTCTCTTTGATCTTCTTTTCTCTTTCGAAGAGATCAGAGAGCTTTCAGTGACACTCGGTCTGTCGAGGTCACTTCAACTGAAGTGTTAGTGAATTCGGGTTGCTCCCTATAGCACGGAGACGTAGGCTTCGGCTGAACTCCGAGATCACATCTCGTGTCACAATTTCTCTGATTGCATTCCTCTGTTTGCATATCAAAAGGCTTCGACTTCAATCAACAGATCGATCAACGATCTTCGACATCAACTTCGACTCCAATTGACTGGTGCTGCGAGAGTCTTCGGGTCGGCACGAAGATTTTCCCCCACAGGCTTCTAGATGAGGTTGTGGAGATAGAGTGCCGCTCAGACACTACGAGCGATGATTCGCTCAGAGAAGAAAAGAATGGAGAATATCCAACTTCCCTTCCAGAAGTGTAGACCGCAACTAAAATTGGTATGGAGGAGTGCACGATAGATGATTCGAACTTTCCGGTGAATCAGATCATATTCTTCATAATCTACAAGGGTTGGATGTTAGCTCTCAACGATGAAAAGAAATTTGTCCCGCTTAATTTGTTGGAGGACAACCTCATCCTCAATATAGCACCTCCTCTTGGCTTCTCGTTGCCGAATGAGGTGGATGGTACAAAGTCTCCACCCGCTCATATCCCGAATTTGGAAATGTTGAGAGCATCAAAATCTTAACCCTTTTTTTCTTGGTTTAGGGATTTTGAAAATGTTGAGGTCTTTTAAGGCCAAACCCACTGAAACCACAAACTAAAAGGTAAGCTTGCAAGTGATGTCCTTGGCTTATTAAGTAGTAATTAAACTTGAAAAAGGAGAGAAGAATATTAATGTACAAATGGCAGGGGTAAGGAAGTGGGGAGGGTGAGCTAACCCTTTTGTTAATTCCCACTGTCACTACTGCCCATCTAATTAATTCTATTTAAATAATGAACAAACCCAATCAAAATCAAATTCTTAATCACACCGGGGGTGATCTTCTTGCCTAATCCAAGGCCCGATAGATGACGACGAAACAAGGAAGGATGGCCCTCGGATTGGACACAAACAGCTCCTCAAGATTCGCGCACTGCCCCCCTTCCTCTCCCGCCACCGAGTCGTACCACCCGCCGCCGCCAACCTCCTCCTCCACCGGATCGTCCGACGCGCGCCGGATCCGGCCCGCAATGACGCGGCAAACGAGCATGGCCCTCCTCCCCCCGCCGTCCGGCAAAGGGGGCCCGCAGTCGTGGGCCCGCCCGCTGCTTGCGGTGGTCTGCACCCCGTGCGGCTGGTGGCCCCGGGCGAACCCATGCCGAATGACGCTGCAGACGCCGCACGAGGCGGAGGCGGAGGCGGAGGAGGAGATGCAGAGGGCGGTGGATCCCAGGGCGCCGAGGTCGCACGCGAGGGTGGTGCAGTGGAACCGGAGCAGCTCGTTGCCGTCCGCGGCGCACCGGGGGTTCTTCTTGTGCAGTTGGTTCCTCGCGGCCGATCCGGCGGCGCCGGCGGCGGGGGCGAGGTGGGGGAGGGCGCGGGACTTGACGGAGTCGCGGTAGTCCTCGAATCGGGCGACGGTGCGCTGGGTGTTGCGGACCTTCAGGATCCGCTCGATCATGCAGATGGGGTGCTCCTTCTTCTGCCAGCTGGACTTGAATATTATCTCCACGATATTTCTCCCCGAGTCCTCCGGCCCCAGCTCCGACACTGCAACCCCCGTTATTCCCCAAAATTTCAGAGCAAAAACCGGAAGAGAGAGAGAGAGAGAGAGAGAGAGAGAGAGAGAGAGAGAGAGAGAAATCTAGAGAGAGAGAGAGAGAGAGCAATACCGGCATGGCGGAGGGTCTGATGGAGCTCCAAGCCTTCGGACTTGGTGAAGACCTCCCCACAGTACGAGCACGCACACAATGTCCTCGGCCTTGGATACCTTCTCGATTAGTGGAGACTTTAGAGAGAGAGAGAGAGAGAGCGAGATCGGGTGCCTGTTGGATCTTAGTCATAATCGATTACCTGGAAAGGGGTTCGACGGAGATGGCGTGGCACTCGTAGCAGCCGGAGAGCTTCCTCAGCTGCATTCCGCCCCTCGAGTGCGGGGGCGGGTGGTGGCGGGCGGAGCGGGCGAGGGGGGCGGTCTCGCTGCTGGCGTGGGGGTCGCTGTCGGAGCGGGAGGAGGCGGAGTTGTGGTCGTTGTCGGAGCGGTGCACCACCCGGGTGTTGCCGTGGACCACGTCCCGGAGGGCGCAGATGGAGGAGCCGCACGTGGACCCCAGCTTCGCTTGCTTCCTGGTGGCGGTGGGGGCGGCGGAGGGGTCGTGGACTAGGGAGGGAGGGGTGCTCCTGCAGCTCAGCAGGCTCTTGAGCTGCTCCCATGAGGATGGGGTGGGGGGCTTCGTGGGTGGAGGCGGCGGCTTCTGCTTCCTCTTGCGGTGGTGCTGGTGGTGGTGGTTGGTGTTGGCGGTTGTGGGGAGGAACGAAGTGAGAGCCATCAGCAGGAGAGATACAAGGAGATGGATCAGGACAATGGGGCTTCTCTCCACCATTGCCCGCCCACTTTTCCTTCCCTCCCCAACTCCTTCCCTCTTCCCTAGAAATATAAAAATGTATGGAGAGAGAGAGAGGATAGAGAGAGAGAGATTGTACTTTAGAGAGAAAGAGGTAGAGAGAGAAAAAGGAGAGAGAGAAAAGAGAGAGAGAGAGAGAGAGAGAGAGGGAGGTAGTAATTGTGTTTTAGAGAGAGAGAGAGATGGTAAATGTGTCTTAGAGAGAGAGAGGAGAGAGAGGTGGTTTGTGTTCTCACCCTCTGATCAGGGCTGCGAGACTCAGAACCCAGCGGATTTATATAACGTGTATGCCCTGTGGGCCACGTAACATCACATGGCTGGATGGGAAGTCGGCATCTGGTGGTTACCTCACGGGCGGTGATACGATCTGAAGGTGGGTTGGGGATCTGGATGACTTTAATCCTGGATCTAGGTAGGGGTGGCAATTCTTGACCCGACCCGCCAACCCGACCCAAGTTAGCGGGTTTGGGTTTGGCTAAACGGGTTCGGGTCATAAACGGGTCGACCCGATGAGCCCGTTTATTTAATGGGTTGGGTTCGGGTTTGTACTTATAACCCGATTGACCCAACTTGACCCGTTTAACAAATGGGTCGTGTCAACCCGACCCGGCCCGACCCGAGCCAACCCGAACTAACTCGAGCCAACCCGACCCAACCCGATCAAACCCGGCCCAATCCGACTTGTCTTGACCCAACCCGACAGGTTTACATGGGTTTTGTTGACCCAACCGGAGCCAACCCGACCTAACACGACCCGACCCGTTTAGTAAACGGGTTAAACGGGACGGGTCGGGTCAACCTGTTTATTAGGCGGGTCGGGTTTGGGTTTAAGTTTTTGACCCTTTTATTAAACGGGTCGGGTTCGGATTGGGTGCTTTGCCCTTATACATATGTCTCAACCCGACCCGAACCCGACCCATTGCCACCCCTAGTTCTAGGTGTGTCGCCCATAGGTGGATCAGGAACTTGGTCCTCTTCGTTATCTCTTACGGTATTAAGCTCTTCTGCCGGAAAACTATCTGGTTTCGAACCAACCTGAAGATAGTTTCGAGCCAACCAAATGCTCCAGGGAATAGCTACCATGATGATGTCTCATACTTCCCTGTAAATCGGTCTGATTCTTCGCTTCCTTCGACGACAAGCTTATCCTTGAAGTGTTTCCTGCTCTGATGAGAGAAGACACATCTGAGAAGTAAGTGATATAGGGTCAAGAATCTGATAATTAATACCGAGAAATTCAACTAAAGTAGATTCACTTTGGTAAGAATCTTATCCAAAGATGCTAATCGTACAAAGGTCTTTGCTTTAGGAGGACATTTCACCTTCCATATATATCGAGTTATTGGTTACTTATTTCCCCCAAAGTTAAGAAAGTTGTAGAAATTCTTCACTAAGAAGGCCTCCAATATATGCCATCTCCACCTTGAAGAATCATGAGTAGAAGCAAGGCAGATAGGTTGCGGAAGGTTCATGAACTCACTTAGTTGATCGAGAAAATCCCTGGGAAAGGAGGAGATCGATGAATCCTGATCATCACTCCATAATTGAGCCAGAAATTCTTGCTTCTAACCTAACTGTTGCCAGCTTGTTATGTGTCAGAGCAAGGAGCTGATAGAAGAGAGTGTGTAATGGGATGCCATCAAGCCAAATATCTTTCCAGAATCTCATTTGAGAACTATTACCCAAAATCAACATGTTCTCATAGCGGAACAATATTGATACACTATCCCCTTCCAGAAAGTGGAAATGAAACATGTAGATTGAGATCTGATGTACAGCTAAAAGAACCTCCAAAAATATCTGCTGCAAAGTACTTGGTTGCGAGAGTCTAATGCTATGGTCTAAAGCTTCCGCCATCACTTTTCTAGCATCGCTTGATTAAAGTCTTTCAAGTTTAAGGATCAAACCACCTTGTTCTTTGGACTTGCAAGCAAAAACCCAGCGGTGAAGTGGATACGTCCAAAAAAACCATCTCGCCCTTTCCATAGAAAATTCATCTTAATGTATCTACCTTCTTAATGACCCACACTAGGACGGAGTAGAATCAAAGGAAGTATGTCGAGATTGCTGAGAGAACTAAGTTCACGAGGGTTAGGCCGGCTCCCCCCTAGAGAAAGATGTTGTCCAATCCAACCCATGAGTCACTTTTCCATTGTCTAGATTAGAGCTAGCATAACATGAATCCTTTGGAAGATGCCTATCATGTATCGGCAGCCCTATATATTTTAATGGGAGCTCACCCAATTGAAATTTAGGAGCTTGGAAAGCTCAATTCCCATCTCGTTGTTGCTGCCTACATAATACAAAAATGACTTCAAAAAGTTCACCTTAAGACCAGAGGAAATTCGAAAGCACAACAGCATGACGATCACTTCAGTGGGATCTATCTTAATAAACTAGGAGGGTGTCATCTGCAATGTAGATGTTAGCTAGAGACAGACCTAAAGTTCCCTAAGATGCTTGAGATGATCGAGGCCCGAGTGACAGCCTTCCTGGTAATGGCATCAAAGATATCCTTTGCTAAAATGAAGAGGAATGAGGAGGGAGGGAAACCCTGCTTCATTCATCTTCTTATTTTAAAATCACTCCCTCTGGTAATATTAATAAGATAGGAAAGTTTGGAAGAAGACAGACAAGACCAAATCCAGTTTAGTCATTTCTCCGGGAATCCCTTATGACGGAGAACTGACATAAGAAACCCCCAATCTAGTATATCAAATGCCTTCTCAAAGTCTAATTTGAGCGAAAAAAGCCTTTGAATGTATCTCTCTTAGATGATAAAGGACTTCTAGTGCTATCGCTACACTATTTGTAATGCTCCACGTACCCTTTGATGAATCCTAATTAAGATTGGCCAACTAGATCTAGTAGTACTGTAGTGAGATGATTCGCTGGCACCTTGGACACTATCTTGTAGAGATGGTTTAATAGGCTAATAGGACAAAATTCTGAGATAGATGAAGCCCCTTTTATCTTCGGAATTAAAACTATTCAAGAATAATTATTGCACCGAAGATCTGGTGATTCAGTGACGAAGTGTCCGAGGCAGCGATAAATTTCCTCCTTCACTATTGGCCAAAACGTTTGGAGGAAGAGGAAGGAGAACCCGTCTAGCCCAAATGCTCCATTGGGGTCTTAGTCGAAGATTGCTTTATGAAATTCTTCGTTGAAGAATAGGAACAGAAGACTATCCTGGTCTTGAATCCTCAGGAAAATTGAGAGATATACCTAATAAAATGTTGGCTTGGGAAGAAAGAGTGGTTCCACTGATTATGATCTACGAGAGGAAGTTTTTTCGACTTCTACTATTTGTGATATGATGAATGTACAAGGTGTTATTGTCATGTAATTCCACCCATTCTCATGAGAGCACTGCTTCCACGTGGCTTCTTCTCTAGAAAGAATAGAATTCAGATTCTGATTGTAGATCTTTAGCCTTTCAATGTCTGGCGGGGAAAGAGGAGAAGACTCTGCCAGAACTTCTAGATCTTGGATCCGCTCTAAAATTTATGTCTTAGCTCTCTTTATGCTGCCAAAATGGGTCGCTAACCACTGCCTGATTTTGTCTTAGAGCTCTTAATTTTGAGGAAAGGTTAAGAGCCAGATTTGATAAAGAGGGAATCTCATTCCACCACAGTGGCACCAGTTCTTTAAAGTTCTCCTCAAGTAGTCACATGCATGCTCTCAAATTTAAAGAAAGATGTAACCTGTAACATCCGCCCCAAACACACAAGATATTATCCGGCCGCACGAGAACTTCCCAGGGAGGCCACCCATCCTATTATTGCTCTCGCTCGAGCATGCTTAACTATGGAGTTCTTACGAAATCCGTAACGGCGCACGATTTTAAAACGCGTCTTCTATGTTTGGAAGATGAATTTATATAAGTAGCTCAGGATCTCCTTCTCTCTAGGCGATGTGGGGCTAACGTGTGGCCTTGTACACCTCACCTAACCTCACCTCATCCATCTTGGCATCACAACCATAGGAGTCTTGGCTCTTGGCTATTGGCCTATTGGCTCTTGGTTGTCACAATCCACCCCCCTTAGAGCTACACGTCCTCGTGTAGGGTTAGACCCCCCCGTCCCTAGGAGAACCAGCTCTGATACCATTTTGTAACATCCGCCCCAAACACACAAGATATTGTCCGCTTTACCCGTGTCCGCATTAGAACTTCCCAGGGAGGTCACCTATCCTAGTACTGCTCTCGCCCGAGCATGCTTAACTACGGAGTTCTTATGAAATCCATAGCGGCGCATGATTTTAAAACACGTCTTCTATGTTTGGGAGAGAAAATTATATAAGTAGCTCAGGATCTCCTTCTCTCCAGGCGATGTGGGGCTAACACGTGGCCTTGTACACCTCACCTCACCTTATCCATCTTGGCATCACAGCCTCAGGAGTCTTAGCTCTTGGCTATTGTCCTATTAGATCTTGGTCGTCACAATTCACCCCCCTTAGGGCTACACGTCCTCGTGTAGGGTTAGACCCCCCCATCCCGAGGAGAACCGGCTCTGATACCATTTTGTAACATCCGCCCTAAACACACAAGATATTATCTGTTTTGCCCGTGCCCGCACGAGAACTTTCTAGGCAGGTCACCCATCCTAGTACTACTCTCGCCCCGACAACGCTTAACTACGGAGTTCTTACGAAATCAGTAGCGGCGTATGGTTTTAAAACGCGTCTTCTATATTTGGGAGGAAAAATTATATAAGTAGCTCAGGATCTCCTTCTCCAGGCGATGTGGGGCTAACACGTGGCCTTGTACACCTCACCTCACCTCACCTCATCCATCTTGCGATCATAGCCTAAGGAGTCTTGGCTCTTAGCTCTTGGTCGTCACATAACTGAATATGAATAGGCAATCACCCTAAAATCATCAGACCGCTTATAAGTCAATTGAACTCCTTGGTATGTTGTTGATACGTTAAAATCTTCTTCGCTCTACTCTCCAATAGGCAACACCTAGATTCTTGTGGCACCAAGCCAACATGCCAACTATAAAACTAATGTCTGGTCGAATAGAGATCATGTTGTACACAAGGCTGCCAACCACAGAAGCATACTCCTTGACATAAACTTGATTACTCTCAGTTTGGCTATTCAGACACTGATCCAGGGAGAAAATGTCATCTTTTCAAAATAGGACTCTCATCAGGAGCGCACTTGTCCATATCGTACCTCTTGAGGACCTTTTCAATGTATGCATTTCATGCGAGGTCTAGAATTCCTGTCACGCGCTCTATCTCTGAAAATCTTTATCCCAAGGCCATAGTTTGCCTGACCCATGTTCTTAATGTCAAAATGCTTTGACAAGAACTATAGGTTGTCTCTAGGCTCCCTAGGCAAGGCTGGGGTGTGACGACCAAGATCTAATAGCCAAAACTCCTAAGGCTGTGATGCCAAGATGGATGAGGTGAGATAAGGTGAGGTGTACAATGCCACGAGTTAACCCCATATCGTTTGAAAAGAAGGAGATCTTGAGCTACTTATATAATTTTTTCTCACAAATATAAAAGATCCGTTCTAGGTTGTTAGATGGTAATCACACTAGTGTAAAACCTTAAGGTTGATGGGTCGATACCCAATATGCTAATAGAGGACATGATCTTGTGTCTGGGGGATCACCACCTTTCATATCAAGACTCGTTTTAAAACATGCACCGCTACAGATTTTGCAAGAACTCTCTAGTTAAGCGTGCTCGAGCGAGAATAGTACTAAAATGGGTAACCTCCTGGGAAGTCCTCCTACGGGCATGGACAAAATAGATAAATCTTATGTATTTGGGGTGGATGTTATAAAATTATATCAGAGCCTATTCTCCTTGCGATGGGAGGGGTCTAACCCTACACGTGTATGTGTAACCCTTAACGGGGGTGGATTGTGGCGACCAAGATACAATAGTTAATAGCCAGGACTCCTGAGACTATGATGCCAAGATAGATGAGGTGAGTTGTATAAGGCCATGAGTTAGCCCTACATAGCCTGGAGAAAAGGAGATCATGAGCTACTTATATAAGTTCCTCTTCCAAACATAGAAGAGCGTTCTTGGTGGTTCCATGGTAACCACACTAGTGCAAAACCTTGAGTTTAAGGGTTCGATACTAATACAAAAATAGAGGACATTATCTTGTGTTTGGGGGCTCACCCCTTATCTTGTCAAGACGTGTTATACGGTGTTCGATTGGTAACCACACTAATGCAAAACCTTGAGGCTAAGGGCTCAATATCCAATAGACCAATAGAGAATAATATCATGAGTTTAAGAACTCATCACCTTTCATACCAAGGCGCATCTTAAAACTGTGCACCACTATGAATTTTGCAAGAAGTCTGTAGTTAAGCGTGCTTGACCGAGCGTAGCACTAGGATGGGTGACCTCCTAGGAAGTCCTCGTGCATACACGGGCAAAGTGGTCAATATCTTGTGTGTTTGAGGCGGATGTTACATGGGGGGTTTTGCTATCGTTGTCGTGGGCTCCAGACAGGGATGGGGGTCTCACTGTCATCGTGGCCCCGAGGCAAGGTTGGGGGTTCCCACTATCAGCATCGTAGACCCCAGGCAGAGCTAGGGGGGGTCCCACTATCATCATCATGGATCCATGAGTGCCTTGGCTAGATTTTGCACCCACAGTTCTTACCTTTGTTTGCTTAATTTGTGTGTTCAAATCATTGTGTGATAAATTACATGTAACTCTGGTTCTTCTGGGTCATGATAGTGCTCGCCTAAATGAAGTTCAATCAAGCGCATTATGGTGTTTTTAAGAACATCTGAAGACTTGGCAATCTATCACACGTCCTTAGTTGCTTACCTGAGATACGTGCGATGGGTCGAATTTCAAAGGGTAGCCTAGGGTTTCTCTATCATTACGATTTTTGAAAGTTTTTATTGATTTTATTGTAACACGCTTTTTGATGATTCAAGCGAATTCAAAATGATTCTCTTTGTAGTTGGTTTCAAAAATAAAATATTATTTTATGCTCGAAACGTAGTTTTGTGTTCGTTAGATTTTCAATCAAGAGGAGTCCAATGCTTAGAATTTTCTAAGTGTTGGAGGTCCACACTAGCTGCCCGAAGAGTCGTTTCAGACGTTAGTGTTTGGGTATCAAAACACTCGTTTAGACATTTAAGAAGTTATTAGAATTGTTTATGTTCGTCCGGATGATTTGTGACATTTGGTGCAAAGCGTCCGAACGATGGGTTATGACGGTTAAGACCCATAAGGAATTCCTAAGTCCAGTGTCCGAACGGATGTTTGACGACGGAGTAAGGCGTTCGAATACACATTTAGACGATTTACTCCAGGTAGGGGTTGAACGTTCTCCAATGCAGGTTTGGCTCACTAGGAGGGGTCTAATCCCTTTCAATTCTGGTGATACTTGTCTTGTGTCAGCTAGGCTAATCCTAGGTATTTATAAGCCTCTTTTCCCCTTTGGTGTAATATAAGCCCCTAAAAGATATTTTCCCCTTGGGCTAATCCCCTTTGGTGTGATATAACAAAATGGGGAGGCATCATATAACCAAAATCTATTATACTGTCATATTATCCACAGTAGGGTGTGATTTACCTTTGGGTGCGCTCAACCTTTATGAAGGTTGACGTTGGGGTGTTATAGCACGCGACGAGGGAGTTCGAGCGTTGTCTCCAGTGAGCATCTAAGGTCACTCATGTTGGATTGAATGAAAAGACGACTAGTCAGGAGATTTGCGAAGAATCGAGGAGAGGATAAAAATCAGCGTGGTATAGAGGCGAACTCCTAATCGATGTTGTGAGACCTTATCTCTATTCTTGTATTGGACCTTGGTAGCTTAGTTAATAGCTCTCACCAATCGGGCAGCTGGCGAGGTTTTTCACTTGAAGGATTTTCCTCGTAAATAATATATGTTTATGTTGTTGTATAACTTAAAAGGGTTCTCCCCTTTTCCCCCACTAGTCATCACACTAGAGGAGGAGCTCCACAAGCTCACACACGCGTGTGTGTGCGTGCCGTGCCGGGTCAACCCAGGCTTGGGCTTAAGCGGCGCATGTGTGTGCACCCCCAGACCCGGACACGATAGCACCTTCAAAATGCGCTGATCTGCACCTACCCTATTTTTATTTTTTGCTTTTAAGCCATCCTCTACATTTATCATTTTCCTTTTGGGCCACTAGCCGTTACGCGAGAAGCGCTGCATGCTAGCCGTTACACGCTAGCTCTTTGTGAGCTGTAATGAGTGGTGTCAATGGGCTTGATCGCAGCCCATGAATGGCTCCTCTCTTGCAGCCTCCCATTAACAACCCGAGGCCTATATAAGGCCCGATGCAGCCATAGGAAAGTAACACTCTGAAAATCAAAATTGCTCACTGCCTCTCTCTCTTTCTCTCCCTCTCTCGGATCAAAGTGCTGCGGTGCTGACCCTTTGCTTCAAGAGAATTCGTTCTCTTGCTTTCGAGTTACTGGGTTCCTATAAGTTTTTTGTGGTTCACAAAGCCTTCTTAAAGTCGTGCCGACAAGAAGGAGGTCGCCTGACCGGGGCCATCGTATCTCCGAGAACCATTGCCATAAGACCCGCACAAGGGGGACAATAAGTTTCTTAGAATAGTGCCTAGCGTGCTTCAACCATTAGGCCAGATTTTCTAACTCCATACCTTTGTTATTATTAGATCTATTGAAAACGACTAGCATCTTATAAAAAATCTAAATAGCGTTAAATAATTTTTAGGATTATAGTGACCTATCTCTTCCAGAAAAGTTCGGCAAGGTGAATGATGGTTCCATAAAACTCGCTCTGCCTTGGCAAACCATTTTTAAAAGAAACTTGTGATTTGTCTTTTCTTATAAAATAATATTTGCTAAAACAAAATAACCTTAGCATATGAAGAATTTGATTTAACTCTAAAATTACTAGTTTAGAACAGTTAGATCTCAACAATCCAAGAAACTTAATGTATATTTAATCATTCATTGTGCTATCTACCTGCTCATTAGACGTTAAGAATTGCTTGGTAGCTACTTGTTGCAAAAATCGTTTTCTACAAATCTAATCAAAATCACATATTTTTAGAAAAGGCTAAAAGTCATCCCCTGAGCATTCCATTGACTACGGTGTCTAGAAAGGCTTGACAAACCGGAATTAAATTGTCCAAGGTAGCTTGGTATTTGAGCGAACCTAGTGCTCCACCTCCTACCTAGAACCCATCTGGCCTTTAGGATTTGAAAATTTCATTGGGACTTCTAAAAGTCAAATCTATCCAATGTGCTTTGAAATTGATAAAACTATTTTCAATCCTCAAATTTCTACTCTTCACTTTTGTCCGAAATAGCCTCACCAAACCGTGAAACCCTTAGTGTTAAACCCGAGAAGTTTGACGGGTCAAATTTCAAGAGGTGGCAAAACTAAATACGTTTCTGGCTAACCACAATTGGGTTACTGTCAGCCATAGGTGAAACTGCACCAGGAGTATCCAGTAGATCTAGCCAAACTCGTCGTACCTGAGCCTCCACTTCTCAACCTGACCCCGAATAAACTTCTGGTATTCCCACTAGGACCCCAAAAGAAATCAACTACCATGGCCATCATAGGATCCTAGGGGCCTTATCTGATAAACTCTACGATATCTATTACACTATCCAAAACCCTAAAGACTTATAGGATACCCTAGAGCGTAAGTATGGCCTAGATGGTGCTGGAGTAAAATGTTTCAAAGCGTCATACTTCAACGAATTCAAAATGGTTAACTCCAAACCCATGAATGATCATATTCATGAGTTTGAGAATCTAGTCTAATATCTGAAGACTAATAGTTTCACCCTTGATGAAACCTTCCAAATAGTTAGCCTTATAGACAAATTACATGCTTCTTGGTCTGAGTTTTTCAAGCACCTAAGTCATACCCAAGGTGACCTAACCCTAACTCAAGTTCTAAACTCTATTAGAATTGAGAAGCAACATAGGCACAAGGAAAAGGGATCCTCTGAATCCAAACCCAATGTGAACAATGTAGATAGTCAACCATCCAAACCATTCAAAAAATCTAGACATAAGTTTCAGAAGAAACATTTTTATCCTAAGCCTAAACCCTATACCAAGAAGCCCTACCATAGCAACCATAATTGAAACCATCCCAAGAAACAAAAAAAGGAAGGAGTGTGATACTGCTATGTCTACGGTTGGACCAATCATATGGCCAACCAATGCTACTACAAAAAGACAGCACCACCTCTAAATCCAAGAAGAAATGGTCCAACACCGTCCGACTCCCAAGTCAATATGGTGACCTCTGGAGTTGGCTCTTCTGGGACCACTTTCAGGTCTATTCTCTTCACCCCTGAAGTTAACATGACCTTTTAAATATTTGATTAGTGGATTGACACATGAGCTAATATTCATGTTTACTCTGATTAATCTTTGTTTTCTACCTATTAGGTCTCAGGTGGAGGAGCTGTAAGTATATAGAACAATACTGAGGCTCGTATGCTAGGGATAGGACGGATCGACCTGAAGCTGACATCGGAGAGGACCCTAACCCTACGCAGAGTCCACCATGTTTCAAAGATTTGGAGAAATCTTATTAGTGGTTCCTTATTAGTTCAGTATGGTTATAAGCTTGTATTCGAGTCTAATAAAGTTGTAATAACTAAGAGACCAAATTTTATTGGAAAAGGATTTCTCTGTGATGGTTTATTTAAATTGAATGTTTTTAACCATTCATCTATTGTTTTGAATGTTGGGTCTTCGGCCACTTGGCACCAAAGACTAGGTCATATGAACTATAACTCTATTAAGAAACTCATCACCTTAAATATCATTTCTAAATCCGATACTAAGAATCTCAACAAGTGCGAGATATACATAGAAGCCAAACAACCTAGGAAACCCTTCAGAACCATCGATCGAGACTCCGGTATACTTGAACTGATTCACAGTGATATCTATGATTCTGGAAGAATCTCGTGAGGTAGCAATAGATATTTTATAATGTTCATAGATGTCGCTTCAAAATTTTGCCACCTTATCTCATTAGGACTAAGGATGAGGTACTCAGTAAATTTAAGATTTACAGAGCTCAGGTTGAGAACCAATTAGATGAAAACATTAAGTTCCTTAAGTCATACCGAGGAGGGGAGTATACTTCAAATGAGCAAAGTGAGTACTGTGAAGATTATGAAATATTCCATGAGGTCATAGCTCCTTACACTTTCCAATCCAATGGTGTAGCGGAAAGAAAAGATAGGACCCTAATGAACATGGTCAATTCCATGTTAATAAGCTCTAGAGCACCAGAGAATTTATGGGGGGAAGCCCTAATGACGATCTATTTTATCCTTAATCGTATTCTATTCAAACACAATGACCTGACTCCATACGAGATATAGAAACATAGAAAACCTAACTTATATTACCTTAAAGTGTGGGGTGCCTAGCTAAAGTAAAGATCCCTGATAACAAAAGGAAGAAAATAGGACCGAAGACATTAGATGTCATCTTTATCGGCTATGCTTTAGATAATAACGCTAATTGATTTTTAGTGTTTAACTCTGAAATAAGCGAAATAGCCAATAACACCATAATCGAGGTTAGAGATGCCTCATACTTCGAAAACATCTTCCCTTTTAAGACTATAATCAACACTGATCGATACCGATAACTAGGCCTCAAGTTCTAATCAGGTAACCCAGATCAAACTCGAAGTCCAATTAGAACCTGAAGACCAGACTGAATCGGTAACCCAAACCATACCTAGGAAAAGTAAACGTACCCGTGTAGAAAAAATCTTTGATGAATTCTATGCACTTTTGGTAGAGGACTCTCCTTCTACCCATACAGATGCAATGAAGTCTATGGACTTATCCTTTTTGAAGGAAGCTATAGATAACGAGATTCAATCCATAGTTCAAAACCATACCTTGGAACTTACCAATTTACCTCTTGGTTGCAAGACCATAGGATGTAAATGGGTGTTTAAGAAGAAACTTAGACCCGACTGTATCATAGATAAATTTAAGGCATGACTTGTAGCCAAGGGTTTTATCCAAAAATCTGGGGTAGACTACTTTGATGTCTACTCACCTATCGCTAGGATAGCTACGATTATGATCTTTGTCGCCTTAGCTTCAATCTATAAGCTAGTCATACATTAAATAGATGTTAAGACTACTTTCTTAAATGGCGACCTAAATAAGGAAATCTATATAGACCAACCCGAGGGACGTACTGTACCTAGACAAAAGGGAAAGGTGTGTAAATTAACTCGATCCCTCTATAGACTTAAACAAGACCCAAAATAATTGCACATGAAATTCAATAAAGTCAATCTTATCCTATGGATTTGATATCAATACAACGGATGAATATGTATACCATAAATTAGATGGTAACAATGTTATAATCTTATGTTTGTATGTTGACAATATCGTAATATTCGATTCAAACATATAAGTCATAAATGACATCAAATAATTCTTATCCTAAAACTTCGACATGAAAGATGTAGGACAAACCAATGTTATTCTGAATACCAAAATCATTAGGAATGACAATGGACTAGTATTATCCCAATCCACTATGTCAAGAAAATTCTTATAAAATTCTACGACTTCGATTGTCAACCGGTATCCACACCATATGATCCAAACTCCTATCTGACAAAGAACTTAAGATTTTCTACACTACAGATCGAGTATACTCAAATCATAGGATCACTAGGTTTTCTAACAAATTATACTCGACCCGATATTGCTTACGCAGTAAATATACTTAGTCGTTATACGTCTAACCCAAATAAGACCCATTGGAACGTGCTAGAAAGAGTTTTTAGATACTTTAAGGGAACCATACCCTATAGTCTCCACTACAGTGGATATCCAGCTATATTAGAAGGATATTCTAATGTCAACTGGTTTAGTGATTCAATAGATATAAAATCCACAACCGGGTTTGTATTCCTATTAGAAGGTGGAGCCATATCTTGAAAATCTACCAAACAGACCGTCATCGCTAGGAGTACAATGGAATCAGAAATGATAGAGCTATATACCACTAGCATAGAAGCAGAATGGCTTCGAGATCTTCTATATGAGATCTCATTGATAGAAAAGCCTTTATCGGCTATATCTATTATTTGTGATTGTCGATCAGCTATTGATAAATACAATCAAAAGAATACTGATATAAAAATAAATCAATATCTGAAAGTGAGACACAGATCTCTAAGATATAAGATGAAAAAAAAAAAAATTACCCTAGACTTTGTTAGATCCAAAAAGAATTTAGTGAATCATCTAACTAAGGACCTTTCTAGGACAGTGGTCTTAGAATCATCGAGAGGGATGGGATTAACCCCATACGAAAAATCACCACAGTGGAAACCCAACTTCACAGAGGTTCAATGGATAAAAACAAACTGTAGTAGTGATTAAAAATGAGGAGTACTGAATAATGCTCCCATCCCTATAACGTCAGTGCTTATTAAAATCAAGGGATATGATGAGTTTAAAACTCTTAATACGTCCCAGACCCATAAAGCGGAGTGTTGCCTTGCTCACACCCTTATTAGGATTTATCTATATATATATATATATATATAATTGTGAGGCCGCAACTCTGGGACTAAGGCTACTCCCTAGAAACATACACAAAAAGATATATGCGCAATGCCATTAATAGCGCAACCTGCTTAGAACCATCGAAAATTGTACTATGTGTACTACTTATAGAAACCCGATAAATGAGGTTGGTTCAAGGTATAGTCCACCAAGTCGTCACGGATGTATACAACTGTACTAAGTGGAGGTTCAAACCGGAAGGTACCTACACCTACTGCATAGTATAAAGAATCAAGCAAAGTCTTTTTATTTTATATTTTAAAGTTTTTATTGAATATTGAATATTTAGTTGTTTTAAACATATGTGGGGGATTGTTGCGTGTGTGTTTGAAAACCACACAAAATACATAGAAGTTTAATCCCATGTCGATTTGGGGAAAAACCTTCTACCAACTTAAAAGGGTTCTCCCCTTTTGCCCCACTAGTCATCACACTAGAGGAGGAGCTCCACAAGCTCACACACGCGCATGCATGCGTGCCGAGCCGAGCCGAGCCGAGCTAGGCCGGGATTAGGCTTGGGCGGTGCGTGTGTACGTGTGCGCCCTTGGACCAGGATACGATAGCACCTTCGAAATGGGCTAGTCTGCACCTGCCTTATTTCTATATTTGCTTTTAAGCCCTCCTCTACATTTATCATTTTCCTTTTGGACCACTAGTCGTTACGTGAGAAGCATTGCATGCTAGCCGTTATGAGCTAGCTCTTTGCGAGCTGTAACGAGCGGTGTCAATGGACTTGATCGTAGCCCACGAATGGCTCTCCTCTTTCAGCTTAGCTCCCATTAACAGCTTGAGGCCTATATAAGGCCCGGTGCAGCCATGGAAAAGTAACACTCCCAAAATCGGAATTGCTCCCTGCCTCTCTCTTTGTCTCCCTCTCTCGGATCAAAGTGTTGCGGTGCTGCCCCTTTGCTTCGAGAGAATTCGTTCTCTTGCTTTTGAGTCGCGTTGGGTTCCTGCAAGTTGTTCGAGGTTCACAAAACCTTCTTGAAGTTGTGCCGACGAGAAGGAGGTCGTCTGACCGAGGTCGTCGTATCTCCGAGAACCATTGTCATGAGACCCGCACGAAAGATGCAATAAGTTTTTGGGACAGTGCCTAGCCCACTTCGACCATTAGGCCAGATTTTCTAACTCCATACATTTGTTATTATTAGATCTATTGAAAACGACTAGCATCTAATACAAAATCTACATAGCGTTAAAAAAAATTTAGGATTATAATTACCTCTCTCTTCTAGAAAAGCTCGGTAAGATGAATGATGGTTACATAGAACCCGCTCTGCCCTGGCAAATCATTTCTAAAAGAAACTTGTGATTTGTCTTTGCTTACAAAATAATATTTGCTAAAACAAAATAGCCTTAGCATATTAAGAATTTGATTTAACTCTAAAATTACTAGTTTAGAACGGTTAGATCTCCAACAGATCCTTACCAAGATGCAACTCAAGCACAGGAACCACCCCAGAGTCCTCGATATGAGGCGCCCCATGTACGAAGGAGGGGAGGATTGACCACCTTCTTCTACATTGTCGATTTGTTGCCAGCATCTGAGATTACTTCTGCAAAGCTTCTTACTTCCACTTGTGGGCTCCAAAGCAAGTTAGGAAGGATTGGGACCTCCTAGCTAGTGGTCAATACATTGGAGTGATTTTGGCAGGCACCACTGCCCATGCATCCCACTCTCCTTTTTACGAAGTCGTGGCTGATGCACGCCTTATCAGCTTTGTGTCCACTTTTGTGTGTCGGGTGCATCAGCAATCGGCCCCTCGTGGACTTTTAATGATAAATCAACCCCACACTGTAGGAATTCTTCTCATCGTGTCCCTTCAGTCGATAAGGGCCGATGACTGTAGCGGCCGACTCGCAACTAGACGCCCTTCATAATTCGGCCAGAGTCGCTTTTTCATCCAACCTGTTTTGTGCGGATGATGGTTCAATTCTCACCCTCTTCCGTTTGTTTGGAATCTTGACAAGCCCCACAACTCTGAAAATTCCCAACAAAACCCTCTACCACTAGGGGTCGCAATGGTTCGTGTCGGGTCGGGCTCGTGTCGTGTCTAGTTTTGCGTCGTGTCCAAAATCCCTAGACCCGGACCCGACCCATTTAACTAATCGTGTCTAGATCCTAAATCTGTACCTGACCCGTTTATAAACGGGTAGACCCGATAAGACCCGTCAGACCTGTTTACCACATGGGTTTATTCAGTTGACCCAATCGACCCGATCCGACTCGACCCGGCCTAACCCAATAGACCCGCTGATACTATATATTACAGTATCGGATTGCGTGTAGACCCGACCCGACACGACTCGTTGAATTTTAAACGAGTCTTCCCGGTTCTACAGTGTCCAGACGCTAAACCCGGACCCGACCTGTTTATTAAACGGGTCTATCGTTTATGACCCGAACCCGTTTAGCCCTGACTCAGACCCGCTAACTTCGTGTCGAGTCTGTCGTGTCGGATCCGAAATTGCCAACCCTATCTACCACATCTCCTTCTATCCTCAATAGCCTTCCTTTTTTTTCATCTTTCCTTAAGCTCCATAAGTTTGTTGATCATGAAGAATCTGACCCATCTCCTCATTGAGTGAAGGGTATAAAAAAAATCCGTGCCTTGTAACACCTTTTCATAAAAAAAAGAATCATATGGCAATGGATCCAATACCAACATAATATAGAGATGAAACCAAGAGAGAGCACACATTGATTTTACGTGGAAAACCCGTAATGGGATAAAAAAACCCGAGAGACAGCACACATTGATTATACATAGAAAACTCCTACTAGGATTAAAAAAACCAGAGGACAAAGACAGGTAAAGCATTCACTAATCAAGAAATATTATAATTTTTTTTAAAATTTTTGGCAAAAAAAAAAATTTCTTACAATTCTTCTTGATTATATATGGAGATAGATACCTAGCCCGACGCTACAACACCTACTTCACTTCGACAGACTCCTTTTAGCCCTCTCCAACCATGATCTACTTTGGTTAGGACATAGCAAAATCACTCCGGCGAAAAACATCCTTGGTGCTCCAACCCCTTTGGATTGATCTCAATGTTAGGTTTTGACATTTGAACCTACTGACCGGGGGACCGTTATTGGGCCCCCACTCAATCGGCCGCCCAGCCTCAGTCCTTGTCAGACTGGGATCGGGGAATTAAAGTGTGTGATCTCTCTTTGTTTATTCGTGTGACCATCCTCACATTAGGGTTTCCTTGATGGAGAGGAAAATTCTAATGCATGCATATATATTTTAGATGGGGGTGGATGTCTCCATATCCAAGCAATTGAGCCATCAAGTGTTTCGAGAACGGAAGGATCCATCATCTCCACAGATTGCTTCAGGATAGTGAAAGGCTTCTCTCCCGGCATTGGATTATTGCTTGCAAGGCAATCGTTCATCGCTCTCAAGTTCGTTCGTCATCAACAAGAGTTATTCTCTGATTCACTGTTTTGCGATTTAGAGATCTTGGAATTATAGCATAGTATTAGAGTGCCCGTCAAAATCGCGACTGTGATCGGATCAGCGATGTTCTTCTCCAAATCAATTGGACGGGAGGATCGTCAACCTTGACTCATAGGAGACCGACCGGAGCATGCGAGAGGTGGGGACCATGATCACCAACCATGTGCTTGGCCGGCACAATGTGGCTTTTCGGGTATGCCGCGACCACTGACCGCGGCTGTGTTGGGTTTGTGTCTCGCATGCCAAGCCGAACTGGAGGAAATAGATGAGCCTAGCGCCCTTATGGGGGCCCTCTGGGCGCCCAAGGCGTCAACCTGAGAGTTGGTGCCCTCTGGCGCCCTTGGGGCATCCAGGGCGAAAATTTGCAGCGGTTTTCTGTAGCTGGCGTCCTAGGCGCTAATATAGCTAGAGGCACGTGTTGAGGTATTTTTTCGAGTTTCCTTGAGACCTATTTAAGGAACCCTTGAGCCATCATTGAAGAGAAATTGTATGCGAATTTTCTTGGAGAAAATTCAATGTGCCACCTTGGTTTGTGCCTTGAAGGAGATTGGTTGGGATTGAAGGAGGCTTGATTGAAGTATGATTGGTGAAGATTAAAGAAGAACGATGGATCTGGTGGAGGGGTTTCATCTCGGTTCTCGTGGTACGTGTTCTTGGTGAATCTTTTCATCATTCTTGGTTCTTCGTGGAAGCTTTGTAATCTCTGTAAGCCTATTCCAGTTTGGTGATTAATTGAAGAAATCCTCCACTCCCCTATATGTGGATTAGCCCTATTTTGTATGAACCACCGTAGATCTTGTGTCTTCTATAATTTTCTTATCTCTGAATTGTTTATTTCCGTCGGATCGATATTTGTTCTGTGGTATGATTGATCCTCTGTGACTAACCCTCTATTAGAGATCCGCTTTCGCTTGAAGGGGAATCGTTGGAATCCCCAACAACTGCTATCAGAGCGAGGTTGGTTGTTACAGAGATGAACATGCTTTCATAATACATTATGGATCGTTTAAACAGAAAGGGGAATTTTGGTCTTTGGCAGGGAAGGGTGCTAGCGGTGCTAGTTCAACTAGGGCTAGGCTCTCCAAGGAAAGTCCAAGAAGCCAAAAAAGATAACAAATGCTGAGTGGAAAGAGATGGATCTGAAGGTGCTAAACATAATCGTGATGTTCATCGGTGATGATCCGATGTACATGGTCATAAACGAGAAGACGACCATGGACCTTTGGGCAAAGATGGAGTCTGTATACATGACGAAGAACCTGACCAACAAATTATATCTGAAGCAGAAGCTGTACGTACAGGCTGCGTATGGCTGAGGAGATATCCATACTGGATCATCTGAATGATTTCAATAAGATCATGGTGGATCTGACGAGCGTCATGAGCGAAGATAAGAGGCTGCATGATGTGGATAAAGCACTGATACTTCTAAGTTCCTTGTCATCATACTATGAGCATCTAGTGACGACGATTTTGTATGAGAAGGAGACTCTCAAGTTGGAGGATGTGAAGTCTGCACTCCTAGCTAGCGAGCAACGGAGGAAGTCACAGACTCCTATTGGAGATTCGAATGCCTTAGTCGCTAGAGGCAAGGATAGCGGTGGAAGGGATAAAGGTAGTAATGAAGGTGGAGGTGGTGCTGAAAAGTCCAAATATAAGCTAAGGTGTTGGCACTTTAACGAGGTGGGCCATGTGAGAAGTAATTGTCCAAAGAGACTATAGAAGCAGGACGGTGGGAAATCTTCTGGTACAAAGGCGGTGGCCTCTGCTGATTTTGGCTATGATTTTGGGGATGACCTCCTAACTGCATTAGATGGTGGGAGTTATGATTTTGATGATGGATGGGTCCTAGATTCAGGGGTTGCTTTCCATATCTGTTCGAGGTGCGAGTGGTTTGACACTTTTGAGGAGAATGTGGTACAGTTCAGTTCGGTGATGGCTCTGAGCGTGAGATCACCAGTGAAGAAACCGTGAAAATCCAGACTCATGCAGGAACGGTGAGGATGCTGAGACGAGTACGATATGTGCCTGGAATACGCAAAAATTTGATCTCACTGGGTGTGCTTGACTCTGAGGGCTGTGGGTTTTAACTCGTGGTGGAGATCTGAAGGTTACATTGAGAGCTTGGGTTTTGCCGAAGGGTCAAAATCGTGGTGTATCAGCTGATTGGATCCACCTGTCATAGTTGAGCTCCTATGGATTCTACGGCGAGATGGAGGCAGAAGCGAAGGTCTCAAACTGTGGTTGTGGAAGGCATAAGGTGTAAACTCGAGCATGGCTTGAGTCCGCATTTGTAGCAGTAGTTTTTTTTGCTAGACCCCGGGGGAGGGAGTGTAAAGAGGGGAGATCTTGAGTTAGGAGCAAACGGCGGCAATGGTGGTACCAAAGACGGTGAGGTAGAGTAATCAGACAGTATCTCTTGGTTGACGAGTTGGCATACTCACCACAGTGGAGATTGTTGGGTTTGTGGCTCACACGCCAAGTCGAACCGAAGGAATGAGACGAGACTGGCACCCTTAGGGGCACCCTCTAGTGCACTTGGGGCGCCTAGGGTGAAAAGTCACGATAGTTTTTTGTAGTTGGCGCCCTGGGTGCCAGCACAGCTGGAGATGTGGGTTGAGGTATTTTGTAGGTTTTCCTTGAGGCCTATTTAAGGAACCCTTGAGCCGTCATTGAAGAGAAGTCATGTGCGAGTTTTCTTGGAGAAAATTCGATGCGTTGCCTTGGTTTGTGCTTTGAAAGAGATTGTTTGGTATTGAAAGAGGCTTGATCAAGTAGGATTTGTAAATATTAAAGAAGAATAATAGATCCGGTGGAGGCGCTTCATCTCGGTTCTCATGGTACGTGTTCTTGGTGAATCTTTTCATCATCCTTGGTTCTTTGTGGAAGCTTTGTAATCCCTGTAAGTCTATTCCTATTTGGTTATTAATTGAAGAGATCCTCTACTTTCCTATTTGTGGATTAACCCTATTTTGGGTGAACCACGATAGATCTTGTGCCTTCTGTGATTTTCTTGTCTCTGGATTGCTTATATCCGTTGAATCGATATTTGTTCTATGGTGTGATTGATCCTCTATGACTAACCCTCGATTAGAGATCCGCTTCCGCTTGAAGGGGAATCGCTGGAATCCCCAACATGCTGCATGCAAGTCGCACGCCGGCAGTCTCTCATGGCCAGTTGGTAGTGTTGGCGGTGCAGCATGGACGGTGGTCGTGTGGTGCACACGACGAGAGAGTGGGATGGGGGTCAAGGGGATGTCCCCACCGAGGTGGTTCCGGTGGTCTTGCCAGGTTGGCCGGTGGGGCCTGTGACGATGCACAATGGTGGGGTGGCTAGTTTTGGCGAATCTCGGGCCGGCGGCCAATGGCCTCTCCTAAGGTGGTTTGGATTTCTAATTGAATTAGGGTTAGGGTTTTTAATCCTAATCAAAGTTGTTTTGACCTTTATCTTAATCCTATTAAATTTTGATAAATAATGATTTGTTCAAATCTGCTTGTCATTATCTGCTAATTTAAGCCTGAATTTAAATGGTGTAATGTGATTAATTGGGCTAGCTGAACCAATTTGGGTTCAGTCTGGGCTGAACCAGTCCAAACCAGTGAATCAGTCCCAAACTATTTTAGGCCAAGCCAGGTTTTGGCCTTGTTTGGCTGAACTAGTTTTAGACCGACTAGTTATCTTTTAGAGCTCGATTTTGGTCGAGGTCGAATTTTGCCTGTAAATAGCCGATTTGTAACTCTTGCATAGAACTACGTTATATGAATGATTTTGAAACCTTTATAATGCTTATAGCATGATAAAGTCATCTTATGCAATCTTTCTTATTGTCAAATTCATGTGCTAATCAACTCTTCTATACTCTGTGCATGCAAACATGAAGAAGAAGTTTTACCTCGACACAAATCCCTACAAGTCGAGTTAGCATGCACTCAAACATAGCAAAGAAACCATATGGTTGAAATGATAAACCTTGTAGGGATAGAAACTTGGCATACGATACATAAAATTAGGTATTCCTTGGGGTTTAAGGGGACCACAGTTATCGTCTAAGGACCGCAGTTGAAGGGGTCGGATTGTCCCATAGGTAGGCAACTCTGGAGATTGCGGGTTTCTTTGATTTGGAATGGTTTGCCATTAAATCCATTGGCGCTCTGATGCACCCACGGATCGATTCTGTCCGAAGGTGTTTTGGGTTCTGAGTGTAGCAGAGTGAGTAGGATGGTCACCTAAGGCATGTTTGGATATGCTCCGATTCCAGGATTCTAGAATTTTGGAAGTCTAGAATCCCTAAAAAAGACAAAGAGTCTGTTTGGATACAACCCGATCCCAAAAAGTGTTTTTGCAGAGAGCTCAAAATGTACTTCTGAGAGCCATTTTTCTGGAGCCCAAAATCGTGGCTCTGGGCTCCAGAGCCCTTTTTTAGGATTTTGGGATTCCGGGCTCCTAGAATCCCAGAATCAGTATCCTATCCAAACAGGACCCTATATTCTTGGAAGATAGGATAACCCTCTTGCCCACAGGTAGTGGATAGTGTGATTTAAACCAGGATGATAGGTGACTAGGCCTGCACTATAGTAAGGAGAGAGTGCATGTCAAGGGTTCTGCCCATAGGTGTGTCTTGATGGTGCAAAGGCGGCACTAGAAGTGAACATTGCACATGAAGTTCCACTAATCATAAACCCTTAGTTGAGTCAAATTTTAATAGGCAAATTAAAGTAAAAAAGAAGTCTAGTCATTGCTACATGGTTTTGCAATGATGGACACGTTGGCAATCACTAAGAACATTTCAGGGATTGTGCTCCTTAATGGTTTAACTACATCGGTTGGAAGATGAACATCGAGATTTTGCTGGGGTGCATGGATTTCGATTTTTTGATTACGGGGCCGACCTTCTAAGAATACAGACCAATCTATAGACGAGATGAGGGCTAACCATGCAAAATGAAAAAAAGACAAACAAGTTGAGTTTGAAGATCATTAGGGTTTCTATAAGTAAAGAATTGTGTTGAGGCATACTATAATTTGATACAACAGCTGAATTGATGGCTTTGATAAAGAGTTAGTTTGTAGGGACACGAAAGTCTGTGATATACAATTTCATGCTCCAAATTATGAACCTGAAGTATGATGGCAATGACAGTGTTTGAGAGCATTTGCTCAAACCGTTGAGGCTGGCACTCAGGATCAGAGAGTAGGGACATTAGTTTGAGGAGGTGATTCTAGTTCACATAGCGGTGATCTCACTTCCTATGTCCTATGACACATTCAAGGTGAACTATAATGCAAAGAAGCAGAAGTGGAGTCTTAATCAGTTTATAACCTTATGTGTCATTGAGGAGAAGTGGCTTAAGGGTGTAAAGCAAGAGTCGGCACATTTTGGAATTCCCGGTTCCAACAAGAAAAGTTTCACGAAGAAGCTATTACCCATGAAGTTTTAGAAGAAGAACCCACCTATAAACTCTCCAAAGTTGAAGTCCAAACCTTAAGTGAAGTAGTAGAAGCAGAAGGCTCCTCAAGATGCAGTTGTAGTTTGTTGGTTTTGTGGGAAGGAGGGGATACTACAAGAGGACTACCTTGAGTTCATAATCTAGATTGAATAGGCAAGTCAAGAGGAGGTACAGTTTCAACCTTAGTGTGCTATAAGGCCAATACAATTCATATATCATCCAATTTCAGGTGGGTTGACTTGGGTTCTTCTGTGTATGTGTCTCATTCTCTTCAAGGAATCAAAATTAGGAGAAGACATAAGCCGGAGGATAGGCTCTTCCTCGACAATGATGTATGGATATAGGTAGCAGCAGTTGGTGACTACATTTTTGTTTTGTACTCATGACACATGTTTTTACAGGGCACTTTATACATTCCGTCTTTTAGGTGAAATCTGGCTTCACATTCTAGACTAGTTGTTAGTGGTTACTCCTTCTCTTTTCGAGATTTTGATTTCAAGTTCTCTTACTCATCAAGTGTAGTTATTAATTATAATTTGATAGATAGCCTTTACAAGTTGTCTTTAGATGATTCAAGTTCATCCTATTTACTAATTGAGATGGTAGATTCCTTTCAAGTCAAAGCATCATATATTAGCAAAATATTTGACAGTTCTATGGTACATGTGACTTGACACATTTCTAGGAAGAGGATTTAGTTAATGGTGACAGAAGATATTCTTTCAAAGTTGGATTTCTCTGATTTAGATATATGTGTTGATTGTGTCAGGGGTAAGTTGGCCAAATAGAGGAAATTCATAGGTAAGTTGGCCAAGTAGATGAAATTTATAGCTACTAGAGCCTCGATCTTGCTTGATCTGATCCACACAGATATATGAGGCCCTTTTTCAGTAAAATCTAGAGGTGCATGGTCAAAGATATTTTATCAGCTTTATCGATGATTTCTCTAGATGCGCGCCTATGTCTATCCCCTTCACAACAAGTGAGAAGCTTTGGAGGTTTTTCGCACTTACCAGGTAGAGGTTGAGAAGAAGCTAAATAGGAAGATCAAAGTTGTTCATTCTGACCGTAGTAGAGAATACTAAGGTCGGATGGACAATGATGGAGCTTATTATGGGCCATTTGCTAATAACTTAAAGAAGCAGGGTATTGTTCCCTAGTATACTACTCTAGGCACTCATGAGCAGAATGACGCTTCTAAAAGGAGAAATAGAACTCATCAGGAAGCTGTTCATAGCATGATGAATCACACTTCATTACCTGAGAAGTTTTAGTGAAAAGCTTTAAAGACAACGATGTTGCATCTTGAACTGTATACTTTGCAAGGCAGCTCCAGATACTCCCTACAAGATGTGGAATAGCAGGGCTCCTAGGCTCCTTCACCTTCATGTTTGGGGCTGTGCGGTGGAGGCTAAGCTCTACAATCTAGATATAAAAGAAGTTGCATTTTTGGATAGTACGATGTCACTTCATCAGCTTTCTAGAGAGATCCAAAGGTTATAGATTCTACTATCCTTCCAGGCCCATGGAGATAATAGAGACCAACATAGCTAACTTCCTAGAGGATGTCTAAATGGTGACCTCGAGGAGGACATTTACATTTCCTAACTAAAAGGTTTTGAAGTCAAAGGCAAGGAGGATCTCTTTTGTTAGCTTAAGAAGTCCATCTGTAGATAGAAGTAGGCATCAAGACAGTGATACCTCAAGTTTGATGAGGTGGTTTCCAGTTGGGGATTCAAGGAGAGTATAGTTGACCAATGCCTATATCTCAAATCCAGTGGGAGCAAGTTTATCATTGTTGTCCTTTATGTGGACGACATGTTTCTTGCAACTAATGACATACACATCCTCCATAGCTCCAAGCAGTACTAGTCGCCCTCCAAACCTCTATAAATAGGAGGACCAACACATATTCCATATCGGATTCTTATTCGATATGCCAAATTTTATTCCAGAGATCTTTCTCCAGTTTCAAGAGTTGCAGATCTCTAATGAAAAACTTGTGTCAGCTTCTCCCCCTCTTCTTTTCTCTGATTGCTGGTATAAGTGATGCTCAACATGTCGACGTCACTCTACATTTCGAAGATAATGGATTCAAGTTTGCGTCTTACCACACGGAGATGTAGGATTCGATCAAACTTCGTCACCACATTATTGTGTCAAATCTACTCTCTACTCTACACTCTATGCTCTACAGTATCGACTTTACTGCTCAGCACGCTATAGTTGAAGCGGACTCAAAGTTATATTAATATTCTATTGATTATTGGCGAGAAACGGTATGACGATCAAATTTCCCCCACAATTTGGTGTCGTATGTGGAATCACAATTGAAAAGCTATGTTCGTTCCAACAACTGATTGGTTGAACTGAAGTAACCAATCA
Source organism: Chamaelirium japonicum (assembly GCA_947650365.1). Taxonomy (NCBI): domain Eukaryota; kingdom Viridiplantae; phylum Streptophyta; class Magnoliopsida; order Liliales; family Melanthiaceae; genus Chamaelirium; species Chamaelirium japonicum. Next base: position 17,643,770 of record OX393550.1, on the reverse strand, counting down.
GCCTTCTACCTCTGGCTTCCCAGCTCTTATCAGTCGAGCAGCACAACCAATAAGCTTGAGCATCCCGTCTACCTCCATCGCTACACAGGAACAAAGAAGACAAGACCTAAGTAAAGAGTAACAATTTGATATGGTAAAATGGCTTAATTGCATATTGATTGTAATGGTATTTTTGCTCATCATTTCCTTTGTCAGGGAGCTATCACTAAGTCCCCCTTAATTGCAGATTCTGGTTTTGGCTCTGATGTTGCTGATGCTGGCTCAGAAGAACCAATAGCAATTCGTGTTGTTACACAGCCTGTGAGTGTTGCTGATGCTGTTGTAACAGAGCCGTTTGCTGGTGCTGATGCTGTTGTATCAGAGTCTGCTGCTGACGCTGTGGTAACAGACTCTAGTGGCAAAGGCGTTGCTGCTGTTACAGAGGCTGTTGGCGATAGAGCTGCTGCTGTTTTAGAGTCTATTCGGGGTGATGATGCAGTCAGTGGTTCTGTTGGCCAAAAGGGGTGTGTGACAGGTCTACTAGGAGCAAACGTCGATTTGCGTGCTTTTCTTCAGTTTGTGGAGTATTGTTGTTTCGTGATACACATGATGGAGGGACTGCATTGGGCTATATCTCTGATGTTTCGCAACCTGGATGGCTGGGGTTTTGATTTTTTTTTTTTTTCCGGTGACTAGACTTGGTGGAAGTTTTTCACAAGTTCGTCAGATTTTTTGGTGTCCAGTGGCTCACTTGTTGGAGCTGGTGTTTTTTTACTTTCTTTTCTATTTTTCTTTTTGGGCAAGGTGTCGATGTGTGGCCCTATTTCGTCTGTTAACCTGCTTACTCATCCAAAGTTAAGCCGGGGTCAGTAACTGTTCTTGTTTTTCTTTAATATATTCGTTTTTTATCCCTCAAAAAAAAAATCTCTCTCTCTCACACATACACACATCCACCCACCCATCCACGATGGATGCAAGATCTAGTGCCAGATGGGCGACCCGATAGAGCGGCATTGCAGCCGTCTGTGTATTGCACCAGATTAGTACTAGTAAATGCTTATAGAGCTGAGGCCTCTGCGCCACGTGCCAACATTTCCATCTCTCTCTCTGTCTCTCTCTCTCTCATGAGGAGCTAGATTCAATGCATGTCAGCCTTCCCATTTCTCCCTCAGCAAAAGGGGTTTTTTTCAAAATAATATTTAAAAAATAAATATTTAATCCAATAATTGTTGAACGAAACAATTTATCAAACTAACACTATGACTTCCTCGTAGACAAACATCGCACGAAACGAGCACCACATCGGATTTCTTATCATCAGCGACAGACTCGGCATCCTGGATGTCGAGTTTAAAACCGGCATTTAAAGTACCGATTTTATTAGCGACTTCACCGTTATAGACACAGCAACCCATCGCACAGAACGGAGTGTACTAAGCCCGGCAACTTGAGCAGCACATGACTCTGCAACGGTGGACTCCTTTCTTTCAACCTCTCTCTGATACGATCGATCGAACTCCAGTATGGATACGATTGCCGGGGTTACTGGTAGATTGCTTTGATGAGGGGCTAGTTATGGATATTGCAGCGGCGGCCGGAAAGCCAATTCGAGTCGATCTGAAGTCAGTGGATGGCTCCAGGGGTTTGTATGTGCGAGTATGTGTTGAGGTGGATTTGACAGCAAGCCTTCCCCCGGGAACAAATGTTGGAACAGCAGACGGCGGTGTTCGTTTCTACCAACCTTTCGTTTATGAGAATCTACCGAAGATTTGTTTCGCTTGTGGCAAGGTCGGGCATTTCCTTCAACAGTGCAGTGCTGCCTATACTGCTGGAGCTGGTCAGGGGGCTAAGGGTGGTCCTCCAAGTGCAGGTGAAGAGAATCCTGCCATGGAAGGGATAGTCGAGAGGAGAGTTCCAACTAGGGAGAAGGTCGATGCCATGGAGCAGGATAAGGCTCATCCCGGTGAAGAACGCCCGTTTGGACCATGGATGGTGGTGCCTAGGCGGTACGGGCGGCGGGTTCCGCCGCTCCAGGCGACTTCAGGGCTGAACGGCGGCGTGAACGGTAGCAGAAGAGGAGGGCAGGCTGGTGGTAGGGGTGGGTCCCATCTTAAGACTTTTCGTCAAAATGGGACGGAGGACCCAAGAGAGTGTCTCTCGAGGGGTCGGCCGGAGATAGCACGTGGGAAGAGTGGATCTCGATTTGAGGATTTGCATTTACTCTCTGATGGTGGCAGGTCTGATTGCTATCTGTCACATGTAGTTGGTGGGGGCGAGTCTAATCAGAGAGATGGCGGTTGCATGGATGTTGAGGAGACCATCAGGTCACGTGATGGTGAAGTTCACTCTTCCGATATGCATACAAATGAGCCTGAGTCTTGCCCGGCGGTGGTGGTCAACAATAGTGTCCGTCGGCCGGTGGGTGAGGTCAATCAGCCTATGGAGTGTCAAAAGGGGCCGGTGATGGGTGTACATGTAGTGGATTCGCCGTCAACACCAGAATGGCCTCCTGGTTTCGATGCAGTTCCAGATGTGGAGACGAGGGGGGAGTTTCTTGATGGAAATGTCAAAACGGGTATTGATGTTGGTATGGGGTCGAATTCGGTGCATTTTCCGGAAGCCGATCGGCATGAGTTTGCTGTGTCTACTGCCCGTGCTTGTTTAGTGCTAGAGGGAGCAGAGGTGATGGAGACAGGGGTGAGCGATGGATCGTCGGGCGACGGGGAGGAGGAGACCCTTGGATCGGAGGGGTCTATGGAGGGTGGTTCCAACTTGGCGGGCGAGCCTCGACATCGTGCACGTGGAAGGCATAAGGACCGGCTAGCTATTCGAGGATCTCTACTGAAACGTTCCGTTAAGGGAGGTAGGCTCCCTTCTACACTTATTAATGCTTTTCCTCAATGAAGGTTCTTTTCTGGAACAGTAGGGGTATGTTACGCCCAGCGGCCGTTAGGCACTTACAGTTTTTGATCAATAAGTTGATCCCTGATTTTATTTTGGTGGTGGAAAGTCATGTCTTGCTAGCACAACTGGATAGAGTGGGTAGGCTATTTCAAGGGCTATACAGGGTGGAATGTATTCCCTCTGATGGGTCGGCTGGGGGGATTCTTTGTATGTGGAAGCTTGATATGGGTTATGTTACGACCTTTTATAGATTACCGCAAGTAATGCACATGGTTGTGACTATTCCTCGGGCGCAATCAATTGTAATATCTACGGTGCATGCGAGTGCATCGGAGCGAGGTAGGCGGGAGTTATGGCGGGAGCTTCTCGGCATGAGTCAGATAAATTTCCCTTGGGTTGTGGTGGGTGATTTCAATTGTGTTTTGGGACAAGCTGATAAAAAAGGTGGTCGACCATTTACCTGGAATAGTAGTTCTTTGGCCTTTCTCCAAATGCTACAAGGTAGTGGGCTGAGGGACGTGTGCTTTCGAGGGGAGCATTATACTTGGTGTAATAACCGCCAGGGAGGTGATCGTATTTGGGAACGCCTTGATAGGTGTTTTGTGAACTCTAAGTGGTCGATGCAATTTGACGATACTTCGGTTTGCCACTTACCCCGATGTGTGTCTGATCATTCGCCAATCTTATTATCTACGGTTCAGGATACAAGACCACCTAGAGTGCCGTGGAGATTTCTAAACTTCTGGCTTAAGAGGCCAGATTGCAGGGATGTTATTCTGAATACGTGGATTAAAGGTGCGAGGTGTTCAGCTAATCTTCCGTTTGCTCGTTCAGCACTTGCGTATTGGAATAAGAACAATGTTGGCAATATACATGGGCACATTGAGGCATGCTGGAAGGAACTTGAAAGGTTGGGGAGGGTCTCAGTTAGCCATGAGGAGAATAGTGAGTATCGGGATTCAGTTCAGGCCCAACTGGAGTGGTATTTGGAGTTGGAGGAGAGTTTGTGGGCTCAGAAGTCTCGTGTTCAATGGCTCCGGGAAGGGGATAAAAATACCTCTTTTTTTCATCTTAGCACCAAAACTCGGAGGGCTCAAAATCGGATTCGTGGATTGCTTATTGACAGCAAGGTGGTGGAAGATCCAAATGCTATAAAAGAGGAACTTCTCAGGTTTTTTCAACAACGTTGGAAGCGAGATCCTGATATTTCTCTCCATGAGTTGGAAGATTTTCCGTCTTGCATCACTCCAGAGGCTAACGAATTTCTCATTCGGATCCCTGACCCAGAAGAAATCAGGCGGACTGTGTTTGCCCACTCGGCTAGCAAAGCTCCCGGCCCTGACGGGTTCAATCGGGAATTTTATCAGGAATTTTGGGATATCGTTGGTCCAGATGTTGTCCGGGATATCCAACAGTTTTTCTGCTCAGGTGTTCTAGATGTTGGGTGGAATGAGACTTTAGTGGTGCTCATCCCTAAGACGGATTCCCCGGCTACCCCTGCAGATTATCGTCCCATTAGTCTGTGTAATCAGAAATATAAATTTTTATCTTCGATTATGGCTAATAGACTTCGAGTGGTCTTACCAACTATAATCCCATCAACTCAATTTGCCTTCCTACCGGGACGCCGTATTCGAGACAATATACTCATCGCTCAGGAGATCCTTCACGATCTGCATGAAGCTCCTACGAGAAAGGGAGGTATGGCCATCAAAGTTGATCTGGCTAAGGCTTACGATCGTGTTCAGTGGAATTCATTGGAAGTCCTCATGCAGAAAATGGGTTTCCACCCTATATGGTGTAGATGGATATTGCAGTGTGTGACGTCGCCCTCGATGAGGTTGGTTATCAATGGAGAGCAGTCGAGAGAGATATTTCCGAGCTGTGGGATACGGCAGGGAGATCCTATCTCACCTTACCTGTTTCTTCTGTTTTCAGTGGTTATTCAGTGGGTGATGGACCGTAGTCTGGAAGCCGGCGACATTGAAGGGTTTTCGGTTGGGAGGGAAAGTCAACCAGTTAGTAATCTGGCTTATGCTGACGATTACTTGTTTTTCTCCAGGGCATCTATGCTCGATGCTTGGGGATTACGAGCGGTATTCTCTACTGTTGCACGGCTAACGGGCCTTCGGGTAAATCCGGGAAAATCCAGTGTCAGGTTCTCTCGGAGAGTTCCACAGCGAGAGAGGAGAAGGATCCTTCATACTTTGGGGATGAAAGAGGTCTCAGTTCCGTGGACCCATCTGGGGGTTCCGATTCATGGTTCTCGGGTACTATCCAAGGATTATCAGTTTCTGCTTAGCAATTTGGAAAGACGTCTCTCGGGGTGGAAATCCAAAATGTTATCGCAAGCAGGACGGGTGGTCCTTCTGAGATCGGTGCTAGCAGCTATGCCGGTTCATATCATGAGTGCCGGGGGTGTACCCGTAGGAATTCTTCATAAAATGGATAAGATATGCAGGGCTTTCCTTTGGGGTCATCCAGCAGGAGGTAGGAAGCTACACCTTCTATCATGGGATGTAATTACGAAAGATCGGTGCTACGGGGGTTTGCAAGTTCAGAGCTTCTTAGTTAAACAATTGCAACAAGATATAGCTACTCTGAGTTTTGTCTTGACAGGGCAACACAGTGGGGCTCTATGGATTCGGTCCAAATATCAATTGAGGATTGATAATTGGCAAGATTGGAGGGGAGGGAGAATGTCTCATTGGTTGAAGGCCACTCTCAGGAGACTCCGAAACGTTGGGCCATCAGAACTTCGTTTGCGACCGAAGTATCATAAGACGTTGGTTGAGATACGTTGTGGTGCTCACTCTGCTATTCAGGAGGTTGAGGGTCCGTTACAGTGGTGGGGAGCTGATTTATGGAGCTTGAGAGTGCCGCCGCGCGTTCATATATTCCTATGGAAATTATTCCAAGGTGTGCTTCCCACGGCCTCTCTTCTTCGTTATAGACTTGGTTGGGGGTTTACGGGATGTACATGGTGTGGGGTGGAAGATGAGGATTCCACACATATTTTCCGGGATTGTCGTAGAGCTCGGGAGTTTTGGTTGGAATTTCTCCATCAAACAGGGGTCAATTGTGATGATATTGAAATTCTAGGGCATCCAGTTGAAAAGGGTACTCAGAAGGGGTCGCCCCAGCCTGAAGAGTTAATGGCAGTCGCTTTGTGGGCTATATGGAAAGATCGCTGCTCCCAGCTTTTCAAACAAAATGCGCCTCCTATAGTGCACACTGTTCAACAAGTTCTTTTCCTCTGTCATCGGTATGTCCGGAGCATGCCGCCCCCAACTTTTTTGGAGCCGGACTGGAGGTCAAGGGTTGATGTTATTATGTGGACTGATGGTTCCTTCAAACATAGTGACGAGTTCGCTAGCGGAGCATGGGTGATGGCTAATCCTGATGGTAATACTCGTGCGGCGGCTGCGTTTAGGCTCAAGGCTGATAATGCTATGTATGCAGAACTTTGTGCCCTTCGGGCTGCCTTTACAGAGCTTGTGAATGGGGAGTATGGGCAAGTGGTAATATTCACGGATGCAATGCAAGCTCGGGAGGCTCTTGTTCTTCAAAAAGGCGTTACGGAGGAGTTCAGCTCGATCATTATGGAGTGCAATAGTTTGTGGCAGAAACTTCCTGGAGTGACAGTTAAGTGGATCCCACGTAATGCCAATGGGGCTGCTCATTGGCTAGCGCATGATGCTCGTCTCAATGGTGTTACAGGCTATTGGGCGTCTAATTTCTCTGTACTTCTCACCTCCCTTGTGAGGGAAGCCTTACAAGTCATAATGTAATGACTACCTTCAGCTTACCAAAAAAAAACTTGAGCAGCACATGCAGCACTACTAAATTCGGCATCCAGGATCCAGGTTTTAAACCCTGCATCCGGGATGCCGAGTTTGCTAGGAAGCAATTGAACTTGGTTTTTTACGAATGGGTTTATACTAAACCCGGTAGTCTGAATACCGGTTTGAAACTCGGCATCTAGGATGCCGGGTTTATCGCCGATGATAAAAATCATGCGTGACGCTCGTTTTCTTACGCTATCAATCTGCGTGGTGGTCATAGCGCTAGTTTGATAAATATTTTTGGTCAACCGCTATTAGATTAAATATTTATTTTTAAATAATTCATTTGAAAAAAAAAAACCTCAAGAAAATAAGGCCTGAGATTCAATGCATCCAGAGCATCACAGCCGTCCGTGTATTTCACTGGATTAGTACTTGTATCACATGTATTGGAGTCAGAATTGCGTAGTGACCTTCCAATTTGTATTATCAGAGGGCAAGCACTTCAAAGGCTCCTTATTTCTCTCCGCTGGATTTCCTACTCTCTTGAATAGGGGAGTAATGAAGTCTCCCTTTATAAAACTCCCACTAAAGTTAATTATTTTAAAAATTATTCGCAAAATGGTCCTAAATTGTAGAGGCAAGAAAGAGGAACTTGATCAGACCCACCCCTTCTGCCCATCTCTTAATCAGATGCCCGGCCATCGATCCCCCGGGAATCTATCAAGTGGATGCACAAAATTAAGGATTGGTTGTATCCCAGTGGTTAACCCCGTTGTTTCCCTCCCGGGTGATCGCAGGATCGTATTCTAAGCTTGTCTTACACCGTCTGGCGCATAAATAAAGTGGCGCACCTATGGGCAGAAAAACTCGGTCTTTGGTGAGTGATAGGTCCCTGACATAAAATCACACTAACGTTAAGACGTTGAACGATCAACACTAACATTTAGTACCTGTAAACGCCTTACCATAAACCGCAACTTCCTTTGTCCTCTTTATATCGTTTAACAAACTCCACAAGGCAATAAAACCTGGCAACTTCGTTTAATTTACAAACTTTGCCATTCATATGTGAAGAATGCCGAAATATCTCTATATGCATCAGTTCATCATATGCTGATAAATTGCTACAATGGTTTCCCTGTAGCATTTTTTATAAAAAATAAAATTTTTTAAAAATAAAAAATTTATATTTTTGCTATAGTAAAATCACTATAGAAATTGTTTCTCTTTATTACCGAAATGTTACTCTTTGCTTTAGTGAAATCACTGTAGTAAATAAATGTTTTTAAACCTAGTTTTAAAAAAATTGCTACAATAAAATCATTGTAGCAATTATTTCTCTTTAGTACTTAATTGTTGCTCTTTGCTACAGTGTACCAAAGAGAAATAATTTGGAACTAAAGAACAATTGCTACAGTGAAAATCAATTGTTTCTCTTTAGTATCAAATTGTTGCTCTTTGCTACAATGTATCAAAAAGAAATAATTCGTTACTAAAGAGGAGCAATTGCTACAGTTAAATCACTGCAGTAAACTTTTATTTATAAAATCTCGCTTTTGAAAACAAAATATTTGTTACAGTAAAAACATTGTAGCAATTGATTTTCCACTGTCCAAAATGAACCAGATCTAGATTTGTAACAAATTCAGTTACATATCATGTAGGGGCAAAAAATATATTTTTCATGGGTCCACAACCAAAGATTCCACATAACAATTTCTTCTTGTCCTGTGCGTTAAATATTTGTTTTGTCATGGATTAATCACCAATTAACCCAAAAAAATACTTGGCGCTCTTGCAATTGGCTTCGAACCATGGTCTCTATTGTGCAGTGGCTTTCAATATTGGCATAGAGAACCTAGGACATTCTCCTTGGTCTTTAACAATGATCCCCACTCAACCCCCTTGCTTAGTGGCACATCTGCTTCTCGAGCTAGCGAGCCGGTGATCTAATCAACTATGCATACAAATCAGTGGCACAATGATCTTGTTGTTGAGATGGTCATGCCTCACACGGGTTAATCCCACATCGGTAATGGGAGCGGATGATGATTTGCTTATATACCCACCTTGGACCTCCCCTTACAAGCCGGTTTTCTGAGGAGGCGGGTATCCAAGGATCTGGGTTCGTCACATGGTATCAGAACCAAATCCACTCCGGGAGCTCCTCCCGATAGTGCCCTTGCCACACGTGTCCCGCGTGAGGTGGGGGTGTTGAGATGGTCATGCCTCACACGGGTTAATCCCACATCGGTAATGGAAGCGGATGATGAGCTGCTTATATACCCGCTTTGGACCTCCCCTTACAAGCCGGTTTTGTGAGGAGGCGGGTATCCAAGGATCTGGGTTTGTCACACTTGTCAACAACATTTTCAACAAATTATCACCGGCAACAAAAATTAAGACACACGATTCATGTGATTTAATCAATATGGCCTTCCATGTTTAAGCAAATATTCATTATTAAAGATCTTCGGAAAATTCGAAGAACCGAAACCTAAACAAATTCACAGAGTCCAAACAACATAAACCAACTAACCATTCTCTGGTTCAAGATATAACTTATTCACAAATAGTTCACAAATAATCCACATTTTTCTCTTGAGGAATAATCCAAAAACTTTGCTCATATAATATATTAATTATCTTAGCTTAATTGTAATAAAAATTAACTATGTATTCATATAAAAGTACCGATTCAATGTATACTACATTTTACCTGTCCAAAATTTTGCAAAGTTCATTCAGAATTTTCAGGATTTTTTTTTCAAACTTCGAATTTCACCCCCTTGCTTACATATTCCTGAATTTCTTCTACATAGCTGGTTCAGAACAATGGAGGGACCTACCAATAGGTAGAGCCCTCTAGAAACCAACAAAGAAAAGACAGCCTACCAATAGGTAGAGCCCTCTAGAAACCAACAAAGAAAATACAGCCTTTAGTCTATTAACATGCTGCACATGACTTGCCAATGTTGTACAAGCTACTATGAAGTATCATTATAGCAAGGTTCTCCCTAATAGTTAACACTTAAAGATTTATCACTCACTTGGTTAAACTTAACAGTCAACACTTAAGATTAACACTCACTTTGGGACATCGAGGATAATGTCAGATGGAGGCAACAGTGTCGATGATGATGCCAGAGGCTCATGAACCACAGAGTTTGACTTAACAGAGATGGGGTTGCCCTCCAGTTGTAGCATAATACTCGCAAGAATCTCAATCATCATCTTCTTGAACTCCTCTCCCTGCAGTAGCCTCCCATCATCCGCGTCCACCCTCTTGAACACCTCATTCACAACGGCATCGAACTGCAAAAATTCCGCGACTATTTAGTTTTGACTCCTATTCAACAAGATCAAAAATACAAAATTCAAAAATACGATGGGTAGTCTACGACTACAACACTGAAGCCTGATGATTTGACGACAAGTCTCTATTGAAGAGAGAGAGAGAGAGAGAAAGAGAAGGGGGAGGGGGGTCTTTAACCTGCTAAATTATAGAGAAACGACAAGTTCTGAAAATTTTAAGATCCGTAAAAAACCAATCATTGCAATCCCTGTTACAGGAATTACTGGAGTGAATCTTCAGAAATAGTTGGTCCCCATCCCTCAATCACCACCTACCACTTCCGGGTTTGTTTTCAACTAATACTACCACTCTTTTGAATCTATGTATGAACTGTCAGACAACCCTTAAATTTGTGATGGGCACTTCTCCATTACATTGATATCACCAATTAAGTCATGACTAAAAATTTAATAAGAGAACAATAATGATAGTTTTATTCAGATTAATTTGTATGCGGTGAGAGTTAAGACATGTTTTCTCGGGTTTTGGCAATTAACCCCAAGAAAAGCTAACAGGTTAAGGAATCAAATCTGTTTGGCTCCTCAAAGAACGAAAAGAAAAAAAAAAAATGGAAGTGAATTTTTGTTTTCCTAGTATCTGTTACTAGTAAGGACAGCCAATTTACAGACCACATGTATATCCTAGTATACAACTTTCAAGAAAACAAGGTGTTAGCTGTCATTGTATACAACCTATGTCCTGACACCAACGATCACGCATGCTGAATTGTTGCCCAATCAAATAGTAACTTCTTGGCCTATGTTGACAAATAGTCCCACATCGGTGAGGGAGGCACCCATCACTTGCTTAATATACCCCCTGTGGACCTCCCCTTACAACCCGGGTTTTGGGGCGTGAGGGTATCTAACAGCCTACAAGTAATCAAACAATTCCCTCCTAGAGCAAATATGGTAAGAACAACTTGAGTATAAAATCAACTCGTCAAAATAATTTCCAATACTTATGGAGACTTTCAGGCCATCTCTATCATAACTATCATAAGTCCCTCGGGTACCACCACCGCAACAAAGGTATTACGACTATTATCTTATACAACGTTACATTTCGCAGAGGAGATCGGTTATAATCTTGTTAAAATAATTCAAACACTCAATCGATGTACTTTCCTTCATTTGAAGCCGACAATTGACAAGCATTTCGTCATGTACAACATTTCCTACATGAACCAAGACTTGGTAGTCTTTATAGCTCATTTTTGCTGTCTTTTTGGATTTTCCAAACAACATCTTATGGAGACCTTGTTTAACCAATACATGCTTCACTCTTCTTGCAATACTACATTTCATTTTCTGTGAAACTCCGTTTCGAACTATGTAATCATCGAGGCCTTCGATATCTTATTTCTATTGTCCTTGCTCTTATACAGTTAGGCTTCGATATAACCTATGCTTCGGCCCTAATGCCGCTTGTTATGACGATTTGATAAGATAATTTTTGGACATCATTTATGGCAATATAAAAAAAGATGCTAACGAAGATCGGAAAGCACACAAATAAAATAATAGGAAAAAATAAAATACAATCAATGTAAGTTATTTACCTGAGAAATGGAAACAAACACGAGAGGGAGCGAGAGAGCGTTTAATATCTCTACAGTAAATATTACAGGGCATAGGGTTTAACCAAAACAAAAAACAAGATAGCTATCATCTTCTCAACAGCTACCCCAACCTTAATCAAGATATTCTCAAAGGTTGAGCTCAGGAGAAAAACCACCCGAGAGATCATATAGGAGACTGACAAGGAGAGACACCATCCAAAAGAGTGTGCCAATAGGTTACCACAAAAGAACCCCCTCCTCGTTTTTCTCTTTTCCACTTCTCTTTTCATCTCTTTTTTTCTCTTTTAAGTATTCAAGGGGATAGTGGTTTGCTACTAATGGGCATCGGCACTACATCTTTAATTGGAAAGGAGCTCCCCTCTTTTTTAACTTTTTTGTTGGGAGAAGAGGAGGGAGTGGGTCGGGACCGAATCGGAGTCAAGATCGGATCACGAGACCGCGATCAAAGAAAGAGAGGCCATAGGGGAGGAGGCCGACATCGGACATGGCAAGCTGCAAGAGAGGAGGCCAATGGGGAGATCGGAGTCAAATGAGGCGGGACATAGAACGGCAGAAAAGGAGGCCGCGGGGGCGTCGATAAATCACGGGAGAAGAAGAGAGACATGAAACCCTATCCCCAAATTTATTACACCGCGGAAGCGGAAGACGAAACACAAACATAGGAGAAGAGGCCGCACGGGGAGGAGGCCATCGTCGAGTGAGGTGGGCCGCAGGAGAGGAGGCCACAGGGGAGTGACGAGTTGCGGGGGAGAGGGACCGGGACAGAGAGAGCAGCCACGGGGGAGACGGCGTCGGGCTCGGGCGCCAACGATAGGCGGGGGAAGAAGAGAGAGGAAACCCTAGTCCCAAATCTTTTGCGCTGCGAAAGCAGGAACACAAATAACAAATACCACAAATTCCAAACATAGAACAATCACAGATACACAAAGAACAAAAAGTAAAGACGAGAGAAAGAAAAACACACCACAAGCACGAGATAACGATTTACGTGGAAACCCAAATTGAGAAAAACCACAGGCAACCATCGATCGAATTCCACTATGAAGTTGAGGATCAACGAAAGGTACAAGCTATCGCTTCCTTAATGAGAAACCCTATTCACCTTAGGGTTCTATCTGAAATTTGCCGAAATCTCCACTTATGCACCCAGCCCCCAAACCACCCTTCGACACTTACTGGGTCTCTGGCCCTCTCTCGGCCCTCAGGAAGGGCCCCTTGACAATAATTGAACCACAACTCAGCAAAATCTTCCAATTTGATACAATATTAGAAACCCCAAAGAGAGACAGAGGCTAGGGTTTGGAGAGAATGAATCGTCATCTCATTAGAGGTCAATGATCCACTTATATAGAGTTATATGACTTGCCTCGTGTGAGGCTCATACACAGGAGAATATTGTATACACACTTATTTATAGAAATATATCTAAAAATCTTCCAGTTTGATACAATGTTACAAACCCCAGAGAGAGACAAAGGCTAGAGTTTGGAGAGAATGAATCGTCATCTAATTAGAGGTCGATGAGCCACTTATATAGAGTTATATGACTTGCCTCGTGTGAGGCTCATACACAGGAGAATAGTGTATACACACTTATTTATACAAATATATCTAACAACCACCATGTGAATGTTTCCGGTATCTTGAAATTATAGCACAAGAGAATGAAGAGACAGATTACGATAAAATATAATACTTCTGGATTAGGATGGATGAAGTGGAAAGGAGCTTCGTCAATTCTATGCAATTAACGCATGTCTATTAATCTTGAGGGTACATTTTCAAGTCAATGATAAGCCAGCCATGTTTAATTATTTTGAATGATAGTCAACAAAGAGCCTCATGCAACAAAGATGAGCATGGCAAAGATAAGGATGACGAGCTATTTGGATGTTGAAGTGGATGAGTGGCAAAACTAAGTGGAATAGGGTGAATAATAAGTCTATTTGATGAAGTGCAGGGGACACAAACTTTAAAAAAAAATTGATGTTGAATAGGGTGAATAACTAGTATTACACCTGGACGATGCCCCCGAAAAAATATATATAAAAAGAATTAGTAATACATGATCTTTAAAAATGTAGATAATCTATAATTGATTTTCAAAAAATAGGCCATGGCTTTTATTTTCTCTATTGTCCTTTGGATCTGCTATTGTGAAGAAAACAATCAATTTCAGTAGGTGGTCCTTGAATCAATGTTTTGGGAGAAAATAGAGTCCCAACATTATGTCCCACATTGTGAGTGGGAAACAATTAACAGATCTTCAATATCGTTAGGAATTGCTTCAGATTATATATATTTCATGTAATCTGTGGTGATACATTATTACTCAGATTTGTGAATATCATTTTCTAACAATAACAAATCATATAATATATTCAATTCTTCCATGTCTTAAGATATATATCAGATAATGTTAGCCAAGTGGGGTATCATAATCTTCAGCAAATATAGTTAAAGAAACCCTGACAAATGCTGATCACAGAGAAGTCTCAAACCTCATTCAATCTTGTTAATGTACATACAGTCGGGTCGGGTTTACAGTACAGTCGGGTCGGATTGTATAGATATACATGTACATATATTGGGCTTGAGTCCCTCAATGGAATGCCATTCGATTCCTCTCCAAACCCTAGCCGTCATCTCCTAACATGGTATCAGAGCTCTAGGGTTCTCCCGACGACGACGACGGTCCTCCGGCTGCACCTCCTCCGGCCTCCCTCCTTCTCCGGCTGCACCTCCTCCGGCTGCTCCTTCCCGCCGGCTGCATCTCCCCGACCCCCCTCCCGACCCACCGCCCCCTTCTCCGATCTCCTACAGCCCCCGCCCCCCTTCTCCGATCTCCTACAGCACCACCGCCCCCCCTTCCGGACCCCCTACAGCCACCGCCCCCCCTCCCGAACCCCCTACAGCCCCCGCCCCCCTTCTCCGATCCCCTACAGCCACCGCCCCCCACTCCCGAACCCTCTACAGCCCCCGCCCCCCCTCCCGAACCCCCTACAGCCTCCGCCCCCCCTCCCGGACCCCCTACAGCACCCCCCCACCCCCTCCCTAGCCCCATACAGCCCCCGCCTCCCTCCTCCGCCCACCTACTGCCCCCGACCACCCTCTACACACACCGCCCCCCCCTCCTCCGCCCACCTACAGCACCCCCGCCCCCTCCCGACCACCCTACAGCCCCCGCCAAGCCCCCCCGACCCTCCTACAACCCCCTCCGACCCCCCTCCAGCCCCCCCGACACCCCCCGACACCCTACAGCCCCCCTCCGCACCACCCGGCTGCCCCCTCCGCCCCCCCTCCGGCCTCCTCCTTTGCTCCAGCAGCCCACCCGACACCTCCCAGACACCCCGCCCCCCCTTCCTCTGCCCCGACAGCTCACCCGCCCCCTCCCCTGCAACCTCGCCAGCTCCTGCACCTCCTGCTGCCCCCGTACTTCCAAGATATGGCTTCCTCCAGCATCTCTCGGCTCCCATATTGCCTGCACACCGTCGCTGATCGTCGAGTCCCTCCGTCTCCTCGCTTTGCTGGTATTCTCGGGCCTCGTCCCTCCACCACATCAGTTGACTGTGGACGTCGTCAGGGTCTCCTCCGCCATGATGGCGAGACTGCTGCTGCTGCTGATCTCCCTACTCCAGCACCGCCTGCCACCACTCCTGCTCCGTCTCGGTCTTACTCCGACTGCCTCCAGCGCTTTGAGGAGTTACTGTTGCGATACCTCGCCTCCACCAGCTCTTCGACAGATCACGGTCTCTCTGCCACTCCGGGTACTTCTGCTCAGTCTCGGTCTTACTCCGACCGCCTCCAGCGCTTTGAGGAATTACTGCTTCGGTACCTCGCCTCCACTAGCTCTTCGACAGCTCACAGTCTCTCTGCCACTCCGGGTACTACTGCTCCATGGATATTCGACTCGGGTGCCTCCTGCCACCTCACCTTTGACTCCACTGTCCTCACTGACTGTTCTCCCACTACCACCCACCAGGAGGTTCGCACTGCGGATGGGACTCTCGTCCCTGTTCCGCAATGTGGATCCGTCACTACTACCTCTGACGCTTCTGGTCGCCTGACCCTACCCCATGTCCATCATGCCCCCCGTCTTAACATTAATCTGATCTCTATCAGTTCCCTTTGCGACTCTGGTCTGACTGTCACCTTCACCCCTTCTGTTTGTGTTGTGCAGGATTCGCGGACGGGTCAGAGGATTGGGCTGGGCCGTAGAGCAGGAGGACTTTACCAGCTGGACCATCTCCATGTGTCTTTCGTTCCTATTGCGTCTGTCATGTCTGTTACCTCCGATGCCGACCTGTGGCATAGAAGGTTAGGTCACATATCGAGTGATCGACTCAAAAGCGTATTCCGTTCGGGCGCTTTGGGTCGAGCGTCCTTCTCCCCTCTCTCTGTTTGTACGGGTTGTAGACTAGCAAAGCATCTAACTCTTCCATTCTCTCCTAGTGCTTCCCAATCTGATGCGTTATTTGATTTAGTACATTCGGACATTTGGGGTCCTGCACCTGTTGCATCTATTTCGGGTTACATGTACTATGTGTGTTTCATCGATGACTACTCTAGGTGCACCTGGGTTTATCTTATGCGTCATCGGTCTGAAGTCCCTCACATCTTTAGGAGATTCACCACTATGATACACACTCAGTTTGGTCGGCGCATTAAGACCTTTCGGTCTGATTGTGCCAAGGAGTACCTCTCCTCCGAGATGCGTGAGATTCTTCAGTCTCACGGCACTCTTCACCAGCAGTCCTGTCCCCACACCCATGAGCAGAACGGCGTTGCCGAACGCAAGCATCGTCATGTCCTTGAGACCGCACGTGCCTTGCTCCTCTCTGCGTCTGTTCCTCACTCTTACTGGGCTGAAGCTGTCATGACGGCTGTCCACCTCATCAATATCACTCCGTCATCTGCTCTGTCTGGTGCCACCCCATATGAGCGCCTTCACTCCAGCCCACCTGACTACTCCCTTCTTCGCACGTTTGGCTGCACGTGCTTCGTTCTTCTTCCTCCCCATGAGCGCACCAAACTCTCTGCGAGATCTGTTCGGTGTGTTCACTTGGGGCTCAGTCGGGAGCACAAGGGGTATCGTTGTTACGATCCCTTGGCTCGCCGGATCCGTGTCTCCCGTCACGTTTCCTTTGTTGAGGATGTCCCGTACTTTTCCCCTGAGTCTCGGGATATTTCCTTGCCTCCTGTGTCACCCTCCTCGTCTTCATCACCTCTCCACATCCCCGTTCTACCCCCGTTTTCTGTTGCCTCACCCACGCCTCCTCCACCTCCATCTTCCCCGCCACCACCACCACCACCTCCTCAGTCTCCCTCACCACCACCACCACCTCCTCAGTCTCCCTCGCCACCTCCACCACCACCCGTTACTCGTGTCTATGTACGTCGGTCTGCAGCTCCTCCTCCAGAGTCGGTCCTCACTGGTACTCCCTCGCCTGATGCTGCTACCCCCCTCCTCCCCGGTCGTGGATCCTGCTCCTGTTCGGCGCTACCCAGCGCGCGAACATCACCCTCCTGACAGATATGACTACTCTCCTGACAGGTTTGGCTACTCTGCTTTTCCTTCTGACCCTCCTGACTCTTCTGGCTACTCTGCCAGTGTCTCCTATTCACCATCCTGTCAGGCCTTTCTTACTGCTATACACACCCATCGGGAGCCCCAGTCGTACCGTGAAGCATCGTTACATCCAGAGTGGCGGCAGGCCATGTCAGTTGAGCTTGAGGCTTTTCAGCGGACCCAGACCTGGGAGTTGGTGCCTTGTCCCTCCGGGGTGGTGCCTGTTAGCTGCAAGTGGATATTCAAGGTCAAGACTCGACCTGACGGATCCATTGAGCGGCACAAGGCTCGCCTTGTTGCTCGCGGCTTCTCCCAGGAGTATGGGATTGACTACGAGGAGACGTTTGCTCCAGTTGCTCGGATGACTACTGTGCGCACCCTCCTAGCTGTGGCAGCTGCTCGAGGGTGGCCTCTCCATCAGATGGATGTCACCAATGCGTTTCTCCACGGTGATCTCTCCGAGGAAGTCTACATGGCTCCTCCTCCGGGCACTTCAGTTCCTCCAGGGCACGTGTGTCGGTTGCGCCGAGCCATCTATGGGCTCAAGCAGGCCCCTCGTGCCTGGTTTGAGCGCTTTCGCAGTGCAGTTCTGGCCGCCGGTTTTGTTGAGCGACACTCCGATTATGCCTTGTTCACTCGCTCCTCCAGTCAGGGCATTGTAGTTCTTCTCCTCTATGTGGATGATATGATCATCACTGGGGATGACAGTGCCACCATCGCCTCTCTCCAGTGGCACCTCCAGAGTCAGTTTGAAATGAAAGATCTGGGATCTCTTCGCTACTTTTTGGGCCTTGAGATTGCCCGGTCAGCTCGTGGTCTGTTGGTCTCCCAGCAGAAGTACATCTCCGACATCCTTGCTGATGCTGCTCTTACTGACACGCGCACTGCTGATACACCCATGGAGCTCAATTTGAAGCTTCTCGCTACAGACGGTGAGCCGCTCCCGGATGTCTCCCGCTACCAGAGGCTGGTCGGGATGCTCGTTTATCTCACCATGACCCGGCCAGACATTGCCCATGCTGTTGGCATTGTCAGTCAGTTTATTCAGGCTCCACGGTCAGTACACTATGCTACTGTTCTTCGGATTATCCGCTACCTCCGGGGCACCATCACCCGTTCACTCCTGTTTCCTTCCACCTCTCCGTTGGTGCTACGTGCCTACTCCGATGCAGATTGGGCAGGAGATGCAGCTACTCGTCGATCGACTACAGGATACTGTGTGTTTCTGGGTGATTCACTGATTTCGTGGCGCAGCAAGAAGCAGGAGTCTGTGGCTCGCTCCAGCACCGAAGCCGAATACAGGGCTATGGCTTCCACCACCGCCGAAATTGTCTGGCTTCGCCGCCTTCTGCTATACTTGGGAGTGGTGATTTCCGGCCCCACCCCACTCTTCTGTGACAACCGGAGTGCTATTCAGATTGCTAGCAACCCGGTCTTCCATGAGCGAACAAAGCATATTGAAGTTGATTGTCATTATGTTCGCCAGGCGTTTATCGACCACACTATCTCCCTGCCTTTCATTTCATCATCGGAGCAGACTGCTGATTTTCTGACGAAGCCCCTGACGATTGCTCGCTTCCGACATTTTCTAGGCAAACTCTCGGTTCATGATCCACCGTGAGTTTGAGGGGGAGTGTTAATGTACATACAGTCGGGTCGGGTTTACAGTACAGTCGGGTCGGATTGTATAGATATACATGTACATATATTGGGCTTGAGTCCCTCAATGGAATGCCATTCGATTCCTCTCCAAACCCTAGCCGTCATCTCCTAACAAATCTCATCTCGAATTCAAATTCGTACACTCCACACCTGAAATTTTCTTTCCAATATTGCGGATGTTCCTCACTACCGATTCTATGGGAGGTGCACCCTCACTTCCGATACTATGGGAGGTGTATTCTCTTCGTCGATCATTGACATCTCGATACATCGCTGTATGAGCAAATATTTGATTTTTCACTCAAGTACAAATTTCAAAGGACTCGCTTCGAGGGAGCGGAGTACAATATGTATATCAGGAGATTGCGGGGAAATCCGTCTTTGATCCTTTGATACTCGATTTCGAAGTACAAAGATTACAACAAGTGAGAAAATGAAAAGAGAAGAGCGTTGCGGTGCTTGATCCTTCCGGGCTTTGCGCGTGATCGGCTAGGGGCTTTGCTTTACTCTTCTTCTCCTAGAATCTTCACTTGTTCTTCGCTTGTTCTTCGACTTGCTTTAGACTTGAATCTTTAATTTTCCATCTTCGATCTTCGGTCTTCGATTTTCTTTGGTTTGCTTCGATCTTCGATCCTTCTTCTCCGGGATTTTCTTGGAGCTTTGAAGTATCTTCAATCGGGAGCTTTGTGGGTTCTTCTTGCTATGGCCAAAGATCCTTTCTTCTCTTCTTGTCCCTCCTTTTATAAGGGTCAAAGTAGTTATTGTAGAGAATAACTACTTCGGGTGGTTGAAGCAACCTCCTGGTGGTTTCTATAACTTCCCTTGGATGGTTAGAGAAACTTCCAGGTGGTTTACATAACTTCCTTGATGGTTAGGATCATATTCGAGTGGTTTTGTAACTTCCACTGGTAGCTTAATCCTTTTGAGCTTGAGTGAACCGGTCTGATTAAAACGACTTGTGGTTCGGGTCTTAAATTCGAATCGACTTACTGCGACTTAGATTTTAACCAAGTTAACTCTTGATCCGGTCCTTTCTGACTTGGTAGGTTCAATGAGTTTGTCGAAATCTAGCGTAAGCTTACTTGTAGGAGCTTAAGCTTGATTATTCTTCGGCCTTGTATATCGGCTTGTCGAAGGATGCTCATCTCTAAGTATCATTCTATTGACTTAGATATAGCCTTTGGACGATAGGGATATAGTACTTTCCTTACTCTCAGACTTGGTCAAATTTCAGAGCGTAAGGAAGCAAGAAAAATTTCCTTGGTCATCAAGGAAATAAAGTATAAGGAAGCAAAATTTCCCTGGTCATCAGGGAAATAAAGTCTTCCAGACTTAGCCAAATTTCTGAGTGTAGGCAAAAATTTTCCTGGTCATCAGGGAAATAAAGTGTAAGGAAACAAAAATTTCCCTGGTCATCAGGGAAATAAAGTGTAAGGAAACAAAAATCTCCCTGGTCATCAGGGAAATAAAGTCTTCCAGACTTAGCCAAATTTTGAGTGTAAAGCAAAATTTCCCTGGTCATCAGGGAAATAAAGTCTTCCAGACTTAGCCAAATTTCTGAGTGTAGACAAAAATTTCCCTAGTTATCAGGGAAATAAAGTGTAAGGAAACAAAAATTTCCCTGGTCATCAGGGAAATAAAGTCTTCCAGACTTAGCCAAATTTTTGAGTGTAAGACAAAATTTCCTTGGTCATCAGGGAAATAAAGTCTTCCAGACTTAGTCAAATTTCTGAGTGGAGAGAAAAATTTCCCTGGTCATCAGGGAAATAAAGTGTAAGGAAGTAAAAATTTCCCTGGTCATCAGGGAAATAAAGTCTTCCAGACTTAGCCAAATTTTTGAGTGTGAAGCAAAATTTCCCTGGTCATCAGGGAAATGAAGTATAAGAAAGCAAAATTTCCCTGGTCATCAGGGAAATAAAGTCTTCCAGACTTAGCCAAATTTCAGAATGTAAGGAAGTAAAATTTCCCTGATCATCAGGGAAATAAAGTCTTCCAGACTTAGCCAAATTTCTGATTCTCTAGCTTTAGGCAATCTTTCAATGTCTACAATCGCTCAGATTCAAGTCCAATGGAAACACTTCTAGGTCTTCACCGGGCGGTCCGGAACCTAAATCTGAGCCCCATTCACGGAGCCAACCAGGATGGGGTTGCTTCTTCTTGGGGAGATTTAGCTTCTTGTTTAGCAGCATCGGAGTCTCGTTGCAAGGGAAGAAGAGAATGAAAAAGGGCAGAGGGTTTTCGTCCCATGGGGGAGTAAGGCGCAGGAATGAACTTCTCCTCTGGTGAGGTCGTGGAGAGCTTGACTCAACGTTGTGGAGGCATTGCACCCTTCGACTCCTTTACTACTGCATTAAAAAGAGCCTTCTATATATGCGCCACATGGTGCTACAACCTGCTAGAGGGTTCTATTTTATAAATAACTAATAAAAAACCCGGGCAATACCCGAATGTGCTTGATGCACGACATTTGGCAAAGACGACATCGCAACTGTTCGAAGAATTGTGAAATCTGAAGTATGATTCACTTGTTATAGAAAGAGAAAGCGAGAGATTAACATCAAATGACAATTAAATTCCATTGAATGAAAATTTATCATGATAGGTTTTTAAATGGATTTAAAAGAGAGCCGCGTTCACACACGGAAGAAGAATTCTAGCTCTTTAATAGACGTCCACATGTCACAACACAGGAGAGAGGCTTCCATTTTAGTATATATACTAGTAAGAAACCCGGGCAATGCCCGAATGTGTTTGATGCACGCCATTTGGCAAAGACGACATCGCAACTGCTCGAAGAAGTGTGAAATCTTAAGTGAGTGTAATTCACTTGTTAGAGAGAGAGAGAGAGAGAGAGAGAGAGAAAGAGAGATTAACATCAAATGACCATTCAATAAAAATTTATCATCTTTATGGTAGGTTTTTAAATGGAATTAAAAGAGAGCCGCGTTCACACATGGAAGAAGAATTCTACCTCTTTAAGAGACATCCATGTGTCACGACACGGGAGAGAGGCTTCCATTTTAGTATATATATATATATAGGGTCAGGTTCAATGGACACTGTTTTTGCACTCAATTTTTTACACCGATTTTCAAACCATTAGATAGAGGTTTCAGAATTTCTTGATTTTTTGTGAGCATAATCATCTTGTCTTAGATAACACATCTACAAAAAATCAGCACATTCTAAAGCCTCTAGACTTATTAAATGTGCTCTTCAAATTAACGATTAAAATGGACGGTTGATAAAGCCTTTTAGTTTTGATGTACTTGGAGGCTTTAGAATGTGCTGATTTTTTGTGGACGTGCTATCTAAGTCAAGATGATTATGCTCATAAAAAATCAAGAAATTCTGAAACCTCTATCTAGTTGATTTGAAAATCGGTGTAAAAATTTAAGTGCAAAAACAGTGTCCATTGAACCTGATCCATATATATATATATATATGGGCGCGGGGATGCTGGACCTGAGGTGCAGCAAGAACGCTGCACCTCGGCCTTGTTTGACCCCCCTAGAGGTTTTGGAATTGGATGAAATTTGGTGAGGGTGTTGTCTAGGGTAAGATGATCATCCTCACAAATTTTCATCAAATTCCAAAACTTGTAGGGGGGTCAAATGGTCGAAGCAAAATCGGCAAAATCTGTAGGTGACTGCAGATTTTGCAAAATCTGCGATTTTGCTTCGACCATTTGAGGCCCCTACAAGTTTTGGAATTTGATGAAAATTTGTGAGGATGATCATCTTACCCTAGACAACACCCTCACCAAATTTCATCCAATTCCAAAACCTCTAGGGGGGTCAAACAAGGCCGAGGTGCAGCGTTCTTGCTGCACCTCAGGTCCAGCATCCCCGCGCCCTATATATATATATATATATATATATATATATATATATATATATATATATATATATATATATATATATATATATATATATATATATATATATATATATATATAGGGCGCGGGGATGCTGGACCTGAGGTGCAGCAAGAACGCTGCACCTCGGCCTTGTTTGACCCCCCTAGAGGTTTTGGAATTGGATGAAATTTGGTGAGGGTGTTGTCTAGGGTAAGATGATCATCCTCACAAATTTTCATCAAATTCCAAAACTTGTAGGGGGGTCAAATGGTCGAAGCAAAATCTGCAAAATCTGTAGGTGACTGCAGATTTTGCAAAATCTGCGATTTTGCTTCGACCATTTGACCCCCCTACAAGTTTTGGAATTTGATGAAAATTTGTGAGGATGATCATCTTACCCTAGACAACACCCTCACCAAATTTCATCCAATTCCAAAACCTCTAGGGGGGTCAAACAAGGCCGAGGTGCAGCGTTCTTGCTGCACCTCAGGTCCAGCATCCCCGCGCCCATATATATATATATATATATATATATATATATATATATATATATATATATATATATATAAGAGAGAGAGAGAGAGAGAGAGAGAGAGAGAGAGAGAGAGATTTCCAGATAGGAATGACTAGTGAATAAGGATTTATAAAATCAATCCGTAATAGAATGTACAAGCCTTGATGATTGTGGTTATACCTATACGGATCACTATATCGGGAAGTAAAAGTAACGATTTGGAATATATGTGAAAGTTGATTTAACCTACAATCGTTGAACTAGTAGTACATCCTTAGATAACCCCAAAAGACCTACTTGCACATCCTCAATCTTTGCAATAAAAGCCATTGTATGATGAGCCTAGAATTGTTAGCCAATCTGAACATGTTAAACTACCTGATCCACGGCACCATAAGGAGGTAAACCTGCTGAAGCAGCCATCCCATCAAGCGCAACTCGGATGAACTCCTTAGATGCTTTCCCATTACGATCCCTAGGGAGATCTCTCCATACTGAATCCAACAACTACAAGGACCAAACAATGTAATGAATAGTCAATTGTATTTATCGGCATTTATATGGAAACTAGTATAATGAGAACTGAAATAATAGTGTATCTGTGAAGTGCTTGATTACTCTAGAAAAGTGGCGAAATGGAAAGATGATTCATACTACTACTAAAGCATTAGAGTGATATGCTTCCAAAACATGTGTTTATCTATTAGCACTGAAATGAACAACAGCTTACGATGAGTGATAGCTTTCATTGGATACATAGTTATACTTTATACCTTGTATCATTCATTTTCCACCACATATACTATCTAGCAATGTTCAAGTGTTCAATGTAAAATGGACATAATGAAAAATAATACACCCAGTACACAGTTTCTTATTTCAACTCGATGACTGAAAACATAATAGAATCTCTTCCAATTGAATGTACAATTAGATTTAAGCATATTACCCTTGTTAGGAGATGACGGCTAGGGTTTGGAGAGAATAGAATCCATCTCATTGAGGGACTGAAGCCCAATATATATGTACATGTATACACACACAACCCGACCCGACTGTACATATAACCCGACCCATCTCTATACATTAACACTCCCCCTCAAACTGTCGGTGGATCATGGACCGAGAGTTTGCTGATAAAATGCCGGAAGCGAGCAATCGTAAGGGGCTTCGTCAGAAAATCAGCAGTCTGCTCCGATGATGAAATGAATGGCAAGAAGATGGTGTAGTCGAGAAACTCCTGGCGAACATAGTGACAATCAACCTCAATATGTTTTGTCCGCTCATGGAAGACTGGGTTGTTAGCAATCTGAATAGCACTCCGGTTGTCACAGAAGAGAGACGTGGGCCCGGATATCACAACTCCCAGGTCGAGTAAAAGGCGGCGAAGCCAGACAATCTCTGTGGTGGTGGAAGCCAATGCCCTGTATTCGGCTTCAGTGCTGGAGCGAGCAGCAGACTCTTGTTTCTTGCTTCGCCAAGAAATGAGAGAATCACCAAGGAACACACAGTATCCGGTAGTAGAACGGCGAGTGGCTACATTTCCTGCCCAATCTACATCGGAGTAGGCACGCAGCACCAACGGAGAGGTAGAGGGAAAAAGTAGTGAGCGGATGATGTTGCTTCGGAGGTAGCGGATAATCCGAAGGACTGCTTCATAGTGAACCGAACGAGGAGCCTGAACGAACTGACTGACAATGCCAACAGCATGGGCAATGTCTGGCCGGGTCATAGTGAGGTAGACGAGCATCCCAACCAGCCTCTGGTAGCGGGAGACATCCTGAAGTGGCTCACCATCTGTAAAAAGAAGCTTCAAATTGAGCTCTACGGATGTGTCAGCAGTGCGAGAATCAGTAAGAGCAGCATCAGCAAAGATATCGGAGATGTACTTTTGCTGGGAGACTAACAGACCATGAACTGACCGGGCAATCTCAAGGCCCAAAAAGTAGCGAAGAGGGCCCAGATCTTTCATCTAAAACTGACTCTGGAGGTGGCGCTGAAGGGACGCTATGGTGGTACTGTCATCCCCAGTGATGATCATATTATCCACATAGAGAAGAAGAACTGCAATACCCTGATTGGAGAAGCGAGTGAACAGGGCATAGTCAGAGTGGTGCTCAACAAACCCGGTGGCCAGGACTGCACTGTGGAATCGCTCAAACCAGGCACGAGGGGCCTGCTTGAGCCCATAGATGGCTCGGTGCAAACGACATACATAACCTGAAGGAGTAGGGACGCCCAGTGGAGGAGCCATGTATACCTCCTCTGAGAGATCACCGTGGAGAAATGCGTTGGTCACATCCATCTGATGTAGAGACCACCCTCGAGCAGCTGCCACAGCTAAAAGGGTGCGAACGACAGTCATCCGAGCCACTGGAGCAAACGTCTCCTCGTAGGCAATCCCATACTCCTAGGAGAAACCACGAGCAACAAGACGCGCCTTATGCCACTCAATGGACCCATCAGGTCGAGTCTTGATCTTGAAGATCCATTTGCAGCTAACAGGAACCACGCCAGTGGGACAAGGAACCAAATCCCACGTCTGAGTCCGCTGAAAGGCCTTAAGTTCGACTGTTATGGCATGTCACCACTCTGGGTGTACAACTGCCTCACGGTACAACTGGGACTCCCGGTGGGTGTAAAGAGCTATAAGAAAGGACTGGTAGGACAGAGAGTAAGAGGCAACAACAGAATGTTCAGAAGTGTCAGGAGAAACAGGAGTAAACACAGAGTAACCAAACTTGTCATGGGAGTAGTCATATCTGTCAGGAGGGTGATGTTCGTGCGAAGGGTAGCGCCGAACAGGACCAGGATCCGCAGCTGGAGAGGTAGGAGCAGCTGCAAGCAAAGTAGTACCAGTGGAGACAGTCTCGGTGGGAGGAACTGTGGAGCAACAAACGTAGACACGTGTGATAGGTGGTGGTGGTGGAGGCGACGGGGGAGAGGGAGGTGGTGGAGACGAGGGAAGTGGAGGTGGAGGTGGTGGAGACAGGGGAGGCGAGGAAGGTAGAGGAGGCTCAACCGAAAAGGTGGGCGTAGGAGCAGGATACGGAGGTAGGAAGGGGATGGTGAGAGGGGTTGAAGGCGTAGAAGATGACGTAGGTAGTGAGGGAAGATCCCGGGACTCAGAGAAAAAGTACGGGACATCCTCTACAAAGGAGATGTGACGAGAGACACGGATCCGGCGAACCAAGGGATCGTAGCACCGATAGCTCTTGGCTCCCGACTGAGTCCTAAGTGAACACACCAAACAGACCTAGCAGAGAGTTTGGTGCACTCATGAGGAGGGAGGAGGACGAAACACATGCACCCAAAGGTACGAAGAAGAGAGTAGTCAGAAGATATGGAGTAAAGCCGCTCGTACGGGAAAACACCAGAGAGGGATGAGGACGGAGTGATGTTGATGAGGTGAACAGCGGTCAGGACAGCTTCAGCCTAGTAGGAATGTGGAACAGAAGCAGATAGAAGTAAAGCTCGTGCTGTCTCGAGGACATCGCAATGTTTGCGCTCGGCGACTTCGTTTTGTTCATGGGTGTGGGGACACGACTGTTGGTGAAGAGTGCCATGAGTCTGAAGGATCTCACGCATCTTAGAGGAGAGATACTCCTGGGCACAATCAGACCGAAAAGTCTTAATGCACCGACCAAACTGGGTGTGAAGCATAGCAGTGAAGGTCCTGTAGATATGAGGAATCTCGGAGTGGCGACGCATGAGATAGACCTAGGTGCAGCGGGAGTAATCATCTATGAAGCTCACATAATATAAAAAACCAGTAAAAGAGGCAACTGGAGCAGGACCCCACACTTCAGAGTGCACGAGATCAAAAGGGACGCTGGAACGGGAAACACTAGTAGAAAAAGGAAGAGCAAGGTGCTTTGCTATCGACACCCAGTATAGACAGAGAGGGGAGAAGGACACCCGACCCAAAGCGACAGAGCGAAAAACACTTTGGAGTCGATCACTGGATATGTGACCTAACCTTCTGTGCCCCAAATCGGCATCAGAGGTAACAGACAGAGCTGACGGAGTGAAAGTGGGAACCTGAAGCTGATCCAACTGATAGAGTCCCCCTGCTCTACGACCCAACCCAACTCTCTGACCCGTCCGCGGATCCTGCACAGAACAAGAAGAAGTAAATGTAACGATTAGGCCCGAGTCACAAAGAGAACTAACAGATATTAAGTTAATGTTTATGCGGGAGGAAGGTGAACACGAGGTAATGTTAGCCGACCAGTGGGATCGGAGGCAGGGGTAATAGATCCACACTGCGAAATGGGTACACGAGTCCCGTCAGCAGTGTGGATCCCCAGGTGGGTGGGAGCAGGGCTACAGTCCGTAAGTACAGAAGGATCGGAGGTAAGGTGGCAGGAGGAACTCGAGTCGAAGATCCATGGAGCAGTAGTACCCGGAGTGGCAGAGAGACTGTGAGCTATCGAAGAGCTAGTGGAGGCGAGGTATCGAAACAACAACTTCTTAAAGCGCTGGAGGCGGTCGGAGTAAGACCGAGACTGAGCAGAAGTACCCGGAGTGGCAGAGAGACTGTGATCTGTCGAAGAGCTGGTGGAGGCGAGGTATCGCAACAATAACTCCTCAAAGCGCTGGAGGCGGTCGGAATAGGACCGAGACGGAGCAGGAGTGGTGGAAAGTGGTGCTGGAGTAGGGAGATCAACGACAACAACAGTCCCGCCATCATGGCGGAGGGGACCCTGACAACGTCCACAGTCGACTGACGTGGTGGAGGGACGTGGCTCGAGAATACCATCAAAACAAGGAGACGGAGGGACTCGACGATCAGCTACTGTGCGCAGGCAGTATGGTAGCCGAGAGATGCTGTAGGAAGCCATACCGCTGAAGTACGAGGGCGAGCCGGCACAAGGGAGGTCCAGGGCAGTCCGATACAGAGGAGAAAGGGGGGCGGTGGGGCTTCAGGCGGTGCAGGAGGGGGCGACGGGTGCTTCAGGGGGTGGCGGGGGGTTTGGAGGAGCTGTAGGGGGGATTTTGTTGGAAGAGGAGTGGCGCGGAGTGCAAGGGGGGGTTGCGCGGGGTGCAGGGGAGGGTGGAGGGGGGCCTGCGGGGTGCAAAGGAGGCGGGGGGGTGGCCTGCGGGGTGGAGGGGGGGCCTATGGGGTCTGTCGAGCGGTGGGGAGGGGCCGGAGGGGGTTATCGGACGGAGGGGAGGGGTCGGGGTAGGTTATCAGGCGGAGGGAAGGGTCAGGGGGGGCTATCGGATGGAGGGGAAGGGTCGGGAGGGGTTATCGGGCGGCGGGGAGGGGCCGGGAGGGTCTGTTGGGCAGAGGAAAGTGGCCGGGTGGCCTGTCGGGCGAAGCAGGAAGGGCCGGGGGGGTGCTATCAGGTGGAGGAGAGGCCGGATGGGGGGCTGCCGGGTGGAGAGGGAGACCGGAGGAGAGGCCGGAGGGGGGGCTGCCGAGTGGAGGAGAGGCCGGAGGGGGGCTGCCGGGCGGAGGGGAGGCTGGAGGGGGGCTGCCGGGTGGAGGAGAGGCCAGAGGTGGGCTGCCGGGTGGAGGGGAGACCGAAGGTGGGCTGCCGTCGTCGCCGTCGCGCGAGAAACCCTAGAGCTCTGATACCATGTTAGGAGATGACGGCTAGGGTTTGGAGAGAATAGAATCCATCTCATTGAGGGACTGAAGCCCAATATATATGTACATGTATACACACACAACCCGACCCGACTGTACATATAACCCGACCCATCTCTATACATTAACAACCCTTTTCCATACTTTGTCTCTGGCATATAAACTAAACATTTTAAAATAATTCCTACACACGCATACCCTTGTCCTATTAGCTCAGAATATTAAATTTATTTTTCTGCATTTGTAATCTCCTGATCTCCATATATTGTAAAAAGAACCAAGGCTTTATGAACTCCAAATACCAAAAATTACCAGTTTGATCAATAAGCAAAATATATATATATATGGGGATGGGGAGCCTGGGCCTCAGGTGCAGCGTGAACGCTGCACCCGTGCCCTGCATGCTTGGCATGTGGCGTTCCCTCCCGAAATCCGATCGAAAAAAGCCCCTCCAAGACCGCAGCCGTTCGGGACAAACCGCAGCCGTTCGATCGACTGAATCGAACTGAGCCTGGACACCCGGCCTCGCTGTTACTATGGCGGCCACAGTAACAGCGAGAATCCGGTCCGGGGGAATCCCATCTGTTCGATTCAGTCGATCGGGCGGCTGAAAAAAATTCACGATTACTGTAGCCGCTAGAGTAATCGCGAGAATGCTTTCAGCCGTCCGATCATCAGGATCCAACATATTGGATTCATTTGGGATTCAATTGACCGTTCAGGTGAATCCAATCCGTTGGATCCTGGCGATCGGAAGGCTAAAAGCATTCTCGCGATTACTGTAGCGGGTACAGTAATCGCGAATTTTTTTTCAGCCGCCCGATTGACTGAATGAACGGATGGGATTCCCCCGGATCGGATTCTCACTGTTACTGTGGCCGCCACAGTAACAGCGAGGCCGGGTGTCCAGGCTCCGTTCGATTCAGTCGATCGGAAGGCTGCAGTTTGTCCCGAACGGCTGCGGTCTCGGAGGGGCTTTTTCCGATCGGATTTCGGGAGGGAACGCCACATGTCAGGCATGCAGGGCACGGGTGCAGCGTTCACACTGCACCTGAGGTCCAAGCTCCCTGTCCCCTATATATATATATATATATATATATATATATATATATATATATATATATATATATATATATATATATATATATATATATATATATATATATATAGAGAGAGAGAGAGAGAGAGAGAGAGTGAGAGAGAGAGAAAGAGGGGGCCTGGATGCTACCTCTCAAAGTAGCGTTTTCGCTGCTTTGATAACCCACCACGGCCACGTCACATGTGATCTCCGGCAAGAATCAACATCAACAACCTCCGATCACCTCCACCAGTGATCTCCACTGACACCACCTATCGGCGTCCACTAATAGAAGACTCCGTTGACTACTTCCATTGTGAGCCGTTTGTTCATCACCTCACCTCATCCGGTGACCTCCAACGACATCCGCAGCCGCCAACCTTCTCCGGTGACTTCTAGCACTTCCATATTGTGAGTTCGGATGACCTTTATCGTCGTCGTTCATGGTTTTGATAACCATCAGTGAGTCGGTGACCTGTCAAAGCAGTGAAGAATGCTGCTTTCAAAGGTAGCATCTTGTTTCTATATATATATATATATATATATATATATATATATATATATATATATATATATATATATATATATGATGGTTGGGGCGCTACCTCTCAAAGCAGCGTTTTTGCTGTTTTGACAACCCACCGCGGTCGCGCCATATGTGATCGCCAGCCAGAATCAACATCAACAACCTTTGATCACCTCCACCGGTGATTTCCGCTGACACCACCTGTCGGTGTCCACCGATAGAAGACTCCAGTAACTACTTCTATTGTAAGCCATCCATTTGTCACCTCACCTCATCCGGCGACCTCCGACGACATCCGCAGCCGGCGACCACCTCTGGTGACTTCTAGCAATTCTCGATTGTGAGTTCAGATGACATTTGCCATCGTTTATGACTTTGATAGCCACCGGCAACCTGTGAAAGTAACGAAGAACGCTGCTTTCAAAGGTAGCATCTAGTTTCTCTCTCTCTCTCTCTCTCTCTATATATATATATATATATATATATATATATATATATATATATATATATATATATCATCTCACGTAACAAATCAATAATGTTTTGTGCAACAATTAAATCATCATAGTTTTGGTCTTAACTTGTTCAAAACTGATAATAACATTCCTGATGACGATTCTCAATTTACTTCCGTTTCAATTTCTAACTAATTTAAAAAGATGCCTTGGGAAATGCAAGAGCATACTTAACTAATGTAATCAGAGGTTTGAGGCCAATAGATAAAAAAGAATCACTTTTCCTCGAGCTGATTTGTAATAGGTTCGAAGTGCTCAATTTCAAAGACTTCTATCGTGCCCAGTAATAGAGTCATGCAAGAGCACCTCATTAACTGCCCCCCCTCCCCACTTCTCTCTAATTAGTCAACTTATTGTGCCCAATTATAGTCATGCGAACTTTTGGATGTACTTGCTTTGTTTTGCTTCCTCCTTAGCAGCGTACAAAGTTGTCTCCTTAGTCCTTAGTCGGCCATGTGTTTTCTTCTTGGGTACAGCTCAGAGCACAAGGGTAGGCATTGCTATGACCCTTCTACTCGTTGTGTACGTATATCGAGACATGTGACCTTTTTTAGGACACACCTTTTAATAGAGAGACACTTCTTCTTAGGACTAGTCTTTCCTTCAGGCTCCAGACTTTTCTCCACTTGTGTCCTCTTTGAGTATCTCGGTTCCAACTTCTTCTGGCACTTCCTTGGGTACACCATTGCTTCTGACTATGCCTACTCTACTTCTTGAGCTTACACCCCCACCTGTTACCCATACTTATGCTTGTTGCCAATTAGAGCCACCTACATTGCCAATCTCACAAATTCCATCTGTTTTGCCTACTGCCACTTCCTCCGTATGGGTCTTCTACTGCTCCTCAGCTCTACCCAGAGCGTGAGAGGCATCCGTCCGATCGCTATGATTTTTCTTAGATTGCTTCTTACTCTCCCGATTTTCCATCCTTTCTTGCAGGTATTCTCTCATCAGGAGCCACAGACTTACCGAGAGATAGTTCAAATGCCCCATTGGCAGCATGCCATGGCTGGAGAGTTACGAGCTCTTAAACAGACTGGCACTTGGGACACTTTCATATAGGTTTGTTGAGAGGTGCAAGGCTCACTTAGTCGCTCAAAGTTTCACCTGGGAGTACGGCATCGACTGTGAGGAAGCATTCGCTCCAGTTGAGAAGATGACTTCCGTACAGACTCTTCTAGCAGTTGCTATATTTCGTCGATGGCTGCCGCACCAGATGGATGTGAAAAATGTTTTTTTCAAGGAGATCTTTATTAGTTCTATATGCAGCCACTTTTGGTTCTTTAGTCTCCTCTGCAGCATGTAGGATGTTTACATCAATCTTAGATCGTAAATTGACATTAGGGGTACATGCATCGGCGTGCACACATGCCCGTTATGCTAAAAGTTTTAAATGGGAAACATACATCGTACTTGTGCAATCTTCGTCTCTAGCTTCAGTTGCGGCACTCTGATTCAAGGATCCAAATCCAACACTTGGGCCCTATCTTTCAAGCTGATACAAAACGGGGCCGGACTTGGGCTTAATAAAATAATATGGGCTTGGACTCGGGTTTTATTGACTCCAACCCATTGCCAGCCAGAAAAATGGGAAAGTGACCTTTGTGTCCAAATACTACCACCAGACAAATGGGACAATACCCTTTGTGTCCCCGACCTCAAAATGATAAGGGACACCACCGAGCACCGCTACACCATGCCACGCCCCCCCCCCCCCCCCCCCCCCCAACAAACAAAATCCAAAGCATCACCGAGTACTGCACGTCACACCTAGATCAGCCACGGAGCATCGTCGTCCAACTCGGCCCTCCTCGCCCTCCTACTCCCCTTCTTCTGCATCCTCCTCCCTCCTATTCTTCCTCCTCCTGCCTCCTCCCCTCTCATACTTCCCCCTCCTTCCTCCCCCATCGGAACCCTAACCCCCACCTTGCAGACGTCGTTTGCAGCTGCCGACCATCATCACCAGAGGCGGGGCACTACTGACATGGTTTAAACTATTTGGTTACAATCAACTGAATAGTTTTATGAATGTTGGTGGCTGCCCGTCGTCGGCAATGTCAGTCGGTAGCCACCGATAGTTTATGCAAGGTGAGTGTTAGGGTTTCGACAGAGAGGAAGGAGGGGGAAGGAGAAGGTGAGGAGGAGGAAAAGGAAGGATGAAGAAGAAGAGGAAGGGGGAGGAGGTAGGAGGAGGTGGATGAGGAGGAAGGATAGGAAGGCGGTGGCCGGGCGGTGGTAGGAGCACATGTACCGGTAGCAAGGGGATGGTGGTACTTAGATTTTAGGCCTTGGGACACATCGGGCAATCTTCAATTCGTAAGTTTGATGGTACCTTTAGAATATTGTGATGCAAATATTAACACCCTAATTATAACCCTTAGAAAGAACCATGAGTTAACCAAACATTCTTACTTGTAACCCTTGACGCAGTAGTTGCTTATTGATGAAAATTGAGTAGCCAACTCAAATTCAATATTATTATCAGCATGATAGTTTAAATTCCTAGAGTGAAAAAACCAAGTGCAGATAAATACCTAAAATAGCATAATATTAACAACTGCAGAGAAAGAATGAAAAGATATCAATGCTATTTAAGAAAAAATCTGATCGGATCACAAAAAAGACTAATAAGAACCAACCTTATCCAATTCAAATTTGTTGGAGAGTAATCGCTTGATACCGCTTCCATCAAAGGTGTTCTCACTGTGTGCAACAATAACAGGGTGCTCTTGAAGGCGCTGAATGATACCTTCCAAAAGCTTCTTGAATTCTTCTAAAAAGATCTCTTGAGAAACAGATTGTTCAAGATGATCGCTGGAGAGTGATTGCAAAATAGGTTCTAAGATGTTGCTCAAGACCTATGAGCAATACCAAAATGATTTGTTAGAGATACCAAATTACAATAATAGTTTCCCAGATTTATGAGTTCTTGGACAATATTCTCGGTTTGTAGCCCGTAAGATGTGAATGCATGCATGTCAGTCCGCAAGGAGTAGAGATGCTTGGATGATACAATATAAAGTAGATGTATTTGAACATGCATCAAGCTTAACAGCATTCATAGAAGTGATATGCTCAGAAACTCAAATCTCTAATTAAATACAAAAAATGTGCATGCATATGCATGTGAAAATTCATGAATAAGAAATTTAGCAATTACCCAAGAGTCGGAAGTAGGTGGCATCCCGTGCTCAACAGTGAGCTGGCTTAAACCCGTAACCAAGAAACTCTGCAAGGAGTCATCAGCTGACTCCATCTTAGAGAATATGGTGACCACTTCTGGTTCAAATCTTGGACTCTCGATGAATTCTTTCAGATCCTCCCCATCAATCCTCAAGATCACGATTGGGTCCCTCTTGAGGCCAGCTGCCATGCCCAATAGAATGTCGGATAGCACCTCTTGGAACTCAGACTTACTCACGTCTTTTTGCTTTCCATGTGTGAATTCATTCAGAACCTTCATACAACGATGAAATTACATTATAAAAAAACGTTATTTTGCTATATGAAGGAATGGATATACGAGTGGACATTGTTTTAGTTAGTCTTCCCTCTTCATCTTCATTTGGAGCATTAAGTGCATACATGATTTAAAACTCTTAAGTTACCACCATCAAGAGATACAATTCACAGAATCACAATAACCACCATGTCATGCATGGTAATGACAGTTCTGATCATTCCAGAAATTGAAAGAACTTTCAAATATTTTATTGTCTTCTTCACATCGACAATTCCAGTTTGGAAAATGTTACTCAGCAATCCTGGTTTCCAGACTGGTGAATGCACTCAACCCCAACCTCCAGACAAAGCAACAGTTCTGGTTAGGTGCAACGTCAGTGTTAGGAGATGACGGCTAGGGTTTGGAGAGAATGGAATAATCTCTATTGAGGGACTAATGCCCAATATATATGTACATCAATAGCACATGAACCCGACCCGACTATACATAAAACCCGATCCATCTCTATACATTAACACTCTCCCTCAAACTCACGGTGGATCATATATCGAGAGTTTGCTGACAAAATGCCTGAAGCGAGCAACTGTAAGAGCCTTCGTGAGAAAATCAGTAGTATGCTCCATCGAATAAATGAATGGCAAGGAGATGGTGCGGGCAATGAACTCCTGGCGAACATAGTGACAGTCAACCTCTATATATTTTGTCCGCTCATGGAAAACCGGGTTGCTAGCAATCTGAAAAGCACTCCGGTTGTCACAGAATAGGGGTGTGGGCTTGGAGATCACAACTCCCAGGTCAAGGAGAAGGTAACAAAGCCAGACAACTCTGCAGTGGTGGAAACCATAGCCCTGTATTTGGCTTCGGTGCTGGAGCGAGCAACAGACTCATGTTTCTTACTGCGCCAAGAAATAAGGGAGTCACCAAGGAACACAGTATCCGGTGGTAGAACGGCGAGTAGCAACATCTCCTGCCCAGTCTACATCAGAGTAAGCGCGCAGCACTAGAGTAGAGGTGGAGGGGAGAAGCAAAGAGTGAGTGATGGTGCCCCGGAGATAGCAAATGATCCTGAGTACTGTGATATAGTGAACAAATCGGGGAGCCTGAACAAACTGACTGACAATACCAACAGCATGATCAATATCAGGTCTAGTCATAATGAGATAGACTAGCATACCAACCAATCTCTGATATCTGGAGACGTCTCGGAGAGGCTCACCATCTATAGGTAGGAGCTTCAAGTTGAGCTCCATGGGTGTGTCAGCAGTGCGAGAGTCAGTGAGATCAGCATCGGCAAGAATGTCGGAAATGTACTTTTGCTGGGATACTAACAAGCCACAGGTCGAGCGGGCAATCTCAAGGCCAAGAAAGTACCAAAGAGGGCCCAGATCTTTTATCTCAAACTGACTCTGGAGGTGATGCTGAAGGGATGCTATAGTGGCACTGTCATCCCCAGTGATAATCATATCGTCCACATACAGTAGCAAAATAGCAAAACCCTAACTGGAGGAGCGGTTGAATATGGCATAATCAGAATGTCGCTCTACAAACCCAGCGGCAAGAACTGTACTGCAAAAGCGCTCAAACCAAGCACGAGGGGCTTGTTTGAGCCCATAGACAGCCCGGCGCAAACGACAAACATGCCCTGGAGGAACATGAGCTCCTGGTGGAGGAGCCATATATACCTCCTCGGAGAGATCACCGTAAAGGAACGCATTGGTGACATCCATCTGATGGAGAGGTCACCCTCGAACAACTGCCACAGCTAAGAGGATGCACACAGTAGTCATCCGAGCAACTGGAGCAAAAGTCTCCTCGTAGTCAACCCCATATTCCTCGGAGAAGCCATGAGCAACGAGACGGGCCTTGTGCCGCTCAATGGAACCATCAAGTCGAGTCTTGATCTTGAAGATCCATTTACAGCTGACAGGCACCACGCCAGAGGGACAAGGAACCAAGTCCCACGTCTGAGTCCGCTGAAATGCCTGAAGCTCCGCTGTCATGGCCTGTCGCCACTCTGGGTGCAAAACTGCCTCACGGTATGACTGGGGTGCCCGATAGGAGTGGAGAGCAGTGAGAAAGGCCTGATAGGATGGAGGTAGGAAGCAACAGCAGAGTGTCCAGTAATGTCAGAAGAGGTAGGGATAAAAGCAGAGTAACCAAACCTGTCAGGGGAGTAGTCATATTTGTTAGGAGGGTGATGTTCGCGTGAAGGATAGCGCCGAACAGGACCAGGATCCGCGGCCGGACAGGTGGGAGTAGCTGCAGACAAAGTAGTACCAGTGGAGACAGTCTCGGTGGGAGGAACTGTGGAGTGACGAATGTAGACACGCGTAACAGGTGGTGGTGGTGGAGGTGACGGGGGAGACGAAGGAGGGGGAGGTGGTGGAGACGGGGGAGGTGGAGGTGGAGGTCGAGGTGGTGGAGACAGGGGAGGTGAGGAAGGTAGAGGAGGCTCAACCGGAAAGGTGGGCGTGGGAGCAGGATACGAAGGTAGGAAGGAGATGGTGAGAGGGGGTGACGACGTAGAGGATGACGTAGGTGGTGAGGGAAGATCTCGGGATTCAATAGAAAAGTACGGGACATCATCTACAAAGGAGACGTGACGAGAGACACGGATCCGGTGAGCCAAGGGATCGTAGCACTGATATCCCTTGTGCTCCCGACTGAGTCCTAAGTGAACACACCTAATAGACCTAGCAGAGAGTTTGGTGCGCTCATGGGGAGAGAAGAGGACGAAACACGTGCACCCAAAGGTACGAAGAAGAGAGTAGTCAGGAGATATAGAGTAAAGCCGCTCGTACGGGGAAACACCAGAGAGGGAGGAGGACGGAGTGATGTTGATGAGGTGAATATCGGTTAGGACAGCTTTAGCCCAGTAGGAATGTGGAACAGAAGTAGACAGAAGTAGAGCTCGTGCTGTCTCGAGGACATGACGATGTTTGCGCTCGGCGACTTCGTTTTGTTCATGGGTGTGAGGACACGACTGTTGGTGAAGAGTGCCGTGAGTCTGAAGGATCTTACGCATATCAGAGGAGAGATACTCCTGGGCACAGTCAAACCGAAAAGTCTTGAGTCTCTTGACCAAACTGGGTGTGAAGCATAGTAGTGAAGGTCCTGTAAATATGAGGAATCTCGGAGCGGCAACGCATGAGATAGGCCCAAGTGCAACGGGAGTAATCATCTATGAAGCTCACATAATACAAAAAACCAGTAAAAGAGGCAATTGGAGCTGGACCCCACATGTCATAGTGTACGAGATCAAAATGGACGCTGGAATGGAAAACACTAGTAGAAAAAGGAAGAGCAAGGTGTTTTGCAAATCGACACCCAGTGCAGACAGAGAGAGGGGAGGACACCCGACCCAAAGCGCCAGAGCAAAAAAAACTTTGGACTCGATCACTGGATATGTGACTTAACCTTCTATGCCACAAATCGGCATCAAAGGTAACAGACAGAGCTGACGGAGTAGAAGTAGGAACCTGAAGGCGATCCAACTGATAGAGTCCCCCTGCTCTACGACCCAGCCCAACTCTCTGACCTGTCCGCGGATCTTGCATAGAACAAGAAGAAGTAAATGTAACGATCAAGCCCAAGTCACAAAGGGAACTAACAGATATTAAGTTAATGTTTAAGCAAGGAGCGAGGTAAACACGAGGTAAGGTTAGGCGACCAGTGGGATCGGAGGCAAGGGTGATGGATCCACATTGCGAAATAGGTACACGAGTCCCGTCAACAGTATGGATCCCCAGGTGGGTGGGAGTAGGGCTACAGTCCGTGAGCACGGAATGATCGGAGGTAAGGTGGCAGGAGGCACCCGAGTCGAAGATCCATGGAACCGTAGTGCCCGGAGTGGTAGAAAGATTGTGATCTGTCGAAGAGCTGGTAGAGGCGAGGTATCGAAATAGTAACTTCTCAAAGCGCAGGAGGCGATCGGAGTAAGACCGAGACTGAGCAGGAGTGGTGACAGCAGTGCTGGAGTAGGGAGATCAGCAGCAGCAGCAGTCCCGCCATCATGGCAGAGGGGACCCTGACGAAGTTCACAGTCGACTGATGTGTTAGAGGGATATGGCCCAAGAATACCATCAAAACAAGAAGACGGAGGGACTCAAAGTTCAGCTACTATATGCAGACAGTACAGGAGCCAAGAAATGATGCAGAAAGTCATACCCCTGAAGTACGGGGGTGAGCCGGTACAAGGGAGGTCCTGGGCTGTCCGGTACAGAGGAGATGGGCTAGAGGGAAGGCCTGCGGTGGAGGAGAAGGCCGGGGGGGGGGGCTATGGTGGGAGGAGGGCCAGGGGAGGAGCTGTGGGGCGATGGGGGGCGGCAGGGGGTACAGGAGGGGGCGGCTTGAGCTGCAGGGGGGGCAGGAGGGGGCGGCGGGGTTTGCAGGAGGGGAGCGGCAGGGGTTCAGGGGATGCAGGAGGGAGCGGCGGTTGCTTCAGGAGGTGCAGGAGGGGCGATGGGAGATTAAGGGGGTGCAGGAGGGGGCGGTGAGAGTTGTAGGAGGTGTAGAAGGGGGTGGCGGGGGCTGCAAGAGGGGGCGGCGAGAGCTGGAGGGGCTCCCGGATGGGGAATCAGGTGCTAGAGGGGCTACCGAAGGGGGGAATCGGGTGCAGGAGGGGGCTGGAGATACTGTCGGAGTGCTGGAGGGGCTGCGGGAGTGGAGAATCGGTTGCAAGGGGTGTTGGAGAGGCTGCCGAAGGGGGGGGAATCGGGTGCAGGGGGTGCTGGAGGGGCTGCCAGAGGAGGGAATCGGGTGCAGGGGGCTGCTGGAAGGGCTCCCGGAGGGGGAATCAGGTGCTAGAGGGGCTGCTGGAGGGGGGAATCGGGTGCAGGAGGGGGCTGGAGGTGCTGCCGGAGTGCTGAATGGGCTGCCGGAAGGAGGAATCGGGTGCAGGTGGTGCTGGAGGGGCTGCCGGTGCAGGAGGAGCTTCTGGGGGGTTGCCGGAAGGCCGGAGGAGGAGGAGGTGTAGGTCGGGTGGGGTGCAAGAGGGAGAGGGGAGGCCGATGCCGGAGGAGTCGCCTTCACCGCGGAGAAACCCTAGAGCTCTGATACCATGTTAGGAGATGACGGCTAGGGTTTGGAGAAAATGGAATAATCTCTATTGAGGGACTAATGCCCAATATATATGTACATCATTAGCACATGAACTCGACCCGACTATACATAAAACCCGATCCATCTCTATACATTAACAGTCAGGATGGCCCATCCGGATTGAAACCCGGATGGCTGAATAGCATGGCCCTTCCAGTTTAACCACTCTATCCAAAAATGTACACCTTGAGTTTTTTTTTTTTTTTTGGAAAGTAAGAAATATTGATTGATCAAAAAGGAAATTTACAGGTGTTTATCTCCTTTATAGATCCCAAAAACTCTTAAAAACATAACATGAGCTTTGGCAAACCGAAAAGCCATGAGCCGAGCAAACACCTTGAGTTTGAATTTTATCAGAAAATACACAATGAAAGAAAATTGGAAGAAAGACACATTGCTCAACCTACCAAAAAGCATATGCAACCAAATAGTTAGTAGGTAGAAAAAATTCACATTTCCTCTCATACTTGGGTGTCACAAATATTATTTTCATCAAAAAATTTCTGAATCCATATAAAAGAGAAAATTTATCCTTTCGCTGGATTATGATTTTTGTTGGTGTAGTACAATGTACATATAATGTGGTTAACTGAATCTGACGAGCGTCAACTTCTATTGAAGGGGGAATGGAGGATTCAAACCCCTGTTGGCGTCTGCGAATTACTATTACAGAATTCAGAAGGTTTCAAGCACTGAATTTAGATATTGTCCCATTACAGGTCCCTAGAGAAGTAAATTAAGCCACTCACGCATTAGTTGGCCATGCCACGCACATAGTCACCAAGTTCGGGTTCGAGGATAATTAGGCTCGTGCAAAGCTCGAGATAATTCAGCAAAAATTAGAAAATTCAGAATAGAAACAGAAACAAAATCGAGGAAAAGATCCAGTTCAGGACTTAATCAGCTAGGGTAAAATTCGAAGAAAAATAATCGGAAAGGACGAAAATATTCAAAAACCTCAATAGATATAGTTGGTTAATATATTAAAATTTTCGTTTATATGGCCAATGTTAAGGCAAATAAGATATTCAAATTCATATATATATATATATATATATATATATATATATATATATATATATATATATATATATATAGGGGGATGCTTAGGTGCGGTCCGTGCGGTCCTTGTCTACAGCCGTCCGATGCACCCGCCGCGTGTATCGGATGCACGGAGTGGTGCATCGAACTGTTGTGGACCGCAGACCGCACCTAAGCATCCCCCTATATATATATATAGGGGCATGCTATGCTGCGGCATGCGGTACGTGCGGCACTGCACCACAGCCGTGCGCTGCGTGCATCGCATGCACGCGCTGCGTGCATCGCATGCACGCAGCGGTGTATCAGACGGCATGCGGTAGGTGCCGCACTTACCGCATGCCGCATTATAGCATTTCTATATATATATATATATATATATATATATATATATATATATATATATATATATATATAACATAATAATACTAGGTAACAAGCTATCAATATGAACAACATCCATATACCAATTAAGATTTATAAACAAAACCACATGACTATATGTGCAATATCATGCCAAAATAAGAATTACAAACATAATACATTCAAAAGTCACATACTAAAATATAAAACTCTAAGAATCCTGGGGATAATTCATCAATTTGTCAAGGGGCATCAAATTCCAAATTCGCATCATTCGCTGCTAATGTGTTCTCTTTATTTTCTAAAATATTCATTGTCACCCAAGTCGTCAATTAAACAGCGACTTATTGATAAAAGTCCATGTAAAAATTGGAGATTCTGGCGACTTGAATAAGGCGCGGTAAAACTCAATAATTT
Organism: Chamaelirium japonicum; assembly: GCA_947650365.1. Classification (NCBI taxonomy): domain Eukaryota; kingdom Viridiplantae; phylum Streptophyta; class Magnoliopsida; order Liliales; family Melanthiaceae; genus Chamaelirium; species Chamaelirium japonicum. The sequence goes on along the minus strand of OX393550.1, from coordinate 17,602,459 downwards.
TTTGGCTCATGTCAAGTTCAAGTCTAAAACGCAACTTTTTCAATAAGTTAAAGTTTGTTGTGACTATGGCCACGCAAATGCATTGTAATATATTTCTTCGGTTGCTACTCCGAATTGTATTCTCTCTTATTCAGAGAGCATATGTTAGGACTAATTTGATTAATGATATCCATTTGGTTAAAAAAATGTAGGGGTAATGTGGCTTAGGTCCCTAACAAGAGATCGGTTTGAGTTAAAGAACTGACAATGTTTCGGTTTAGTTAATAGTCCCTCAGAAACAACTTTAATTTCACTACCCGTTTTGCCCTAACATATGCCCATAAAAAAAATATATATAATCCGGATGTTGACACAAATCAGTATAGCAATTTCGGTATGCTACAGTATTCCGGTATGCTATAGTGTTTCGATCTGCTATAGTATTTCAGGCCGCTACAGTGTTTCGGATTGATTTCAAACTACAACAATAGTTTGCACTGCTACAGTGATTTTGGTTAGGTTTAGGGTTCATTGTTAGGGCCATAGGGGTATAGAATTAAGGTTAGGGTTAGGGCTAGGATTCACTATTTAAGGTTAGATTTAGGTTTAGGGTCGGTTGGTTGGATGGATAATAGAAGGGCGGTTTTGTCATTTAAAGGGGTGAAAAGTCCACAGAGGGACTTGTTGTCGTTGCATCTTTTGGGGAGGGACCTAGTGCAAAAGCATCTTGTTGTCTGTCCTTTTCACCAAACTAATCTCACATTACACAACGAACCCGACCCGAATGTACATAAAACCTAATATATATGCACAACATTACACAACGAACCCGACCCGATTGTACATAAAACCCGGCCCATCTATAAATACATTAACACTCGACCTCAAACTCACGGTGGATCATATACCGAGAGTTTGCTGATAAAATACCGGAAGCGAGCAATGGTAAGAGGCTTCGTGAGGAAGTCAGCAATCTGCTCCGTCGAGTGAATGAATGATAAGTAGATGGTGTGAGCGAGAAACTCCAGGTAAACATAGTGACAGTCAACCTTGATATGTTTCGTCCACTCGTGAAAAACCGGGTTGCTAGCGATCTGAATAGCACTCCGATTGTCACAAAAAAGAGGTGTGATATCACGACTCCCAGGTCTAGTAGAAAGATGCGAAGCCAGACAATCTCTGCGGTGATGGAAGTCATAGCCTTGTATTCGACTTCGGTGCTGGAGCGAGCAATGAACTCCTGTTTCTTACTGCGCTAAGAATAAGAGAGTCACCAAGCAACACACAATAGCCGCTAGTAGAACAGCGAGTAGCAATATCTCCTGCCCAGTCTGCATCGAAGTAGGCGCGCAGCACTAAAGGAGAGGTGAAAGGTAAAAGTAACGAACGAGTGGTGGTGCTCTGGAGATAGCGGATGATCCAAAGTACTGCTGCATACTGAACAAAGCGAGGAGCCTGAACAAACTGACTACCAATGCCTACAGCATGGGCAATGTCTGGTCTAGTCATAGTAAGAGAGACTAGCATCTCAACCAAATTCTGGCATCTGAAGACGTCCCGGAAAGGCTCACCCACTGTAGGGAGAAGCTTCAAGTTGATCTCCATGGGTATGTCAGCAGTGCGAGAGTCAGTGAGATCAGCATCGGTAAGGATATAAAAAACGTACTTCTGTTAGGAGATCAACAAACCACGAGCCGAGTGGGCAATCTCAAGGCCAAGGAAGTAGCGAAGAGGACCCAGATCTTTTATCTTGAACTAACTCTGGAGGTAACACTGAAGAGATGCTATGGTGGCATTGTCATCCCCAGTGATGATCATATCATCCACATACAGAAGCAGAACAATAAGACCATGAATGGAGGAACAGGTGAACAGGGCATAGTCAGAGTGTCTTTCTACAAACCCAGCAGCAAGAACTGCACTGCGAAATCACTCGAACCAGGCTCAAGCGGCTTGTTTGAGCCCATAGATTGCGTAACACAGACGGCAGAAGTGACTCAAAGGAGCAGAGATGTCCGGTGGAGGAGCCATGTATACCTCATCTGAGAGGTCACCATGAAGAAAAGCATTTGTCACATCCATCTAATGGAGAGGCCATCCTCGAGTAGCTGCCACAGCTAAAAGGTTGCGCACAGTAGTCATCCGAGCAACCGGAGGAAACGTCTCCTCGTAGTCAATCCCATACTTTTGGGAGAAACCATGAGCAACAAGACGAGCCTTGTGCTGCTCAATGGAGCCATCAAGTCAAGTCTTGACCTTGAAAATCCATTTTTAGCTGACAGGAACCATGCCTGATGGACAAGAAAATAGATCCCAAGTCTGAATCCGCTGAAAAGCCTTAAGCTCCTCTATCATGGTTTGCCACCACTCTGGGTGCAAAACTGTCTTACGGTACGATTGAGGCTCCTGGTGGATGTGAAGAGCAGTAAGAAAGGCCTGGTATGATAGAGAGTAAGAGGCAATAGCAGAGTATCCAAATATGTCAAGAGAGTCAGAGGTAAAAGCAGAGTAGCCAAACCTATCAAGAGAGTAGTCATATATCTATCAGGAGGGTGATGTTCGCGCACAGGGTAGCACCGAGCAAAGTTAGAATCCACGGCCGAAGAGAAGGGAGCAACAACAAACGAGAGAGTACGAGTGGAGGCAGTCTCAGTAGGAGTAACTGTGGAACGACGAACGTAATCACGCGTGACATGTGGTGGTGGTGATTGAGGTGGGGGAAGTGGGGGGGCATGGTAGGTGGGGGTGGAGGAGGCTATGGAGGTGAAGGAGGTAAGAGAAGTTAAGAAGGTGTTGGGGGAGACGAAGGGGAGGGCCTAGTACGGAAAGACGAAGAAAGTAATGGGAGGGAAAGGAGCGATGGTGGTAAAGAAGGAGGTACAAGCGATGGTAAAAGAACCTGCGATTCAGTGGAGAAGAACGGGACATCCTTAACAAAGGAAACATAGGGGAGACACGAATCCGACGAGCCAAGAATCATAGCACCGATAACCTTTATGCTCCCGACTGAGAACCAAGTGAACACACTTGACAGACCTGGCAGAAAGTTTGTTATGCTCATGAGGAGGTAGGAGGACGAAGCACGTTGTATGCGCGGAAAAGGTACGGGTGGACTTTATTGCGCAAAACCAGATTACAAGTGTGGCCGGGACCCGGGTGGCTCGGGTGTAGCGAGTCCGGGTTGCGGCGAGTTTTGATCAGAGGATTTGTGGGAAAGATCTTCTGGAGGATCCCTTTGATCCGCGTCTCCACGTGGTGTTCGTGCGAGAGCTCTGAAGCAGTTGCCCAGGACAGAGGTATTTACAAGGTGAGGGTTTTGGAGAGGCTAAGGAATATTCGTTGTTTCTTCGGTCCCTTCCGTGCTTCGCGCTTTCTCGGCTAGGGGGTCTTCAGCTTCGTTCCTCGGTCTTCGTGTCTTCCTCGCTCCTTGCTTGACCTCGGCGTCCTTGATCGTCGGTTCGCGGTGTCGATCGTGCTTTTGGCGTCAGCTTTCGGCTTTGGCTTTTTGGCGTTGGCTTGGCTCCGGCGTGGCTCTAGCTTTTGCTTTGCTTCGGCGCTTGCGCTTGGACGTAGCCGGGAGAAACTTGCGATGCTTTCGTTCTTCCAGACTTCGCGTCGTATCGGCTAGAACGTGCGGTGCTTTTGCTCGTGGCCGGCGTAGTCGCTTGGCTTTGGCACTTGCGTTGCTTTGGCGCGGGCTTTACTGGGGCTTTGCTTTGGCTTCTTGCGTTGGCTTTAGCTTCAGCGTCAACTCGGTCTTCTTCTTCGAACGACGTGGGCTACTTCTCCGGCGCTTCGACGGTTTGGGTGTCGGCTTGACTTCTCTTCTTCTTCGGGCTTCCTTGGCGTGATCGGGGTCGAAGAATGCTTTCGAAGATAGTGGGGGTAGCACCGATCTCCGTGCGACGGTTGTAGCATCGGCTTTTTTTGATGAAGACGGCGAGGGTAGCGACGGTCTCCGTGCGACGGTTGTAGCGTCGGCTTTTGTTGATGAAGACGGCGGGGGTAGCGACACTTCAGGCGGTCTGTTCAAGGCTTTCTTCTTCATGGATGGTGCAGACGTTTGTCGAAGGCGACGGGTGATGACACTTCGTTTCTCTCCTCCGGGCTTTGGAGCTTGATCGGAGTAGAGGATTTGTTGGAGCAAACGGGGTAGTGTCGCTCCGAGCTTCTTCTCCGGCCTTTGCTTCTGGCGTCTTCGGAGTTGAAGGGTCTTCTTCTCCGAGCTTTCTTCTTCGTGCACGGAGTCGAAGTCTTGATCCTCGTGTGCAAGGGTCTTCATGTCGATGAGGGCTTTCAATGGACTAAGCCGATCCCGAAGGGATAGGCTTGCTCGTGCCTCGTGAAGCCTTGGGTCGATGAAGGAGCGTCTCCTCTTCTGCAGAGCTCCCGCACTTCGTCTTCAATCTTTGACCTGGCGTCGGCTTCTTCTCCGGGCGTATTCGGCGTAATCAGAGTTGAAGGCTTTGTTGAAGATGACGAGTGTAGTGCCGCTTCGTTCTTCTTCTCCGGGCTTTTGAGCTTGATCGGAGTCGAAGGCTTTGTTGAAGATGACGGGTGTAGCGCCACTTCGTTCTTCTTCTCCGGGCTTTTGAGCTTGATCGGAGTCGAAGGCTTGTTGGAGACGACGGGGTAGTGCCGCTCCAATCTTCTTCTCCGGCCTTTGCTTCTGGCGTCTTCGGAGTCGAAGGGTCTTCTTCTCCGAGCTTTCTTCTTCGTGCACGGAGTCGAAGGCTTGATCTTCTTGTGCAAGGGTCTTCACATTGATGAGGGCTTTCAATGGACTAAGCCGATCCCGAAGGGACAGGCTTGCCCGTGCCTCGTGAAGCCTTGGGTCGATGAAGAGTGTGTCGCCTCTTCTGCAGAGCTTCCTCGCTTCGTCTTCAATCTTCCCACCTTGGCGACGGTTGTGGCGTCGGCTTCTTCTCCGGGCGTATTTGGCGTAATCGGAGTTGAAGGCTTTGTTGAAGATGACGGGTGTAGCGCCGCTTCTCTTCTTCTCCGGGCTTTTGGGCTTGATCAGAGTCGAAGGCTTGTTGGAGACGACGGAGTAGTGCCGCTCCTCTTCTTCTCCGGGCTTTTGGGCTTGATCGGAGTCGAAGGCTTGTTGGAGACGACGGGGTAGTGCCGCTCCTCTTCTTCTCCGGGCTTTTGAGCTTGATTGGAGTCGAAGGCTTGTTGGAGACGACGAGGTAGTGCCGCTCCGATCTTCTTCTCCGGCCTTTGCTTCTAGCGTCTTCGGAGTCGAAGGGTTTTCTTCTCCGAGCTTTCTTCTTCGTGCACGGAGTCGAAGTCTTGATCTTCGTGTGCAAGGGTCTTCACGTCGCTGAGGGCTTTCAATGGACTAAGCCGATCCCGGAGGGACAAGCTTGCCCGTGCCTTGTGAAGCCTTGGGTCGATGAAGGAGCGTCTCCTCTTCTGCAGGGCTCTCGCACTTCGTCTTCAGTCTTCGACCATTTGAGCCTTCCCCCTCCCCCTCTATTTATAGGCAAAAGGAGGGGGGGGGAGATATGGGAAGTTCTTAATTTTAAATCCCTTTAATATCTCCCGCTTAATTACCCGGGATTTATTCATCCATTGATGAAGGGAATAACATTTATTTGTTTTCCTTTTCTGGCGGGGCAATTATGGCTGGATTTTGCACACGAAATCGATGGCGATCCGGCTTTTCTTCTTGTCCGTCGGATCGAGGGATCGGTGCAGATCCGCGTGTGCGCAGACGTCATACGCAACCTCCCCCCGCGCATGGCGGTGTTTATTTCCTTTTCTTTCTTCTCTTTCCTTTTCTTTTCTTTCCTTTCTTTTCTTTTTCCTTGTAGGGCCGGCCGGCCCCATGGGGTTCGGGTCCAAGTAGGGGCCGGCCCCATAGGGTTCGGACCCTAGTAGGGGCCGGCCCCCCTTAAGTGTGGGGTCCGCTCCTCTTTTGCTGGGTGCGAGTCGAGTCCGGGTCCGCACTGGTGCGTGCAAGTCGGGTTTGCATCCACGTTGGCACTCGTAAGTCGGGTCCGAGTCGAAGCGCGCGTCGGGTTTGCATCCGCGTTGGCACACGTAAGTCGGGTCCGGGTTAGACGAAATTCGTGTGTCTACAAATGCCCCCTCAAGGACGAGTGCGTCGGTGAGAACGTGTAGGGTTTGGACACGTAGGAATCGTAGAGCGCTTGTCCTTGATTCCTTTTGTGGGCGGGGTTGGGGGTCTATTTAAGGACCACTACCCCCTTCATCCACCATTGTGCTTCTTTGCGAAGGTTCTGCCGGCTTCTGGAGACCGCCGTCGGAAGAGAGCTGCCTGGGGTTGCACGCGACTTGCTCCGTCTTCTCGGTGTCGCCTCTTTCGTCGGCGGCGATGGTGCGCAATTTAGAGGTTGTTGCAAAGACGGGCTCGAAGCGACGATGCGGCGAGGACCGAGGCGGGGAGGATGGAGGAGCGCGGCTGAGGTGCGGGCCGTCTTCGCCGCCTCTCTCTTCCTCCTTCTTCTTCTTCTTCTTTTTCTTTTCCTTTTTCTTTTTCCTTTTCTTTCTTCTCTTTCTTCTTTCTTTTTTTTTTTCTTTCTTCTTCTTCTTCGGCTCCGGCCCGTAGAAGCAGCAGCGGCAGCAGCGGGGCCGGCGCACGGGGCTGCGGTGCGGTGGCGCGCAGGAGGCGGCGGCGGCGAGAGGGGCGCGCGGCGGCCGGCGTACAGGGCGTCGGGCGCGGGGCCGGCGTGCAGGGTGTCGGGCGCGGGGGCCGGCGTGCAGGGCGTCGGGCGCGGGGGCCGAGTCCGACGGCTGCGGGTGCGGGGGCCGGGTCCGACGGCTGCGGGGCGGCGACGGTTTGGTCGGGGCCCGGCCCCGATCGGCTCGGAGAAGGGAAGGGGCAGCGCCCCCCCCCCCCCCCCTCTCTCTTTGCTGTCCGGTCCCTATTGGAGAGAGGGGGCTGCGGGCCCCCCCTTTTTCCGTTTTTTTTTTTTTTGGGTTTTCTCTTTCTTTCCTTTTGCGCTTTTCTTTCTCCCCTTTTTTTTTTCTGGACTCCGAAGGCACTGGTGGTAGCAGCGTCGGTCTGTGGCACACGGGCTGCGACGCGGGTGCGGGTTGACTGGCGGGTGACACTGTGCCGTGTGGCGGTCGGGTGCGCAGGTGGCTGCGGCCCTAGCTGGGTGGCACTGGCGTGGCGGGTCGACACGGGTGGTGTCGGCGCAGTCGGGCCGGCGCGATTGTGTCGGCGAAGTTGGGTCGGCGCGGGTGGTGTGCGGACCCGCGGGAGCGCAGTGCGAAGGCTCGGGCGCAAATGGTGGCGTGACCTTGAGTCGGGCGGTCCTCCTGACAAGGGGGTGTGGGCCCCCTTTTTTTTTTTTTTTTTATACGCACTTGTCTTGACTTGCTTCCCTTCATGGTTCTCCAGGGCACGCGTCTTTGAGAGTTTGACTTCTCCGGGGTGGATAGCTGAGGACCTCTCCGATGGGAGGAGGTGCCTTCGCTTCCCCTATACTCGGGTACACCGTTACCGCAATTCGAGGCGGGAAGACCTGTCGTTGCTCCGTGTCTTTGTCCACGAGCGCATCACGGAAGATGGAGTCGCAGATGCGACTTGTGGGATGCCAAAACTGAGCGAGAAGATCTACACTGACGAAGGGATTTCCATGAAGCTTCTCCGGCCGAGTTTGAGTACTCCGTTCCACCATTGTGATGAAGATTTCGTGCCTATGCCGGTTGTTGCCTCGAAGATATGCGCCCGACTGACCCGATGGGGTACCGATTCATGGCCTCGGGGAGACGTCCAATACCTTTGCGATTTTTGTGAATGGATGGGCGAGCTCTACGAGGTCTTTGGCGCAGAACCCGAGATGAATTTATTAGCCAAGTTTCTGGCGCTGGCTCGTCGAGAATACAGCCGTTCTGAGGGGATGTACCGCGCACTTTGTGAGCTCTGGTGTCCAGCCACCAATACTTTCCTTACTGGAGCGGGGGTGATGAAGACCTGATCAGCACCTTCAGATCATCGCGGCACCTTCTGATCATCGTCAGAGATCTTAGTTACTGTCATTTTTATTTTTATGCTTGGATGACATTAGTCGTATGGGACTTGTTAGTCGTTTATTTCAGTTTTGGCCATTTTTCTATGTTTTTGGCCTTATTTCAGCATTTAGTTTTATTTCTGTTCTTGCCCAGGTCATGGGGGATGTCCATGATCTCATCCGGAGGCTTTTCGGATTGAATCCGGGTCTTCTCGGGTGAGTTTCAGCATAATATTAATAAAATTATGGGTGTGTGTTTGCGGGGCACCGACGGACGAGATTAGATCTCGAAACCGACGGTTAGATGGCGAAATAACTCTATTTTGATGACATGGCAAGTTATGGGCTTCAATTAGGACTTAATTGGGCTTATCTTAAGCCCAATAGGAATCCCTTTGTGATGCCGCCCCTCTCTCTCCTCTTTTTCCCGTGAACAAGCCGTCCGCTACCCTACCCGCGCGGATCCCAAGGCCGGTTCCCCTTTTGTCCGTTCCCTCTCTTCTCTCTCTCTTCTCTCCCTTGTTTCTCTCTCTTTTTCTTGCCTTTCTTGATCCCTTACATCCACACCATCTAACCCTAATTGGCCTTTGATCTTAGCCATCGAAACAAAACCCTAATCCTACAAAAGATGAAGAAAGAATGAGAAATGCAGATTTTGAAGAATTGCTGAAACTTGTGCCTCTTCGTGAGTGCTTCCGGGCGAGACTCGTGTCCCCGATCCTCGCCGCTTCCACGACTTCGCCTCGTGAAGGCCTTGGTGCAGTTTTTCCGAAGGTTCCGGCCTCTCCCGACGTCCGGCCTTGCTCCGTGTGCGGGATCATCGGCGCATCCTTGCAATCGACCCACGGCGGGAAACCCCAGGCAGTATCTTTTCTTTTCTTTATCTTTTCCTTCGCATCCGCACCATTTTTCATCCGTTTCCATTGCCTCCGCTCCACATCGCAGCCTATTCGCCCTATTTTATTATTAGTTGAAGCCATAACGTTTGCCATTTATTATAATTGCCATCTTTCGTCTGCCGGTAACCCTAGCAAGCATCTGTAGCCTTTTCTTTTATAAAATCTGATGCAAGCCTGTTATTCTATTTCAATATTTACTGCTGCGATTTAATCCTTTTATGTGCTTAATTTTAATCATTGCGATAATCTTGCATCGTGCTGATTAGATCTGAAATCTGCTTTATAATTGATTACATAGTCCCTTAATTCTGCGTGAAATAACTCTTGATTGCTGTCCTTTTGAGGCATATAGCGTTATATTGATAACTAAAACCTAGTCATTGACCAAAGAAAACCCTAAAAGGGTTCAGGATTGTAGTGTGCCTTATCGGTGCCTGCATCAGGGGGAGATAGGGATCTCACTTCGCGACGTCCACATCGTCTCCGGGTGCCCCGAAGTGCGGAATTACTACCAGGAGGAGGTGCCAGATTTAAAGGATCTGTTGGACGGCAGCTTCGCTCCGAGTTCCTGCCTTCTTCTGTTCAAGGCATATTCTATCATCGCGACGCAGGATCAGTCAGATCGAGTGCGTCCTTCTTCTTGGGTCAACTTTTGGTTCAGAGGCGAGTATAGGTCGCCGGCACCTTCGGCTCATCCGATGTGGAAGATCGCTCAAATGAAAAGGCCTCCGCTTCGTTCTTTCGTGAGGCCCATTGATTCGTTGGCTCGGGAGAAGCACTCGATGGAAGGGAAGCAGTGTCCCTGGGAAATCCTCGGCTTGAGGCATGACAGCGAGGAGTGGAGAGCGGTTTACCGAGCCGCCGGGCTGGTTATCTTCCTCTGTCGGTTCGTGCTTCCCTGTTCTGGCGAGGTTATCCGTCCGGGGACCTTCCTTGCAGCTTCCAAGATGGCGAGGGGCGAGCTTTTCAATCTAGCCCCGGCCATATTATGCGCCTTGTACGGGGGTCTCAGCAGGACTTACTGGGACCTGTCTAGCTCGGATAAGGCCAAGGAGGAGCTTGGCCGGTCTGCTGCGTTCGGACCCTTGCATTACTTGTATGGCTGGATAGCTCTGCATTTTCCAAAGGGAATTTTCGCCAGACGCGGGCATCCAGCCGACCTGCCGTTCCTGCCCGGGATAGGGGGGATTTTAAATGCCTTTATCAGTTGGGAGCGTCCGAGGGAGTGTGCTCGCACCCTTTTGAGGAAGATGGGAAGCGCCGATTTTGAATTTCTGTCAGAGCATTCGGTACTGCCTTTGGAGAGGTCGACTGTTTACGACAACGAGGAGCTCCCGGACAACCTATACTGGAACATGGTCAGTTGCCGCCCTGGCTACTTGGTTTGGCGTAAGGGGGACGTGGTGGAGGTGGAGCAGTACTCCCCTCACCGCTTCGCTCGCCAACAGGGATTTCGACAGGAAGTTCCTGGTATGCCTCAGCAGTTGCAGGGGCGCATCAGTCCGCAGGAGGGTTACCACCTCTGGGCTTCTCTCTACGCTCGATTGACTGGCAGCAGCTTATTCCCTGGAACCAAATCCGGGTTTCGGGACGCCGCCACTCCGGACTACTGCAAGTGGATTGAAGGGCGAGTTTCCCCTTTGCTTGCAAGTCTCCCGGTCGACGTCTTGGCGAGCAGCGAGTTTAGAAATTTCTGCTTTAACCATTCTGCGGGAGTGGAGGACCGCCGCCTCCGACTAGGGCTTCAGAGGACGCAGAGGAGCTGTAGCCGTCTTTCCAGTGCTCGTCGTGTCCCTTCTTCAGCTCCGGTGTTAGACGTTGAGCCTACTAGTGCCCCCGGGGCATCCTGTTTCTCGAAGGCCGCTGTTGAGGGTGTTCCTCCCAAAAGAAGGAAGGTTTGCATTCCTCGCGGGATGGTTCCAAGGGTCCCTTGTCCGGTGGAGGATACCGAGGAGCCTGGACTTCTGAAAGATGAGGTGATCCCTCCGTCTAGGGCTGCTTCGTCCGACCTTGCAGGTATGGAGTTCTCTTTATTTTATTTCTCTTCTATGCTCGGGAAGTTTCGTTACGCTGAGTAGTGTATCCTTTTTGGGCAGATTCCGTTATAGTGGTAAAGCGCGGGGCGAACTCTCCGAAGGTGTCTCTCGGGCATTCGTCTACTGGCGCCGCGCAGGAAGTGCCTGGGGCATGTGGGCTAGATATCCCCCCGGATGATCTGGATCTCCTCGGGCTTTGCGGGGAGAACTTCCCTGGGGGCGATATCGATCTGGACGGCATTGACGTTAACGCTTTGTCTTTCCATGAGGAAGCTGAAGTTTCGAGCGTCGACAAGCGGCCTTCCCCGGTTGCTGTACCCTCGTGCCCGTTGGAGGAGACGGTTGTTGCAGCGGTAGCGGCGGTTTCTCCAGTTCTGCCGCCCTCGTTGGCGCAGGCGGTTCCTATTGAGGCTGCAGCTGGAGGGAAAGTCTTGCCTACCTACTCCGGGGCGCCTCGTCCGAGCTTAAGGCCGAGGAGCAGAGTTTCAGAGTTCCTTCTTGCGAGCTGCCGGCAGTATATCAAGTCGACGTTGGAGCCGTTCCAAGATGCTGGCTTTGGCGCCCTCTAGGACTGGTGGTCGACGGATGGTGCAGAGTTTTGCGCGAGCCTGGAGGAGTTCAAAGTCGACAGTTCTTCTTTCGTCGTTCAGATGAACCTGCTCGTGACCGATAGCGAGGCCTATCGCTCCCGGCGAGCTTTACTAGAGGGGAGCTCCCCTTCTGAGTTGGAGGCCGCCGAGGCGAGTTTGTGTCAGTCAGAGCACCAACTTGCGGAGGCCTCTTCCAGCCTGTCGAAGGCTCAAAGGAAGATAGAGTCTGTGCGCGCCTCGCTTCGGAAGGCAGAGTCTCGTCTGGAGCGAGCTGAGGCTGCGGAGAGTGCTTTGAAGGCGAGTTACTTGAAGCAGCAGTCGGACTTGGCAACCCGTCGTGAGCTTCTGGCCACTCGTCCCGAGGAACTTCAACGAGTGGAGGCGACTAGAGAGGAGTTACTGCGCCGACTTCGAGCTTTGGACACCTTCTTTTAGTTGCTCCTTATCTGGTTGTTTTTCATTGTAGCTTTCTTTTCGGAACCTATGCCATGTATCGCCTTTTCTTCATCATCTAATAATATCGCCTCGTTTTGCCACATCTTTTGCATAGACCATTGTTGACTTTTTCTTTTGGTCAGACTGAACCTGAAGTAACTTTTCAGGCTGCCTACGTACCCCCCTAAGGGGGATCAAGTCGCACGTAGTTCATTTTTTTTTTTTTTTTGCGCAAGGGGTGTGGCCTTGCTTTAGGCATAGTACCTTTTGAGGTACTTGCCGTTGATAGGGCCGAGTGTCGGCCCTTCTGGCGTAGTGAGGAGATAGGCGCCGTTGGAGTAGACTTCCTTGACGGAGTGCGGGCCATCCCATTTGGCATCAAATTTCTTCCCTCCTCGATGCGAGAGGATGATGGGGCGTTTGACTGCCAGCACCAGTTCCCCTATCTGGAATGATCGAGGACGGATCTTCTTGTTGAAGGCGCGAGAGAGTCTGGCCTAATAACACTCCAGACGTTGTTGAGCTTCGAGGCGTCTTTCGTCCAATGCTTCCAATTCTGCCAGGCGGAGCTGGGCTTTGTCGTCGCTGGTGAGGCCTTCCTGGACTGCTATCCTGAGCGATGGGATCTGGAGCTCGAGTGGAAGAACAGCTTCTACACCATAGACGAGGGAGTATGGTGTTGCTTGCGTTGGCGTGCGGAAAGATGTCCGGTAAGCCCATAGTGCTTCGCCCATGCGTTCGTGCCAATCTTTCTTTGTCTTCAAGACGGTTTTCTCCAACAGCTTGCACAGGGTCTTGTTGAAGGCTTCTGCCAGCCCGTTGGCCGGAGCGTTGTACATCGTCGAACAATTCTGATTAATGTTGTGCAATGCGCAGAACTGGCTGACGGCAGCATTCTTGAACTGCTTCCCGTTATTTGTTACGATATAGCGGGGGACTCCATAGCGGAAGATGATGTCATTTTGGATAAAGCTGATGACGGAGTGCTTTGTAACTTCCCGCAGAGGCGTTGCTTCAGCCCACTTGGAGAAGTAGTCCGTTGCCGCCAAAATGTAGAGATGTTGCTTGGATGACTTGGGCAGGGGACCGACGATATCGAGTCCCCACCCGTCGAAGGGCCAAGACGCGATTGTTGGGTGCAAAGGCTCCGGAGGTTGACGGATGTAGTCCCCGTGCATCTGGCAAGCTTGACATCTCCTCGCGTACTCCAAGCTATCCTTGATCATGGTAGGCCAGTAGTATCCCATCCTCCTGACGCGGAAGTGAAGTTTCGGACCGGACTGGTGCGATCCTCAGATTCCAGCGTGTACTTCTTCCAGTGCGGCTTCTGCTTCTTCTTTCGCGAGGCACCTCAGGAGTGTGCCATCGTAGCTTCGACGGTACAGCTCGCCGTTGAAGTGGTAGAACCTTAGAGATCATCGACGGATATCACCTTTGCGCTTTGGATCTTTGGAGAGTTTACCATGAACGAGATAATCCACAAAAGACTGCCTCCAGTCTTGTTCTTTAATCTCGAGGGCGTGCACCGCGTTGGCTTGAACTGGGATTTCGAGCGGACCTTCTTCTTCGGTAATCACGAATCTTCTGCAGACGGGGACGATGAGCGAACGTTCATCTGGAAACGGGAGTGTAGCCGCCAGATTTGTGAGTGCGTCAGCTTGCTGGTTGAGGTTCCTGGAGACGTGCTGAATGGAAGCAGCCTTGAGTTTACCGAGGAGCTCCACAGCCCGCGCATGCAACGGCACCAGGTCTTCTTTGTTGACTTCGTATGCCCCCAGGACTTGCTGGATCACGAGTTGGGAGTCTCCAAAAATCTCTAGTCCTTAAAGCTTCATTTCGTCGGCCAGCTCGAGACCGATGAGCAAGGCTTGATATTCTGCCACGTTGTTGGAACATGATTCCGACAGTAGGAATGAGAATGGGAGTATTTCGTTGTCCGGAGTGACGAAGATGACTCCGGCTCCCGCTATGTCTTGCCTTGCTGCGCCGTCGAAGAACATTTTCCAGGATGGGGCGACGTCGACGGAGAACACTTCTTCATCTGGGAGATCTTCTGACAACTCCCATTCCGCCGGGAGAGGGTAATTCTGCGAGGAAGTTCGCGAGAGCCTGCCCTTTAACCGCTTTCTGTGGTACGAAGGTGATATCAAATTCAAGTAACAGCAGGGCCCACTTGGCCAGACGTCCGGAAAGCACTGGTCTTGACATGATGTACTTGAGGGGGTCAGCCTTCGAGACGAGTCTGATGGTGTGAGCCAGCATATAATGTCGCAGCTTTTTCGTGGCGAAGATGAGCGCTAAGCAAACTGATGGGGACATCGAGCAGCGCCCATGGCGCGTGTACCAGCGCAGGAGGCGCCACCTGAGCCTATGGCTCTGATCAGACAGCCTGCACCATCATGGATGTTTTCAGTTGTTTTTATTTTCTGCATTGTGTTATTTAGTCCCACCTCGACTTTCAGGAGTTTTCGTTTGTTATCGCAGGCCTTTATATAGGCCTGCCCATGGAACATGTAATGACACTGAATAATAAAATAAAATTTTTGTTTTCCTCTACATGCTTGTTGAGAGAAACCAGGGTGAGGTGTGTGAAACCCCAATCCCAAACCCTAGGCGTGTGAAACCCTAGGTGGGTACTAAGCGTGTGAAACCCTAGCCCAACCCTTACCTTATTCCGCCTCCTTGCTCCGCAACCCAGCCACCAGCCCGCCTCCTCCTTTCCCCCGGCCCAGCCAACACCCTCCCCCCCTTGCCGCCGCCCCTCTCCCTCCCTCCCTCTCACCCGACCGGCCCGACCCCGGCGCCAACACCCTCCCCCCCTTGCCGGCGCCCCTCTCCCTCCCTCCCTCTCACCCGACCGGCCCGACCCCGGCGCCAACACCCTTTCCCCCCTTGCCGCCGCCCCTCTCCCTCCTTCCCCCACCCGACTGCCCAGCCCCGATCCCACCTCCCTCTCCTCCACCACCCGAACCCGACCCGATTCCCTCCTCCTTTCTCCCCTCCTGCCTCTCCTCTGCAGCCCGACCCCCAACCCGACCCCTCCTTTCCTCTACAGTTCGCTCCCAACCCGACACTAACCCTCATCCCCGGCTTCGCCCCGTGCCCGAGTTCGTGTTCCCCGACGTACTTCAGCATGCTTGCATGGCCGCACGACGGGACGGTTGACCCGGACGCTGATCACGGGTTCAATTGAGGGTGCTGACGGCTGACCCGGACGCTGATCACGGGTTCGATTGAGGATGCTGACGACTCCTGGATATTTGATCATCATTTTTGGAGTCCCTATTCCTGAGGCCAAGCATGAGCCTCAGTAGGTACGTGATGTGGAACAGTGTGTGTGACAGGGAATTCAAAGACTCGTTGAGCCGCGACGGGGTCGCTTGTTGCTCCAAGCAGACACAGGAAGTTGACTTAAACAAATAATATGGTCCATGGCTTTAACAAAGCACAACAAGCACGCAAGCAGGTATTCCAATCTAAATTAACCGAACAACAAACGCCTAATTATATCAGCAAGATTCCAAATGCAATATCAGGGCTAATAACGAACAGAGTAATCAGAATCTCTCAACTCACCATTCAAAGGGGCAGCAGTTGCATAGATAAAATATAGGAGAGTTAATCGTTGGTATCACCCTCCGATGTTGACCGGGGAAGAAAGAACTCACCTACTGAGGATTGTGGGGGACCTCAGGAGTCTCCACTGGTGGCGGGGTCGAAGTTGATGCGGTGTCCTCGGGTTGAGCCGGGGCTTGGGCGAGGGCACGAAGGGCTAGCACGTTGGGATGTACGGGCGCGCCGGGATGCCACCGTTGATGGTTCTCCAAGATGCCCAACCGTGCTTCCGCGTCCTTGGCGACGAGGTAGGTGATGCGATCCACGTAGTCCTTCACGCTCTCGCCGGCGTTGAACCGGAAGTCGAGGAAAGGAGACTGGATGTCGAGAAAGCCGTCTTCGTCGTCGATCAAGCCATGATCCACATCGGGGTCAGCCATGCCGTCATGCCGAGGTATGGGCTGTCGGGATTGGGGAGGTGGTGTTTGGATTGGCGCGGGGAGGGGAACGGGTCGGGATGGGTCGGATGAGGGAGAGGGGTTCGGGATCGGCGCGGGGTTTGGGAATCAGGCCGGCCGGGTCAGGCGGTAGGGTCGGGGCCGGCTGGGCGCGTGCGGAGAAGGAGGGCGGGTGGGGATCGGATAGCAGGAGCGGCAGTCGGGGGGGTGGCGTTGGGGTTGGGCACGGGTCGGGTTGAGAGGGAGGGAGGGAGAGGGAGGCGGGGTGGAGGGGATCGGGGTGGCAAGCGCCGGGGTGGGCCGGGCCGGGCTTGACTGGAGCGGGGCGGGAGGGGGAGAGGTTGGGAGAGAGGGAGAGGGAGACAGGGTGGAGGGGGTCGGGGTGGCAGGCGCCGGGATGGGCCGGGCCGGGCTGGACTGGAGCGGGGCGGGAGGGGAGAGATCGGGAGAGAGGGAGAGTGGAGAGGGGGAAGGCCGGGGGGGGGGGGGAGGGGATCGGGTGGTGGTGGTGCCGGACGGGGGTTGGGCGGGCAGGCAGCAGCGGCGGGGAAGAGAGGGGAGGGTGAGGCCGGCGGCTAGATGATGGAGGGGGAAAGGGGATGGGGAAATGGATAGTCCCACTAGGGTTTCACACGCCTAGTTGGGGGCCTAGGGTTTCACACACCTAGGTATGGCTCGGGTTTCACACGCCTCACCTTAACTCTCTCACACATGTGGGAAGAGGTAAAAATTTTATTCATTGCATACCGATGAGAGAAATGAAAGGCCTATAAATAGGCTTACAACGACAGATGAAAAAGCCCACTAACCGAGGTGGGACTAAAAGTTCACAAACCAAATAATGAAACAGAAAAAAACAATAGCCAACATGGCTAGAACCACATGCTCAGATGCCGCCTCCTGCGCTGGTACACTCGCCAGGGCCGAGGCTCGATGTCCCCATCATTCTCCCCAGGTGGGAGAGAGCTCGACTCCGTCGAGTGAGGATCTGCAAAACTCTCGTACTGCTCCAAGGTGTCAGGATCCAACTACTGAAGGTCGCTGCGGTTGACCCAGGTGTCATCAGAGGCGGGTCTTCCCTTCCAACGGATCAGATACCGTCGGGTTCCACCGTCCTTACCGGACACAATCTCATCATCCACAATTTTATCTATTTTCCCTGCTGCATAATGTGGGGGAATTTCTGGAAGTGGGGGTAAGGAGGGACTCTCAGAAAATGGGTCTTGGGAAGGCTCATCTATGAGGGGATTACTAGGGTTAAAATCAGGTCCCTTGTAGGCCACTAGGTCCTCGATATTGAAGGTGGAACTGATGCCGAAATCTCCAGGGAGATCTACAACATAGGCATTGTCATTCAGCTTCTTTAAAATTTGGAAAGGGCCCGCACTGCGTGCATGTAGCTTTTTAACAGTTCCCGGGGGAAACCGTTCCGGACGGATCCGGACTATTACATAATCACCCACATTAAATGTTTTAAATCTTTTCCTGAGATCAGCTCGCAGCTTATAGGTAGCATTACTCTGCTCAATTTTATCTTTGATTTCCCTGTGTAGTTCCTGGACATGCGATGCAAATGTGGATGCTGACTCAGAGACTTGATGATAGTTAGCCATGGGGATGAGATCTATCGGCTGCCTAGGTTTAAAACCATGCACAATTTCATGGGGACTCAGACCAGTGGTCCTATTAACAGATGCATTGTAGGCAAATTCAGCGATGGACAATTTTAGATCCCAAGTCCCGACATGCTCACCGACCAAGGTGCGCAAAAGGTTTCCCAGACTTCGATTCACTACCTCGGTTTGGCCATCAGTTTGTGGGTGGAAAGCAGTAGAAAACTGGAGCTTAGTGCCCAACTTGTGCCACAGGGTTTTCCAGAAAAAACTGGTGAACTTGACATCTCTGTCAGAAACAATGGTCTTGGGCAGACCGTGCAATCTGACGATACCGTCAAAGAAGATTTTTGCAACCCTCGAAGCGTCAGCTGTTTTGGAGCAGGGCAAGAAATGGGCCATTTTGGAGAACCGATCCACGACGACCAGAATCGAATCGTGTTTCCTTAGAGTTTTAGGAAGGCCCAGTACGAAGTCCATGCTGATATCTTGCCATGGACAATTTGGGACCGGTAACGGGGTGTAAAGGCCAGTATTCTGCTTGTGTTGTTTGGCTAGCTGACAGGTGTGACATCTGCCGACATGCCTAGCAACATCGCGCTTCAGACTCGGCCAATAGAACCGGTACTCGACGGCCTCAATTGTTTTCTCATTTCCGAAATGTCCGGCAAGACCTCCAGCGTGCAACTCCCACAAGAGAAATTCACGTAAGGATGTTCGTGGGATGCACAACTTCCGTCCCCGGAACAGATATCCATCATGCATGAGATAGCCGTCAACTTCGGACAGGGTCCCATCTCTCAATAACGCGTAGGTCTCGCCAAAGTCGGGACATGACTCATACTCGGCTTTTATCCTAGCAAATCCTTCAACTGCCGTGGTTAATTTGGACAGAATGAACACACGACGGCTGAGTGCATCAGCAGCTTTATTCTCAACTCCCGCTTTGTGGCGCAGACTAAAAGTGTAGTCCTGGAGGAACTCGACCCATCGACCATGTCGCGCATTTAGTCTCTTCTGGGAGTAAATATAACGGAGGGCCTCGTGATCAGAGAAAATAACGAACTCTTGAGGCAGGAGGTAATGTCGCCAATGGCGAAGCAATTGGATTACCGCATAGAACTCCTTGTCATAGGTGGAGTATCTCTGTCGGGTATCATTTAGCTTCTCGCTAAAATAGGCGACCGGGTGACCTTCCTGGGAAAGGACTCCACCTATCCCGAGCCCAGATGCGTCGCAAGCCACTTCAAAAACCTTAGAGAAGTCCGGGAGACGCATGACAGGGGCCTCAACCATCCTTTTCTTGATTTCGATGAATGCTCTCGTGGCGGCATTAGACCAGGTAAACTCACCCTTCTTCAGACAGTCAGTCACTGGGGCCATGATGGTGCTGAACCCCTTAATGAACCGACGATAAAAGGTGGCTAGCCCATGGAAGCTTCTGACATCACGAATAGTCTTGGGCTCAGGCCACTCTTCGATGGCTTTGACCTTTTCGGGGTCCGCAGAGACTCCCTCGATAGAAACTACGAATCCTAAGAATTGGACTTGAGTTGTGAGAAATGTGCACTTCTTCGGATTCGCATACAGCTCTTCTTTCCTTAATACGGCACAGACTTGACGCAGGTGGTCTAAATGTTGCGTCCGAGACTGACTGTAAATGAGTATGTCGTCAAAGTACACCACCAGGAATTTACCCATAAATGGACGGAGTACTTGCGTCATTACCCTCATAAAGGTACTCGGGGCGTTAGTCAGCCCAAAGGGCATGACCATCCATTCATATAGTCCATCCTTAGTCTTGAACGCAGTCTTCCACTCGTCGCCCGGACGGATACGGATTTGGTGATAGCCACTCTTTAAATCAATCTTGGAGAAAATGGTAGCTCCGGACATCATGTCCAACATGTCGTCCAGTCGCGGGATAGGGAAACGATACTTGACTGTTATTTTGTTGATGGCGCGACTATCGACACACATACGCCACGATCCGTCTTTCTTAGGCGTCAGAAGGGCGGGGACCGCACACGGACTCATACTCTCCTTGATAAAACCCTTTTGTAGGAGTTCGTCAACCTGCCTCTTCAACTCCGCATGTTCAGTAGGGTTCATTCGATAGTGCGGCAGGTTGGGAAGACTTGCCCCAGGGACCAAATCAATGGCATGCTGTATGTCGCGCATCGGGGGCAATTGGTCAGGGAGATCTTCAGGGAAAACGTCAGCAAACTCCCTAAGCACAGGGGTGACTTCGGGGGGAATCGACTGGCCGGAGTCCTTAGGGGTTTCTCTAGCTATGATGATAGGAGCTCCCTGTTCTACCTCGTGACTCAGCTCTTTGGCACTAACAAAACTAACGCTCTTGGCTTTCTTTGCAGGGGCAGCCTTTTGCTCGGTTTGGGCACTCTTCGGTGGGGAGGGAATCAATTTAACTTTCTTGCCCTCATGTTCAAACAGACACATGTTTGAGCGCCCATAAATGAGAACGTCGTTGTCGAAAAGCCAAGGTCTTCCTAAGATGACTTGGCCCACATCCATGGTCAGGACATCACACCAGATCTTGTCCTGGTAGATGTTGAAATTGATGGGCACTAGGCATCTCTGCTTGACTTCCATGGCAGTGGAGTTGATCCAAGACATTTGATAGGGACGAGGGTG
The DNA here is from genome assembly GCA_947650365.1 of Chamaelirium japonicum. Lineage (NCBI taxonomy): Eukaryota > Viridiplantae > Streptophyta > Magnoliopsida > Liliales > Melanthiaceae > Chamaelirium > Chamaelirium japonicum. The sequence goes on along the minus strand of OX393550.1, from coordinate 17,582,251 downwards.
GGGGACGGCCTTGAGGCCAGTTTTGGCGATGACAGCAGACGACACGGCATTGATGCAGCTGCCACTGTCGATGATGACCTTACAGTTTTTATCCCCTATCTTGGTGAACGTGTGGAAAATAGCGGTGCGCCTCCAATCATCTTGATCCTTGGGTTGGGATAGCGCGCACCTAACAACTGACACGGTGGGAGATGACAACTGCCTAAGACAACTTAGAATGGCACCGTCATCATCATCATCAAAATCTCCATCTTCTTCTTCTTCCGCCTGGTAGATGAACTCTGCTTCTCCAGGCTCTACTGCTTCAATGGGGTTGCCATCGACAATGTTGACTCTGACAGGGCTGGGGCAGTTGGCAGCCACGTGGCCATACCCTTGACACTTGTAACACTTGGTAAGAGGGCTGACTTTGGAAAAGTCACGCTCGACACTCTTTCCTCGGGTGTCCCTCTCAAAATTCTTGTTGGGAATGTTGGGTTTAGCTTGAGATGAGTTGGGGTAGGTCCGGTTGGAATTGCTAGGGGAGAGCTTTGGGGGATAGCTCCTAGAGTCAGAATGCCTGTAGGCATGACTGGACCTAGAGGCGTCAAGGTCTTGTACTAAAGCGTAGGCTCTTTCCAATTCCGTGACATCTCTGGCGAGGAGCTCATTCCTTAGGTCTTCCCTCAGGCCGGACCGGAAACGGGAAAGGACCTGGACAGGAGTCTCGGTCCCAAGGACGTTGCAGCGAGTGAGGAACTCATCAAATTTGGCAACATAGTCCTTTGCCGATTTGCTACCTTGGGTAAACTGGTGCCATTGGTCTAACAACCGTGCCTGATACGACGGTGGCACGTACTTACCTTTCAGCTCATTTTTCATGGCGACCCAAGTATCAATCGGGTCCTGGGTTCGCGCAACTCTCAACGCTTCCACATTGGTCCAATACTGGCTCGCGGGTCCGCTGAGCTTCATAGCTGCGAAGCGGACCTTCCTAACCTCAGTTAGAGGATACCACGTGAAATAACGATCCATGGACTGGAGCCAATCCAGGAAAAACTGGGGATCGTGTCTACCGTCAAAGGACGGTACCTCTAATCGGATACTCCGAAGGTACTGATCATCGGGGTCCTGATTGTTCTGCCAGTTGGCCGGGTACCCTTGAGGGGGATTGGGAATTTCAACATGCGGATCGTTCCGCGCTTGTTCCATCCGGTCTAACCGGGCATTGGTGTCGCGTTGATACGCGGCGAGGTTTTGGTTCATTGCGGTTATGCCTTGGGTCAACTCGGCAAGTGCTCTAGTTAGGGCCTCGGGATCCATACTGTAGTTGTCCGACTCGCTAGACTCGCCTAATAGATATGGCCTACCCCTTCGGGTTGGCATGCAATGACAACACCCGAAATGATGCAAATTTTATTTTTTTTTTTATTTTTTTTTTTTTTTTGAACTTAATGCACCAGAACTAGGATGAATGCAAGTTGCAGGATCAGGTATAGAATGCAAATGACCTAGCTCTAACCATGCTCTGATACCAAAATGATGTGGAACAGTGTGTGTGACAGGGAATTCAAAGACTCGTTGAGCCGCGACGGGGTCGCTTGTTGCTCCGAGCAGACACAGGAAGTTGACTTAAACAAATAATATGGTCCATGGCTTTAACAAAGCACAACAAGCACGCAAGCAGGTATTCCAATCTAAATTAACCGAACAACAAACGCCTAATTATATCAGCAAGATTCCAAATGCAATATCAGGGCTAATAACGAACAGAGTAATCAGAATCTCTCAACTCACCATTCAAAGGGGCAGCAGTTGCATAGATAAAATATAGGAGAGTTAATCGTTGGTATCACCCTCCGATGTTGACCGGGGAAGAAAGAACTCACCTACTGAGGATTGTGGGGGACCTCAGGAGTCTCCACTGGTGGCGGGGTCGAAGTTGATGCGGTGTCCTCGGGTTGAGCCGGGGCTTGGGCGAGGGCACGAAGGGCTAGCACGTTGGGATGTACGGGCGCGCCGGGATGCCACCGTTGATGGTTCTCCGAGATGCCCAACCGTGCTTCCGCGTCCTTGGCGACGAGGTAGGTGATGCGATCCACGTAGTCCTTCACGCTCTCGCCGGCGTTGAACCGGAAGTCGAGGAAAGGAGACTGGATGTCGAGAAAGCCGTCTTCGTCGTCGATCAAGCCATGATCCACATCGGGGTCGGCCATGCCGTCATGCCGAGGTATGGGCTGTCGGGATTGGGGAGGTGGTGTTTGGATTGGCGCGGGGAGGGGAACAGGTCGGGATGGGTCGGATGAGGGAGAGGGGTTCGGGATCGGCGCGGGGTTTGGGAATCAGGCCGACCGGGTCAGGCGGTAGGGTCGGGGCCGGCTGGGCGCGTGCGGAGAAGGAGGGCGGGTGGGGATCGGATAGCAGGAGCGGCAGTCGGGGGGGTGGCGTTGGGGCTGGGCACGGTTCGGGTTGAGAGGGAGGGAGGGAGAGGGAGGCGGGGTGGAGGGGATCGGGGTGGCAAGCGCCGGGGTGGGCCGGGCCGGGCTTGACTGGAGCGGGGCGGGAGGGGGAGAGGTCGGGAGAGAGGGAGAGGGAGACGGGGTGGAGGGGGTCGGGGTGGCAGGCGCCGGGATGGGCCGGGCCGGGCTAGACTGGAGCGAGGCGGGAGGGGAGAGATCGGGAGAGAGGGAGAGTGGAGAGGGGGAAGGCCGGGGGGGGAGGGGATCGGGTGGTGGTGGTGCCAGACGGGGGTTGGGCGGGCAGGCAGCAGCGGCGGGGAAGAGAGGGGAGGGTGAGGCCGGCGGCTAGATGATGGAGGGGGAAAGGGGATGGGGAAATGGATAGTCCCACTAGGGTTTCACACGCCTAGTTGGGGGCCTAGGGTTTCACACACCTAGGTATGGCTCGGGTTTCACACGCCTCACCTTAACTCTCTCACACATGTGGGAAGAGGTAAAAATTTTATTCATTGCATACCGATGAGAGAAATGAAAGGCCTATAAATAGGCTTACAACGACAGATGAAAAAGCCCACTAACCGAGGTGGGACTAAAAGTTCACAAACCAAATAATGAAACAGAAAAAAACAATAGCCAATATGGCTAGAACCACATGCTCAGATGCCGCCTCCTGCGCTGGTACACTCGCCAGGGCCGAGGCTCGATGTCCCCATCAGTACGTCTCTTTCCAGTAGGGTATTTCCGGTAATTCTACTAATCGGATCTCCAGTATATTATCTGTGCCGACGGCTGTCCACCATCGTGAGGTTGTGCGTCCCCACCTGCCTGTTAAGTTCATTAGTATTTGATATTGCGGGACGGACTCGTGCCGTTTAATTTAAGCATTATTTATTGTAATTCTTAGAACTGAGATCGAATTGCCTGATGCGAGTAGTTTCTGTTAAAACCCATGATTCCTTGCTGATGGTTTGAATAAACTTCCTACCTGAGACTTTTAATTCATAGCGAAACATTGCTAGGACAATTAAACTACTGATTTCCTGCCCACCCGCATTTGTTTCGCATTATTTTGGTATCAGAGCATGGTTGTAGGTAGGAACTGTCATGCATTAGTTGTACTGCATCTAGAAAAATTTTCTTTTAACTTTTGCATTTGATTGCCATATTTAGCAAAAAAAAAAATTCAGCATGTATCATGTTGTGAGTTTGTCTTTGCATGCCAACCCCTGAGGTAGGTCCTATCTGTTAGGAGAGTCGAGTGAGTCGGACAATATGGATCCTGATGTCTTAACTAGGGAACTTGCCGAGTTAGCCCAAGGAATAGCAACTATGAACCAGAACCTCACCGCTTGTCAGCGTGATACCAATGGCCGTTTTGACCGTTTGGACCAAGCTCCACCGCTAGCTCCACCACCCTTAGGCACTCAAGATTTTCGGCCACCTTGGCAGAACAATCAAAATCCGGGTAAACAGTATCTCCGGAGCATCAGGTTAGAGGTGCCCTCTTTCGATGGCAGGCACGATCCCCAATTCTTTTTGGACTGGTTCCAGTCCATGGACCGATACTTTGCCTGGTGCCCTTTAACCGAACCGCGAAAAGTGCAATTCGCTGCCATGAAGCTTAGTGGACCCGCCAGCCAATACTGGACTAATTTAGAAGCCTTGAGAGCCGCCAAAACTCAGGACCCTATTGATACTTGGGTCGCCATGAAGAATGAGCTAAAAGGCAGGTATGTGCCCCCATCATATCGAGCCCACCTATTGGACCAGTGGCACCAATTCACCCAAGGCAACAAATCAGCCAGGGACTATGTCACCAAATTCGACGAGTTCCTAACTCGCTGCAATGTCCTCAGAAACGAAACCCCTGCCCAGGTCCTGGCACGTTTTCGATCAGGTTTGAGAGAAGACCTGAGAAGTGAGCTCCTTGCCCGAGATGTTACAGAGTTGGAAAGAGCCTATGCCTTAGTTCAGAACCTCGATAGCATTAGGTCCAACCATTTCCATCGGGATCAATATTCCCGAAGCAAAGTCCCTCGGCCTTTCTCGGATAGCTACCTAAGTCGGCCCTACCCCAACGAATCCCAACCAAGAGCCGACTCCACCAGTAGAAGCAATGAGAGAGACAACCATGACAAGGTCCCTGAGAAAGACTTCTCCAAAGTTAGTCCCCTTATCACGTGTTGTAAATGCCAAGGCTACGGACATGTGGCCGCAAACTATGCAAGCCATGTCAAAGTCAACATCATTGATGGCAATCTCATTGAAGTGATAGAGACTAAAGAGGCAGAATTCATCTATCAAGCTGAAGAAGAAGATGGAGACGTTGATGATGATGACGAAGCCATCTTGACTACCCTTAAACCAATGTCATCTCCCTCCATGTCAGTTGTTAGGTGCGCCCTGTCTCAACCCAAGGACAAGAAGGTCAAACTGGGTCCCTGCCAACCTAAGAGTAGTCAGGCCGAACAGCAATCAACTCTAGCTAAAAAGATTTTCAAGGAGCATGATTCGGTCCTAATCTTCGTAGACCGATTTTCTGAGGTGACCCATTTCCTCCCTTGTTCTAAGACGTCCGATGGCGTTATAAAGTTACACGGATTGCCTGAAATCATGCCCAACAAGGATGTCAAGATCACCAGTTTTTGTTGGAAAATCCCATGGCCCAAGCTGGGCACTAGGCTCCAGTTCTCCACTACCTTCCATTCCCAGACCAATAACCAGACTGAAGTTGTCAATAGGAGTCCGGGAAACCATGTACGTACCTTGATGGGTGAACACATTAAGACTTGGGATCTGAAACTGTCAGTAGCCGAGTTTGCATGTAGGTCCACAGGTATGAGTCCTTATGAAGTCGTGCATGGGTTCAAACCTAGGCAACCAGTCGATCTTATTCCTATATTTGAGCATCATAGAATTTCCGAGTCGGCATCTGCTTTTGCATCTCATGTGCATGAACTACATAAGGAAATCAGTAAAAAAATTGAACAGAGCAATGCGAGCTATAAATTAAGGGCCGATGCCCGGAAGCGAGTTCAGACTTTCAGTATGGGAGTTTATGTGATGGTCCGGGTTCGTCCGGAACGACTTCCTTCGGGAGCCGTTAAGAAACTACATGCACGCAGTGCAGGTCCTTTTCGGATTCTAAAAGATATAAATGATAATGCTTATTTTATTGTATTACCCGAGGGTTTTGGCATCAGTCCCACCTTCAATATTAAAGATCTAGTGGCTTATAATGGCCCATATTTTAACCCTGGAAATCCGCTGATAGTTGAGCCTACCCGGGATCCTGCCCCTGAGTGCCCCCCCTACCCCCACTCCCAGAAATATCCCCACCATATACAGCAAAAGGCATTGATAATATTCTGGATGACGAGATTGTCTCGGCAAGACGACAGTGGAATCCGGCGGTACCTGGTTCGCTGGAAAGGAAGGCCCCATTCTGAGGACGTTTGGAGTGAGCATCAGGGACCCCAGCAGATGGACCCAGACCTTCTGGAGCTATACGAGAGCCGCACCGAGCCTTACTCGACGGAGTCGAGCTCTCTCCCACCCTGGGAGAATGATGGGGACATCGAGCAGCGCCCATGGCGCGTGTACCAGCGCAGGAGGCGCCACCTGAGCCTATGGCTCTGATCAGACAGCCTGCACTATCATGGATGTTTTCAGTTGTTTTTATTTTCTGCATTGTGTTATTTAGTCCCACCTCGACTTTCAGGGGTTTTCGTTTGTTATCGCAGGCCTTTATATAGGCCTGCCCATGGAACATGTAATGACACTGAATAATGAAATAAAATTTTTGTTTTCCTCTACATGCTTGTTGAGAGAAACCAGGGTGAGGTGTATGAAACCCCAATCCCAAACCCTAGGCGTGTGAAACCCTAGGTGGGTACTAGGCGTGTGAAACCCTAGCCCAACCCTTACCTTATTCCGCCTCCTTGCTCCGCAACCCAGCCACCAACCCGCCTCCTCCTTTCCCCCGGCCCAGCCAACACCCTCCCCCCCTTGCCGCCGCCCCTCTCCCTCCCTCCCTCTCACCCGACCGGCCCGACCCCGGCGCCAACACCCTCCCCCCCTTGCCGGCGCCCCTCTCCCTCCCTCCCTCTCACCCGACCGGCCCGACCCCGGCGCCAACACCCTTTCCCCCCCTTGCCGCCGCCCCTCTCCCTCCTTCCCCCACCCGACTGCCCAGCCCCGATCCCACCTCCCTCTCCTCCACCACCCGAACCCGACCCGATTCCCTCCTCCTTTCTCCCCTCTTGCCTCTCCTCTGCAGCCCGACCCCCAACCCGACCCCTCCTTTCCTCTACAGTTCGCTCCCAACCCGACACTAACCCTCATCCCCGGCTTCGCCCCGTGCCCGAGTTCGTGTTCCCCGACGCACTTCAGCATGCTTGCATGGCCGCACGACGGGACGGTTGACCCGGACGCTGATCACGGGTTCAATTGAGGGTGCTGACGGCTGACCCGGACGCTGATCACGGATTCGATTGAGGATGCTGACGACTCCTGGATATTTGATCATCATTTTTGGAGTCCCTATTCCTGAGGCCAAGCATGAGCCTCAGTAGGTACGTCTCTTTCCAGTAGGGTATTTTCGGTAATTCTACTAATCGGATCTCCAGTATATTATCTGTGCCGACGGCTGTCCACCATCGTGAGGTTGTGCGTCCCCACCTGCCTGTTAAGTTCATTAGTATTTGATATTGCGGGACGGACTCGTGCCGTTTAATTTAAGCATTATTTATTGTAATTCTTAGAACTGAGATCGAATTGCCTGATGCGAGTAGTTTCTGTTAAAACCCATGATTCCTTGCTGATGGTTTGAATAAACTTCCTACCTGAGACTTTTAATTCATAGCGAAACATTGCTAGGACAATTAAACTACTGATTTCCTGCCCACCCGCATTTGTTTCGCATCACAAACCTTCTCGATTGGGGAGTAATTCAACTCTGCGCCGACGAGAGTGCGACTCAAGTAGTAGCAAGCTGTCTCCATGCCAAGTTCATTGTTCTGAGCCAGGAGTGCCCCCAAGGATTGCTCCTGGGCAGCAATGTAGAGGATGAGCGGTCTTCCTTGAACTGGTGCTGATAGAATTGGTGGCTTCAGTAGATATGCTTTGATGTTTTGGAGTGCCTCTTGGCAAGCTTCATCCCATTTGAACGGTGCTCCTTTCTTCATGAGGCGACTAAAAGGGTGGCACTTTCCGGCCAGGTTGGCGATGAATCTTCGGATATACGCCAAGTGCCCTTGGAGGCCTCTGAGGTCTCGCACTGTCTTTGGTGCGGGCATATTGACAATAGCATCAATTTTGGATTGATCTATCTCAATGCCACGATGTCGGACGACGAAGCTGAGGAACTTGCCTGAAGAGACCCCGAATGCGCACTTGAGTGGATTCATGTGGAGTTGGTACCTTCGAAGCCGTTTGAAGATTAGCTCGAGATCTTGTAGATGTGCCGACTTCTTCTTGGATTTCACCACAAGGTCGTCGACATAACACTCCACATTTTGGTAAAGAATGTCATCGAAGATTTTCTGCATAGCCCGCTGGCAGGTGGCTCCTGCGTTCTTTAAGCCGAATGGCATAACTTTGTAGCAGTAGATTCCTTTCGGTATGCGGAATGCCGTGAGCTCCTCGTCCTTGGGTGCCATCCGAATCTGATTGTAGCCCGATGATCCGTCCATGAAAGTTAGCACCTCGTGACCTGTCGTCGCGTCCACCATTAGCTCCGTGATTGGCAAGGGGAAGTCGTCCTTTGGACATGCGTTGTTCAAGTCTCTGAAATCCACGCACACTCGGATTTGGCCGTTCTTCTTTTTGACTGGGACGATGCTAGAGATCCATGTCGGGTACTTGACCTCTCGAATGAAGCCGACTTCGATCAACTTGTTGACTTCGCCTTCTATTTGGGGTACTAGTTCTGGCCGGTAGCGTCTTTGTCCTTGCTTGATGGCGCTAGCTCCGTGTTTGACGCTGAGCTGGTGCACTGCGATTTTGGGATCGAGGCCTGGCATCTCCTTGTAGGACCATGCGAAAACGTCTCTGTATTCTTTAAGCAGTTTGATGTATGCGGCTTCTTCCTCAGGGGTCAAGAGTGTGCTGACGAATGTAGGCCGAGGCTCCGTCTCTGTGCCCAAGTTGATTTCCTTCAAGTCATCAACGGTGGACTGCCCCCTTTCTTCGAGGACTGGCGGGGCGTTGGGCAACTCGTCGTCCGAAGTAGAAGTATCACCGTTGTCGGGATTCGTAATGGAGATATGATTGACGGCCGCCATGGGTGGGTGGGTAGGTGTTGAGACGAAGTCCTCGATTGGCATTCCCAGACGATCGAACACTGACTTCTTCTTTGATTGCTTAACTGGCCCGAGCCTTTCGAACACGGATGTATGCTTTAGATTCGACTGGTTTCTACCACCTCTGATTTGCTTCTGGAGCAAGGCTTGGCATCGAGCTCGTCGTCGTCTTCTTCTTCTGTCGGGACGGATTTCGTAAGCAGAGCGTGCATCGGAGATTGTCAATCCTTCAGCTAGTTCATCTACCATCTTCGCCCCGATGTAGTTGGAGGTGAAGGTCTTCTTCGCTGCGGTTCTGATGACCAACGGAGCTTGACTGGAGCCGATGCCTCGGCGGTTCGGGAGAATTTGTTCACCGTTTTGAAACAACCGAGCTTGAGTTCTCATCATCCCATATGGAGTTACTGCTGGGGGAAGTGTGCCCATGGCGCTTTCTCTGTCGTAACCGGCTTTGAACAGCAACTTAGCAGCATTTTGCCCCCAACTTCCTTTCGGCTTGAATGCAAACTGATTGGGGTCGACTGATTCGGTAGGCCCGCTCGGGTTCGGAGCTCGCGTCAGACTAGGTAATGGCAACGTCATTTCTTGCAGGGTGATGACATTGGCCTGTGATAATGACGGGGCCAGCTTCCTTGTCGGAGTAGAAGGCGATCGCTCGGATTTACGAAGCCACTGAGGCGCGAGACGCAGGACTGGCGTCGCTTGGGCAGGCAACGGGGTATGTTGCACGGCTCTTGACTCGGGGCTGATGCGCATCCTTTGTCTAAATTTCGGTGCTTCTTGGACCTCAAGTCTTGCTTTGTCGGAAGGTCGTACTGGATTTGCGGGAAGAGGAGTCTTATCCTGCTTCACTTCTTCAATTTTCTGGACTCGAGGGGCTTTAGCTGGAAGAACATCCGCGACTAGGCCCTTTGCTTGAGAGAACTTAGCGTCGGCCAAGTGTGCCTCGGCCTCGTTGAATGGCTTGTCGTCCGCAACTATGCACCTCTCCACGCCTTCTTCGTAGTACTTGAGGCACTGGTGCCAGGTGGATACCACGATGCCATTCTCGTGCAGCCATGGTCTTCCTAACAGGAGGCGATATGACGTCTGGCAATCGATGATGTGGAAGAGGACCGTTGTATCTAGCGGGCCGATGGAAAGCTTCAAACGGATGATTCCGACGGTGGACTGTCCGCCCTGGTTGAACCCTTGAATGACCAACTGACTTGGCAAGAGCTGGTCGTTGGTGATGCCGAGTTGCCGCATTGTCTGGATAGGAATGATGTTGACGGCGGAGCCACAGTCCAACAGGATTCGATTCACTGGCTTTTCCTTGATGTATCCCAAAACATAGACAGGCCGGTTATGCAACCGTGTCCCGAGTTGTAAGTCCTCATCCGAAAAGGTATCGTCGCATCACACGAGGCCACAGCTTTACGCTTCTGGTCATCTTTCCTTTTCCTCTTGTAGCTGTCTGGGTCGGCCAAGGCCGCAGCCATTGTCAGGCGAGCCTTCTTCGGAAGATGCAACGCTTCTACGAGCGGTAAGTGCAGGATTGCTTCGTCGTGAGAGGCGGTGCCCCCGTTGTCGGAATCGTCTCCCTCATCGGTGGAGTCGCCTTCTTCAGAAGTTTCGCTTTCGTCTTTTCCTTCCGATGCCTCATGAACTTCGACCATGCAACAAGATACCCTGATGTGTTGGTCCACTAGGAGAAAGCGATCCGGGAAGAACTCTTGCAAGGTTGTCGACTCTGGAAGGCTCTGCTGAAGGAGATCGTCTTGGCTTGCTGGCGGCACTTTGAACACCTTCCTCCCCGGAGTCTTGCTTTTCTTCTTATAGGTCTTCCACTTGGTGGACCTCCTCGTCACACGGTCTTGCTTGAGCTTCTTTTCTTGCCATGGCTTTCGTCGCCGTGGTAGCATGACCCATGCTTCTTCGTCGGTGGATTCCCCTCCACTAGGATGATGGTCGGCAGCAGCAACTGGTTCCCTCAAAGGCACTTGTTCTTCTGGAGGCTCTACTGGCTCGTCTTCCGATTCCCAGCCGGTGGGCTTGATTTCGTCGATTGAAACGGACGGAGGCCTTGAGTAGAGGATGTAATAGTCAAACTTGCCCAAAGGTTGGCCCAGCAGACCGACTTCTGGATCTCCCTGCTCATATCTTTTCTGGAGAGCGCATTGGGACATATCTTGACTAGAAGGGACTTGCTCTTCTTGAGGCTCCCCTGGCTCGTCCTCCGGTTCCCAGCCGGTAGGCTTGATTTCGTCGATTGAAACAGACGGAGGCCTTGAGTAGAGGACGTAATAGTCGAACTTCCCCGAAGGCTGGCCCAGCAGACCGACTTCTGGATCTTCTTGCTCGTATCTTTTCCGGAGAGTTCGTTGGGATGTAGCATTGCTTGGAAGAGGTGCTGGCGTGAGCGGTGATTGCCCCCAGGGCAGCGGCGTTTCTTCCTCAGCGAGTTGACGTCGCTTCGAGACTTTCGGTTGGGAAGTTGACTTCGCGGTCGGCCTCTGACGGTTGATGCGCAATTTGGGCGTTCTTGGTCGTGCAGCAACGAGTACCGGCGAGAAGGAGCCGAAGGCGATGGACGTCATGTTGGCCGTAGCGACCTCCCCGGTGTCAATTTCTATCTTTCCTTGCTTTGCGAGCGCCATTATTTTCTCCTTGAAGACGAAACATCTTTCGATGGGATGACTTACCACTCGGTGGTATTTGCAGAAGAGAGGGTCGTCAACGCGATGCATATGTTCGGGCCTCTTCGAAGGAGGGAGCTCTATCATCTTCTCTTGCAGCAGTTGATCGAACATGGAGGAGACTTCCGAGTCTGGGAAGGGGTACTCCTTGGCTTCGAGCTCCTCGAGAGTCATCCTTTGTCTTTGCGGCGGAGGCGGCGGTATGGCGACGCCCTTCTTCTGATCCAGCTTGCCACCGATCTTGAGCGGCTTGGAGGTTGAAGCGACATCCGCAACATTGACTTGTTTCGGTTTTGGTGCCGGTGGCTTGTCCTTCTTTTCCACCTTCAAGAAATCTTTATTCTTCGAGTCCCCGCGGCTTGCTAGGCTGAGTTCCATGTCGTGAGCTCGAGTCGCGAGTTCTTCGAAAGACCGAGGCTTGATACCTTTGAGGATGTAGAGCAGGCCCCAGTGCATGCCTTGGGTGCACATCTCGATGGCCGAGTCTTCAGACAAGCGGTCTCGTGAATTCAGCACGAGGTTCCTCCATCTGTCGATAAAGTCGATCACCGGCTCGTCCTTCCTTTGCTTGACTGCAGTAAGCTCGGTCATGCTGACGGTTCGTCTGGTACTGTAGAAGCGATTGATGGACTCCCTCTCCATCTGATCCCAGCTGTCGATGGTCCCTGGAGGAAGATCAACGTACCAGTCGAACGCGTTGCCTTTGAGGGTGCGAACGAATTGCTTCACCATCTCGTCGCCATATGTGCCGGCATTATTCCAGGTCTCGATGAAGTGGGCGACGTGCTGTCTTGGATTTCCCTTTCCGTCGAAGTGCTGGAACTTTGGTGGCTGGAATCCGACTGGGAAGCGTAGCTGCTGGATCCTCGCGGTGTAGGGCTTTGAGTATGCTGCCGTGATCGGAGGAAAGCCGCTGCCGTGAGAACGCATCATGTCGGCTATCAACGCTTGGACTTGCTGAGCATTCATCGTCGCTGTTGTCGGAGGTTGTGTGGCCACCGAGGCTGGTGCTGGGGAGACGACTTCCACTGGGACGGGAGCCGAGGAGAGCGCTGGAGTAACTGCTTGAATCGTCGGAACAACCTCTGCAGGGGCGGGAGTTGAAGAAGGAACTGGAGCGGTTACAAGAGAAGCGACGGGTTGGCCGACTGCTGCAGCGTCCTTTGCGCTTAGCTTTTGGAGCAGAGTATTGATGTGACGATCCTTCTCCTCCATCAGCCGAGTAATTTGCGCCATATGCTCGCTCATCTGCATGACTTGGAGCTGAAGAGCGGACGGAGGATGGTGACGGAGGACGTCTCGATGTTGCATGCTAGCATCCTCGCCGTCATTGTCGGAGACATAGTTGCGTCGACTTGCTTCTGGTTGATGATTGATGTTTGCCCCCTGCAGAGAAGGTGCAACTTCCGCCGGAGAACCCGAACGGGCTCGGGGTTGGGGCTGGTCCTCCCCAAACTTCTGGACATGGACTCCAGGATCGAGGCTCGTTTCTTCATGCACCAGGGCCTCGTCGGCGCTTTGGCGAGCATCTTCGGCAGTAGCTTCTGGCACGAAGATGTCCGCAAGAGTCCGAGTATGCCGAGTGTAGACGCGTACCATCGGGGGAGGATCACCCTCCGGATTTACTGGATCACCGTGTCGGAGAAGAGGAGACTCGACGATTAGTGAGAGGTTTGGAGCAAACGCATCGTTGTTTGTTCCGGCCATTGCAAACTTCAAGCAGCTTCTTCAGCCGTACGGATGAAAGGAGAAGAGGTTCCACCGGGCGTGCCAGAAATCTGTATGCACGGAAAAGGTACGGGTCGGCTTTATTGCGCAAAACCAGATTACAAGTGTGGCCGGGACCCGGGTGGCTCGGGTGTAGCGAGTCCGGGTTGCGGCGAGTTTTGATCAGGGGATTTGTGGGAAAGATCTTCTGGAGGATCCCTTTGATCCGCGTCTCCACATGGTGTTCGTGCGAGAGCTCTGAAGGAGTTGCCCAGGACAGAGGTCTTTACAAGGTGAGGGTTTTGGAGAGGCTAAGGAATATTCGCTGTTTCTTCGGTCCCTTCCGTGCTTCTGGCTTTCTCGGCTAGGGGGTCTTCAGCTTCGTTCCTCGGTCTTCGTGTCTTTCTCGCTCCTTGCTTGACCTCGGCGTCCTTGATCGTCGGTTCGCGGCGTCGATCGTGCTTTTGGCGTCGGCTTTCGGCTTTGGCTTTTTGGCGTTGGCTTGGCTCCGGCGTGGCTCTAGCTTTTGCTTTGCTTCGGCGCTTGCGCTTGGACGTACCCGGGAGAGACTTGCGATGCTTTCGTTCTTCCGGACTTCGCGTCGTATCGGCTAGAACGTGCGGTGCTTTTGCTCGTGGCCGGCGTAGTCGCTTGGCTTTGGCACTTGCGTTGCTTTGGCGCGGGCTTTAATGGGGCTTTGCTTTGGCTTCTTGCGTTGGCTTTAGCTTCAGCGTCAACTCGGTCTTCTTCTTCGAACGACGTGGGCTACTTCTCCGGCGCTTCGATGGTTTGGGTGTCGGCTGGACTTCTCTTCTTCTCCGGGATTCCTTGGCGTGATCGGGGTCGAAGAATGCTTTCGAAGATAGTGGGGGTAGCACCGATCTCCGTGCGACGGTTGTAGCGTCGGCTTTTGTTGATGAAGACGGCAGGGGTAGCGACGGTCTCCGTGCGACGGTTGTAGCGTCGGCTTTTGTTGATGAAGACGGCGGGGGTAGCGACACTTCAGGCGGTCTGTTCCAGGCTTTCTTCTTCGTGGATGGTGCAGACGTTTGTCGAAGGCGACGGGTGATGACGCTTCGTTTCTCTCCTCCGGGCTTTGGAACTTGATCGGAGTAGAGGATTTGTTGGAGCCGACGGGGTAGTGCCGCTCCGAGCTTCTTCTCCGGCCTTTGCTTCTGGCGTCTTCGGAGTCGAAGGGTCTTCTTCTCCGAGCTTTCTTCTTTGTGCACGGAGTCGAAGTCTTGATCCTCGTGTGCAAGGGTCTTCACGTCGATGAGGGCTTTCAATGGACTAAGCCGATCCCGAAGGGACAGGCTTGCCCGTGCCTCGTGAAGCCTTGGATCGATGAAGGAGCGTCTTCTCTTCTACAGAGCTCCCGCACTTTGTCTTCAATCTTTGACCTGGCGCGGTTGTGGCGTCGGCTTCTTCTCCGGGAGTATTCGGCGTAATCAGAGTTGAAGGCTTTGTTGAAGATGACGGGTGTAGCGCCGCTTCGTTCTTCTTCTCCGGGCTTTTGAGCTTGATCGGAGTCGAAGGCTTTGTTGAAGATGACGGGTGTAGCACCGCTTCGTTCTTCTTCTCCGGGCTTTTGAGCTTGATCGGAGTCGAAGGCTTGTTGGAGACGACGGGGTAGTGCCGCTCCGATCTTCTTCTCCGGCCTTTGCTTCTGGCGTCTTCGGAGTCGAAGGGTCTTCTTCTCCGAGCTCTCTTCTTCGTGCACGGAGTCGAAGGCTTGATCTTCTTGTGCAAGGGTCTTCACGTTGATGAGGGCTTTCAATGGACTAAGCCGATCCCGAAGGGACAGGCTTGCCCGTGCCTCGTGAAGCCTTGGGTCGATGAAGAGCACGTCGCCTCTTCTGCAGAGCTTCCTCGCTTCGTCTTCAATCTTCCCACCTTGGCGACGGTTGTGGCATCGGCTTCTTCTCCGGGCGTATTTGGTGTAATCAGAGTTGAAGGCTTTGTTGAAGATGACGGGTATAGCGCCGCTTCTCTTCTTCTCCGGGCTTTTGGGCTTGATCAGAGTCGAAGGCTTGTTGGAGACGACGGGGTAGTGCCGCTCCTCTTCTTCTCCGGGCTTTTGGGCTTGATCGGAGTCGAAGGTTTGTTGGAGACGATGGGGTAGTGCCGCTCCTCTTCTTCTCCGGGCTTTTGGGCTTGATCGGAGTCGAAGGCTTGTTGGAGACGACAGGGTAGTGCCGCTCCTCTTCTTCTCCGGGCTTTTGGGCTTGATCGGAGTCGAAGGTTTGTTGGAGACGACGGGGTAGTGTCGCTCCTCTTCTTCTCCGGGCTTTTGGGCTTGATTGGAGTCGAAGGCTTGTTGGAGACGACGAGGTAGTGCCGCTCCGATCTTCTTCTCCGGCCTTTGCTTCTGGCGTCTTCGGAGTCGAAGGGTCTTCTTCTCCGAGCTTTCTTCTTCGTGCACGGAGTCGAAGTCTTGATCTTCGTGTGCAAGGGTCTTCACGTCGCTAAGGGCTTTCAATGGACTAAGCCGATCCCGGAGGGACAGGCTTGCCCGTGCCTCGTGAAGCCTTGGGTCGATGAAGGAGCGTCTCCTCTTCTGCAGAGCTCTCGCACTTCGCCTTCAATCTTCGACCTCGATCTTGAGCCTTCCCCCTCCCCCTCTATTTATAGGCAAAAGGAAGGGGGGGGAGATATGGGAAGTTCTTAATTTTAAATCCCTTTAATATCTCCCGCTTAATTACCCGGGATTTATTCATCCATTGATGAGGGGAATAACATTTATTTGTTTTCCTTTTCTGGCGGGGCAATTATGGCTGGATTTTGCACACGAAATCGATGGCGATCCGGCTTTTCTTCTTGTCCGTCGGATCAAGGGATCGGCGCAGATCCGCGTGTGCGCAAACGTCATACGCAACCTCCCCCCGCGCATGGCGGTGTTTATTTCCTTTTCTTTCTTCTCTTTCCTTTTATTTTCTTTCCTTTTCTTTTCTTTCCTTTCTTTTCTTTTTCCTTGCAGGGCCGGCCGGCCCCATGGGGTTCGGGTCCAAGTAGGGGCCGGCCCCATGGGGTTCGGACCCTAGTAGGGGCCGGCCCCCCTTAAGTGTGGGGTCCGCTCCTCTTTTGCTGGGTGCGAGTCGGGTCCGGGTCCGCACTGGTGCGTGCAAGTCGGGTTTGCATCCACGTTGGCACTCGTAAGTCGGGTCCGAGTCGAAGCGCGCGTCGGGTTTGCATCGGCGTTGGCACACGTAAGTCAGGTCCGGGTCAGACGAAATTCGTGTGTCTACACACGTATACCCACCGATACAAAGAATATAGTTAGGTGGACTAGAATAGAGACGCTCATACGGAGTAGCACCAGAAAGAGCAGAGGATGGAGTGGTATTGATGAGGTGAACAGTCGTCATAACAGCTTCAGCCCAGTAGGAGTGAGGAACAAAAGCAGAGATAAGCAAATCTCGTATTGTCTCGAGGACATGATGATGCTTGCGTTCGACGACTTTGTTCTGCTTATGGGTATGAGCGCAAGACTGCTGGTGAAGAGTGCCATGAGATTAAAGGATTTCACGTATCTCAGAGGAGAGATACTCCTTCGCACAGTCAGACCGAAAGGTCTTGATGCGCCAACCAAATTGGGTCTGAAACATAGTGGTGAATATTCGATAAATATGGGAGATCTCGGACCGGTGACGCATAAGATAAACTAAAGTGCACCGAGAGTAATCATCTATAAAGCAAATAGTACATAAAACCAGAAATAGAGGCAACAGGAGCAGGACCCCAAATATTAGAATGCACTAAATCAAAGAGGGCGGCAGATCAGGAAGCACTAGCAGAGAATAGAAGGGCTAGGTGCTTTGCCAATCTGCAACCCATATAGACAGAGAGGGGGGAGGACACACGACCCAAAGCGTCCGAACTAAAAACGTTTTTGAGTCGATCACTAGACAAATGACCTAACCTTCTATGCCATAGATCGGCATCAAAGGTAACTGACATGGCAAACGCAATAGAAGAAGAAAAAACATAAAGATAATCTAGCTAGTAAAGTCCTACTCTACGGCCTAGCCCAATCCTCTGACCCGTCCGCAAATCCTGCATAATACAAGTAGACAAGGTGAAGGTAATAGTCAATCCAGAGTCGTAAATAGAACTGATAGAAATCAGGTTAATGTGAAGAAGAGGGGCATGATGGACAAGGGGTAGGTCCAGGTGACCAGTGGGATCTGAGATAGTAGTGATAGATCCATACTGCGGAATAGGTACTAGAGTCATATCCACAGTGCGAATCTCCAGGTCGGTGGGAGCAGTACAATCGGTGAGTACAGTAGAGTCACAGGTGAGGTAACAGGAGGCACCAGAATCGAAGATCCATGGGACAACAGTACCAGAGGTAGTAGACAAAGCCGTGAGCAGTCGAGGAGCCGGCAGAGGAGAGATATCGAAGGTGTGGGGGGGATTTCCCTTCAGCTACACCCGATCGTCAGTTGAAGCAGCTCGCCTCCACCTCCTTCCCGCGGTACCTGTAAGAAGATCGAGGCTCACCCCCTCCAACGCTCAAGTCAAGAAAGGAAGCAAACCCAAGCGTGGTAGTGGGTTCGGGAGCGAGATATTGCTTACCTGCCCTTCAAGAGGCGATATTGTTTTATACCTCCTTCTTATACATGCGCGTAACGCTCGCGGAATCTCCTCCGAGAATCTCGTACGGTTATGGAGGATCCCTTCCGATCGGACGCCCTTCATATCTTTCCTTTTATGCTTCTGTTGATCATGGGTCCCTGACAAGTCATGAACGACCCACAATGCGAACGGGCGAGATATTACAGACCTCTTCCTGCCTGGTGGATCTCCCGGCCATTGCAACCATCCTCCGATCTATCCTCGCCGTGCAGCCCTCCGGCGCCAATCAGGTCGGGACTCAAGTGGGTCCGGACTGTCAGGTCCAGTCCACGACCTGCTTAACCCTTTCCCTGACCTGGTTTCGGTCCTGGAGATCAAGCTCCTCTGATCTCCTTGCCAAGCGTAATCTTCTGCAACGGGTGTAGCTCGTGGATCGGGTCAGGCTGATCGGACCCAGCCTGACCGGTCCGGCTCCCCAGATCGACCAGCATACCGGGTCAAGCCGAGTAACACGTGTCGTCATCTGATCGGCGTGGCGGAAGACCCCTTCTATAGAAGGAGCTACTCAAGTCCCTAAAGACGGTCTAGCTCAGACGGAGACGGTGCAGTGATAGCGACGGGAGATACCGGAGTCGCTATAGTAGCAGTTGCAGTACCACCAAACTAACGGAAGAAGGGCTGAATACGTCCACGACTCTGTCCCTCTCGGCCTCCGCGTCGGTCGTCACAAGTAGCAGAGCCTAGCGTGAGTCTCGCTCGTCGAGTCCCAACGGGGGTTGCAAGGAGGACGCGTGAAACATTCATGCTTTCTGTGACCGGACTACTTGCAGTAATAACAGAAAATAGGCCCATCAAGGGAGTTAACGGTCAGAGCGCTATCTGGTCCTGGAGTGGGTAGAGGAGGAAGAGTCTCCCGAGTTTGTAGGCGAGTCTCTTTATTGACCAAGGCTAGCAAAGCATCCTCTAGCCAAGGTAGTAGCTCCCATGTCACGTGCGCCGTAGGAAGGTGACAGATGGGTGCAAGAAGTGAACGAGCAACATAATCCATAAGATATGACCAGATGGTCAGGTCGTGGTGACACCACGTGAGTGCGACAATGGCAGCAGTAGTAACAGATGACACACTACCAGCAGCGGCGCTATTGGTCATCGAGGAGAAGCCAAAAATGACATCCAGAGCTGGGTCCTCACCGGTGATGTGATCCCAAAGATTACGGCTGGAAAGAACGGCCTCGACGGTAGCAACCAGTCTGGCCAGTCGCTGGCCGATGTCAACTGAAAAAGGGCCTTTAGAGGCGGGGAGATTGCGACGACAGATGGCACGGTAGCTAATGACACGGTGGCAGATGCCATGGAGGAGGATCAAGTGAGGGGGGGTGGGTGAGGGAGGATCAAGTATGGGGGATCGGGTAAAAGGGGATCGGTTGAGGGTGAGGATGAGAGTGAGGGTTAGGGGGGATCGGGAAGGGATCGGAGGAGAGGGGAAGGGGATCCAGTAAGGGAAGGATCGGGTGGGGGGGGGATCAGTTGAGGGAGAGACTGAGGGGTCGGAGGGGCTCGGGTAAAAGGGGGGGATCGGGTAAGGGGAGGATTGGGTGGGGGTGGGGGGTGGGGGGATTGGTTGAGGGCCCGAAGGGGCTGCCGATGGGGTGATCGAAGGAGTTGGGTGAGGGCTGCCGTCATCGTCGTCGCAGCGGGAGAAACCCTAAAGCTCTGATACCATGTTAGATGGTGACGGCTAGGGTTTGGAGAGAATGAAATATCTCTTCATTGAAAAACTAAGCCCAATATATATGCACAGTATTATACAACGAACCCAACCCGACTGTACATAAAACCTGACTCATCTCTATATACATTAACAACTTTAAACCAAACAGCTAAAACTTTTTCATTGTCGTATCTTATTATTGTAATACTTGAAACGTTAGTTCGCAGCCATTAACTGATTTATAGCTTAAAGAAGGCCCACAGAGAGGTAGGAACATTCCATCAGCCACCGCCGTCCCACTGCCCACCACCCTACGGCCGCCCCGTCGAGCACCACCTCCACCGTCCACCACCTGCCGGCCCGTCGCCATCCCATCGGACACTGCCCGCGGTGGTCGGCTGGGGTGGTTGCCGACAGCAATGGGTCGCTGGCGGCGGGTGGCGTGCGGCGGTCGGAGGGGACGGAATCCCCCTATGGCTCATCCCATAGCCCATAGTCCGGCCAATCAGGAGATGCCACCTATGCAAGTTGGTGAAGGGGTTGGCTGTAGATTCTCAAGTTCCACATGCCCAACAGATCCAGACTACATTCAATTCAATAATACCGATGGACGAAAGGGAAAGATCGGTAACATAAGACGTGAGGGGCTCACAACAGCAAACACAACCCTCACGCTATCACAAGCTTCCAGGTGTCCGAACGCAAATAGCGACGAGCTAAGGGAGTGGATGTGAAAGAAACCACCGTACCTCGGAGTAGATGTGGTCGGACTCGAGCGAGGATCCCTTTCCCGGGAGGCCGAGGGCGGCGCCGATGTCGGCGACGGCGGGCTGGAGCTCCTGCACGGAGAGCCTGCCGTCGTGGTCCCGGTCGAGCTCCTGGAACTTGTGTTCGACGAAGCTGGTGAAGGCCTCCCGGTTCTCCACCAGCTCCCTTATCTCCGACCCGTCCACCACCACCTTCTCTCCTCCTCCTCCCCTCCGCCGCCTACCGCTGTCCCCGCCCCACCTCCTCCCGAACCAGCTCGCCATCCCCCACCTCCAAACTCTATCAATCACTCACTCCACTGGTTCTCTCTCTCTCTCTCTCTCTCTCTCTCTCTCTCTCGCTTATGAGAGGAGGAAAAGTGGGCGAGAAAAGGCGAGGAAGGTCGGAACCGCCATGCGCCACCTCACAGGACACGTGGGAGAGGGTGGCTTTTTTTGGTGACGATGGTTCCCGAGAGCGGACGAAAAGGGCAATGGGGAGTATCCGCCCGGCGAGCCGGACAGCTTTTAACGATTCGTTATGGTTTATTTTTACCTACACACCCAACCTTATATCGAATTTGAGTTACACCCCTATCTTTTTTTTTTTTTGAGAAATACACCCCTATTTTTTAAAACTTGATTTTACCATTCAATCTGTCGCTTGACCATGAGCGACCCTTTAATAATTGGGTTTTTTTTTTACTGAGACCTCCACTTTTATCTAAAAATTGAGCTACACCCCCACTTTTATCAGTCGCTCATGATCAAGTAGGGCTGCAAATGAACCAAACCGTTCGTGAGTAGCTCACAAACAAGCTCGTTAAGGCTTGTTTGATTACTATTTGAGCCAAGCCCATGCCTATAGTTTAGCCTCGTTTACTAAACAAGTCAAGCTCAAACATACTAAAGCTCAGCTCGGTTTTGGCTCGTGAAAACATTTGCTTAGGGATTGTGAACAAGCTCGTGATTAAGCTTGTGAATAAGTTCATAAAAGACATATATAAGTCAAATATGCATAGTCCAAGATTTGACTTAAGATAGAGTTAATGAACAAGCTCGATAAGAGTTAGTTTGAGTAGGCTTTTTTAGTAAACAAGCCAAGCTCAAACAGACCAAAGCTCGGCTCTTTTGCAGCCCTACGGTCAAGTATCGCAGTGGAGGTAAGGTCAAATTATTAAAAGAAAGGGGTTTTAACTCAAATTTTGACATAAAAGTGGGGTCTAGGTATAAAAACCATTCCTTTACACATAATGACGTGGCATCAATCAAAACCTCCCCTTGCCTGCAGCTCCGGGCTGGATGCGACTCACTGGCCGGGGCTGGATGAAACGGACGCCCATGATCGTGACACGTCATTCTTTCACATAAGATATTGGGGGTAAATAGTATTTTCCAAGTTCGGATCTCCTCCAGTCGGTAGCCCCGGTTGGTGGGCTCACGCGCATCACAACTGCACGATGGCTGGTGACCCTAAGTGAATTGTACTCCAGCCCAACCCCAACCGCATGTGGCTGTGATGCAAGCTGGGCCCACCGACCGGGGCCGACCAACTGGAGGAGATCCGAGCTCGTATTTTCGGGATGACCACTGTCTTCGTCGTCTCTGGAGCGGTGAAGGTCTCTCTATCCCTATCGGTAGCGTTGGAAAAACGCGCATCAGGTTGGACTGCAATGTGTGGTGCATAAGATGATTCCAGGTTTCTGATCCACCTTTTCTTGTTCGCCATCTTATGTTATGTGCACAATTTTCTTTTAAGGTTAAGGCCGACTAATGTTAGCCGTTAGCGTTTAAGTCCCTCTCGATCAGTCCCTAACATGGACGGAAGAATATTTTTACACACAATCACGATAGATGCATTTCAACCATACACTTTTTAAATCTAATATCTGCTCTTTTTCTTGTCCAGGGATCTGATGTGAAATGGGATTTGTTCGCATCCTTATTACAACTAAGTCTAAAGATGTAATGATAAAAATTGAATTGAACAGAAATTACTTGATTGGGTTTGACTTTGTTTTTCAATATTTCAACCATGCAAATAAAGTCACTAGTTGCCGACATGATAGCGCTATCGCAACAATGGGCTTCCTCCGACTACAATGGGGTATGTACTCCAAGCCCTACACCAAGTGCATTGTACACTTCGCTACCAGATATCAACCTCCAAACTTTTAGCACTTCGATGGGAAGGGTAACCCCCGACAACACATTGCCCACTTCGTCGAGACGTGCAAAGTCGGCACATACAGCGATAAGCTGGTGAAGCAGTTCGCACGCACCCTCAAAGTAAATACGTTCGACCAGTATGTATGTCGACCGCCTCCCAAGATCCATTGACAGTTGGTATCAAATAGAGAGGGAATTCATTAATCGCTTCTACAGCACCCAGCGTATCGTCAACATGGTTGAACTTACTACCATCAAACAAAGGAATGACGAGCTATTGATCGACTACATTGATCATTGGAGAAATCTCGCGCTAAACTCTCAAGACCGTCTATCCGATGACTCAGCTATTGAGATGTGCACCCAAGGGATACAATGGGGCCTACTGTACATCCTCAAAAGGATCAAGCCCTGATCTTCCGAATACCTTGATACTCGGGCTCATGACATGGAGCTCAGCCAAGCCTCTCGAGGAGATTCCAAGTGCAAAGATGTCCTGATCGAAGACGAAGAAAAAAGACAAGCCGACGACCTCGAAGCCAAAACACGCCAATGTCGTCAACATCGCTTTGTCTTCCAAGCCATTAAAGACAGTAGCAAGCCAAAGAAAAAGAAGGTTGCCTAGCCCCACCACCACAACAAAGGGCATCGAGGATGACTTTCATGGAACTCGAAGCTAAAGGGTATGCCTTCTCGGATTCTGAAATCTCATCCATCTTCGTTCAATTGTTGCAAGAGAAGTTGATTGAACTTCCACCGTCAACGAGGCTAAAGCAGGCATATCAAGTCAATGACATGCTCTTCTGCAAATACCACCGAGTGATCAGTCACCCTATCGAAAAGTGCTTTGTTTTCAAAGAAAAGATAATTTCTCTCGCCAGAAGGGGAAAAATCGAGATCCAGTGTTGTCAAGGTGACGATGCACGCCTGAGACACAAGAGGCCGTTAGAGCCTAAATCACAAGGTGCAAATATGAGTCTACCCATATGTGATCTGCATCAAACCCGACAATCCGACGTTTAGAATATGAGACCCGACCATCAATGACTCAAGTGCACAAAACGGGCTAAAGCCATAAATGAAAATGGCTCAAAATCAAATCAAAACGATAATCACCCGGAGAAAATAAGGAAATAAATCTCGATAGTTATAAGGGGGAGGGGTGCAAAAAGATCAAAACACCCCCCAACCACTTTTCCTCACCTATAAATAAGAGGGCAAGGGGAAGAAGTTCCAAATTAGAAAAGCCGAAGAGAAAGTGCTATCAAGAAGAAGACGCTCCCCCACAATTGAATATAAAGGATCTCTGAAGATTTATGTGAATATATCTTTAAAAACACCAGAGAATTATTGCTCAAACATGAATAAATCCATCAGTCAAATCTAAAAGCACTTGAAGATCAAAACTTCAATCCTCCCACAAAGAGAAAAGCAAGAAGAAAAAGTTTGTGAAGACCACACCGGTCGCCACGCATATCAAAGCTTCGATACCCACACGAGGAAGAAAGCATGGAGAAGACGTTTGTAGAGATTTTACACCGATCGCTACTCATATCAAAGCTTTGATCCTCATATGAAGAATAAAGCGTGGAGAAGAAGTTTGTGGAGACTCTACACCGGCCATCACTCATATCAAAGCTTCGATCCTCGCACGAAGAAGAAAGTGTTGAGTAGAAGTTCGTGGATACTCTACACTGGTCACCACTCATATCAAAACTTTGATCCTCGTACGAAGAAGAAAGCATGGAGGTGGAGTTCATGCATACTCTACACCGGTCGTTACTCAAATCAAGCTTTGTTCCACACACGTAGAAGAAAGCGGGACAGAAAGATCCAAAGAACCTACACCGGTCGCCACTCAAATCAAGACCAAAGCATAGCAAAACAAAGCTGAGGTCAAAGCCAAAGCAAAGCACGTGCCAGAGTCGACGAACATGAAAAACAAGAGTAAAGCAACGCAAGTCCTAGTCGATAACGTGCGAAGCCCGAAGTTGTCATGCCCCGAATTTTTCGCATCCAGATAAACCAAAGATGTGAAATTTTTAATGATTTTTTCTTTTGTGAAACAGACACAAGTAAGGTTTGTTTTAAACATTTTGAAAATATTTTGAAGAGTCTTCTTAGTTATGCTCATACTATTCATACAGGTCAGATCCTATAGTTGGGAGGTGTAGAACACCCCAGACCTCAAAGAGGGATTCATCCCTTACTATGAAGACTTACAATATATTGTGATTACTAATAAAACTGTATAAGAGAGAGAGAGAGAGAGAGAGAAAGAGAGAGAGAGAGGATAGTATCAACTGAGTATAGTACTACTCTTAGGGAAAGAAGCCCTACTTCATATTCCCTAGTAGTAATGCTCTACCAGAAGCACGCACCAGGTCAAGTAGGCGACGATCTTACATCTACTCATTTGTCCTGGAGGCCCCACACTTAAGTTATGCTATTAATATTATAGAACAGTCGGTGATCAAATGCCTCATTTCAATTTTCACTAACAAGGGGTACTACTTACAATACATAACTTCGAGGTTCCACCTCTGCAATGAAACAATAATTCACACAACACCTTTCTTTCACAATTGTTTACAATATTCACAACCCTGGACTACTACAGATGAAGGGACTGCTCCAACTTCTGGTCCTATTATGGCACGCTCGTCGAACTCTGTTACTGCTTCATTCTTCGATCTAGATATACTACTGCTTCAGCTGCAACACGTCGGTCTCTTGCTCCTGCTCCTAAGCTCATGAGCACTGGTACCTGAGTTGTCACCAAAAAAGATACACAACCCCGAGTCACTTCAAAAGAACAAAGTGACTCAGTAAGAGCCACACAAATAAATTATACATGATAATGACGATACTGTCAGTTATCAGACATATATGAGAACTATGGTCATTTTTTACCATAGTTATCCACATATAATTCCCATTGCCATAATAGGTTCCTTGATTATCCATGTATAGTATCAACCATGTTACTGATAATATTCAACATCAATCTGATTTTTGATATCTTATGTATTTCCTCACGTTCAACCATGATTCACAACATATGTTTCTTGATTATCATCTAAAAGCTAAAATCGTTGTGTCTTGTCCTTGAGTTGACAAGACATAACCACAAAAAGTCCTAGTCAATCTACTAGGACCTACCGTACTAACACGTACACTTACGGTAAGGATTTTGCCAAAGCCATAACAACACAAAATCTAGGGCGTACCCTTGCTTTTCTTCAGTTCCATTGACCCGGAAAAATCACGACGGTGTACACTCTCGAGCACTTACACCCTCACAACCACAGTCTGGCAAAAGTGTCATACAGACTAAGCTCCGTATACAGATAAGCTCCGCTTCCCAATGTCTCATTGGACCACTTACTACTCTCGGCGATATGCCTGATCAGGACATGCATTCGCTATCTTCGGAGTTTCTTGTGTCCAGAAAGGCATGCCTCTCAGATAAAACAACTAACCTTTCTCGAGCACTATACCTGTGACCCGCAGGTCCCAAAGACTCAGTACTGCAGCACTGGCCTCATAGTGTCAACGACACTCAGTTATAGCTTCACAAATCCTTATTCTAAGGATAGGTGGTGGGATCTCGACTTTAACAATAGATGACTTACTATTATCTAAGTGATACTGAGTTTTTCTAATGACACAAACGAATAAGCAAGGTGGACTAGGTGACCTATCACCTAGAAGGTGTTGGAATTTCTAGCACGCACAGTACAAAATGCAAGGGGCCAATTCATACATACACGGGTACAATCACACATTCAAGGATAGAACACATACACACAAGGATGTAACATGCACATAAGTCATGGCTTGTACCTACCCTACTGTTTGGTATCGGTCAACTCATCCTTTTTCATGTCTTAAATTTGTGCCTCCACTAGCATCTTTTCTGAACTTAAGTACATCTTTCAAGTCCTTGATCATCTTCCTAAAGTGGTGACCTGCTGTCCATGACGGGAGAATCACCCGAACTTAGTCTGACTTTCCTCTTGGTGTGGCCTTGACATAACTCTATGTCAATTCGACCAGACCCACAGGGCTAACAAATTGAAGACACTGTTTGGTAGGTTCAATCCTCTGCATGCGAGTACCTAATCATCGTTTGCGTACGATACATGGTTCAACCCCTATCTCTGCACATGATAGTACAGCAGCATCTCGCATGCATGGATTGAAGTCACACTACGTGGTAGGTTCAAACATCTGCATGCGGCTACATGACCATCGTTCATGTATGGTTTAAGGTTACCCCTACTCCGTACATGATGGTCATACACAATGGTCATACATGCATGTGTTGAACCTAGCACATACTTCACATGCTTACACATATTGAGACGTTGTTTGATTCTTTTTAGTCCATGCACGAATGCCTGTAAATTATCCCTGGCCGAAGCCACGCTTGTCCGTAGCCTAAGCGAGGTGCAACTAATCATTTCGTGTATTAATCTTATTATTCCATCCAATCGAACATGTGGTCTTTACCCTCCTATTAGCATAGTTAGAATGGTGTAGTCATTCTATTCTTATCATTATCGAGGCGATACAACAGCCTTCTACTTAGAGTATTTAAGATGACACAATTGTCATCTACTTACCATTATCAATCTACATAACAATTCAATCTATTCATTAATTGGTAGGGTCATCGACCCTCAACCTGGTGTAGGGTCATTAACCCTTATATTTGGCAATGGGTCATCAACCTTCTAATGAACACTAGGTTATTAACCCTCAAATTAATCATAGGGTCATTGGCCCTCAATAACTTAGGGCCATTAGCCCTAATATCAACATATTGCTATCTGCCCTCTAACTGGCATAGGGTTTTAGTCCCTCGACTGACGTGGGGCCATAGACCCTCTAAATGGCATAGGGTGATCCACCCTCGATCGATCTCGGGTCATTGACCCTCAAGGTAACTTTGAGCTATTAGTCCTCTAATTAGGTTAGGGTTACCGACCTTTAACTACACATGAGGTTATCATCCCTAATCAACATAGTGTCGTTAACCCTAAGTAACATGGGTTTGAAACCCAAATTAGGCATTGGTCATCAGTTACATCGCGAGCATAGGCCCTCAGACCCTATTCGTACATGGGTTTAAAACCCAATTCACGCAGGGGGTTTGAAATCCAAATTATGCTTAGGTCATCAGACTATAGTTAGATATGGTTTGTGTCACTAATTAAGTGTAACTAGCATGCTAATTAAACATTGTTAAGAGACTAACTAATTAAGTCCAGGTTCACTATTCATGAATAGTGATTATAAATATTAAACATGAATACTGAATATAAATAGTAACTACCGTATGCGTATAAAATACATATAAAATACATACATATATATATATATATATATATATATATATATATATAAGGTCAGGATCGGATGACCCAGCAAATTTTGACCCAGCAATAACCCAGCACCCTTTGATGCACCTAGAGGTTATAGAATGGGCTGATTTTTTGTAGACATATTGTCTATGGTATGTTGATCATCCTCACAAAAAATCAGCTCATCTAAAACCTCTAGGTGCATCAAATGTGCTCGTCAAATCAACAGTTTTCGATTGTCAATTTTAACCGTTGATTTGAAGAGTGCATATGATGCACCTAGAGGTTTTAGAATGAGCTGATTTTTTTGTGAGGATGATCAACATACCATACAAAAAATCAGCCCATTCTAAAACCTCTACGTGTATCAAAGGGTGCTAGGTTATTAGCTGGGTCAAAATTTGTTGGGTCATCCGATCCTGACCATGGGCGTGTTAGGATGCGGCGTGTGGTGTCGCACCGCAGCCATCTGATGCACGGCTGCCTGCATCGCACACACGCAGCGGGTGCATCAGACGGCTGCGGTGTGACACCGCACACACCGCACGCCGCATTTTATCATTCCTCTCTCTCTCTCTCTCTCTCTCTCTCTCTCTCTCTATATATATATATATATATATATATATATATATATATATATATATATATATATATATATATATATATATATATATATATATATATATATATATATATATATATATATATATATATATATATATATATATATATATATATATATATATATATATATATATATATATATATATATATATATATATATATATATATATATAGGGAAATGAGTTCCTATGACATGTCATAGGGAGTACCCTATGACATATGGTGAGTTAGCAACCCTAGAATATTTAGAATGTTCTGAATTTTTATGAGGATGATCACCCTATCTTAGATAAGACCCCCGCAAAAAATTGACTCATTCTAAAACTTCTAGAGGCATCAAATATGATTTTCAATTTAACGGTTAAAATGGATGGCCGATAAAGCTTTTAGCATTTGATGCCCCAACAAGTTTTAGAATGCTTTGTTTTTTTGTGGACATTCTATCTAAGGTAAGTTGATCACCCTCAAAAAAATTCAGCACATTCTAAACATTCTAGCATTACTAATTCACCATATGTCATAGGGTACTCCCTATGACATGTCATAGGAATCCAGCCCTCATATATATATATATATATATATATATATATATATATATATATATATATATATATATATATATATATATATATATATATATATATATATATATATATATATATATATAGGTTATCTGATCCTGATTACACATTGGTCCTCAGACCCTAAGAGCATACGAGTCATCGGACCCTTATGACACATGGTCATCAGACCCTGATTATACCTGGGTCTTTCGACCCTTAGCATACACAGGTCATTAAACCCTAATACCCATGGGTCCTTAAACCCTTATCGCATATGGGTCTAGAGACCCTTATCACATATGGGTCAATTGACGCAAATTCTCACAGAGTAATCCAGATTTCGCATGTAAGTGCCTCAAGCTACCTAAGGGGTCCTAGGGTAAATCCTAGTCCCAAATCTCGGGGATCAGACCCTAATCTTGAAGAGAAACCCTAATCTTGTTGATTCGTTTGAAATCAAGCAAAGTTTTTTATACTTAAGCAAGTGTGAATTTCCATTTATAGTTAAGCACAATAAATTCTAATATTGGGCATGTCTTTATCATGATTTCCATTCTAACCATAGCATAGGTTTCATCTTAAGGCAAGTATGAATAGTAAATACCATTTTTATGAATAGTAAATACCATTTTTATACCCATATATATACATGTATATTCACACATATATGTGAAGTGTTTATGAATAGTAATTATATTTTTGAATAGTAAATACTTGTATTTTAATCCGTATATACATCTGTATATTTACACATATATGCAAATAGTGTTTGTGTATCTTCATTAATTAATCATTATTTATATTAATAATTTATTTATTTATTTTATTTAATGATGGAAAAGTATTAAATTTCTTTGAGAATGCTAATCCCTTAATTAGGGCTAAATGGCTACTTAGCAACTTCACCCTCTCTTTTAGCATAGTAAAACCTTAATACACATGGATCCATATCTATTAATTAGTTAAACATGGAAAGAAATATAATTTTAAATGATGAAGATTGCATAGTCAAACATTGGTGAGAAACCCTAATTTCTATTGTGAAATTATAAGTATGCCATCATGCTTACTAGTGATGGACTAGTAAGCTTATGAGTAGTAAACCCTAAGGTACACATGGTATATTATATATTAAAATGAACGTAAAGAACCATAATTTTAGTTAGATTAAGCTTTTCAAGTTCAACAATGGTGAAAACCCTAATTTTAAATTCGAAATTTACAAAACATGCCATTGATGAAAATCTAGTTAACTAAGTGAGGAACTAGTAAGCTACTAGCATGGTTTAAGCTTAATTCTCATGGCATAAAATATGTTTTAAAGCATCTAAAGCCTCTGATTTTATTCTCTTAAAATATTGAAAACCAATAATGGAGGAAACCCTAGTTCACAGTTTGATAACTACAAAACATGCCATTACTAGTAAACTAGATTAACTGATAAGCAAGTAGAAAGAAGATTACTTCATCTTTCATGTAATAAAACTAAAAACTGGTCATACCAAGCCCTAGATAAACATCTTAGGGAACTTTTATCTGTGGGGCTTAGCTTTTAGGTCTTACTCTTTCTCTTTCTTTCCTTTCTCTCTCCAATTTCTGTCTGTTTTGCTCCCAGATTTGGCCGAATTTACTTGGCCCTTTTCTTCTCCTTTTTCTCCTCTTCTTCTTGGCTCAACAAATGGTTTGTAGGGGTGGAGGAGCAAGAGGAGATGGTGTGCAGGTGGTGGATCAAGGGTGTCGTCCGAAGTGGTGGAGGGTGGAGGAGGGGGAGAAGTGGAGAGGAGGAGTGAGCTAGCCAAAACAAGTGGCCGGCCACTCCCTCCTTTCCCTTCTCTTTTCTCCTCTTTCCTCCCCACTTGGGTGGCCTGACCTGATGGCTAAGGGCTGTAGGAGAGGGGAGCAAGAGGTGGGGATGAGAGGAGGAGGTACCGGAAATAGGTGGAGAGGACGGGAGCCAAAATAAAGTGGACCCCCCCCCCCCCCTCTTGCTCCTTTTTCATCAAGTCCACAAAGTCTCCTCTCCCCTTTTTTTTTTTTTTTTTGGATCTTGTCCCCTGAGCTTTGACCTTATAGTACTGCCCTTTAGAACCATCTAGTAATGAGCCCATTAATGGGCCTTAGTTGGGTCATTAAGTGGGCTTCTAGGTGGACTTCCTAATGGCCTAGTTCAAACATTGTTTTCACTATTCATTAGGGCTTCATATATGGTTAACCATTGGACTAAATCTTAGTGTCTATTTAGGCTTAAATCTAGGTCTTAGTTTAGGCCTTTAATCTTTAGTTTAGCTTAGGTTTAAGCTTAGCTTAAGTTACGTTTAGTTTAGGCTAATTTGGCTAAACGCACACTATTCATGAATTGTGTTTATTTGAATAGTCAATTACTTTATTAATAATTAATTATATATTTCTGATAAAAATATTTTTTTATTTTATTATTATTTAATAATTACTTTTTGGGTTCTGCCCTAAGTTGGCATGGGATGCGTTTCTGGGCTCGAAATCCAGAAGAGTTCATTGGAAATGTCTCATTGATGTGAACGCATCGACACTAGTTTCATGCAATTCTGATCATTGTAGCTACATGTATTACGGAGCTAACCTGAAATAAATAGTAAACCCTAATTATGTTACTATTCATATAATCACTATTCATTTAGTACACAGATCTAGATTTTGCCAGATTTAGGGTCTTGACTTCATTTGCATATCAGGGCTTCACACATACTTGTGTACATATATTACATCATTTATTCACTATTCATAGAGGAGGGGATTAGGGGTTCTTACAACCTTCCCTCTTTAAAAATATTTCGTCTCCGAAATCCTAACTACACTAATAGCGAAGAGTACTTGCCCATAGTCACTCCTTGGTGAAGTCCAAGGTAACCTAAGAATCATTCGTCTAGCTATGTCGCATTGCACTGCTAGAATAATGACAAACACTGGCTTGAGGTCACCCCTCAAGTGATTGAGAACTACTTATCTCGGCACTGATGCCTTTCACGCTAATAATAGCGTTAGGCACTGAATTTCGCCCTAAGTCCACAACTACTCGTTTACAACATGCAAGCTCTTCTACTGACATACTAGGTCCAACCACAAGTTCAGAATACACACCTGCTGACACACTATCGCACATATATAGTAAGGCATTCTAGGTGGATGACATGCAAAGTCCCACGAGTGAATACATTGCCTGAGAAGGGTCCCTTTATAAAATGTCGCATAATACTTCATGAGAGTGTTCTTCTCTTTAATGCATCCAGTAGCATACACACATTCAATATAGTTCCTAAACTAGTAATCACTGCTCAGTCGGAATATTCTTATCTACATCAAACTTACTTACGTCCTGGTCAAACATACTTCATTTATAGGATTATAACATACAGGGGTATTGGCGAGAGGAACTCCCTCATGAGGTATCTCATTCTACTTTCTGAGATAACCCATTGCCAAAAAACATTCCCTCATAAAGCTTTTTATTCTACTTCATGAGAGAACATGTCCCATACTATTTCACATTTAGCAAAGTATAAACACCCTAGGACGACTGTAAGATAGGGAGTAGTTACATTTCTTCACCAGGTTAAGATGTGTCTTTCTTAACCGTATCTACTGAAAGGCGCCCCTTTCAGTAGGGCAAAAATTTAAAAGGACTATCGCAAGACTTCTTACTCGATAGGCAACATTAAATCAGTCCTTACTTAGGATCACTACAACAGATCTGGGTTTTTCCGGCGGAGAACTCGGCGGCTTGATCAATCCGGCCGGATTTATCCCGCGGGAACGGCGGCCAGCTCAAGGGGGCCAGATGTCTCTAGCAAAATCGGCGGCCAGCTCAAGGGGGCCGGAATTTTCTCGATCGGCCGCTGCATCAGGTCTTCACGGCCGCCGCATCGTTGAAGAGGGGATTTGGGGGTTTAGGCCGCCGCATCCGATCATCAATTTCGGGGGTCCAGCTCGCCGCATCAAAGGGGATCTGCTTCGAAGCGGATCCCCCTCTAATTCGGGGATCCAGATCGCCGCATCAGAGGTTGAGGGCAATGCCCGCCGCATTAGAGGGGAGATCCAGGCCGCCGCATCTGTCGAGCCGCCGTGATTGGTGTCTGGCCGTCGCATCGAAGGTATTTTCGGCGCGAATTCAATATATATTTAAAACATTTTGCATGCGCGCGAAGTCTTCGACGATCGAGCTTCTCCCTGCAGCGGTAACCCTAGCCGGCCTCTTGAGATCCCTGGCCCTTGTGCTCACCGATCGACGACGCCGGCCTCTTGCGATCCCTGGCCCTTGTGCTCACCGATTGATGACGCCGGCCTTCGTCGATCTTCACCCATTGATTGGTAATCTGGTATGTGCCTCCTTACTCAGCATCTATGATCTCTTCCACCGCCATTCTATAGATCGAGATCTCATCCCTCTTCATCCCGGCGACAGATCCACCGCCTGTGATCAATTGAGGAAAACCTGATCGAAGTTCCGGCCTCTACTTTGATTAAGATCTCCCGACCACACCGCCAATCCGTCAACAGTGCATAATTGGTAAGTTTGTTCGGTGATCAAAAATCTCTTATTAACCCTTGCATCGATCATATCGATCATTTGTTTGTGAAGGATATGCATGGATCTATTGTTAAGCTTCATTTGTTTGTTAAGCTTGTATGTAGCATATTGGTTTTGGAAGATCTTCAACCATGTAGGATCACAACCCTTCTTAAAAGGACATAACCCTTCATACATGAAAGATCATAACCCTCCATGAAGAGACAACCTTTCATAACTTTTCATAACTAAGATTTTCGACGGGTTTGATATAATATTTATAAGAGAAATGCTATTCAGCCCGAAGGTTTTTCCGATTCCGCTCGATATATACGACTAATGTGGCATAACACCAGTTTTACGCTGCGCAGCGTACAACTGGTGGTGTTAAAGATAGAAATATCGCTAGTGAAATTCAGCCACCAGTTGTATGCTGCCACATTAGTTGTACCGAGCGGAATCGAAAAACCCTTCAGGCTGAATAGCATTTCTCTATTTAGAAGCCTCCATCTTTCTGCGTTTGTTACGAGTGGGCTCTTGATGGATTAGGCATCCCACAAGAAAAGACCCCCATCAAACTGAAAGAGCACTAACATAGTGTGGAGTAATTTGATGATTTCCCCATCTACATCCCTCTCCCATTCGAGGTGAAAAGAGACTAGGATTCCAATATTGGATTCCTTTCAAATCTAAAATCCGAATAACTTTTTATGGAAGGCAAAGATCCGGATCTGGATTTTGTGGCCCGATCCTAATTTTATGATTAGTTGGTGAGAATATTGCGTCATGTCTGATTTTATGACATTGGAACCAAGGGATTGTTTTCGTTCTTTTAGAAATTAAGCATAGACCTTGACGGGTCCTTGAACTCATTTCTAAACGCAAGTCCCTCTGCCATTGGTTTTCTTTTCGGGGCATTCAACATTCCAATTTGATATTGTTCAATTCTCTGTGAAGTTTTGTGAATTCACATTAATTTAAGCCCTTTTGGCGTACCCATGCACGTCAACATGTGTCATGTGTTGGTAGAGGAATAAAAGATATTTGCAAACTGATGTGATTGTTTTTGGTCTATTATTAGAGTTAACTAACTTAAGAGAATGTTGTTTCACTTCAGCTCTTTGGCTTATAATTTGTAATTGAGTGAATGCATCTATGAATCTTGACTTCCATCCTTTCATTGAGACTTTTTTCTAGGCCAGGCTAACTTTGAAGAGTTGCTCTCAAGTTGACCTAATTGGGGGACGAGAAATTTAATAGCCTTTTGTTTGTAATTTCTCATTTATATTTTCTAATTGCGATGAGGCATTTTATAAACCGTATTTATTATATATTGTTTCTCATTATTGTCTTTATTATATATTGTTTCATATTACTAATTATTGCATCTTTTTTACTGCTAGGAATATTTTAACATTCAATACTCGGGGGTTCTTGCTGACTTCTTACGAGATAAGACTAGAAAAACTTGGAATGATGCAAGATCGAAGCTATATCGGGAAAACTACCAGCCCTATCCGCATTGTGAAGCGATCCAACGTGTCCCCCGTGGTATGGAGTCCATGGACAGTGTGACTTGGACTAGAATATGCGAGGAGATATTCTCGCAACCATGGTGGAAGGTATATTATTACTAGAGTTCTACATTACTATAGTTTTTATAATTATTGAGCTTACTAATAAGTTATGTATAATGTGTTATAGGGTACAAGTGATAGGAATACAAAGAATCGCACACATCAGCGTGTCATACATGTCTCTGGGAGAACCAGCTTTGCACAGAGAAAAGAAGATCTGGTATACATTATTTTTTTAATTTTGATATGCAAAGTATTATGCAAAATTAAAAATGGTTAAGATAATAGTCAAACAACTTTCCGTTATATACAACGTACGGAATTAGGACGGGAACCTAATCGCAATGAGATGTGGAAACAATGTCATATAAAGGCTGACGGGACCGCTGCGAATGCACACACCCAAGAGGTTACGGTAAGTGTTTCAACTTTAGTTATCGATTACTTCAATATAATTTTTCATGTGTCTTTAAATGCACTCATTGATTTATTTTGCCTCTTCAACATTGCAGAATCGGATGGATGCGATGATAGAGCAGTCCATGGAGACCTCTGGGACTGTGGATGAGAATGCGATATTCCGGGAGGTCCTTGGTCCAGAGAGTCATGGACGCGTACGTGGCGAGGGGAGGGGCATTAGACGACAGGAGTACTTCAGCTCCTTGCATCCATCCCAAGTAGTGTTAGAGAGGCATGTAGCAGATCTCACCGAATCACAGGAGCGCTTGTCAGATGAGAACCGTCAGTTGAAAGAATCACATGAACGCTTGTCAGATGAGAACCAACAGTTGAAAGAATCACAGGAGCGCTTAACAGACGAGAACATGCGGCTGACTGAAGTAGTTTAGGGACTAGAAGCAAAATTTCAAGAATTTAGCCAGCTTCTCCGGCGGGTACGTCTTATATTTTAAAATTGTATACATGAATGTTACGACTATTTAAAAAATAATCAAATTCATATTGTAATTTAAAAAAATTAAATATGTTCACAATTAAATTTTGTAGGACACCTTTGTATCGATGACGCCACAGATGCCATACTCCCAGATGCCATATCAGCAAAGTTTCACACAGATGCTCCAAGGTGGATGTTTGCGCCCTACACATCCTCCAAGTTATCAACGTTCAGATGATTTTGACCCCCTACCACATGAGTGATTAAGGTATATTTTATTTTCCATAAACTTATGTTGAAGCTCGAAATTGTAGTTGAACCCGCATCGAAGGACTTGAGGACAAGTGTGCATATATAATCATATACATCTCTCTGTTATGTTATAACTAGGCATATGCTTGATTCTCACTCTTTGCTTTGACAAGGTGGAGTCCACTAAAATAGATAACTGCCACTGATTTGTCCTCATAACTGAATTACAATGCACGGGATCACTTATTTATAGACTCGAGCTAGTTTGGTACCCAAGACATTGTGTTGATTATATAGTTGATTCAACTGAACTAATCTTAATTGTTAAGATAAATCCAAGACTAAAAGAAATAAAGGCATCCATGTCATAATCCTGATATAACACTTGAGTTTCATTGCTTATTTCTGTGTTTTTTCACATTGTTCGCTTGTATTATGTGCTGCTTGCTCCATGTATGCGTGTCACTCTTTCCCTGCTTTGTGGGTTAGGTTGGTGAGTTTGAGCATTTTGGGTTAGGTTGGTGAGTTTGAGCAGTTTGGACCACTTGCAGGATTTTAGTGGTAGGTTTTGGGATAAAATTATGAATAATTAGTTTCATCTTTCATAATCCTGCTGCTTGATACTTAGATAAATGGGTGAAAAATCACCTCCAACAAGTTTCTTAAGAATGAGCCTATCAATAGTTGTGTCCTAAAACAATAACCTGACATATTGAAGACCAAATGGGATTTATAGCTGCAACATAAGCATTTCTAGCAATAGTAGATACACGTTTCTTTCTCCTGAGAAGCCCAAAGAACAATTCGCTAGCTCTTTGAAGTAGGAAGCCTAATATGCCTGGATGTTAATCGGTGTCCAATAGCCTCCCATAAATAATTTAGTTTAACCACTGGGCAAGAATATATGATGCACATCAGATTATCCAATTTCCGTTTTTTGCTATTTTTTGACATTTTGGCAAAATCACCATTTAGCTCCTAAGTACCTTTCCTTTTTTTTTTGCCTATGGATTTATTCAGCTTTTCATTAATATTGATCTGATTCTCGGATTATTGATGTACTATCCAAGGTGTGGCGGATATCACACCAACATGAGCCAATGCAGATTTTGATGTTCCTGCCTTCCTGGTGATGATCAATGGCCTCCGGGGAGATTTCAAAGTTCTATCGTCGTCGGCGTCATGTGGGATGATAAGGGTCAGTTTTTGGAGACTTCTACATGCACATTTTGGTTTCTACTTGCTGTTTAGTTAATTATTTATAGGTATTTAAGTATATGAGCCTTAATTGGTCATTAGTAGCTATGCAAGTCTATATGGGCAACTTACGAAATAAAAGAGAATAGAGGGATGCCCACTATACAATTGACAGTTTGGAGTAGGAATCCCCATCCTGTGGACTGTTCACCGACATGAACAGTACTGTCGGGTGGGAGGTTTTGTCCCCCTCTCCCATGGTTACAAGGATATCTTTGATGGGCCTTTATATGGGGCTCCTCTCTTCTTGCTCTCTTATGTTATTTTGACTGAAAATCAAATAAAATTCTGCTGCTAGTGCTTTCTTCTTCATGCGACTCAAAAGGATTTTGGTGTGATTCCAAAACCCTTTGTGTTCAGGGTAGGGTGTGAAGCCGCCATCAATGATTCCTTGCTTGTTCGCCATCTTCTTCCTTGTTTTTACCCTCTCTTTTCCTGCATAAATGTGAACCATTGGCATTAGCCATCAACCTCTATCGTCATTTTTACTGAAAACCTGTACATCCTTACAGTCGACCCTAAATCTCATTGAAACAATTCACACCTATCATGTTAGCTAGATGAGGGTATTTAACTCAAGAGTCAAGAGGCCACTTCTCACCCTCAAATATGTCAAGAGTCCCTTATTTAAGGGACTCAGTTTCCGCAATCAGTCTGCTGGCCAATTGGCTTCCACATATGATACCTCCTGATGCTAAAACTGTTGAAGTCCTCTTATATGAGTCAAGATGCATTTTGCTTTCCAATGTAAAATTGAAGTTTCATTTAGCCATTACCAGGTTCATATCCAGGTCCACATATGAAATTCTTTTATCAATCAGTCCTGAGAAATTTTCAGTTCTTGGCCAGTCTTTGAGAATCTCTTTCATCTGTGAAACTTTTGAGGATGTAAAAGCATCAATATGAAGCTTGAATGAATGTGGATGGGGTTTGGACCACTTGCAGGATTTTAGTTATAGGTTTTGGGATAAAATTATCATT
Source organism: Chamaelirium japonicum (assembly GCA_947650365.1). Lineage (NCBI taxonomy): Eukaryota > Viridiplantae > Streptophyta > Magnoliopsida > Liliales > Melanthiaceae > Chamaelirium > Chamaelirium japonicum. The sequence goes on along the minus strand of OX393550.1, from coordinate 17,543,861 downwards.
AATTGCTTTCATCTCCCATAATCCTGCTCCTTGATGCATAGATAAATGGGTGAAAAATCACCTCCAACAAGTTTCTTAAGAATGCGCCTATCAATAGTTGTGTCCTAAAACAATAACCTGACATAGTGAAGACCAAATGGGATTTATACCAGCAACATAAGCAGTTCTTCCAATTTATATGCTAATGTAATTGTATATGCTCCACAAGATATCGTCTCCTTGCCCCACCTAGGTGGTGATTTCTTAATGTTGGGGCACGCATTGCATATTTTAGTAACCAGCATTGATACAGAGTCGTCATCACATCACTCTATATCATAGCATTAGATAAATGGTGGTCCTTTGGTGTCCCTACATAATTAGAAAACTGGACATAATGGTATTTATTCTTTACAGCTTAATCTTCCATCACTCTAATTAAACTCGTCATTTTTATTGTGTATTAGGTATTCAACTTCTTCCACTGCTACTACCGTGCGAGATCGGAGAAGTCAGGCTTCATGCATGCGTCCCTTTTTGGCTAATTGACTTGCATGTTCTACTACTATTTAATTATCATTGAGATGGGACCGAGATATTGTTTTGGATTGTTGTTACAGTGGTGATATGAGTGGATTGTTGTTACAATGGTGGAATTGGATTGTTTTTGCAGTTTTGAATTGTTATTAGTTCTTTTGAATTGTTGTTACAATGGTATATATATATATATATATATATATATATATATATATATATATATATATATATATATCAGTGGAATTGTTGTTGCAGTGGTGGTATGAGTGGATTGTTGTTATAGTGGTGGTATATGTGGAATGAGTTAATTGTTGTTACAGTGGTGGAATTGCATCAACTTATGAATTGCAGAAATTTGTGTGGAATGAGTGAATTGTTGTTGCAGAAATATGTGGCGGCCGTTGGTCGTATAAAACGAGTAAAATACGATGGTTGTCGGCCGTATAACACAGGTCAAATACGGGGGTTGTCGGTGATATAACCGGGTCATATACGGGGGCCGTCGGTCATATAAATTTGTCTGGGACCTTATAAAACCACTCAAATACGGGGATTGCCGGTCGTATAAACTGGGTCATATACGGGGGCTGTCGGTTGTATAACACATCATATACGGGGGTTGTCGGCCGTATAACATAGGTCATATACGGGGGCTGCCGGCCGTATAAGATAGGGCATATACGGGGGCTATCGGTCGTATAAACTAGGTCATATACGGGGGCTGTCGGTTGTATAACACATCATATACGAGGGCTATTGGCCGTATAACATAGGTCATATAGGGGGGCTGTTGGCCGTATAACACAGGGCATATACGGGGGCTATCAGCCGTTTAATGCAGACTCAAATACGGCGGTACATTAGCCGTATAAAGTTATATTTGTGGCAGTTCAGAAGGGCCGTATATGGTATATCTATATCGGCGGCTATGGCCGTATAAGGTATTTGCGACGGGTTTATTTGCGGCGAGCAAATGCAGCGGCTAGGACCCCGCAAATATATATATACGGCCAATTTTGACCCCCGAAAATACTCAGATCTGTTGTAGTGGATTTTGACTTCAAGTTAGTCCCTCTAGTAGGCCTTCTAGTTCATACTACTCTAGATGTAACTTCCTATCTTGGATCGAGACATTGTACCTTAACTTTCCCTTGGGGTTATGTTCTTTAGCTTTGACACTAGCTGTCACACCTCGGATTTTTATCGTGTCCAGATAAACCCGAGGTGTGAAAATTTTAATTTTTTTTTTTTGAAACAGAAACAAGTAATGTTTGGTTTAAATTTTTTGAAAATAATTTGAAGAGTCTTCTTAGTTATGGCTCGTCCCATTCCTGCAAGTTTGGTCCTACGGTCGGGAGGTGTAGAACACCCCAGACCTTGGAAAGGGATTCATCCCTAACTAAGAAGACTACAACAATGTTGTAATTATTGATAAAACTGTATGTGTGTGTGTGTGTGTGTGTGTGTGTGTGTGTGTGTGTGAGAGAGAGAGAGAGAGAGAGAGAGAGCGAGCGAGAGAGAGATAGGAAAATCTCGATTGAGTAGAGTACTACTCTTAGGAAAAGAAGCCCTACTTCACATTCCCTAGTAGTAATGCTCTACCAGGAGCACGCGCCAGGTCAAGTAGGTTGCGACCTTACATCAACTCATCTGACTTGGAGGCTCCACACTCAAGTTATGATATTAATATTATAGAGCAGCCAGTGATCAAATGGCTCAGTTTAATTTCCATTCTTTAGGGTACACTACTACTTTAGCTACAACACCTCGGTCTCTTGCTCCTGCTCCTAAGCTCATGAACATTGGTACCTGAGTTGGCGCAAAGAAAGATATTCAACCTTGATTCACTTCAAAAAAACGAAGTGACTCAGAGAGAGCCACACAAATAAAATATATACCGGAAAATGATGATATTGTCAATTATCAGACAAATATGATAGCTATAGCCATTTTCTGCCATAGTCATCCATGTATAATTCACGTTGCCATAAAGGTTCCTTGATTATCCTTGTATAGTAATTTAATAATTAATTATATATTTCTGATAAAAACATTTATTTATTTTTTTATTATTTAATTATTATTGTTTGGGTTCTGCTCTAAGTGGTTTCGGGATGTGTTTCTGGGTTTGAAACACTAACTTCCTCTCTGGAAGTCCAAAACATGAACGAAAGAGTTCGTTGGAAATGTCTCATCGATGTGAACGCATCGATGCTAGTTTCATACGATTCTAAGCACTGTAGCTGCATGTATTACGGACCTAGCATGAAATGAATAGTAAACCCTAATTATGTTATTATTCAATAATCACTATTTATTCAGGTACATAGATCTAGATTTCACCAAATTAATTTAGGGTCTTGACTTCATTTACATGCCAGGGTTTCACACATATTTACGTACATACATTACATCATTTATTCACTATTCATAGAGGAGGAGATTAGGGTTCTTATACTTCAAAAGTACTGCAAGTCTCTCTTAGCCAAAGTTCAAGCGCTAAAGCCAAAGCAAAGTGGAAGCCAAGTTGGAGCCAAAGTTAAAGCTGACGCAAAGCAAATTGAAGGCAATGCGACACCGGAGGAAGATCGAAGGGAAAAGCGACTCCAAGTCTCTCTCTCTCTCTCTCTCTCTCTCTCTCTCTCTCTCTCTCTCTCTCTCTCTCTCTCTCTAAACCCCAAACCATTGTAAAACCTTTTTAGCACGCTATCTAAAATTCTCCCAAAAGAGATTCCTGAAGAAAATCAAGGATCAGATGACCAAAGGTTATCTCCCCCACAACCCCCTGATCTCAATCAACCGCACTCCACACCCAGGAGGAGAGACTTATAATTTTGTATGATTTGAGCAAAAAAGAACAGTGGCATGTAATCGTTGTGTCACTTTTTTGCACCTACAATCACAAAGGTAAATACATACAAACTAAAGCAATAAAATAATGATAAATTATTGTTTGTAGTGCGATCCAGCTATATCAGTTTATTTGGTAAATATTCTTCTATTCTGTGTATACATCAAAATGTTTTGATACCCATAAAACATTGGCCAGGTCTAATTTTTAAATAGATGATTGGAGCTGACCTTGTGTTCGTTTTTGTGAAAGTGATGATTTTTCTGCAACATGGTAGTTCCGAGAACATTTGATTAATTTATTATGCTAACAACAATTTTAAGCATATCTATTTTACTAATTTTGTGCAAACATAGTATGCTGGTATCTTACTTATGATGTAGTGCAATTCTTATTCTTGTTATAAACCTCCTTTATTTTAAACTTCAGATGAAGGAATTCATTTTTTCATCTTAAAAAAGTTCTCTTTTTGCCTCTTTCCTGAAAGGATACAAGTGTGATTTTGTTGCCACGGGGCATAACAAGGTTCAGATCGCAAAATCATGTTAACTAAGTAGGGTTCTTACCATCTTGAGAAAGCAAGAAGGAATGATCGGAGTTGGACAACAAGTTATTCCATGGAGTTATTTTTCAATTTTTATCTTGAAAAAGTTTCAACTGATTCTATGATGCATAAATGTGTTGTTTATTTTGTTTCTATAAATGAACAAAGTTCTGACTGATTCTGTGATGCATAAATGTATTTATTTTATTCATATGAACAAGCATTTACCATAGCATCCTGAGTTCATTGTGTGAAAAATTTATGACATCATTGACAGAACCACACGGTCCATAACTTTTAAACGCAATGATGATAAACTTGTTCTGAAAACAATAGTGCGAACATAAAAACTTATAGGTATTGATCATGAAAATGCTTCTTTTAAGGGTGATGCTGGTGATGTCTTAAGAGGTGAAACATCTGAGAAATTTGACCAACATAGAACAACATGAGGACCTAGGAACTATACGAGTGATGTTAAAAACTACCATCATTTCAAAAGGTTCAAATCAACAACGAGCAATGTGTTTCGTGATAGATAATTGGAGAAGCTTCAAGAATTATTTCAACGAGTATATAAATCAAATAGAGAAACTGTAAGTTTATAAGCTTTCATGTTAAGTAAGGATCTTTGTCATCTTATTTGGCTGGATGTGTTGTTTCTTTACTAATTTTGGAATACAAAATAGTTCGTCAACTAGATGCTTTTTATTTTTTATATTCTTGTTCTAGATACATTACGTATTATTTTAACATGTGCTCTAGGGCGGTGATTAGAGGCCATCTGATACTAACACTTTAGTAGTCCAACATAAAAATTTTACATATGAAGTTGTTAGTACTAATACTAACTTCCTGGAGTATAATCAGAAAGATGAGTCGGTTGCATTTTAATCTCAAGGTTGGAATATATTTAACTCATAATTTATTGTTATGCTGACATTTTTAACTATAGTATTGTCCTTACATAAAATATGGCAAGAAGTACTAATTTGGCATATGCTTAATATCAGACAATAATACACAATTCTCTCTCCCCTTTCTCTGTGTGCATGTGCGCGCCATGCGTGTGTACATATTGTATTTTTTATATAAGTAATGTTTATATATGTGTATATTTGTGCATACATTGGTTCATACATATCAACTCAAGGTCAAAAGGTTTTATGACAGATGTTTCCCCAGAGGATCACTATTTACTAACCTTGTCATGAAATGTGCCTTTTATATCAAAGTAATTACTCCTCCCTTATAAACCCTTCAAGTAATGACCTCCCCCTGGACGGGAAGAGCTGAATGGTCAAAGAGGACGAACAACATGGTTCTCTGGGGAAATAGCTCTCTTAAAGTCTTTTGACCTTGAGAGCTTGTCTCAGAGCTTTTATATGAGCATGGTTTGCATAGCAAGTGCATCATGAATTGAAAAGCACAATCCAAAGATGTATTGGGTTGCCTTCTATTATTATCTTCAAGAATAGCATTTTCAGATAGTCAATATATCAATCATTCTTCTATATACTCCTGTACCGATTTACTCCCCTTTCGTGAGCCTAATAACATTTGGTACTGTAAAGTGCGATATTTGATGGGTAAGTATTTCGATGGCATTTTATTACGTTAGTCCATTGTCGTGATTTTTTCTTTTCCCGTTCTAAGTCTATTAGCTTGTAATTTACGCCACCATACCAAAGCAGTTCCTGTCAGTTTATTGCGACAAATTTGATCTTTTCACCGAGTATGTCTCCCCATTCTAAAAATGCTTGATACTTTCTAGTCAATCTAAAGTTCTCGAAATCATCTCTAAAAAATTCATATAAAAGATACAGGAAGAATCAAAGTGTTCTATAATTCAATTAAAGAACAACATACTAAACCGATTAAAAATCACTAGCAAATTGGCATTAAATTATGGAAGTATGTGTGTATATACTTAGATGAAATGGATGATCAAAACATAGTACTTTCAGGCTTTGAGATTTCACTTTCAAAATCAATAATGCTTGTATTGAGTGTAATCTCAACTATGAATCAATACACTTGGTATCAACGAACACAAGCCAACCTTTGATGGCACCATATATGTAAAATATTTTGCTAAAGAGAATGGAGTGCAATTTGTTAGTTGTGAGTCTGACATAATCTTACGATAAAACGTGATAAACACACTAATGTTAGAAAACTGGTGTGAATCGTTGATATACTCCACCAATATAAAAAGGAGTTAATATATGTGAACCAATGCATATACATATATACACATATACAAATATTACGTAGATAAACAAATACAATATGTACACACGCAATCGTGCACACACAGAGAGAGGGGAAAGAGAATTGGATTATTGACGGATATTAAGTATATGCCAAATTAGTACTTTTTTCAATATTTTTATGCAATGACAATATTGTAGTTAAAAATTACATAAAGCAGTAAATTATGAGTTAAATATGTCCCAACCATGAGATTAAATAGCAACTGACTCATCTTCTGATTATACTTTGGCAAGTTAGTAGCAGTACCAACAGCTTCATATGTAAAGTTCTCTAGTTGGCCTACTAAAGAGTTAGTATCAGATGACCTCCAATCACCGGCCTAGAGCACGTGTTAAATTAATACATAAGGTATCTAAAACCATAATATAAAACAGAAAAAACATCTAGTTGACAAAATATTTTTATATTCCCAAATCAGTAAAGAAACAACACAGCTAGCCAAATAAGATGACAAAGATCATAACTTAACATAAAAGCTTATAAACCTATAGTTTCTCTATTTGAATTGTATACTCGTTGAAATACTTCTTGAATCTTCTCCAACCATCTATCAGGAAACACACTGCCCTTTGTTGATTTGAACTATTTGAAATCATGATAGTTTCTAACATCATTTGTATAGTTCCTAGATCTTCCTAATGTCCTCTGTTGATTAAATTTTTCAGATGTTTCACCTCTTAAAGACATCAACAGCTGCACCCTTATAAGAAGCATCTTCAGGCTCAATATCTAAAAGTTCTCATATTCGCTTTAGTGTTTACTGAACAAGTTTATCAAATTTTTTTCCTCACCCCCACACCCTCTCTCCCTCCCATCAAAACCCTCTCTCTCTCTCTCTCTCTCTCTCTCTCTCTCTCTCTCTCTCTCTCTCTCTGTATATATATATATATATATATATATATATATATATATATATATATATATATATATATATATATATATATATATATATATATATATATATATATATATATATATATATATGGGTCAGGATCGGATGACCCAGCAAATTTTGACCCATTAATAACCCAGCACCCTTTGATGCACTTAGAGGTTATAGAATGGGCTGATTTTTTGTAGACATGTCGTCTATGGTATGTTGATCATCCTCACAAAAAATCAGCCCATTCTAAAACCTCTAGGTGCATCAAATGCGCTCTTCAAATCAACGGTTTTTTACTGTCAATTTTAACCGTTGATTTGAAGATCTCATTTGATGCACCTAGAGGTTTTAGAATGGGCTGATTTTTTGTGAGGATGATCAACATATCATAGACAACATGTCTACAAAAAATTAGCCCATTCTAAAATCTCTAGGTGCCTCAAAGGGTGCTGGGTTATTTGCTGGGTCAAATTTTGCTGGGTCATCCGATCCTAACCCTATATATATATATATATATATATATATATATATATATATATATATATATATATATATATATATATATATATATATATATATATATATATATATATATATATATATATATATATATATATATATATATATATATAGGATTGTTAGGTTGCGCTGTGCGCTGCAGCGAAAAAATGCGCTGCGGAGCCACGACCGTCCGATTGAATCGGATCAAACGGCAGGAACATCTCCCGCTCCCGCACTGCACCGCACCGCCCTGCACCTGCACCGCTCCCGCACCGTAACAGCGAACCGTTGGATTTGAATCGGGTTTTCGATCGAGCGGCCGAAATACTTTTCGCTGTTACTGTAGCGGCTACAGTAACAGTGAAAAATTTTTAGGCCGCTCGATCGAAAACCCGATTCAAATCCAACGGTTCTGTTACGGTGCGGGAGCGGTGCAGGTGCAGTGCGATGCTGTGGCGGTGCGGTGCGGTGCGGAAGCAGGAGCGGGAGCGGTTCCTGCCATTTGATCCGATTCAATCGGACGGTCGTGGCTCCGCAGCGCATTTTTTCGCCGCAGCGCACAACGCAACCTAACAGTCTCTCTCTCTCTCTCTCTCTCTCTCTCTCTCTCTCTCTCTCTCTCTCTATATATATATATATATATATATATATATATATATATATGTGTGTGTGTGTGTGTGTGTGTGTGTGTGTGTGTGTGTGTGTGTGTGTGTGTGACGTTGAGGGCTCTAGCCTCGCCTCCCGCAAACCCAGCTCTAGATGTAGCCTCCCATCCACCACGCCCCACAGATCCTTCGCCCGATCCCCAACCACAACTTTGTCCTCTCCTGCACCCCCAAGCCCGTCGCCTTCAATCCCCACCTCCTCTTTAACTCCCCCGCCAGGGCTGAGAAGGACATGATCCGCTCGCTCAAGGCCCCCGTGAGTTCCTCCACTGCGATCATGATTTCCCTGGCTTGATCTCTCTTAATCTTTCACGTGCTTGGTGATTATTTTCTCTTTAAGTGGTTCAATGTTATTTTGAAATCCTCTAGGCAGACATTGATTATCAAATTCATCATAGAATCTGATCTCATAGCTCTTGAAATAATTTAAAGGAAGTGTAATTGCTTTAGTGTATTCTTGCCATTTCATTAAGAAGTGATAGTTGAGCAATTATATCAAAGGTTAAGTGCAAAAAGCATAATGCTAAAACTTCCAAACCTATTAAGACGACATATAAGATTATGGGAAGGATAGATTCAACAAAATTATCCTTCTTAATTACATCAATTCGGAAAAGAATCTAGCAGATCTCTTGATCATTGGACTTTCTTGCACACGGCTCTAGAACCATTGGTGGGGGGGGGGGCATTACCTATATGAGGGACATTGTTAGTAGTAACCCAATCTATCTAATCGGAGATACCAAGAAGTAGGTTTAATGGGTAATATCATGTTGAATGGGTGATTGATAAGATTACTAAACTTGGGGAATTGCATATTGAGCAGATCCCTACGATGCAAGAAATTGGCTACAACTTAAAATAGAAAGAGCATTTGCTTTAAAGAAGTTAAATAACAAAAATATTAGGTATTGGGCTGTATAATACCTCTAAATATTCACCTAGATAAGTATGCTTGTGTTGGGTTTAGTCCCACATCGGTTAGGGACTGGGTGATGGTGTGCTCATATATCATCTGGTGGACCTCCCCTTACGACCCGGGTTTTGGGGCGAGTGGATATCTACAAATGGTATCAGAGCCAGGTTGCCACCCAGTTCGGATCTAGTCGGGCCGGAGTGTCCTCCTCCCCTGTCGCCTGCCGCACGAGAGGGGGATTGGCAGGTGGTTCAGCCCTAGCCTCGTGTGAGGGGGGGATTGTTGGGTTTAGTCCCACATCGGCTAGGGACTAGGTGATGGTGTGCTCATATATTCTCTGGTGGGCCTCCCCTTACGACCCGGGTGTCTAGGCTGCATCATATGGGAATTCAACAATTCACTAGAGCGGGTTGATTGGTCAACTTGGATAATGTATCGTGTTGCAACTGCAGTCTTGAATCCCAGTCCAAGAGCATCATAGAACAAGTGCAAGGTGAAACTTCAGAGACAATCATAGATGACATACTTCTTAAGCAGCTTCTTCATGCTCATCAAAACATCCAAAGGATAAAGGTAAATGATTTAGCAACTTCAACGCTCTCTCTCATATGCCCCCCTAAGAAGGACCGCTTGAATAGAGGGGAAGGCCTTGAGCATGGGGGATCCCCTCTTGGGGGACTCCTCTCCTCTTAGTCCTCGTGATGGGGATCAAGATCTAGAGAACGTCCTAGATGAGGCTTGGCTGGTGGATCAGGCTGCGTTCCGTCCGCCTCGAGCTCGCAGATTGGAGGATTTCATCGCAGCAGGTAGTAATCCGTTTGCCCAGAGGCGAGGAAGAGGTTCGTGCTCATCTTCTCCCTCTTCAGCTCGGGGTCGCAGGGGAAATGGACCTGGCCTTGGTGGAACGGGCTCCAGACTTTCGGGTGTTGCTGATTTGGGGTCCCATTTTGTTGGCGATGATGATTTGAGGCCTAAGACTATTGGCAATGGTGTTTCGGGATCCAGCTTTGTTGGGCATGGAGCATCAGGTTCCAGTTCTGGAGCTGATGGGTCGGCGACTAGTTCTGTCCCTATAGAACGGGTTGCAGTTCTTTCGGATTTCAGAGATGGGTGTGCTGCAGTTGGTGCTTTTTCTGAGGTGGACCCGAGTCATATTGGGGGTGGTTTGGATGATTTCCCGGCCTTGCAATACTCTCTTCACAGCCCTCGTTCCATGGAATCTGCAGGGAAGAGTAATGGAAACAACAAGTTTGCAGTAGCACTTGATGCTGATAAGGTGTTCGATGGAATGCCTGGCCTTCGCAACACTGCAGTTGCTGGAGGTGCAGGCCTTCGTAACACTGCAGTTGCTGGAGGTGCAGGCCTTCGTAACACTGCAGTTGCTGGTGGTGGCAATGAGGGTAGTGCGGGAATGCCGGTTCAAATTCCTGATGCTCTTGCAGGCGGGACTGCTTCAGATCGTGCCAGTGTTTCAGTGAGCCCAGGTGCACGCCAGGTGGTTGATGTTATGCCTGATAGAAGACAGCATGCAGGAAATGGATTGAGGGCTATGGGCAATGCCTGGGGTGTTCCCTTGAACTCTTTTGCTTTGTCTTCTGATGAATGCAAGCTCAAGTACATTGAACCAACAGTGATAGATGGCAAGAAAATAGCGATCTGCTCACAGGTAGAAATTGCAAAGACAGAAAGTAATTGGGCTAATTCGCTAGTGGGATTTGTATTGGGAAAAAGGCCTTTTTTCCCCCATCGTAAAGCCACGGTGATGAGGCTTTGGCAGCCGAAGGGGGGAGTGGAGATGTTTTCCCGGGAGAACGGGATTTTCCTGTTTAAGTTTGCGGAAGTGGAAGACTATGTTAGAATTTTAGCCGGAGGCCCATGGCACTTTCAAGGACGTCCTTTGGTCCTTAAAAAGTGGGCTAGTGATATCACGTATGATAGGGCAATGATTTCTCGCATCCCTGTGTGGGTCAGATTTTCGAACCTTCCGGACAAATTATAGTCTTTTGATGCGCTCAGCAAGACGGGGAGTGTGTTGGGCACCCCATTGGGAATGGATGCTCCCACGGCTGCAGCGGTAGCCCATAAAGAAGGGGGAAGAATGAATTATGCAAGAATTTGCGTAGAAATCAATATTGAGGAGGCACTCCGGAATGAAGTGGAGGCTCACAACGATGCAGGTACCTTTTAATCCATGCAAGCTGTTACGTATGATTGGAAGCCTATTCGGTGTAGAGCGTGTCAATCGTTTGACCATCATGAGGATGCTTGTTTGGCCCATCCCAAGATTGCCTCCAGTTGGAAAAAACAAGGGGTTCCAGCCATGCCACATCGGAAGCATTGGGTGCCAACTGGGAACACGGTGCGGCATTATGAGGTAGGGGCAGCTTCTGAAGTTTCGTTAGCTTCCTTGCATGATCCATTGGCCTCTAATCCATGGATTAGTGTGGGTTCTAAGCGTAAAGGCAAGGGTCCAGCGATACCCAAAGTTGCTAGAAGGGAGAGTGGTTCTCGGTATGATGTGTTGGGGTCTAAGGTAGATGGTGAAGATGTTATTGTGAGTGGCAATGGTAAAGATACTACTGTTATTTCTGATGCCCAGGCTGCGGCTGATGCTAGCACAGCTAAGGCTACTGCTTTAGCTGATGTTACATTGTCTGTGGGAGATGCGGTGGAGGAGGTAGTTCTTAGTGGTGCTGATGATGCTGCAAATGCTACCAACGCTGAATGTTTTGCAGCTGTAGCAGAGGTGGAAGATGCTGTAACGCCTGATGGTGCGAGAGTTGGTGGCTGTGCTGCAGCTGATGAGGCATCAAAGTGTAGTGTTTATCCAGTTGTAGTCTATCATGTCATCCATCAAAAAGGGTCTGATGAGGCATCAAAGTGTAGTGTTTATCCAGTAGCAAGTGTATCCCCATTATGCCCTTTCTAGCGGATGACGTCGCAGACTGATTGGGCCGTAAGCAAGTGCAACAAATAAATCGGACCCGAAGGAGGGCATTTTTGCTACCTGATTAATTCATTGCACTTGCTTACGACCCAATCATGATGCGCAACGCACGTGCACTACTCATTTGATTCATCCATTAAAAGGGCACAACGAGGACCACACTTGCTACCGGACTTACCCTACACTTAGTTGTTTCCATTATACCATTTTTTAACGGATGTGGCACACCATGATCGGACCATATGCAAGTGCATGCAACAAATCAATCCGTTATCAGAAATGCTCTCCCATCGAAGTTGTTCTTCCCATAATGGGTTCTACTCCTCTCCACTGATGATTGTCTCCCCTATTTGTTGTTGGCGATTTAGGAAGTGATATGTGGCGATCCGAAAATGAACGTGTTGGAAAAAATGGTCAAGAAAATAGGAAATACTCACACAAAAATAACACAACATGACATAGGCTGAGGCACGTGTAAACACGCTTTCTTTAAAACGTAATTCACACCCTATAGTCGTTGACGGGTCTGCTTGCGAGTCGCCTCTCAGGATACAATAGCCTTGTGGGACTGCACTCAGCACTCGAGAAGACCCACTTCAATAAATCTGGATATAGGGTTTACTAGCAGAGAAATTAACACATTAAAAGGGAATTTTGGAGTGATCAATCGCAGTAATTGGAGTTCATCCAACTCATTTTAGGAGTAAGTTATAGCCTGGATATATAGGGCTCAAAGCACCCTTTGATACATAATAGACACAATGATTCGTAGGTCAATGGTTACCAAACCATCGGTTATAGTGCCAATCCACCCAGGTGGATCATCGTATCCACTCGGACGAATGGCCATTAACTGTCCAACCCAATAGGTGCTTCAGGCACCCTTTGGGCCCAACCACCAAGCATCCTTTGGTCCATTCGTAAATACTCGCACACACACAGCCTAGCCCACAATTAGGTTGACCTAGCTCACTGAACAATTGACTCACACGAGTCAACCGATCTGATCCACTAGGCCTCACATCCGAGTTAGTCCATTCAGTTATATCTTTAGCCAAAAAAGTAATTGGATCCTCAATGCAACTCGCATCATGATAAGTGCAAAGTGCGCCTTTAAGTGCCCAATCGCACTAAACGCACAATCGTACCCACCTCGTTGTGTAAGTCCTTTTTTTCTTTTATTTGACTAAAATAGATCCCTATGAAATTTGGTCACTAGCCTTCTACCTTGCAAGCCTTAATGCTAACTAAGGAGTTACAACCATCTTGTTGTAACCTTTCCCACTAAAATAGTTAAATATTAAACCCATTTTAAAAATATCTAACAATCCTCCATCATTTTCAAAATATATAATTTTAAAAGAAAAATTGATCTATTTTAAAACAGAGACTGCACCACAAAATGGTTGCCTACGTACCCTATATTAGGATCAAGCCATCGTAGTTATATAACATAAAATTTTCTTTGTTTCTATTAGAATGTAATTATGCATAGAGATAGGTATCTTTTAATCTGAACCTATCCTTAGTGTAAGCATCTCAAAGTTTTATCAAAATTTTGGTAGCCACAGCTTTGAACCAGCTATCCTTATATGGTAGTATCGAAGACACCACATATATAACTAGTATATGCTCGTGCCTGTCGGCACTGCAGTGGGTCACCTTCGGCGGCAACACACCTGTCGGCAATGCAGCGAGTCATCTTTGGCGGCAACACACCTGTTGATAATGTAGCAGGACGCCTTCGGCGGTAAGACACCCCTAGATATTACCACCCACATTGTCATATTGGTGCAAATTCACCTGACCGCCTTTGGTAACAAAATACTTTTGGCGACAACACTAGCCTATAGCGGCCCCGTCTCGATGGACCGATAACCCCGACACCACCAACAGCGGGTGGGAGATTCGCTGCCACCTAAGTGGCCACCTTCGACGGTAAAACCCAGTTCCTATGGTCTCGCTCCGATGGACCGACAACCCCAACAAAATCAGATTTAAAACCCTACGGCCCTGCTCCGGTGCATGCCCATGCCGATTGGCACGAAGTGATCGCCTTTGCACGACCAACCCCCCTAAGTGAGAGAGAGAGAGAGAGAGAAAGAGAGAGAGAGAGAGAGAGAGAGAGATTGTGGGGAAGAGAGTGTAAGAGAGAAAGAGACGAAGAAAGTGACGGAAGGAGAGAAAGAGAGAGAGATCTTGTGCGCTACTCCCCTATTTTCTTTCACATCCGACCCACACACTCTCTCTCTAAATCTCGTCTGATCTTCTCTATTCCACACTCCTCTCTTTCTCTCACTCCCTTCCTTATCAAGCACGCAAACTGTAGGGGGAAGATTTTCACTGGCTCGAGTGCTTGACCTGCAAGGCAAGAAAAACGTGAGAACGGATGACTCCGTGAGAAGCGCAGACCCTCCGACGCTCAAGTCAGTGCTGGTTCGAAAGGGAGGAGGTTGAGTAATGAGAAAATGTCAGGGTTTCTGAGTTTCGAACCTGTACTTTGGAGCCAGGGATTGTACCTTTATAGGCTCTTGCAGACCGCCAGAGATGGACACGCCACCACATATTCCCATACCGCCTAAATCTTCACGTGCTAGCCCACATGGGCTCTTAATTGCCTTTGTAGTTTAGCCTGTCAGGTAGTGGTGAGGGGTTGGGCACGCCGGTCTTGTTTGCACCATGTGGCGATTCCGGAAGGCTCCAGACGGGGGTGTCCTAGACCGACTCTGGCTAGCTCCTGTGGCTTGCAGTTGTTTACGTAGTTCCAAGGGGGTGGTGATATCTATCGATTTGGTACCGCCTTACTATAGGCGACCTTTGTGGTCAAGAGGGCGAACTCCTTGGTTGTTGCAGGATCAGGCGAGCTCCTAAGCGAGATGTGGGTGTTGAGCCTTTCGAAGTGTTCTTTGAATTTTACCAGGAGCGATCTCTTCCGCGAGCTAGTCAATCGTGTGCGGACATAGCGACCTCCCTAGCGAGCTGTTGAATACTGGCGGCGACTGGGGTATTTTTCCAGTTGGCGAGCCGCGTTGAGAGTTTTGACTCACAGTACCTCATGAATGAGGCCTCGTGGAAGGTGCTGCTCTGTCCATGAGACGTAGCGATCCGCTACTATAAGAGGGAGCTAGCCAAAGGCGACTTCTCCCATATGCGAACTGGTCGCATGCAGTTAGGATAAACCTTGGGCGAGCCGTGAGCTCTGGCCACGAGCAACCTTTTCTGCGTGCGAGCTAGTCACGACAATCAGGGTGAGCTCCCAGGCGAGCCGTGAGCTCCAGCCACGGGCGACCTCTTTCGCGTGCGAACTGGTCGCGATGGTCAAGCCGAGCTCCCAGGCGAGCCGTGAGCTCCGGCCACGGGTGATCTCTTTCGCGTGCAAGCTGGTCACATGCGGTCAGAGTAAGCTCCCGGGCAAGCTGTGAGCTATGACCATGGGCGATCTCTTTCGCGTGCGAGCTGGTCGTGGTGGCGAGGGTGAGCTCCCAAGTGAGCTGTGAGCTCCGGCCACGGGCGACCTCTTCCGCGTGCGAGCTGGTCGCGACGGTCAGGGCGATCTCTCTGTGAGTGAATTATTAGGCAGCCATCACCATTATGCTTTTTCAGAACCTTTCCTTCTCTATCCTATTGCTCTTCCAAAAGACGGCTTCTTCATGGGTGAAAAGGTTAGCATGGCTGCTCAAGGACCCCACTGGTGCCGTTGCTCCGCCTTCTTCTCCCTATTGTCAATAGGCGAACTCTTCCACGGACGGGCTGATCGTGCATGAGCTATCCTCTATTCAGGCTGCGTGTGAGTCGTCTGTGGGCGCCGGTTTCCAAGACTTGTTTTGGTCGGAATGCTGCTTACCCAAAGATCGGGGTTGGCCTTGAGTCTTGAGCTTCTTATAGAGGGTGGTTTATTCTCTGATCACCCGAGGTCGTCCAAGGGGTTCCCCAAAAACAAGGGCAATCTCACTGAGGACTCCTGTCGTTTCATTGTGTCCTTCCCTGCTGCTTCCATGTGGACGACGAGCAGGTGAAATTTTCTGGCACCATCATTACCTCCCCCCCCTAGATAGGCAAGCACCCAGAATGGCTGAAGCCCATCTAGGAGTTAATCAATGATTCCTTCTGTAGGACAGGTGGCTATCGATTTTGGGAATCATGAAGATCCGTATCTTTGCCTATATCACCTTATTAATTAGGCGTGGGATCGATACCTAAGGCATCAGACATTATCATGCGATTTTTAATGGCCTCATACAACGTCACGACACGTGGCATATACCGATTGGTCGAAGATCAGTCGCACAGCTGCCAGATGGGGCGTTGTTGGTGTTGCTACCGTCAGTGCACACAATACGCACAGGGACACGTGTCAATCCTAGATCTGGAGAGAGGGAGTTGTCGCTTCGGCAACCGCTGCGTCGCCTCATACGTCAAGTTCCGTATTAAATGTTGGCTGCTTTGAATGTTTTCATTGAACCTATAAATAGGGGGTGGGTGTGGGCCTTTACTCACTTTTACTGCAAAAGAGCTCTCCCTTCTAGCTCGCCCTTCCCTCCTATCTTCTAATGGTGTCTTCCTCCACCCCTGCTCCTAATGTGGCGACCTCCTAGGATAAGCCTGACGCTGCTGTTCCCATCTCCGTGATCCCTTTGGGCGGTCAGGAAAAGGAAGCCCCTCTGAGCGAGCCCGCCATGGTCTGGTTCAAGGATGTCAGTAGCGAGCCCATTCCGGAGAGCCTGTATGCCGCCGCCAATATCCCTCCCCAGCTCCTACTAACCCCTATGCCTCGCTCGGGGAGGCCATCCACTGGGACCATTGTATTAGTGGGTTTGCTGTGGTCCGGGCTCAAACTCCCTCTGAGTCACTTGGCCGGTGATCTGCTGGAGTTGGCGGGGTTGTGCCCCACCCAACTCACAGGCAACTCCTGGGGGATCCTCTACGGGCTCTCTCAGATCGAGGACACCCTCAACATGAAGATCCCGCTCTCCTACCTCCTGAAGAAATGGTTCCTCAAGGTGGGCCCCACCTATAATGAGGTCAGCTGCAGTGTCTTCTACCTCGTCAGATGCCCTAGCGAGGTGCTCCCCTTCTCCTCCATCGAGAACAAGGACAGGTACTGGAAGAAGTACCTGTTCGTGGTCGCCGGAGAGTGGCAAGGGCAACACACAGGCATCCCTTGCCATCCGGGCAGGCCGCCTTTGTCCACCTTCAAAGAGATCGGCCTATATCGGTTCGGGGCGGAGAAGTGCATCACGGACTCGAGGGAACGGTCCCTCGATGTCGCGATTCTAGACTTCTTGGGAGGGCGAACTCCCAAGAAGATTATCGCGCCCGACTTCGCATTCCAGCTGAGGGATGCCAAGACCGGAGTCGTCGCCACCAAGCAGAAGGTGGCACGGAAGAAAAAGGTCATCGTCGCCTGCCGGGCTGGAGCGGGCCGAGGAGCCCAGGGCGCCAGAACCTCCACAGACAACCCGCTGAGGAAGACGAGCAAGAAGCGGGCTTCCCCCATTCGAGTTAATGACGTCGACACCTTAGAGATGCTCAGCAAGGATAATAACGCTCCACCCCCACCTCCTCCGATCGACGCTGCTGCCCCAGGTCAGCTCCGTGCTCCCCCTGCTCTTCCTCCTACTTCTTCCACCACCGCTACTATAGTGGGTTCCGCTCGAGAGGCTTCCGCGCCACGATGGCAGGTCATCATGATCTATCCCAAAGACCCGCGCATCAAGCTCCTGCTCTCCATGGCAGAAGTGGGGTCTCCTATTGCCAAGGTTTTGATGCGGGATTTCCATAGCGACCTCTTAAAATCCCTTTTTGTTACAATGATGACTCCAGAAATGGAGAAGGGGAAGGAGAAGAAGAAGATTGCTCGGCAGACCCCCCATCCTTCAGGGGAGGAAGATGACTCCTCCCGTCTCACTCGGGAAGCTTTTGCCCGGGTGCTGGCCGAGAAGAAGAAGGTCGTTATGTGAGAAGCGGGCATAGGATCGGACACTGATCTCAGCTCGTAGGAGGAGCCCGCTCAACCAGTCTCCGTCACCGCTCTAGCTCCAATCGCACCACCCCCGCCCTTTGAGGGGCTTACTCCCGAGGGCGCCCCGGTCACCTCGCCCCCAAAGTCCCCGTCCCCGGCCAATGCGGGCGCCCAAGAGGTCGTCGACCCTCTTGGGGACCTGGGGGGTTTAGTCTACAAGGATCCCACCCTGGGGCCCATCGGATTTGAGTCCTCGAGTTCGGACTTGTCCGAGGGTGGGAAATCTAACATACCCAGCCTGGATGGTGGGGAAGGTGGGTCCTTGCAAGCTCCTCCTCCGGACTTGACGACAACCGAGCCTACGACCCCTATTCCTCCCACAGCGGGCTCTGGCGGATAAGAGGCCTCAGGGACCTCGCCCTCCTTGGGTGAGGTGGCTAGGGCCCCTCACTACCTCCGTGAGATCTTCGGCCACAATATTTTTGCCAAGTCTCCGTTCGTGATGATTTTTTACAGGCTCGTCGAGGTAACTCCCTGGTCTATCTCTTTTCTCCATGCTCTACTTTCTGATTGCTTACTTGACTTTCGCAGGTAGAGAAGGGGAACCGGGCTTGGATCGAGGAGGTCACCGCTGCTGGAGGTATCCTCATCACTCTGTTCGATGACTCCCTCCTGGGTTCGTAACGTCGGATAGATAAGCACATCCACCGACTCCGCCAAGCGGATCGGTTCGGTGAGCTAAAGGCCGAGGTGGACCAGCTACATCAGCAGGTGGCCACCCTGGCATCCGAGCTGGTGTCTGCCGATGGAGCCCGCTCGCAAACTACCGCCTAGCTTCAAGATGCCTTGAAGGCGAAGGAGGCGGCACAAGCAGAAACCACTCAACTCCGGAGCGAGCTTGCCACAATGAAAGAGACACACTCCCGCAATCTGCAAGCCCAACAAAGCCTCTTCCAAGTGAAACTAGATGAGCTCCTCCAGAAGGTTGCTGTTGATACGGTGGAAATATATAAGACCGAAAGGTCAAAGAAGAGGCGCTAGGGGAGAGACAGTGGGGCGGACACGAGCAGGACCTGAGCTCGTTGTCCTTATCTCTGTAACCATCTTTTGAAATGAATGAAATCTTTTTTAGCTCGCCTTTTTCTTTGCTGTCTATGAGTTCCTCTGTGTGATTGTTCAGCAGTCTCAAGGGTCCTACCCCAGGCGAGGCAACTAATTCGTCGAAGAAGTTTCAATCTAAAAAATACGATATGCAAGCGAAAAAATTTGACATGCTCGGAAAAAGACGATTCGATCCTTGAGCTCGGAAAATCAACGAAACCCAAATCTAATAATTCAAAAACTTCCATAACTCAAGGATTAAAATATTTTATTCCAAAAAAAACAAATTAAGTGCTAGCTGTCCCCTACCCTGTTAAGTTCCCTCTTATACCCTGATTACTGGACATGCCCTCAGCTAGATTTGGTGACTCCCGTACTTCCTTGCGACCTCACCAAATCCGAACTTCGAGGGGTTACCAAGAGATTTTCAGATCGCCTAAATGGGTGGTCGCTCATTTAAGTCCCCCTAGATCACCCCGAGGTTCTTCCGATCATGGAATATGAACGTAAAGGACCCCAATCATGTTTAAAGTCCTCTCAGCGGACTGTACTTTGATGGAGCTGCGTGTGAGCTGACCACGTGCGAGCTATTCTTTGATGGCGCTGCGTGCGAGTTGACTGCGTGCGAACTATGTCGATCATTTATCAAACACAAGTTCTAGTAAATGATGTATTTAGCCCAAAACACCCTTTATTGCACAGAGAACAATCTACAAGAGGGAGTCTTCATGCTAAGGATAATATCTCCGAAGATGGACGGCATTTCAAGGTCGTTCTAAAAGATCATCATCTGCAGTCATCAACCCATATATGCCTGATCCCTTTGCGTCGTGTACTATATAGGGGTATTCTAAGTTCGCGGCAAGCTTCTCGGCGTTAGGTTCTTGTGTGTTAGCGAACACCTTTCGCATGACGAGGTCGCCCGATCTGAACGCCCAATGGCGGACTCTTTTGTTATATGAGCGCTTCATCTCTTGCCTATAGCTAGCAAGGTGTTGATTAGCGAGCTCCCTTCGTTCTTCAAACTGGTCAAGGGAGTCGACAAGTAGATCGTTGTTATTGACCTCGTCCACAGCGAGCATCCTTGTTGAGGGTACTTTCGCTTCAATGGGCAAAACAGCTTCGCAACCTTAGGCGAGGCTGAAAGGCGACTCATTCGTCGAGCGGCGCGGAGTGGTTCGATAAGCCCACAATATTTCGTCGAGCTCTTTCTCCCAAAGCTCTTTTTTCCCTTCCAACCTTTTCTTGAGGTTGTTTAGGATTACCCGATTAGTGCTTCGACTTGCCTATTGCTCTGGGGTATCTGGGAGAGAAAAATCTTAGATCAACCCTGTACTCGGCATAGAAGCTTTTGATCAAGCGATTGTCGAACTGGCGCCCATTATCTGTGATGAGCACGCGAGGTAGGCCAAACCTACAAAAGATGTTCTTCCATAGGAAGTCTTTCACCTTTTTCTCTCATATTTTGGCTAGTGGGATTGCTTCTACCCATTTGGTGAAGTAGTCTTTGGCGACCAAGATGAATTTTTTCTGCTGTGTTGACACAGGGAAAGGTTCGACTATGTCGAGCCCCTACTGTTGGAAAGGCCAAGGGTTTACCAAAGGGTGCAGCTCTTTTGCGGGCAAGTGGCCAACTGTGGCGTGCTTTTGACATTGAAGGCACTTCTGCGCGGTCTTGGCAGCATCTTGAGCAAGGATGGGCCACCAATATCCATGTCTCCTTACCTTCCCGGCTAGAAACCTTCCACCAGAATGGTTGTCGAACTCCCCGGAGTGAAGGCGATCTAAAACCTCATCGGCCTCAGGGAACTCCACGCACCTGAGGTTGGGCCCATTGAAGGATTTTCTGAAAAGGCGATCCCAACGAATGAGGTACCACCTGGCACTTTTCTCGATTCGTTGAGCTTCTTTCCTATCACCGGGGAGCTCGCCTCTTCGAAGATAGTGAAAGATCGGCGTTGTCCAACCGGTCGGGAGTTCCTCGGACGAGGTTTGATTCATGGCGCTCTTGCTCAGTTGGATCCAGGGATGATCCTGTACTTCGATCACTATCTGCCAAACTTCTAGACCTCCCAGCAAGGAGGTCGTGTTAGCGAGGGCATCAGCTTACTTATTCTCAGATCGCGGAATTTGCTCAAACAAAATTCTTTCGAATTTCGTGGCCATATTTTTTACAAGATCCACATAACTCACCATGTCACGTATCTCGAGAGGCGCAGTCACCATTGACTTGGCAAATGATTAGCTAAGAGTCACTAAAGACTTCAAGATTTCTTATGCCAACATCATTAGCGAGCTCCAGACCAGCCAAGAGTGCTTCGTACTCGGCCTCATTATTCGTGGCTGCGAAATCTACCAGAATAGATTTTTTTAGGATTACCTCATTGGTGATTAGTATGACTCTGATTCCTGCTTCAGAGACGTTGGACGAGCCGTCGGCAAAGAGCTTCCATTCTCCCATGGCTGCCAATTCGGTCTGGAAGCGATCGGAAGGCTCCTCAAGGAACCTCGCCTTCCCTGGGTGCGCTTCAGTTGGCTTATCTTCTTGCAGTGGGACGGGCTCTTCCAGCAGGAAGTCGGCCAAGATATCAGTGAGGGCCTGCCCTTTAATCGTCTTTCTAGGGATGTACTTCAATCCAGAAGTAGCGAGCTCGGTAGACCAACGGTAAACCCTCCCAGCCACCAAAGGTTTTGAGAGCGCACTCTTCAAGGGGTGCTCAGTGATGACTCTGATGGGGTGTGCCGAAAAGTATGGATGGAGCTTCGTCGCAGTCAGAACCAAGGCCATAGCGACCTTCTCGATGGGTCGATAACACAGCTCGGCAGGTAGCATGGTATGGCTTACAAAATACATGGGCTTCTTAAGCTTTGCTTTCTCCGAAACAAGGACGCCGCTGATAGCGTGCTTTGTCATAGACAAATAAACGCCAAGCTCGTCTCCCACTCTGGGTACTGCCAGTATAGGAGGGCGAGCTAGGTAATCCTTGACTCTCTGGAAAGTAAACTCATACTTCTCATCCCAATGGATGGCAGCTCCTTTCCGAAGCAGCTCGAACAAAGGCCGACAATTGTCGGAAGATTTTGATATAAAGCGCCCTAGCGCAGCGATCCGCTCGCTCAACATCTGGACTTTTTTCCGCGTCTTTGGTGAGATCATCTCGATGACTGCTCTGATTTATTCGGGGTCAACCTCGATTCCACGATGGGTAACTAGGTACACTAAGAACTTTTCAGAGGTCACCCCGAATGCACACTTCGCTGGATTAAGCTTCATTCGGAATTTTCTCAAAACATCGAATGCTTCTTTGAGGTCAGCAATATGCCCTTCTCATTCCCGACTTTTTACCAAAATGTCATCTACATAAACCTCGACAGTCTTGCCACTCTGATCTTTGAACATGTGGGTGACCAACCTTTGGTAGGTTGCTCCAGCTTTCTTGAGTCCAAACGGCATCACCCGGTAATAGAATAACTTCTGTTACCCCGCTCCAGAATAAAAGGTGGTTTTTTCTTAGTCGTCGGGATGAAGAGGTATCTGGTTATACCTAGAGTACCTATCCATGAAGGAGAGAGCCCGGAACCCGATAGCAGCATCCACAAGGGCTCCGTTTCTGCGAAGGGGAAATCCATCTTTCGGGCAAGCTTTGTTGAGGTTGGAGAAGTCTATACACACTCGAATAGCCCCGCTCTGCTTTGGCACTGCAAAAATATTGGAGATCCACTCAGGAAAATGAGCTTCACGAATGAAGCCAGCTCTCTCCAACTTTTCAACCTCTGCTGCAACCACGACGGCCTTTGCAGCCATAACATGCTGAGCTTTCTGCTTGACCGGAGGGAAATCACGTAAGGTGTGAAGACGATGGAAAGCGACCTCAGGGTCGATCCCGGACATATCAGTGAAGCTCCATGCGAACATATCCCAGTAATCCTTGAGGAAAGTCGTTAAGTGGAAGACTTCGGCTTCGGTTAATGATGTCCCAAGGTGGGTAACCCTCGAAATCCCATCATCTTCGATTTCAATATCTTGGAGGGGCTTGGCCATTGGGGGCTTCCTCCTTGCGGCATGTGCAGGACGGCCGTCTGCACCATGTTCTCGACAGACGCTGCTCCCACCCACGCTGGCCAACCGAGGGGGTGAAGTGGGTGTGTCACAAGGTCGGAGGGTCCCTGCCTTTAGATTGTCAGGAAGCTCGTGCGGTGAAGTGGCTAACTGCTAAAAGGGTGCCGGTCTCTTCGCCTCCGAAGCGCTAATGGTAGTGAGGTGGTAGACGTCCTGCTCGCACCTAGTGGTGATGACCTGATCACCTCGTATGACCATGACTCCCGTTGGGTTGGGGAATTTGAGGGCTTGATAGTTGGGCGAGGACACCGGATTCATCGTCCTAAGCCAAGGTCGCCAAAGGAGGGCGTTGAAAGCGGACCGCCCATTCACTACGACGAGCTAGGTTTGCCGAGCCTCAGGACCCGCCATTATGGTCAGGGTAATCTCCCCAACGACTTTAGCCACTCCGCTTATGAAGCCGCTAAGAGAGCCCATTGCCGGAGATAAATCAAAGCGTTGTAGACCCATTCGTTGAAAGGCCGACAGGAAAAGGATGTCCATAGTGCTTCTGGAATCGACCAAAATGTGCCGCATCTGTATGTTGGCCATCATGAGGTGTATGACCAAAGGGTCGTTGTGAGGAGTTGCGACACCGGCCATATCATCTTTGGAGAACTACACGAAGTCATGGGGCTCCCAAAAGAGGGGTTTGAAGCAAAGTAGGTAGTAGTGATATAGAGTGCACCTTTTGTGCTCGCTCCATCTCTCTTACTTGTCGTCGTACCTCGTTGCTTGACTTTGGCTCACCCAGGTGCCCGGCGATGGTGTGGCAGATCGTTGGCCCGCCCGGGGGAGGTAGCGGTACTGCGGGCTCCGTCGGTCCCGGCCGATCACCTTCCCTTGGGACACACATAGGGACGACCTCGACTCATCTCGGCTGCGAGATGAACTGGTCTAAATGACTAAGGCCTACGAGATCCTCCAAGTTATTCCTCAGAGTTCAACACTGGTTGGTGTGGTGTCCGACACCTCTATGGAACGAAAATCGCCTGGTGTTGTCGGTGAAGCCGGGCTCACCCTGTTGAAGAGGAGGAGGTACTGAACAAACGGCTCGTTCCTAACCTGATACAGGATTTGCACCGGAGAGAGGGTCATTACGGTGAAGTCCTGCTCTCCTGGATCGGGAGGCAAGCGCCAGCTTGCCGGTCTTCTGGTCGCCACAATCGGTGCCTCCGAGAGTGCTACAGCCAGAGCTGCTAGAGGGGCGGCGCCTGGCACCGCAGGGGGCATTTCGTGCCGCTCCACTGCTTTAACGATGAGAGGTCGTAAAGCGGGAGGAGGTCGTTGCTCGACCATCTTTCCCTTTCAGTCGAGCACCACATCTTTGATCTTGATGTGTTGCTGGACAAAGGCAAAGAGTTCGACCATCGTACGGGGGTCAAAGATGACAAGTGCCTCGTGGAGCTTGCTTCCTTCGGGAAGTGTGCTCCTGAAAGCGCTCACAATTGTGCGATCTTGTTCGGTCAAGTCCTATAGGGCGAGGTAGGCGCTACGGAACCATGTCGCAGAGCACCGAAGGGTCTCCCAAGCTCCCATGGTCAGGACAAATAACAATTCGATCTTTTTAGGCGGTTGTCGGTTACATCGGTACTGTTCCAGGAATTGCCCCAATAGAGTAGTGAAGTTCGAAATAGAATGGGAGGGTAAATTGTGAAACCAATTCAAGGCTGAACTGGTTAAGCTGCTCGGGAATGAACGACATAGCATGTGATTCTGGTCCCAAAAAAACAACAACTTTCGGTAAGCCAAGAGGTGATCCACGAGGTCTTGCGACCCATCGAACAACACAAACTTTGGTGGGGTCCAGTGCTGAGGGAAACCCCCTTAGTGAACCTCGTTCGTGAAGGGTGATCTACCTCTACGAGCGGCGAGGTCTTCTAAGAGGTCGACGGGCATGCTAGGTGGCTGCCAGCACCCGGGGGGATTTCCCCAAGGCAGCTGCGCAGGCCCTAAGCAATTATGCACACTTCCTTTAGATCGATTCGCACCCTTGCTGTGGTGGTGCTCGGGGGCGTCGTCATGGCGATCGCTCTATCGCTTCGCAGGTAGTCACCCCGACACCGGGAAAGGTCGGTGTGAGGCTGTCACCTCTCGAGTCTCCGCGCGGGGTATCTCTTCCTCCACGGGTTCCCCCTCACACCTGTGGCGTGGGTTACGATCTCGCCCTCGATACCTCGCCTCTGATATGTCCGACTCCGCACTTCGGCTTTGTCGGTGAGGGGGGGCCGAAGGCGGGGTCGGCTCGTTGCTGGATCGTTGGGTGACAAGTCACTGCAGCCGTTCGATAGCTGACTCTCTCATCTTGTTTGCCACTACGTCTCCCCCGGGGGAGCTTTATGTGATGCCTGCCGTGCGGGCGCCAACGTGGGTTGATGC
Organism: Chamaelirium japonicum; assembly: GCA_947650365.1. NCBI lineage: Eukaryota > Viridiplantae > Streptophyta > Magnoliopsida > Liliales > Melanthiaceae > Chamaelirium > Chamaelirium japonicum. Next base: position 17,518,220 of record OX393550.1, on the reverse strand, counting down.
GATATCGAGATTGGAGGAGGTTGCGCAAGGGGAGCAGCTCCAGCCGACTCACTTGGACACCGCGATCGAACCGTTGATCCTTCCCTTCACGGGTCGAGCTCCAAGGAGGGGAGATCAGTTCTTCTGCTTGTCGATGGAACCTAGTGCAGCCGCATTAGTTCATCCATCATGGCAGGAGGTTGGGCAACTTGAGTCGGCGTACCACTTTGTGTAGATCTAGCGCGAGCCTTCGCCCGTCTTTGTCCCCGCGTGGCAGGAGCCATGAGGGTCTCTCATGGAAGCACGGCTTTCGGCCGTGTGTTCATGGGCGTTCTCACAGGAACCAATCGAAAGATCCCACAGGCAGCGCCAAATGTTGAGGGAAGATTTTCGCTGGTTCGAGTGCTCGACCTGCAAAGCAAGAAAAACATGAGAACGGTTGGTTACGTGAGGATCGCAGACCCTCCGATGCTCAAGTCAGTTCTGGTTCGAAAGGGAGGAGGTTGAGTAGTGAGAAAATATCAGGGTTTTTGAGTTTCGAACCTGTACTTTGGAGTCAGGAGTCATACCTTTATAGACTCTTGCAGACCGCCAGAGATGGACACATCATCGCATATTCTCGCACTGCCTATATCTTCATGTGCCAGCCTACATGGGCTCTTAATTGCCTTTGTAGTTTAACCTGTCAGGCGGTGGTGAGGGGGTGGGAACACCGGTCTTGTTTGCACCAGGTGGTGATTCTGGAAGGCTCCAGACAGAGGTGTCCTAGACCGACTCTGGCTGGCTCCTCTGGCTTGCAATTGTCCACGTAGTTCCAAGGGGGTGATGATATCTGTCGATTTGGTAACGCCTTACTGTAGGCGACCTTTGTGGACAAGAGGGCGAACTCCTTGGCTATTGCACGATCGGGCAAGCTCCTGAGCGAGCTGTGGGTGTTGAGCCTTTCGAAGTATTCTTTGAGTTCTGCCAGGAGCGATCTCTTCCGCGGGCGAGCCGATCACGTACGGACAGAGCGAGCTCCCTAGTGAGCTATTGAATACTGGCGATGACTGGGGTATTCTTTCCAGTTGGCGAGCCACGTTGAGAGTTTTGACTCATAGTACCTCATGAATGAGGCATCGTGGAAGATGTTGCTCTGTCCGCGAGACGCAGCGATCTGCTACTGTAAGAGGGAGCTAGCCGAGGGCGACCTTTTCCATATGCGAGCTGGTCGCATGCGGTCAGGATAAACCCTGGGCGAGCTGTAAGCTCCAGCCACGGGCGACCTCTTCCGCGTGCGAGCTGATCACAACGGTCAGCACAAGCTCCCGGGTGAGCCGTGAGCTCCGACCACGATCGATCTCTTACTCGTGCGATCTAATTGCCACGGTCAAGGCGAGCTCCCGAGCGAGCCGTGAGCTTCGGCCATGGGCGACCTCTGTCGCGTGCGAGCTGGTCGCATGTGGTCAGGGTAAGCTCCCGGACGAGCTGTGAGCTCTGGCCACGGGCGATCTCTTCCGCATGCGAGCTGGTCGTGGCGGTCAAGGCGAGCTGTGAGCTCCGGCCGCGAGCGACCTCTTTCGCGTGCGAGCTGGTCGCGACGGTCAGGGCGATATCTGTGCGAGCGAGCTATTAGGCGGCCATCACCGTTGGGCTTTATCAGAATATTTCCTTCTCCATCCTGTTGCTCTTCCAAAAGACGACTTCTTCGCGAGTGAAACTGTTAGCACAGCTACTCGGGGACCCCAGTGGTGGCATTGCTCCGCCTTCTTCTCCTTATTGTCAATAGGCGAACTCTTCCGCGGGCGGGCTGATTGCGCGCGAGCTATCCTCCATTCAGGCTACATGCGAGCTGACCACGTGCGAGCCGTCTGTGGGCGCCGATTTCCAAGACTTATTTTGGTCGTAATGCTGCTTACCCAAAGGTTGAGGATGGCCTTGAGTCTCAAGCTTCTCATAGAGGGTGGTTTCTTCTCTGATCACCCGAGGTCGTCCAGGGGGTGCCCCAAAAACAAGGGCGATCTCGCTGAGAACTCATGTCGTTTCATTGTGTCCTTCCCTGCTGCTTCCATGTGGACGATGAGCAGGTGACATTTTCTGGCACCAATACAAACCAACCATCCAAACCAAGCTAGCCATGCATGCACGTCAAATAATCTGACTCCCTCTCTATCCAACCTTATCACAATCATCCAAGTCGTCCATATCTCAATATCTATCTTCTACCCGTAGCCGTCCAAGAAGCCCAACCCCAGCTTTATTTGATCCCCCTCTCAAGCTTGATCGCAGCCACCCCTCCTCCCCTCTTAAACCTGATCCCAGCCATTCGAGATCATCCTTAAAACCTGGTGACCCGAATCCATCGCGATTTTCCCTCTCTCTTCGCGATACCTCAACCCATGCATTGATCATAGCCATTCGAAACCCATGAACACACGTTCGCACCCCCCTCGCGAATCTCTCTCCCCCTAAAAAACCTACGCACGTCCCCCTCTCTCGGATCTCCCCTCCTTTCTCTTCTATTTTCTCTAACTGATTCTCTCTTTTCTCTCTATTTTGTTTTCTTTCTTTAACGGTCTCTCTCTTATTTAATGTCGATCGCAATCCCATCTCTCATCCATGAATTCTGGCGACCTTTTCCTTTCTTTCCCTTACACCAAATTGGCTCTCTCTATCCTGAGCTATAGCTGACCTGATCCCAGCCCTCCTTTTTCTTTAGAGAGAGAGATCGGGGGAAGAGAAAGAGAAAAGAGAGTAGGGGAAGAGAGAGAAAGATGGAGAGAGAGAGAGAAAGATCGTGGAGAGTTTGCATGGCTGTGATCAAGTGTAATGAATGGTTGTGATTTAGATAGAGAGTGGGGAGAGAAGTGAGGAAAAAAAATGAATGGGTTCCATGCATGCATGGGGTGTATTTTGGGAATGGATTTCAGATTTGAACATTGAAGGAGAGGGAATATAAGGAAGGAATTTAAGAGAGAGAAATGAGGGGAGAGAGAGAGAGAACGAATGGGATCTTGGGTGAGCTATTCGGTTGTGATTAGGTTGCATAGACAGAGAGGGAGAGGGGGAGATCACATGAGAGAGAGACTTATTATGCATGGGTTTGTATAGTAAGAAGTTACAAGGAGTAAATGAGAGAATAAATAAGGGATTTATGATCGTGCATGGATGTAGCCTTGCATGAGTTTTCATGACTATTATGGGAAGAAATAAATAGGATTGCATGCTTAGTCGGTTAAGAAAATGAGGTATGCATGGCTGAGCTTGGTGAAAGAGGTTTGTGCATGAATGGAATTTTGAAATTGAGGGCTGCTATCAAAGTTTAAAGGGAATCCAGACGGCTATGATTGTGCTGGGGAGCTGTAATAGGAAATAAATAATTTAAGAGAGAATGAAGAGAATTAAGATGAGAAAATATGAAGAGAGAGAGAGAGAGAGAAAGAGATCGTGGAGAGAGAGAGAGAGAGAGAAAATCAGGAAGAGAGAGAGAAAGAGAAAGCGACGGACGGAGAGAGAAGAGATGGAAAAAAGAGGTAATTTTTTTGTCTAGTCAGCGATTCCGTTTTGTCTAGTAGCAGAGAACCGACGTCCCTTGTTATAAAGATTATAACTGTATTAATGATTACATTTTTATATTTCTCGCTTAGCATTGTTAATGGCCCTGTGCTTTCTCGCTTTTCATGAAAGCTACCTGAGATAATTCCAAACTCCTATGAGTGGCGGTTTCACCTCTATGTTCATACAAATGAAGTTCTTCTAGTATTCATGTTATATTTATAAATACTTGTCTATTTAAGACTAAATCTTATTAAGAGTTTAAAAACTCATTCCTTCAAAACTGTAACAGCCAGCACCATTCATCCTGAATATGGTTCTCAATAGCATTTTAGTACTGATAACCATCAACGTATCAATGACTTGTTTTTACCCATTGAACCTAAGCTCTAGTGGTCGACTAGAGTTAGGTTGAGTTTCCATCACTGGTGAATCTGTAGTATAGGAATTTCAATCTTTTTTCCCTGGATATTGATTTTACCAAATCTCTTATATGAGGTTTGTGTAAGAATTGATCAAGTTCTCAATTGACTTCACAAAAGTGATTGTAATTATTTTTTCTCGAATCAAATGTATTTCACTTGTATTGATTCTTTTTAGAATCAAGTATTTTATAAAATCTTTATTGACTTATAATGATTCCTCTTCAAATCAAATGATTCCTTATTGAATTATATTTTAGAGTTATATATCTAAACTTAAGTTATAGTGATTCCCCCTTGAATCAAATGATCTATATTGATTTCTCTTTGAACTAAATGATTCTTCTTTGAATCAAATTATGAAAGAATTTCTATTTGTCTAGGTTAGTAGTGAATTTACTCAATATATATATTCACTCTCCTGCTCAAGTTGAGCTATTGATTCTTTCTTAAATCAAATAAATCGTCATCGAATCACTAATCTTAGTGGCAAATAAAAACTTTTTTATTTCTTTAATTTTATTTAGATAGAAATTTCTTTCTTTCATTATATTTATTTACTCTATTATCGATAATTGCCATATCATCAACATATAGATAAATGATCACTTTATGTATGAGTTTCAATATCCACCATAAGTTTAATAGATACTTTCCTAAAGATTTGTTTATATCTTCTTCAATATATAGAAATAAATTTGTTAGGAAATTATCTTATCAGGTCTTGAGAACTTCTCTCGTTTAGTCTTTTGGTTTTCGCAAAACTCACTAGCTTGATTAGACATTCCTTAGAGTCAACTGTATATGAGTTCTTAAAGAATTCTTCCAAGCGTCTCTTTTACTTGTTCTTATTATCTGAGATCATTATGATCTATCAAGAATTATTTCTTCTTGTTGGTTTATCCCCATAAAGGTTGTTCTTGTTTTTCAGAGATTGTTATAAGTTTAAGCGTCTCCTCACTTGTTCTTTATTTATCGAAATTTAGATATAGTTCAAATAGTCATAAATTGTATCATCAAAATCCAAGCATCATTTCGCTTATATTTAATTTTTTAAAATCCAAATATAAACCAAATCCAACTGTTTTGTAGTATATTTATCATCATTTATGGATAACTAGATATCATTTAATGTCTAAGTCACCACAACCCTCATCTTGGGTGATTTCCTTATAAAGAAAATTTATCTTGGTTTTGGTGTTACCCGTACGCTCAAGCCTTTTTTATCAACGAGCTGACACCGTTTATGTTATCATATTTATCTTAAATAATTTGTTGAATATTTCACCAAGTCATTTTTCAATGATATACTTTAAGATATCTAGTTAAGGTTTCCAAGCACTATCATTGCTAGGTAATGTTGATCAACCTCGATATTGAGATTTCTTTATTATATTTATCAACCTCAATATGTGGATTATTTTATTATATCCATCGATTTATCTAACCTAACGCACGACATTTAAATCGATAGTAAATTATTGATATATATTTTTAAAATTTTACTTGTTCATGCCTTCACAATTGAGTACAAAAATGATAATTAAATCCTTTACCCATAGGATCTAATTAGTCACATTATGAAACACAAATTTTCTTATTTGGATGATTCTATTATTTTCGGATAGATCTCTACCATCCACCTTATGAAATCATTCACAATGGATCCAAATTCTTTCTCAAACTGCTTTCGAAAATGTATGACATTGACTTATACCTGAAGCCTATATCGAAAATATATTATTCCTTTAATCTCTAATTAGATCTTTGAATCTTAATATATTTACTAATACATAGAGTTTCGAGTTTTCCATTAAAAAACAAGAAACTGAATTATGCTTTTAAATTATTGAAAAAAACGTCCAAGAAATGAAAAATACTCACACAAAAAAAAAACACAACATGACATAGCCTAAGGCATGTGTAATTACACTTTCTTTAAAGTGTAATTTGCACCCTATAGTTGCTAACGGGTCTGCTTGCGAATAGCCTCCCAGAATACAGCTACCTTGTGGGACTGCACTCAGCACTCGTGAATAACCTACTTTAATGAATCTGGATACAGGGTTTTCTGGCAGATAAATTAACATATTAAAAAAAAAAATCGAAGTGATAAATCACAGTAATTGGAGTTCATCCAACTCATTTTTGGACTCGTGTCATGCTAAGTGCAAAGTGCACCTCTAAGCGCAATACTGCAACCTCGTGCTTGTTGGACATTTAATTGCTCTATACTAGCAAGATCGTGACTTAATCAACTTCTAAATATTAAATGATTGATTATTTAGCAAATATTATTTTTCACGCAAAGACAAATCATAATATTCTTTTAGAAATGGTTTGTCAAGGCAGAGCTGGTTCTATGAAACCGTCATTCACCTTGCCGAACTTTTCTAAAAGAAAGAAGAATTATATCTCTAATTATTTAGATTTCTATATTAGATGCAAATCAATTTATGTAGATCTAATAATAAAACAAAAGAAGAGTTAGAAACTCTGGCCTAATGGTCGAAGCACGCTAAGCACTGTCCCAAAAAACTTATTGTCCCCCTCGTGCAGGTCTCGTTGCAATTGTTCTCGGAGATACGACGACCCCGGTCAGGCGATCTCTTTCTCGTTGGCATGAATTCAAGAAGGCTTTGCGAACCTCATGAGCTTTCAGGAATTTAGCAACTTGACGAAGATCTTCTCGAAGCAGGGAGGCAGCACTGTAGGACAGCTCTGATCCGAGAGAGAGTCTTCTCGGAGCAAGGGGGCAGCACCACAGCACAAGAGAACGGGAGAGGAAGAGGCAGAAAGTAGAGAGCAATTCCGATATTAGGATTGTATTCATCCCTTGGCTACTCCGGGCCTTCTATAGGCATCGGGCTATTAATGGGAGACTGAAAGAGGGGAGTAGTTCATGGGCTACGATTAAGCCCATTAAACCCGCACTCGTTACAGCTCGTAACGGCTAGTATGCAGCAACGCTTCTCGCGTAACGGCTAGCATGCAGCAACGGTTAGTAGCCCAAAAGAAAATTAATAAATGTGAAGGGTTTAAAAGCAAAAATATAAATAAGGCAGGTGCGGACCAGCCCATTTCGGAGGTACTATCGTGTCCGGGTCTGCGGGCGCACACACACACGCCGCCCAGCCCAAGCCCGGCCCGTCCCGTCCCGGCACGCACGAGCGCGCGTGTGTGAGCTAGTGGAGCCCCTCCTCTAGTATGATGACTAGAGGGGGAAGAGGGCAATCCCTTATAAAGTGGTAGGGGATTTCTCCCCTTACCGATATGGGACTAAACCCCTTTAAGTTTGTGTGGTTTCAAAGACACACATTCAACAGTGCTCGGTGTGTTGCACGTCACCAAATAAGTCAATTTTCTCTTTTATTTAATTAAAAAGCTCTCGATGGGATTTGAACACTAACCTCATACTTTGCAAGCCTCAAGACTAACTAAGGGGTTTGAACACTAATCTCCAACAATGAACGGCTACGATTTATGGCCATTGGATGAACCCAATAGGGGATGCCGGTAGTGGACGGCGACCCGGGTGGTGGCATTCATCCCATAACCATAGATCGTGACCGTTGGTTTTCGGATCGCCACATGTCGCTTCCCAAATCGTCGGCCACGGATCGGGGAGACGATAATGGAGAGGCCCAGCCGCCAAGTAGTAACAAAAGAAACGCACTTTGTAACGCATCCCGCCACGGTCCACGTGTACCGTACGCGGCCGAATGGGCGGGGGGGCGGGCCGGGCCGTGCCGATTCGAACTCACCGCATGTCCCTTCCCGCTGTTTCGCTGACGTACGACAAAAACAAAACCCAAACCCGAGTTCCCCCATCCCGTGTGCGTTGCCTCCAAATCCAACCGACCCCACCCAAATCAGATCCCACCCCTCCCCGACTTCTAACTTTCCCTCTCTCTCTCTCTCTCCCTCCCTCCCTCATTTTTTTCCCTCTCTCTCCCTCCCTTCAAACCCTACCTTCTCTCTCTCTCTCTCTCTCTCTCTCTCTACTATGTCCGGCGTCGAGGGCTCCAGCATCCCGCAGACCCAGCTCCGGCTGCAGCCGCCCATCCACCACGCCCCACAGATCCTCCGCCCGATCCCCAACCGCAACTTCCTCTTCTCCCCCACCCCCCGGCCCGCCGCCTTCGATCCCCGCCTCCTCTTCAGCTCCCCCGCCGCCACCGAGAAGGACATGACCCCCTCCCTCATCCCCCCCGTGAGTTCCTCCACTGTGATCATGATTTCCCTGGCTTTTGATCGCTCTTAATCTTTCATCTGCTTGGTGATTATTTTCTCTTTAAGATGCTATTCTGATTAATCGGTAGGTATTGATCTGTGTTTATGAAAGATTTGTGTCGATTGTGGAGGTTTATGATTTTGGATCCAAGGGTATGGGGCGAATTGACGGCACGAGAGTTTTGGAGTCCGGTAATCCGAATAAAAAAAGTTGTGGCATGATTCGCTTGATGGCCTACCGCCTGAAGCTTAAGGCACAATCTATGTCTCCTGGGTTGGATTAAGGGGGTGGTACATGATTTCTGGTAGACTCTGGCTCACTATTTAGAATTTTGGGGAGTTTATCAAAGGGTTTATAAAGGAAAATACAGTTAGATTATCAGTAGATATGATATGATTTGTTCAGTAATGGATAAAATAAAAGAGAGAATAGAACGAGTATGTGAAGAAGTAAAAGGAAATAAGAGCAAAGATAAGAGAAGTGAGAGATGCTTAAAACCTTTTCCCTCTCTACATTTTCTTCTCTTAACACTTAAAGTTTGCTCCAATGGGGACTATTACAACCCATTATAAGATAAAAACTACTTTAATCTCCAACCCTAAGTATGTAGCTCCAACTTTATTTCAACCAAAGGAAGAAAAAAGGAGAGAAAATTGTTTTGACAGTGTGCCCGATTAATAGTCCAAATGCCTGTAGACCAAGGGATGGAACCTTCCTTTGGCCTTTGAGGCTAACTATCAAATGTTGGTTCGTTAGCTGGATTAATAAGCTAGCACATAGCCCAATCACTTAGGTTCATTTGGGATTTGATCCTATGTAAGGCTATTCTAGGATTTTATGGCTTATAACCTTGTTGTTACATCATGTATTGCACATTATAGTTTGGCCACATCAAATTACTTCAGTTGCAAGTAGCGTGCTCTCTAAATTGTTATGGAGGCATAGACAATATTCCATCGTGGGGTACGGAGCCAAGATGTATATCTATTGAGACAAAGATGACAAGATTTGAAGCTTTTTTGTTCAAGCAACTGGCTCCTTGCTTGCTTGGACTTGTTATAGTCCTTCGCTTCTCTTGCTCAAATCATAGACTTATTCCCTTGATGTTGATGGTATTGGATTTGGCTCAAGCTGATTGATTTATGTTCTCATGGTACCCAAAGGGGGTACTTTTTATATTAATTCGCACAACATTGCACCAAGTCTTATTAAAGAACGACCTTATAATACTTTTTTTATCACTGACTTCCTCTGCGACTTCCCAATCAAGGGTGAGTTTGCCAAGGAAGATGCTGAGCTTACTGGTGATACAACCATGGCTAAACTCTCCTCCAAGGATCCTCCTTCGGATACCTCAGAGTGGAGGCTTTATATAGATGGATTCTCTAACTCCCAACTCCCAAGGAGTAGGAATCAGTGCATTGTTGGTGACTATCGAAGATGCCATCCTTGAAAGGCCGTCAGGCTCGAGTTTGATGCCCCGAACATTGAAGTCAATTATCAACATGTGCTAGTTGGATTGGCTATGGCACTCATCTTGGGCACCACCAAGTTGACAGATTATTGTGATTCTCAACTCATTGTAAGTAAGATCAATGGTGAATATAAAGCTCGTGAGGCGTGATGATCGAATGTCCATCTACCTAACGCTTTTTTGAGAGCAAATCACGTAATTCAAAGTTTTCAAGATCTATAACTCCTAAGATCAAAGAACAAGGACATCGACACTCATCATTGTCTATGCTATTCTCGGGGAATGCGAAACTAGACAGCTTATGATTGAAGTACAAGACCTATCGAGCACGACTGAGGCAGTAGCCGGAAGCCAACCCAAGAACGCAGATGAAGACACCATACTTTGAGAAGCTGAACTGCACCTAATCATAGGGGCAACTTGGTGGGCTAGCGAAGATTGGAGGGCGCCTTTCAAGAGGCTCCTCAAAAAAATTGAATTACCCATGGACTCGGTAAAAGCACGACGTGTGAAGAATGAGACCTCACAATACACATTGCAGATCATGAAGCTGTACTGAAATTGTTTATGTTGTCACTTCAGGTTTCCATATCTTTTCTACCAACTTCCATCAATATTGTTTTGGTCTTACGCTCCTTTTCTCGTCCCCTCCGTAATAAATCCAGTATCTCCTTACTAGGGCCTCCTATGCCTTTGGTTATACATGTCCATACCATGTTCATTGTTCTCCATTTTGTCCTTTATTGGTGAACATCATCTAGTATACTCTTTCCTCACCCTATCCCTCTTAGTTTTGCTGTAAATCAATCTCAATATTCACGTCTCTGCCCCACTCATCTTGTTTTGGATCCCTCTTGAAGGTCCAATATACTGAATCGTACACGGCCTTAGTTTTTTGTCTTGTTAAACATACTCTTATTTCTTAATGACATTCGTCAATCACATAGCACCATACAACAAACTCTAATTCTATGAGATATATCTTCACCTCTCTCCATTCTTCTGTATTATAGATCAAAGATACCAAAAAAAATATCATATTGCTGTATTTCTTGGCCACTAAGTTTTAATATGATTTCATTTTTCACATTACTATTTTCCTAAAATTGTATTCCATATACTCCATTTTAGGTCTACTATAGTATAAATCATTATTTTTTAAAGTTTTTTTTTTCTATTTAGCAATCAATTTTTCTCATCCATGAACAAAATATCATCTATAGATAACATACACCATGGTATTGCTTCGTGAATAAGAGCGGTTAGTTCATGGTAATTAGAGTAAAAAGATATTCACTTAATGCTGCCTCTTGATGAAGTTTCACTGTGACTAGAAACTCTTCTTTCATGAAAAATCTAAATCTCATCAGTATATAATGCTCATTTGAATATCAGATGTGGAGGGTTGTTAAAAATAATGCAATATGCTGCTCTAAACAAATAGTGATATTATTTTTGGGTAGAGAACAATTAGTGAGTTAGAAGCAACAAGTTAAGATGACAATTTTGGAACACGTTTTAATTCAAGGTTACAATTAATTCGTGTTCGGATGAACGATGATGAGATTGATGGTATTAAGAACTTTCACTTTTGATTCTCTGTTTACATGTTATTTCGGTCTGCATTTGCATGTGCAGCATGGAGATGTTGGTCGTAAACGCTTAATTTGGATTAAGACTGTTAGATACCCTCACACCTTAAAACCCGGGTTGTAAGGGGAGGTCCACAAAGGGTATATTAAGCGGGTGATGGCACTAATGGCTGGCAGGTGCCTCCCTCACCAATGTGGGACTATCCGTTAACACTCCCCCTCACGCAGAGCACGCGTGGCAAGGCACGATCGGTGGGGAGCACCCGGAGCAGGAGACGGACTAGCTCTGATACCATGTTAGATACCCTCACACCTTAAAACCTGGGTTGTAAGGGGAGGTCCACAGAGGGTATATTAAGCGGGTGATGGGTGCCTCCCTCACCGATGTGGGACTATCCATTAACAAAGACATCGGGAGGCTTGCTTGATAGCATGTTGATGCTACTTTGGTCGATTAAGACATCTCAGGGAAATTGGATTCCAGGATGACTATATTGACCATAGATAGAAAACGGAAGGATCTGATAATTCTCTAGATTGAGAGTTGCATTTTTCCTTGAACATTGTTATGAGAAATAAGACATGCAAGGAGCTGATAATTCTCTAGATTGAGAGTATTGCATTTCTCTTTGAACATTGTTTTGAGAAATAAGACGTGCTGATTGAATAGGACTTACCATATTAACTAATTTATTAGTGGTTGTTATAGCAGTCTTAAATGATTTTTCTTATGTTCTTGGACAACTAAAACTATAGTCGTATTGAGACCTTCTAGGCTTTTTCTAAGCATTCAAATTATTCACTGGGAGTTACAATTTTTTTAATACATGACGTTTTGATCATACTGCCATATACTCCATTGGAGATTGATATTCGAGACCGCTGGTGTTTTTGCTATGTTTTTCTGGATTTCATACATGATTGGTCATATAAAGTATAAACTGAGAAGGAGTTTGCAGTGGCTTTTATGGTGATATAGTTACATGTGTCACATTCATCTATCAACATCATTCTTTGTGTGAGTCCTTGTCTTAAGGCTATAGTAGTTACTTCTCCGTTCAATGACACTTGCATATTGTTTAGAGGTTGGGATGCAAAGTACCTTTTTAGTATTGCTTGATTTGGTATCAGCTTTGCTCTTGTTTCTTTGAATATAAAATTTAACCAAATTGGGTGGAATGAAGGTTGACCTCGAAGAGTCCTGTTTCGATCAAACCTAAGGAGTGGAATCCTTAAGGCTCATTGAATTCACAATTAGAAGGTAAAAGGGTATTGGTGTAAAAGTTGGTAATGATTTTAGTTATTTTGATCTATAAATCATGGGTATGACTTCCATAACATTAATGCCACTAAAATAAATGTTAAATAAATTATATTACTTTCCAAACGCGTGACCTGATGATATATCCCAACTATGACTACCTAAATACTATTAAAAAATTTTAAAAGTAAGGGTGAATTACACTTTACCCTCTTGAAGTTTAGCCCAAATCACTTAACCCTCTGAAGGTTTTTTGTTCGAAATCGGTCCCTATAGTTTTCAAGGTTCTAAAAAGCGTTAGGCGCTAGTCGGGCGGTAGGGGGCTGCTTAGCATCTAGGCGTTTTGGCTTTTTTTAAAAAAAATTATTTTTTAAAAAAGGGGTGAGCCACTATTGAGGAAGGCCTGATCCAAGAGAGGGACTGCCACTGAGGAAGGCCAGATCGAGAGAGGAACTACTGCTGAGGAGCCCACCTAGGCAGCCACCTTACCCCGCCTAGCTCCGCCTGGGAGCTTGGCTTCTTTTCTAGAACGCCTAGGGCCTAGGCTGGGCGGGGGGGGGGGGGGGCTAGCTCCTAGGTGGCCGACTGGGCCACTTTTTAGAACACTGATAGTTTTAAATGGTAGCACAATACCACCTTTTGTCAACTACTAAATTTCCTCTATTGGTAATTTCTATCTAATCAAAACTGAATTGAAGGGGGCAAAATGTAGTTTATTAACTATAGGGTGGTTAAGCGATTTGGGGCTAAACTTTAGGGTGTAAAATGTAATATATCCTAAAAATAATTAAACTATCAGAGTCATCTTGTGTTCAGGTTTCAACACACTGTTAGCATCATAATAACCAAAGTTAAATCTTATGAAGAAAATATTGGAGCTTGAATCCACTTCTGAAATGAGTGCTTCCATGCATAAAACTGGCGTGGACACCATGTTAATGCCACTGAAAAGGTGGTAACTGACATATTACTAAAATCCTGCAGCAGTAGGAAACAAGAAAAAAAAAACGTCCCTAATAAACCTCATATTGAAACCCTAGCTCATACATTACCCTATCTTCTCATCAATTTTCTTTAACACAAGGTTTTGTTACTCGAATGTTGAAATGGAGTATAGCATGCTCAATTCTAGATAAATACCTTGACATCTGTTCACTATCTTTCAAGTGTTCTTCACATAAATTGATTTTAGCCTTGCCTTAGAGATTGCTTCCATGTGGTTTCAGTATATGTTTCTCTCTGGAGAGATGTGGAGTAATATTATATTTCCTTTTTGTTTGTTTGGTTATATGTTTATTGTCTCCATTGTAAGTTTTTTTGGCCATGTCAGGCTCCAAATATATAACTGAAATTGTCCAGCAGCCATTATTTACTTAGATTTTGGTGATATGTGCTGCTCTTTAGTGACTGTTCCTGCTTATTAACTGAAATAATGATCTTTAGCATATGGTGGTTCATGACAACACACCTCTTATTTATGTATATTTTCAAAGCTTCCTCTTCCGTTTCCATATTATCGAAATGAGTTTACTACCATGGGAAAGAAGCTTCCTCTTGTTGACGGCTATGTTTCACATTTCACTATCTGGTGGACATGCTATTCATTCTACTATGCTGTATTCTTTTTCCCTCTGTCACTTGGTTGTTCTTTATAATTTTCCTTTGCAGTTAAAGCAAGCAATTAGAACATCAGATCATGAAGTTAAAAATATTGGAGAAGCAACTATACAAGGGATCAAGGAAGAGGAAACTAGCACTATTATACTTCCACCTGAGTCAGGCAAAGGTGGTAAATGTCCAAAGAAACCAAAGCTTTCAAGACTTAAAAGATTTGTGCCCCAAATTCCTGGATCAACCGATGGTGATTTTTCACAACTCATGTTTGTTGGAATTCATGTCTCCATATATCATGATAGTTATATTTTTATAGCGATTGGTTCATAGCAGTGTTGCTGGACATTTTTAGTTTGAACAAATGTACCTACTATATAAAATAGAGATGAGATGTGTTCTAACAGGTTGAAATATTTATTACTTGTTGTCAGATAACCCTTCTAATGCTTTGGGCCCTTCTAGCAGTTGTCGTTATGACAGTTCTTTAGGTAAGCTGATGTCGAGATTTTTAGTGATATTTTGACTGCTTCTGTTTCAAAATTTGGGTGATACTTTCATGTATGTTCATATACTTAAATATGCCCTGCAGGTTTGTTGACGAAGAAATTTATTAATCTGCTTCAGCAAGCTGAGGACGGGACTCTTGATTTGAACAGAGCTGCAGATGTTTTGGATGTATGATTCATGTGATGATTTCTATAAATGTCTTTTGTATGTTTCTTTGTCTAAGTAAAGTTGACTTTGATGAATCATCTTATCTTTTCTAGATTTTCCTTCCATTGATTTTACAGGTCCAAAAAAGGAGGATTTATGATATAACAAATGTTCTTGAAGGAGTTAATTTGATTGAAAAAAAGCTGAAGAACAGGATACATTGGAGGTAATTGCTACAATCCTTTCATCTATTCTTCCTTGATTAACCAAAGTTACATATTAACAAAAAATTGTTGAAAAGGGGGGTTGATATGTCGAAGCCAAGGGAACTTGATTGTCAAATCGCTAAATTGAAGGTACACATACGATGGTGAACACTATTTGTGCTGGCTATTTTCTTCTTCTTGCATCCTTAAGAAAATCGTCTTGAATGTGTGTTTGCAAATATAGTTATATACTATGTATTGACCAGTGCATAGTTGGTTATAATCACTTCAAATCCATATGTAATACATGGAAGTTTTATGCTTCATGTAGTGTTATTCAAGTGCAAATGGTCCAAATGGAAGAGACTTATCTGTAGCTGTTCTTTCTAATATATTACTTCTAATTGATCCTAAACGATTTCTTCCGCCTTTTAGAAGGTAATGCAGTCTTGGTTCAACGAGATGTAACTAGTGAATAATTGTGAACTCAAAATCTCATTAGGGCACAAAGCCAAATAAATACAATTGCAAGACTAACTCAATAAACTTTGGGTTGTGTAATCCTGCACACTATCGAACCCTGTATAGGCACATAGGTACATAATAATAATATGCATGATATGTACATCAATACACCGTTGCACTATTCTATCTCTAGCACACATAATTGTATATCAATCTTGGTGGTTGCCTTAATGTGTATTATATGTTGAAAGTTACTTGAAACTCCCACTGGGATATGTGTGTGTATTTGAGGTTAATTGTTGTCACAGAATAGAGTTCTGAAACTGTCATCACCACCTTGAACCGGCTTCAAACCAGTTAAAATAAGAGCTATATTTCAACCGGCATTTAAACCAATCACTCTTATGCCGATTGCTAGACTTAAATTAAGCTTAATAGGGCCATACCCGAACAAATCCTGAACTTGTAGTCCATCTACCTTCTCCCCAATATTGAAAGTAGACATGAAATATCGTCCCTCGTGATGAGACTTGGATATATTGTTGGTTGGGAATGGATCTACACATACCTCCATTCCTTTATTTTCTGTAATATATTTTAAATCCTACTAAAGAGATGGACAATTACGGTTGGGTGCCAGTTTGTAGGCTGGTGAACGATCCCAACCTCTAATAACCCACTTAACATTTCATGTGGAGTTGAGTGCAGGTACTGCTTGTTGTTTTCCCGTTTTCTATCATATTATATGTGCATGACTTATATATAGTATGCTATAGTGTGCATGACTTATATATAGTATGCTTTAGTTTTTTATGTGTAGCTTAACATTGTTTTTTATTTATTATTAGTTGAGTACAAACCTACGATATTTATTTTGGTGTCAAAATTCTTCAAATATTTTGATGTCAAAATTCTTCAAATATTTTGATGTCATGTTCATCAACAACCAACAGACTTTATTGATAGATCAAGGGTGTCGAAAAATATATTTGATAACTTAATAGATGTCAGTAGTCTACATGTGCTTGCTTTATCTTTTTACAGTTGGTATGCATCTTCTTATGACTGTGTGCCTTGTGTTGGAACCATACATGTTATGCTTAGTGTGCTAGTTCCCAAACGATACATGGGCATGACACACCATACTTTTCTGATGATTTTAACATGGTTGAATAGTAGACCATCTGATCTAGTGTGGGTTGGCAGACCTAGATCCAATATTCCAGAAAATCAGTTCTTAAAGGAGTCCAAGTATGGCTGGCCCCTAAGAGATGGATTCTCCATTGTTTATCATCCCCATGGGAGTGATAAAAGTGATTATTTAGTTGCCCATTCGAGTTTCGCTATAGGCAAACAATGAAATCAGGAGGTGGTTCCCACATTTGAAGCGGTCACAATATTGAGAGGACAAATCTCAAAGTATGGCTTGTAATTTTTATTTATAGGACAGATGTGATCTTTAGTACTTTCGGACGTTTGTATCATTTAGTCATAGTCTGTGTTATATAGTCAGAAGTTGGAACATATTTGTCCTTCATGTAAATGATTAGGCCGTTCTTGTCAAAGAACTAGGGTTAGTCATTAGCATTAGGAGTCCTAATTCCACCATTATGGAATAATAAATTTAGAGCCCCCCCCCCCCCCCCCCCCCCCCTCCCCCCTTCTCCCTATTTTCTTTGTTTTTTATTTTTATTTTTGCCGAAATGACTAAAGCGACTAAACTCAGACCCTAACCTAAGCCAGCTTATTTTTTGTTCGATTCAAATCTAAACTCAAATCCTCAACCCTTGCTGCTATCCATAGTTGATGTCACCTATCACTCTGCCATCATCCTATCACTGATTATTGTCGATGGGGTTCCCTCCTGTTAGCAACAGTCACAGAGACATCGCCAGTCTCCACCGTCACCTCTACCTTGTCTTCAATTATTGTCGCCGATGTCACAAAGCCTCTATCGGTAGCCTTTGTCTTGCCGGACACTACTGTTCTTGAGCCATTGATGCTATTCGACTGCTAGCTATATGTCGTTGCCTGAATCTCGCAGCCACAACCCTTGACCGTCCTTCTCATAATCCACAAAAACCCTAGTGTGTGCCTTCTTGATGTTCAACTCTAACGGGTTTAACGGCTTAACTCGATAACACACATCGCTGCACCCTATGACCCAGTAACCTTTACCCGTTTAAATTAACCAAATATCGTAAACCCTATAACCCTTATCTCGACTAGATAGTCGATAAACTTACAACGTTGTGTGATCTCCTGTAAACCAGATAAGGTTGTTTTTGAATTTGCTCTTGTGCAACCTAGAGGAGTTTTCTAATGAAGTTAACCAAGTTGAGATGAGAAGTAGTGAACTAACTTTACTGAGTGTTTGGCTCTGATCATGTTTATGGACGACTACTTGCAAGTAGGTCTCATTAAGCATAACATGCTTTATTCATTTCCGGATACCTTAATGGATTAGAGATTACAAGAATCATGATAGATGGGGGGTCAACTTGTTGTCTAACCCACAACCTATTTATTCCATTGAACCTGACCTGCTCAAATAAACTGGCCTTGTTCCTCAACTCGATCCCTTGACCCTGCACCATTTGTTTAATGCATTCCAAAAGCTTATACCCGACTTAAATGCAACCCAACCCACAAGTTTCAACTTAACTTGTCATATCCTAAATTGACCCAACGTGTGCTACCCGACTTGTGTGAATTTAACCTGATCCTGCCCATAGAGCCTGTAAGGCCCAGCAAATCGGTTTTAAGCTATATCTTAGCCTTCTGGAGTCTGATTCAGACAATTTTTTTAACCTGGCAGGAGTTGACTCTTCAGAATTTGTTGGTAGCTTATTTGGCAGAGATCTATAATCTTTTGCGCTCTATTCCTATTCAAGCACAATCTTCCTATACGAGACTGTAAATTGTATGAGAAGTAAATATTAGAAAACTAGTTTCCTCAGTTTGCATTCAAGCAATTGTTTTTCAATTCCCTGCAGCATAGACAAATGGATAAGGCAAGTACAAGATTATATCATTGTAATTTTATGTTACCTAGACTAGCCGAGCATATAGTTTAGGGGGATTGATAATATACATATTCTTTGCCTTTATCAGTTTGTTATAATAGCTTAGGGACGTCTGATCAGTCATTCTCAATTTAGTCCTCAATCCTCCTCCGAGGTTCTAGATACATATCTTGACCAATGGTTTTAAAAACGCGCCCCGGGCGCGCCCTGGGGCGCGCCCCAGGGCGAGGCGAGCTGAAAAAGCCCCGGGCGCAGCTCGTGTGGGCGGGAGTCCACGGAGGCGCACGCCCCGGTGAGCCGGGCGTACGCCCCAGGACTGGGGGCGCGTATCCAGCGCCCCGGTGAGCTGGGCGTACGCCCCCTTGGAAAAAAAAATCCCTAAAACCTCCAGCCCGAGACTGCAATCAACACATCGTCCCGAGCCCGCCTGCCTGCGATCACCTCCTGCGGGGCTGCAGCTGCGATCAACGCCTCCTCCTCCAGGTAAGTTCCCCCCCCTCCTCCTCCTCCTCCTCCTCTTTCTCCTCCTCCTCCTCCTCCTCCTCGCACAGGTAGCGAGTTTTTTTTTTTTTTTTGTTCCCTCCTCCCGACCTGAGTTCGATTGCGATCTCCTCCTCCTCCTCTTTCTCCTCCTCCTCCTCCTCCTCCTCTTTCTCCTCCTCCTCCTCCTCGCGGTAGCCAGTTTTTTTTTTTTTTTTGTTCCCTCCTCCCGAACCAAGTCCGACTGCGATCAACGCCTCCTCCTCCTCCTCCTCCTCCTCTTTCTCCTCCTCCTCGCGCAGCTTGACAGTTTTTTTTTTTTTTTGTCTCCTCTGTTCTGCAGCAAGCTTTTTTTTTTTTTCCTTTGTTCTTCCTCTCCTCCTCCTCCATTTCCCTTCCTCATCCGGCAGGACCGGCACTGTCAGGCTGTCAGCAGGTTTTTTTTTTTTCTTCCTCATCCGGCACTGTCAGGCTGTCAGCAAGGTGTTTTTTTTTTTTTTCTTTCTCCTCTATTCTTCCTCTTCTTCCCCCGCCCCCCCTCCTCCTCCTCCTCCATTTCCCCTTCTCACACTGTCACGCAGAGACACAGACACCAAGATTATTTTTTTTTCATTCTCCTCTGTTCTTCCTCTTCTTCCCCTCCTCCTCAATTCCCCCTCCTGGGCCTCCTCTGCTATGCTTTTCTTTCCCCTCCTCTGTGACACTGTGTACACAAGAATACAAGATAATAACATGTTATTAATGAAAATTGAAAAATAACTATATGGCAATGAAAAATAAATTTGGTATGATATATGAAAAAAATTACAAATATGTCAAAGTTATTATAATAATATGAACATTCATAATGATTAATGTTCACTAATCTTTTTAGATGTAATCTTTTTTCATTTTCTTCCTCTTCTAATTGTTGCTACTTGCTAATATTAATATCAACCATGTATATAGGCCTAATATCTCCATGGTATATTTTGTATACTAATATTATTAATATTTATATTTTTAAAAAATTAAAAAATCAAAAATTCGTGGGGCTTACGCCCCACGCCCTGGGGCTTACGCCCCGCCCCACAGTAGGCAAAACGCCCCGCCTTACGCCCCCCGCCTGTGAAAACACTGATCTTGACTGACACAGCTACACCATATAGTCCTATTCATACTCGGTTATACATAATCTTTTGGTAGTCCTTGAATGACATGCATGTTCTTTGTTATTTAAATTCTTGGAGCATATCAGAGAATACATATAATGAGGGAGCATGTAAGTTGGACTTACCGACATGTCCTTTCCTTAACTGACTTTCGTATAATAGGCTAATAGCTACTACTCACTCCAGGGAAGTTTGTAGGCATGTTGAGAAAGTAATGTGACATCGAAGATGAAATGATGAAAACAAAGTAGAGCTGCAACTTGGGCAGGTCAAGCCAAATCTGGGCAGACATGGGTTGGAATTTTACATGTATAGATTGGGCTTGGGTCAAAAAATCCCAACTTGCCACAATTTGGGTTGGACTTAGACAAATTGTTCGGGCAACCCGAACACACACACTAAGAAGCACGGACACGACACAACACGGATACGCCGACACGATATTTTTCAAAAAACCAGGACACGGACACGTTAGGGGACACGCCGAATTTTATATATATATATATATATATATATATATATATATAAATATAACAAGTCTTATATTATGATTTATAATCAAACATAATACTAATAGTTAACTAAAAAAGTCTCCAACAAACATCATAAATGATTCAAGTGTATAGTTTCAAACTATCAAAACACAAAAAAACAAATAGAACACGCATAAAATCATCATCCATCAAGGCCAACGTCAAGTGTTACCACATCATCACCATCGACGTGAAGACCACGGCCTCTATATCCGGCTCATTGATGAAAAGATTAGCAATCTCAAGAACCCCAACATCTTCAAATGAGAAAAAAACATCTCCGGTAATATCCTACACGCTCCAACACGCATCCGACACGTGTCGAACAATCTTTCTTCATAGAAGACAAGTTTTTTGATGTGTCTGACACGTGTCGGTGTCCGACACGTGTCGGACACGGACACGTTGAGGTCTCGAGAGTGTCAGTGCTTCATAGCACACACATACATACAAACACACGTAGATTTCTACAGTGGATGCGGGCAATCTCAAACCCTATGACTCTTTATCCAACCCAATAGCCCATCAACCTTAAACTTGCTGCCTAACTGTTGCTGGTTATTCCATTGAGCCCGACTTGTCCAAATTAATTGACCTTACTCCTCTACTTGATCCACTTGAACTTGCCAAACCCAATCTATTAACACGACCACAAGCCTCACCCCTACTGCCTTGTCCAACATGACTAGCAAGCCTTAAACCGACTCGCCCGTCCAACCCCCTTTGCAAGCCTTAACCCGTCTTGTCTGTCTGGCCCGTCCAACCCGCTCCATAGGGATGGCAACGGTGCGGTTTCGGGTAAAACTGAAACCGCACCTCAACACCGAACTGCCACACCGAAACAGCACCGCACCGCGACGGTGTACCGTTATGTTAAACCGAAACCGCACCATGCGGTGCAATGCACCTCGGTTTATCACTTGAATGGCCTAAACGGTGTGGTTTTGGTCAAACCCGAAACCGCACCGCGACGGTGTTATATTTTGGCAAACCGAAACAGCACCATGCGGTGCGGTTTACTATGGCTTTTGGTTTTAAACCGCTCCGTTGCCATCCCTACCGCTCCGCAAGCCTTAACTCATCCTATCTTGGTCGTTTGAAGTTCAATTGAGACACGGTTCAACCATGGTTGGAGTTGGCTTTCCTTAGAATTCATTCCTGAGCTTATTTGGCTGAGATCTAGAATCATATGCTCTTTATTTCAACTACAAGGGCAAGCTTCCTATACAGGGTATACAAGACTCCAATTGGGAGAAATAATAATGCCATATTAGAAAGTTGATTTCTTCATTCTGAAATCATTTGACCGGTATTAATTCCCTACAGTAGAAATAAATAGATCGTGAAACATATGCCCAAATTTTTTTTTTTTGGGAATACTTTTTTTAGTGTGCTTCCTATCCCACCATATGCGGTGTGATAAGGTTGTCGTCGTCGTTTTTAATCAGATCAGGATAAGCCAGGTCTTGCTAGAGAACTTTATGACCGACTTGGTTTAGGGAGCCTTGGACTTGCAAAATTGATCCAACCTTGCTTTGAAATGTGGCACTTTAGCTTAGCCACTTGTGTCCTAACTCCTAAGCTTATCTAGGTCTTGAATTATGCTTTTTTTAGCTTTGTTTTTCCTTTGATGGATCAAGTCTTGTCACAAATCGCAGTTGGTTCTATAAGCAAGGCTACCACATAACTATGCGCCGACAAAGGTCGTAGCCTACCAAATTAGGGCTTTATAGATACCATGTCAAGAGTGAAGGCATGCCATGAATATTTCAAAAGACTTGGGATATGAATGAGCGTGAAATAATGATCAACCATGGACTTGGATTGTCTTTGGTCCTTCTAATCTTCATCCTTAAAAAGGTCAGCTGGTTAGTAGTCTCAACTCAAATAGAATCGTCATCAATTGTTAAAAATTAGTAGATAAAATATGGTTGTCGCGTGAGCTGATTATGGAACCAGATATAAGGCTATGGTGTTTAATACTTGATTGTTGAGTGAGCTGGTAGTGGAAACCAGATTCATTGTTATATTTTCTTAATCAAAGTTTCATGCCAAGGTATCACTATCTAAAGAACATTTTCACAGGCTGATATCGAAACACTGTCTATGGAAGACCGGAGACTCGATCGAATGATTAGGTGGGTTTTTTTTTTTCTCTGGAAAGAACTTGTGATTCATTTTCTATGAGCCTCAACGTTAGTAGCTTTTTTGCAGAGAGATGCAAGAGAATCTGAGTGACTTGAATGAAGACGATAACAATCAAAAGTAAATTCATATTCCATTTACTGTTCTTTGTATGCAACTAGATAAATCTTTTTTTTTTTCTAACTCTAATGGTGCCGTTATTTTGTGTAGATGGCTTTACCTCACCAACGAAGATATCAATAGGATTCCCTGCTTCGAGGTTTGTTGAACTTTTGTGGATCCTGCAGTTTAAGTTGCTTAGCCTAATTATATTTAAAATCTGGATTAAGCATCGTCTGTACGTAACAGGATGCTACCCTTATTGCAATAAAAGCTCCTCACGGAACTAGTCTCGAGGTTCCAGATCCTGACGAGGTGGGTAATGGTGGACCAATCTAGGAGGTTTAATCGAACTGAGTTGGGTATGTCTGATGACTGACTCCTTTCTGTCTAGGGTGTCGATTTTCCACTTAGGCGGTACCAAATTCTCTTGAGAAGTTCCATGGGCCCCATCGATTGCTACCTAATCAGGTATGCGCTGAAATCTATTCAGTTTCAGTTATCTTGTGGTTGAATGGTGATGCTTCAGTGGTCATTTTTTTTTATCAGCAATCATGAAGAGAAATCGGAGGCTACGAATCGAGACCAAGATGCCACATCATTTCAGCCAAGAGACCGAGATATAGGTGGGATGTCCGAGCGAGGAGAAGGCCAAGCTACTCATGGGATCTCTTCGGATCCCATCAGCAGACGAGAATGTGCTGGTGGGATCGTGAAGATTGTGCCGTCCGATGCCGATGTAAGTTTATGATTGAAGAGGCTCTGATTGAAGTAGGAGACAGCAACAGCTTGTGGATGGCTAATATTACTCTTCGTTGCAGATGGATGCAGATTATTGGCTTCTCTCGGATCTTGGAGCCAGCGTTTCGGCTACATGGGTAACAGAATGTATCCTTGTGAAATGTCTGCAATTATCCTTTCAACTCATTTCTTTTACAATAGAACACTACTAGGCCATCCTGGCCTCCATCCAAATGGGGCCATCCTTATGTGGCACTGATCACAATCGTCTGTTGCACCCAAGCCCTGAATGGTGAATTGCATTAAGCCCTGACCGTCAGGCAAATGGACAGTTCGTGTGAGGTCAAGATGGCTGAATAGCATTGCTCTTACATAAAACCATTGCGTCTACCTTAAAACTGACATGCAGAATGACCTTAGTGGAAGGGGATTGTGATCTTCGAAACGGCTTTCAGGCGCCCAATCGGATCGGATTTGCGACCGGAGGCTTTTGACAGTCTCCCATGCATGGCTTGCCTGCGCCGAGGGAAAACCAAAAACCCTTTGGGGTTGTAAAGAGCATAGGAAGTGTGCACTGATGTAGGCAAGTGAATATGGGGATTTGGAATGGTTTGCATTACCTCCCTCTCATATATGTGAATCTGTAAATCCTAATGATGGCCTTTTTTTTTTATTTTGTAATCATGAAATGAAATGGTTCATAGTTGAATACTGGGAAGAAAAATACACTTGCATCCCCGAGGCTTGGGGAAATTACAGGTATCTACCCTAATGTTTCAAAAAATACATTGACCTCCCCTTGATGTTTGATGTATTAACCGAAACATCCCTTGCATTGTAGGGTAATGAGATGGCCGGAAAGGGGTGTTCTTACCTTTTAATCCTTACTTAGGAGGAATTACTATATGGGAGTTACATCATTGGTTGTCATGTTTTCTCCATTGAGTTTTTCCCCCTAAATGTAGAAACCCTAACCCCATGGTCTATTCCCTCCCACAAAAAATGTGGTCAATCTACCGCCATTGTTGTATCCAGTTCACATTATGGTACTGGTTGATCGCAGTCGATCATCAACCCTTGAGCAGTCGGCTCTCGTTTGATCAGGACTCAATAAATTTTTGTGGTAAAATTATGATTTTTTTTTTCAGTTTTGATTATGGTAAAGCCTTATTTTGTCATATTTTCCATGATTTCATGGTGGTAAAATCTTTTCATATGTGATTTATTCGGAATAAATTGAGGCTAGGGTTGAGATAAAGTCCTAACCTATCACTAAGTTAAAACCTTTTGTGGTTAAATCCTAACCTATCAGTAAGTAAAAACCTTAACCTATCATCAAGGGTAGGTTTTTTGAGGGGAAACCCTAATCTTTTACTGATTTTTGTGTTATGATTATAGTAAAATTCTATTTTATCATATCTTTATTGGATTTATTGGTGGTAAAATAATTTTATATGAGTTCTATGTGATTTGATGGTCATAAAATGATACTCTAAGACATGGCATATTTTCATAGAGGAAAAGTGGGTATATATGAATGTATAAAAGCAAGACGTCAGTAAATTCGGCGTGTGGACGATGGCTGGCATTAAGGGAGGTTTTGATTAATGTATCAAATGTTATGGGAGGCCAATATATTTTTAAAACGTTAGGGGAGGTCTCTATAATTTTACAATCCTCAGGGATGGTAAGTGAAGTTTTTCCTTAATATTAAATGATTTATCAAGTGCCGATTCAACCAGTTGAACCAAAGGCTGAGCCATTGTGTAGACCAGATAGAAAACCTTTTCAGACCAATTTGGAGGCATTTGATAAACCCAACCATTTCTTTTTCTTTTTTCTTCTATGTGTGATTCATAATTTCTATTTGGTAATCTTTTGTTTTTTTATTTGTTTATTGCATAATATAAAAGAAATGATCTCATACCAATCTTCATAGTAGGGCACAGAAAAGCTCCAAAGACATTCAATAACAATTTCCGAAATTGAAGTTTCTTCTAATTTTCAGAAAATTACTTTTTCCCATGCATTTGTAATCCAAGAAAATGAAAGAGCAACTAGTTTTAGTTTTTTTAGTTATGTTATGAAAATAAACACAAGGGCTAGAACTGTAATATGTCATTTTTGTCCTTCCTATTTTATCCCTACACAAATCATAAATACTGTCCAAAAATATTACCCTTTTGCCACTATTCAATTGAGTCTTATTTATCCATTTAAAAAACCAAGGGCTGTTATGAAAATAGAAATCCCACTAACCCATTCTTCCTTCCATATTACTTTTTGTTTTTCATTTTGCCCTTCTCTTCTTTGTCACTAATCAATTGAATCTCATTTATCCATTAAAAAAATTGATGCTATAATGGGAAGGGCAATCCCACCAACCCATTCTTCCTTCCATCCTATATTTTGTTTTCCATTTTACCCTTCTCAATCCTATGTTTTAAAACAACATCAAAAAAATATTTGGGTAAGGTAAGGGCATAGGAACTCTACCCGATTAATTTTCAGGTATGGATACCCCAATACCCATAACCGAAACCCAATTGCCCCTCTAACTTGTGACCCGACCCCGACCCAAAACATCAGGTACGGTTACAAATGCATGTACTTTCTGGTATGGGTATGGGTTGTACAAGGTTTTTACAAGGCTTGGGTAAGGTATGGGTATAGGAATTCTACCCAATTAACTTTCAGGTTCGGGTATAGGCATGGCTACCTCAATCTCCATATCTGAAACCCAAAACCCAATTCTCTCTAACCTGTGCATATAATACAGTTTGGCATATATATAGTGTATGTTGGGGGTAATGTTGGGGGTAGCTGAAATCTGCCCTAGAGTTCCCCCCCCCCCCCCCCCCCCCCCCCCCCCCCCCCGTGTTCACCAAATCACCTTAACAGGGAGCGAGATCCACATTGGGCTGAAGGGGCCTAGGCAAAGAGCACTCTTAGGAGCACGCCTAGGCTCGCTGGAGCTCGCCTGAGCTCGCCCAGGAGCTCGCCCAAGCTCGCCCGGGCTCACCCAGGAGCTCGCCAAGCCCGCACGGGAATTCGCTGGCAGTGGCAGCGGGAGTTAGACCGTCATACATATAAAGGTGCCGGCACCACAAACGCCCCTAGCTCGCGCAGGAGCTCGCCCCTTGCTCGCGCAGGAGCTCGCCCTAGCTCGCGCAGGAGCCCGCCCAAGCTCGCGCAGGAGCTCGCCCAAGCTCGCTCAGGAGCTCGCCCAGGCTCGCCAGAACTCCCCAGTTTATCGAAGAGGTCGCTCCCGCGAGGTCCGACTCTTGATAGATGTGGAAGAAAAGGCGGAGCAATGGAGGGCGAGCTCGCCTTAGCTCCCCACCGGAGGTCGCCCACAATGTATGAAAGGATGCCAGGTGTCGAAACCCCACGGAAGCTACGTGGACAAACGTGGTCCACGGAAGCCCGCTCAAATCAGTTCGAGACCTCCCAGATTTGAACATTCCAGAATAGCCACCTGGCAGCGACAAGAAAGATACTCTCCCCCACTCAAACCGCCTGGCAGGCTTAACGACAGAATGTCAGGGCGCGAGTACCAAGGACTGTCAGACCCACGCGAGCCAGATCGTGGGGGTCTAGAAGGCTCTGGAAAGAATCTCCACGTGTCGGGCCACGATAGGCCGCCGATTGCTATAAATGCTCACCCCCAGGCTCCCTAGTAGAGGTTGGAAACCCTTTTCCCTACCACTTTCGTCCACAACAGCTCGCCGTTGTGCACCTGTGACTGACTTGAGCGTCGGAGGGTCTGCGCTCCTAAGGGAGCTAGCCGTTCTTACACCTTTTCTTTTTCTTGCAGGTAGCCCGCACGGACCAGCGGAGAAAAATTCCCCGGACATTTGGCACCGTCTGTGGGAACTTTCGACTGGTTCCGGCGAGAACACCCACGGCCACACGGTTGAGCGCCGTCGGCTCTCGTAACCACAAGGATGGCTCCGGCGACAAGGGGACGCAGGCGACCAAGGACCCGTGCGAGATCTGCACGCAGCGAACCTCCTGTTGAGACCCCTCATCCCCAGGTCCCGCTCAGTGACCAGCTCTTGTTGGAGATGTTGGCCACCCAGCGGGCCATGATGGAGGAACTGACGCGATTGCGTCAGGCTCCGGCGGCCAGCCGACGGTCTGGGCCGGCGAAGATGGCGTCTCCGGTGCGACCACCGGCGTCAACATCGCATCCGCCCACGACCGTTCCGACGCGGCAGGTTTCCCGCCAGGAGCCCCTGGTCGAGAGAGCGGCCGTGCGCGGGGTGCCAGAAACCCCGCTTACGAGGCTGTAGAAACTAGTAACCCAACGGTCTAGCAACCAGGCGACCTCGCGGGCGACCATCCCTCGCCGCCGTAGCCGGAGCGCCGATTCTAACGAGTCGGAGGCAAGATCTCTAGAGCGAGATCGCGACCCGCGCCATCGGCGATGTGGGAAAGAGCCCGCGGTGGCTACGCCTTCCGAAGCTCGAGAGGCAACGGCCTCCCACAGACCAACAGCCACGCTGAAGGAATCCGCGGGCGAACAACGAGGAGGCCGCCGAGCGGTAGCCCCCGAGGGTCGCCGCGGGGCGGATCCGAACCTCCCTCGAGGGAGCGTGCTCGGTCGCCTAGGACCTGCGCAGCAGCCTCTGGGAGTTTTCCCCGGGCACTGGCAGCGACCTAACGCGACGGTAGACCTGCTGGAAGACCTCGCCGCCCACGGGGGTAGCTCGGCTTTCACAAGCGGGGTGCACAAAGGGGGTTTCCCTCACCATTGGACACCGCCTAAGTTTGTAATGTTTGATGGATCACAAGATCCAGTCGACCACCTATTGGCTTACCGGAAGCTGTTATTCTTCCGGGACCAGGATCATGTTTTGTGCCGGGCTTTCCCGAGCAGCTTGACGGGCTCGGCGTTAAATTGGTTCCACAAGTTGCCGTCGGGAACCATTCCAGACTTCCCAACTCTCTCCAGGTTGTTTCTGGAGCAGTACCGGTGCAACAGACAGCCCCCTAAGAGGATCGAGTCCCTCTTCACTTTGTCCATGGGAGTCCGCGAAACTCTTCGAAACTTCGCGACGCGCTTCCGAAGCGCCTACCTCGCTCTGGAGGATGTTGTCGGCCAAGATCGCACAACGGTGAGCGCGTTCCGGAACGCCCTCCCCGAGGGGAGCAAGCTTCATGATGCCCTGGTAATCAAGGATCCCCGCACGATCGTCGAGCTATTCGCTCTTGTCCAGCAGCACATTAAGCTCGAAGATGCGGTATTAGACCGGAAGGGAAAGGCAGTCGAGCAGCGACCTCCTCCGGTTCAGCGACCTCTCGTCGTTAAGGCCGTAGAGAGGCGGGAGGCGCCACAGGTGGCACCTTTGCCCGGACCGCCCGCAGCTTCTGCCGTACAGCTCGCGGAAGCCCCCCCGGTGGTCGCTGGAAGGCCGGCGAACTGGCGCCTGCCTCCGGGACCCGGGGAGCGGGACTTCACTGTGTTGACCCACTCGCCAGGGCAAATCTTCCACCAGATTCGGAACGAACCTTTCTTTCAGTATCCACCCCCCCTGCAGGTCGGGGAGCCCGACTCAACCGATAATTCACGGCATTGCGCCTTTCATCGCAGCCCCGGGCATCACACCAACAGATGCCGGGCTCTGAAGAACCACCTCGAGGACTTGGTCACCCAGGGCCATTTGAATCAATTTATTTTGCCTCCAAGGAGGTTCGAGGTGATACCGGCACGGGCTCCTCGGGAGGGAGATCGCCCGGGGCCCGCTGAGCCCGCCCTGCCTCCCCCGCCCCCGGGAGGGCCGACGGTCTGTCACACCATCAACGGGCGCCTGAACGGCCCAAGATCCAGCAACGAGGTGCGGCGACAAGTTAGAGAGATGGAGCGGGCTCAGAAGGTATTCTCCGTTTCTCTGACCCCTGAGTTGCTCCAAACCCCAAGGGTGGAAGCCCGAGATTTTATTTGGTTCTCGGAGGAGGACATGGCCGGGGTCGTTACCCCCCACAATGACCCCCTCGTCATACGCCTTATGATGGCAAACATCGAAGTAAGGCGGGTCCTGATTGACCCAGGAAGTGCGATAGACGTCCTGTTCTTGTCGGCCTTCCAGCGAATGGGACTGAGACAAATCAATTTGTCTCCCTCAACGGGCTCGCTCATCGGTTTCACTGGCGAGGTCGCTAAGGTGGTAGGGGAGATAACCCTCACCGTAACGGTGGGCCCGGAGGTACGACAAGTCCGCTTCGCGGTGGTGGATGGGCAGTCCGCTGTCAATGCCATCCTAGGGCGACCTTGGTTGAGGCAGATGAAAGCGGTGTCCTCGCCTAATCATCAGGCCCTCAAGTTTTCCACCGACAGAGGGGTTGTGGTGATTCGAGGAGATCAGGTCGCTGCAACCAGGTGTGAGCAGGACGTCTTTAAACGTGCAGACGTTGAGGTCGCTGAGGCCAAGAGGCCCGCGCCCTCCTAGCAATTAGCGATCACCTCGAGCGGGCTCCCTGAAAGCCCGAAAGAGGTCTCCTCGCTTAAATCCCCTACTTCACCCCCGGGTGGGAGCGGTGTGAGTCTTGAGCTCGAAGAGAAAGGCCGCCTACCAGGGTCCCAGAGAGGAAGTTTTCCCATTGCCGAGCCGCTACAAGAAGTCAACATCGGTAGCGAGGATGGGCCGAGGATCACCTCGCTAACCCAGGGCGAGGTCCTGGCCCTAACCAATATACTCAGGGAGTACCGCGACGTGTTCGCCTGGAGCTTTACGGACATGCCAGGGATTGACCCAGAGGTCGCCTGTCATCGTCTGCACACCATGAAGGAATTCCCACCGGTCAAGCAGAAAGCTCGGCACATACCTGCAGCGAAGTCCGTTGCAGTGGCGGCGGAGATAGACAAGCTAGAGCGAGCTGGCTTTATTCGCGAGGCGCACTTTCCCGAGTGGATCTCCAACATTGTGGCGGTACCCAAGAAGAGCGGGGCGGTCAGAGTGTGCATTGACTTCTCCGACCTCAATAAGGCATGCCCGAAGGATGGTTTTCCACTTCCACGAATAGGGGCACTAGTCGACGCAGCTGTCGGGTTCCAGGCCCTGTCCTTCATGGATGGATATTCAGGGTATAACCAGATACCTCTACACGTCGACGATCAAGAGAAGACCGCTTTCTATTCTGGGGCGGGCTACCAGAAGCTATTCTGCTATCGCGTGATGCCTTTCGGACTTAAGAACGCTGGAGCGACCTACCAAAGGTTAGTCACTCAGATGTTTAAGGGTCAGATCGGCAGGAATGTCGAAGTTTATGTAGACGACCTCCTGGTGAAAAGTCGAGAACGAGAGGGGCATGTCGCCGACCTCCGCGAAATCTTCGAAGTATTGAGAAAGTACCAAATGAGGCTAAACCCGGCGAAGTGCGCATTCGGGGTGACTTCTGGGAAATTCCTCGGGTACCTGGTCACCCACAGGGGGATCGAGGCCGACCCTGGGCAAATCCGAGCACTTGTCGAAATGCCTGCACCAAGAACCCGGCAGGAGGTCCAAAGGTTGAGCGGGCGAATTACCGCGCTAAATCGGTTCATCTCCAAATCCTCAGACAATTACCGACCTCTCTTCGAACTACTACGAAAAGGGGCGAGCATTTGTTGGGATAAAGAGTGCGAGCACGCTTTTCAGAAGATCAAGGACTATCTGGCGAGCCCGCCAGTCCTAGCAGCACCGAAAGATGGCGCCGACCTTGGCGTGTACCTCGCGGTCACTGAGAGTGCGGTGAGCGGGGTCCTTGTTGTGGAAGAAGCAAAGGTAGAGCGGCCTGTCTACTTTGTAAGCCACACAATGCTTCCTGCCGAGCTCCGGTATCGACCAATCGAGAAGGTCGCATTGGCCTTGGTCCTTACCGCGAGAAAGCTCCACCCTTACTTCTCGGCGCACACCGTCAAAGTCATCACAGAGCACCCTCTGAAGAGCGCGCTCTCCAGACCCTCGGTAGCCGCCAGGCTCTATCGATGGTCAGCTGAGCTCGCCGCCTATGGTTTGGAGTATGTCCCTCGAGTTGCTGTC
The DNA here is from genome assembly GCA_947650365.1 of Chamaelirium japonicum. Lineage (NCBI taxonomy): Eukaryota > Viridiplantae > Streptophyta > Magnoliopsida > Liliales > Melanthiaceae > Chamaelirium > Chamaelirium japonicum. The sequence goes on along the minus strand of OX393550.1, from coordinate 17,486,586 downwards.
AAAGGGCAGGCTCTCGCCGATTTCTTGGCGAACTTCCCCATAGAAGAACCGGTCCAGTACCAGGAGGATGAGCCAACTGAGGCACACCCTGGGAAGGCGAGGTTCTTGGATAACCAAAGCGAGCTTCCTCCAACTAAGCGTTCAGAGGTGGCAGGCTGGGAATTATTCGTCGACGGATCTTCCAACGCTTTGGTGGCTGGGATCGGGGTCGCACTGATCGCCCAGTCGGTACTTCTGGAGAAATCAGTCCGGCTGGATTTCGCCGCTACCAACAATGAGGCGAAATATGAGGCGCTGCTGGCTGGTCTGGAGCTCGCTCAAGAGGTAGGCGCCAAACGCTTGAAGGCCTTTAGTGATTCCCAGCTAATTATTTGCCAAATCAATGGGGAATACACCTCCCGGGATGCACGAATGGCGGGCTATGTGGATCTGGTGAAGCGCAAAGCCGCGGAGTTCGAAAAGATCTCCTTCGAGCAAATTCCGCGAGCCAATAATAGGCGAGCTGATGCTTTGGCAAACGCCGCCTCTCTGCTGGGAACATCAGAAGCTCGCCAGATTCTCATCGAGGTCCAAAACCAGTCTCGGCTCCGACTGATAGAGCCCGCTGTTAACCAAGTCTCCGCCGACGTACCACCCAGCGGGTGGGCCGCCCCCATTCTTCGTTTTCTCCAGAAGGGCGAGCTTCCAGAGGATAAAGAGGAAGCCCGGCGAGTGGAGAAATGCGTTGGGCGCTACCTCATTCGCTGGAATCGCCTTTTTCGAAGATCCTTTGGCGGGCCAAATCTCCGTTGCGTCGAGAGCCCGAAGACTGAAGAAGTACTGAATTGCATCCACTCTGGCGAGCTGGGAAATCACGCTGGTGGGCGGTTTCTAGCTGCGAAAGTACGAAGGCAAGGATACTGGTGGCCCACTCTGGAGCAAGACGCTTTGAAGGTCGCCCAGAGATGCATCCAGTGCCAGAAGCACGCCACCACGAATCATATGCCCACAGAGGAACTGCATCCTCTGGCGAGCCCCTGGCCGTTTCAACAGTGGGGGTTAGATATTGTGGGACCTTTCCCCGTATCAGCCCGGCAAAAGAAATTCATCTTAGTGGCCACGGACTACTTCACCAAATGGGTGGAAGCGGTCCCGCTAGCTAAGATAGGTGAGAAGCAAGTAAAAGACTTCCTTTGGAAGAATATTTTCTGCCGTTTCGGTCTGCCTCGGGTACTTATCACCGACAATGGCCACCAGTTCGATAATCGCTTGGTCAGAGGCTTTTGTGTTGAATATGGGGTCGACCTAAGGTTCTCGTCCCCAAGATACCCTCAAAGCAACGGGCAGGCCGAAGCAACGAATCACGTGATCTTGGACAACCTCAAGAAAAGGCTGGAAGGGAAAAAAGGATTGTGGGAGCAGGAGCTCGATGGAGTCTTGTGGGCTTATCGCACTACTCCACGTCGCTCAACTAACGAGTCCCCTTTCAGTCTCACTTTTGGTTGCGAAGCCGTGCTACCCATCGAGGCCGAGCTGCCCACTGAAAGGAGGCTTGCGTCGGAGGAGGTCGACAACGACGAACTGCTCGCCGACTCCCTTGATCAGCTCGAAGAAAGACGAGAGCGTGCCAATCTACACCTCGCCGGATATAGACAGGAAATGAAGCGCGCCTATGACAAGAGAGTCCGCCATCGGGCATTCAAGGCCGGCGATCTGGTGATGAGAAAGGTGTTCGCAAACACACAAGAGCCTAATGCAGGAAAGCTCGCGGCGAACTGGGAAGGCCCCTACATAATACACGAAGCACGAAGCTCGGGGGCTTACCGGTTAATGACCGTTGGAGGCGACCTGTTAGAGCGACCTTGGAATGCTCTGCACCTACGCAAGTTTTATGCCTAAGGGAATTTTTGTAAATCATCTTCTGAAGAAAGTTATGAATGTACGATGGAGGTTTCAACAAACAATTTAACTCGGAAGCTCGGCGCAGCGAGAGCTCGCTTGATCTACAAAGTAGTCCGCCGTTGAGCGGACTAAAAACGAGACCGGGATCCTCAGAGGCAGCCAGTGGGCGACCTTGAGCTTCCCGGGGCAGTCCGCCGTTGTGCGGACTTAAAGCAAGACCGGGATCCTCAGAGGCAGCCAGTGGGCGACCTTGAGCTTCCCGGGGCAGTCCGCCGTTGTGCGGACTTAAAGCAAGACCGGGATCCTCAGAGGCAGCCAGTGGGCGACCTTGAGATTCCTGGGGAAGTCCGCTGCCTAGTGGACTCTAAACCTAACCAGGATCCTTCGCGTTCACCTGCCATGAACGGAAGCATCCTGGCATTGGCATACCCCTCTAAGGGCGAGCCCGCCGAACAGGATCATCGAGGGAAATTAACTAGGCAGGGGGCAGCTAGCACTTATTAGTTTCCTTTAAAAATAAAAATGGTTTAAGTCTCTGAGTGTAGGGAAGTTTTTGAAGTCTTTTGGTTCGCTTAAACGTTTTCCGGGCTCAGAGACTATTGAGTTTTTGCGAGCATGCCGAGTTTTTCGTTTGCATATACTTTAAAATAAAAAGGTTGAATCGAATTAGCTGCCTCGCCCGGGGTATCACTCTCGAGATCGCTGCGAACTCCTAGAGCGGACTCATAAGCAAGCGACACAGAGAAAGAAATGAATAAAGAGGCGAGCTCAAAAAGATATATTCTATTCATCACATTTATCATAAAGGTTACAACGGGGTTACAAAAGAGAGCCTAGGCTGGGCCAGCACCCGCGCCGTCGCCATCGCCGCGCTTCCTCTTTTTCGACCTTTCGGCTTTGTACTTCTCGATGGCATCGAGCGCGCCTTTCCGTAGGAGCTCGTCGAGCTGCGCCTGGAGGCGGCTTTGCTGAGAGCGGAGGTCTTGGAGATGCGTTTCCCTTAGAGACACGATCTCATCCCTAGAAGCCGCCACCTGACGTTGAAGCTCGAAGATTTCCTTTTGGGCGGCCTCTTCAGCTCGACGAGCCCCTTGCAGATCGGATAGGGCGCGGTCGCGGGCGTCCTCAACCGAAGCCAGCGTGGTGGTGAAGGTGGCGGCCCGCTGGCGCAGTTCATCAACCTCCGTGTTAGAGGAGGCGACCTGATGGCGCAGCCGGTCCACTTCAGCCCGCAGCTCGCCCGACCGGTCCATTTGGCGAATACGGTGGATGTGCTCGTCTACTCTCCTCTCCGAGTCATGGAGAGTGTCATCGTAGAGGGCGACAGTGTCCCCCGAGATGCCCGCGACCTCGTCGGCGAGAGCCCGGCTGACCCGCTCTACCTACGGAGAGGGAAAACAGTTAGTTAGAAATTAGAACAGGGGTTTTGGACAAAGAAGGATGAAGGAAATCTTACCTCGAGGAGTCTGTTGATGAGAGCGATGTAGGGAGTCCGGGCGAAAATGTTGCGCCCCAGGATCTCCCGCATAAAAAAGGGGGCACGCTCGGAGTCGCCTGAGGAGGAGCCCGCCTGGCTCATCACGGTAGGAGCAACCGGAGGAGGCACATCGACAGTGCAGAAGTAGGTCCTTAAATCTTTCTATGTATTTATAGAGAGCTTCACCTTCCAGTTGGTGAAACACATTCAAGGCCTGACGAATCGAGGCCGTCTTTTGTTTAGAATAGAATTTTCTATAAAAGAGCTCGAGTAGGCCTACCCAAGTAGTTATGGATCCAGCTTGTAAGGCATAAAGCCATGCTTTAGCCTTTTCTTTTAGCGAGAAGGGAAATAACCTAAGTTTGAGGTTTTCTTCGGACATATTATCGAATTTCATTGTTCCACATATGTCCTCAAATTCCCTCACATGTTGATATGGATTTTCCTGCTCCATTCCCCGAAAGACGGGAAGCATTTGGATTAAGCCAGATTTTAATTCAAATTTTGCATTAGTATTGGGTAAGGTTATGCAAGAAGGTTGTGTAGCCCTAGTGGGATACATATAATCCCCTAAGGTGATTGCTTGCGGCTGTTCCGCCATTTCTACGATGTTATTATAATCAATTCTAACTAATCGTTTTCCTACACGTGCCCAAACTGCGGACTGTGTGTCCAGATTAATGTGCCAATTAAGTAATAGTAGTTTAACTAATATAATGATATGCTAGTAAAGAAAACAAAGTACGTACTTTATCAGAATACTTATGCAAATAGAGAATCTACTATTATGCAATGCAGCACCCTAGCAAATGGTTTCTATCGATGCAAGGTTGAGTGTACACCTCAGACTGAGACACACATACAACTATAAGAGGTGTATGTGCCGAGCTGGCGACAACCTTACAAAGTTGCAATGCAATTCGATTATTTGATCTACGGTGAAAGTTTGCACATTAGCCGATTACCCTAATTACTACGGTTATTGAATCAGCAGGAATAAGCAATAGGAGTAATCAAACCCACTGACTGGAGAGGCGTGGGTAAGGATTTGAGTACTTACCTTGGCGATGCTTATGCAAGTTTTCCGTTGAGCGTGTAAGTACCTGAAAAGTAAAACACAATAAAAAATAAGTACTAAGAAGATAAAATACGAACGAGAATAACTAAAATTCTAATACTGACTTTTTTTTTTTTTCTTTTTAAAGCAAATAAAAACTAAACTTTAATAGTTTTCAAACTCAAGTCCCCGGCAACGGCGCCAAAAACTTGTTGTGATTTTAAATTGTTATACCGCAAGTGCACGGCGTCTATCTGATAGACAGTGGCAAATACGGGTCGATCCCACAGAGACTTGGATGAAAACTAATTAAAGGAAAGTTAAAGCTAATTAATTTTATATCTTAGTTTAAAAAGGTTGATTTTTTTGTGAAATTGTTTTATAACGGGAAATACGGAACGCAAAACTGAAAGCTAATTAAGATTGAGGGTGTAGTCTATATGGATGGATATTCTAAGCTCTAGAATCCGCACAAGTAGCGATCTAAACTATACTTTTAGATGATTTTCAAGATGTTCACGGAGATACGAAGTCAATCTATCTCCGTGGATGATATTCAATGGAGCACTATTATGATCACGAATGTAGTGATCTTCCTCGCTTTAATGGAATAAGCCAGAAATAATTCTCCGTAAAATTCGGAGTAATAACAGAAGCTAACACTATGTAATGATTCTCCGTAAAACTACTCGTAATGACGAAGAATAAAACTATGCGATAAACCTCTGTAGAACTCTGATAATAACGGAGAATAAAGCTAACTTATTACGGAAATTTTAATCAAGCATGAATGAGCAAAGATCACTTTATTTTCATTAAACGCACTAAAATATGAAAATCAAATAAGAGCATGGTTTAGATACGACTACAAGTCTTCATCCAGAACTTAGAACGGTGGTTTAGCCTCGCATGGCCATGTGGTCGTTGATGGCGGATATTCCTTTGCAGATGACGAACCCGGCGATGACGGCGGCGGCTTCGAGAGCGATGGACGTGGCTCGGAGGTGATGAAGAGGGTGATGATGGCTCCGAGGTGATGAAGATGGAAGATGGTGGAAGGTGGTTGGTGAGCAAAGTAGATGGCAGCCCTCCCCCCTTTCTTTGTTTCGGACCCCCCTTTATATAAGAGATGAGGAGCTTTTTAGGGTTCACGGGTTCAAGGAAGGAAAAAGATGACGTGAGAACTGGGTGCAAGGGGATGGGTGGAATGGACGGTTGTGATCAGTTTGGAAATAGATAAAGACGGTAGAGAGATAGAGGGAACGGGAGAGGGAGAGAAGTTCGGCTGGGTTGAGGGTTCCGGTTTTAGAAAGAGAGAGGAAAGAAAGAAACGGAAGAGAGCTGGCCGTTCGGTGGGTGAGATAGAGACGCACGAGAGATAGAGAGAGTAAATCCCGAGGCTTGGGTCGCGGAAGAGTTAGGGAGGAGAGAGAAAAGTCCGGATGAGAGATATGCTCGGGCTGTTTAAGGAAAGAGAGGGACCTAGAGAGAGAATCAAGGAGGGAAAGAGAGGGAAAGTAGGAAGAGAGAGAGAGAATCCCGGTGTGAGTGAGGTGGGTGCACGACCGAGCCGGGCTTTATACTTAAAGACCTATGGGAATGTGCGGCTTCGATTTAGACGGAAGAAGAGGTCATGAGAGATAATCGGGTTTGTGCGATTCGATCGAAGTCTTGGCCATGGCGGGTCTACGGGCGACTTTGTATATAGACGGTTGCGATGGGTACGATGGTGAAATAAGAAAAGTAGGGAATGGCCAACTTGGGTTGGTTAATGGGTTCAAGAGCAATAGAGTCACGTGGAAGGCTTGGTCACCCACTTAACATCATCCGCATTCATCATCGGTCCGTCAGAAATGTCCGCATCCGGCCTGTACAACTTCCATCGCATTGCCGTGAGAATATCCATTGCTTGATCATAACGCTCTTGAGCTGACTGCATCAATAACCGGATCAATTCCCTGAAAATCACACATGAAATGACGTCCATAAGATTCCAATATGCGATTATCGACAAAAGAATAATTTAGATTATCAGACAGTATAACTATCATGCATGATATGTATGAGAGTGAACCAATATGCCGTTGGGTTCGTATGAGAGTCTACTATATCGTGGTGTAAAGAAACTCATGCAGTTTACGTGTATTATGAAAGTTTTACGTAGCAAAGTGACGCTATGTGCATGATAAAGAAAGGATAATTCGCACCAAATGGACGCTCATCAGTACTCTAGATGCAAACAGGTATGCCTACTCATCGGGAGATAGAAAGATCCAGATTACTAAGGGATCACTGGTGGTGATGAGAGGAGAGAGGCAGGTGAATAATCTGTATAGATTGTCTGAAAGTACAGTCTTGGGTGGAGTGGCAGTCTCCACTAACGTCGGTTCAGAGTGAGATTCGGCTTTGCTTTGGCATCAAAGGTTGTGCCACATAAGTGAAAAGGGGCTGCAGGAACTACACAGAAGGAAGCTGCTGAAGGATGTAGGCGAGTGCAAGTTGGAGTTGTGCCGATCATGCATCATGGGGAAAACAGTCTAAGGTTTCGTTCAAGTTGGCTTCTATTGAGAAAAGGGCGAAAGGCGCTCTTGACTACATTCACCTTAATGTTTGGGGACCAGCTCCGACTTGTTCGCACGGTGGAGCTCGGTACTATGTTACGTTCCTGGATGATTACTCCCGAAAGGTTTGAGTCTACTTCATGCGCGAGAAGTTTGAGGTGTTTATAAATTCAAAGCTTGGAAGGCATAGGTGGAAAACCTGATGAAGAGGAAGATCAAGTACTTGAGGAGCGATAATAGAGGTGAATACAAGGATGGAAGGTTCATCAAGTTCTATCGACAGGAGAGCATTGGCAAGCACTTCACGGTAAAAAAGACCCCTCAGCAGAATGGCACTGCAGAAAGGATGAACATGACTCTCATGGAGAAAGAGAGGTGCATGCGAGTGCATGCAAATCTGCTTGAGTCCTTTTAGGCAGAGTCGGTTAACCATGCATGCTATTTGGTTAATCGATCTCCCTCGAAGCTACTGGAATTCAAGTGTGCCGAGGAGGTATGGTTTAGAAAAGACATGGACCTTTCCGCGTTAAAGGTGTTCGGATGCAAGGCATTCACTCTTATCCCGAGCGATGAGAGGAACAAGTTGAAGCCAAAGTTGCTGGAGTGCCTATTCTTGGGCTTTAAACGAGGTGTGAAGGGCTACAAGTTATAGGATCCGAAGAACCGGAAGATAATCGTCAATAGAGATGTTATCTTTGATGAGACGACCATGCCTATGGTAAAGGCAAAGGCTGATATGGCAAAATCTAGTCAGGGAGAGAAGACTGCTACAGAGGTTCCAGTTATCTTGACAGATATAGGTGAAGCAGTCAGCGTATCCGGGGGTGATATGGATGAGCAGCAGCAGATGGAGACACCAGTGGAGACTCAGGTGGAGGCTCCAGTACAGGCTCAGGTGGAACCTACAGGCACGGCCTTGAGAAAGTTGAAAAGGTCCATCAAACCGCCTCAAAGATACAGTTGGGATGATGAGGCCTGCTATGCCTTCATCATCAGTGAAGATGATCTAGCAAGCTATGATGAGGCTTCAGCGAGCAGTAAAGGGCAAGGCTGGATGAAGGCGATGATCGAAGGATGAGACGAGCAGTCTCCATAAGAACTTCATCTGGGAGTTAGTTCCGAGGCCCAAGCGAAAGAAGATCATAAGTTCTAGGTGGGTTCTCAGGAAGAAGAAGTATGCATAATGAAGACCCAAAGTTCAAGGCACGTTTGGTTGTAAAGGGGTTCGCTCAGTGGGAAGGAATTGACTATTAGGAGATCTTCTCTCCTGTAGTCAAGCATATATTTATTAGACTGCTACTGGCTCAGGTTGCTCATCATGATATGAAGCTAGAACAGATGGACGTGAAGACGACGTTTCTTTTTGGGGATCTCGATAAGGAGATCTATATGTCCCAGCCGGACGGGTTCATTGAAGAAGGCAAGGAGAACCATGTGTGCAGACCGAAGAAGACAATCTATGGACTCAAGTAGTCACTGAGACAGTGGTACAAGCGCTTTGACTCGTTCATGGTACAGGTCGATTACTCGAGAGGGATGTATGACTGTTGCATCTATACTCACACCTTTGAGGATGGAGAGGCTGTGATATTGATGCTCTATGTCGACGATATGCTCACCGTATGTCGTGATAAGAGCAAGATAGTCAAACTCAAGAAGATGCTGAATAGGGAGTTCAAGATGAAGGATCTCGGGAATGCAAGGAAGACTCTCGACATAGAGATCAGGAGGGACAGAAAGGCCAGAAAGCTCTGGTTATCTCAAGGAACCTATATCCGAAAGGTTCTTGAGAGGTTTGAGATGAAGGATGCAAAGCCAACTTCTACTCTATTGGCTTCGCACTTTGTTCTAAGCAAGAGGTAGTGTCCTACTATGGAGAAGGAGATCCAGGAGATGCAGAAGACACCGTACGCCAGTACGGTAGGATATCTGATGTATGCGATGGTTTGCACGAGGCAGGATCTGGCACAGGCCATGAGCGTCGTGTCCAGATTCATATCAAATCCAGGGAAGGTTCATTGGCAAGCAGTCAAGTGGATCTTGAGGTATTTAAAGGGCAGTGCAGAAAAAGGGATCTTATTTTCCAGATAGAAGGAAGACATCAGTATCATGGGATATTCTGATTCAGACTATGCAGTGGATCTTGACAGGAGAAGGTCTACCACAGGATATGTATTCACATGTGGAGGAGTACCGATCTCCTGGAGGTCTATACTACAGTCGGTGAAGGTGCTCTCCACTATCGTGGCAGAGTATATGGCTCTAACAGAAGCTGCAAATGAGGCTATCTGGTTGAAGGGCCTAGATGACGAATTGGGACTGAGTCAGAACTCAGTTACGGTACAGTGCGATAGTCAGAGTGCTATTTGTTTGGCGAAGAATCTGGTCTTCCATGCAAGGACGAAGTACATAAACATTAGGTATTACAGGATCAGGGACTAGCTGAAGGATGGTGAGATCGAGGTAGAGAAGGTTCACACGGATGAAAACGCTTCAGATTTTCTCACGAAGCCAGTTACTAGGGAGAAGTTTGAGCATTGCTCAAACTTGCTCCAACTTATCTCCTGCTAACGCAGTGGAGAGCAACTCGCCACCTGAGGTGCGATGGAGGCGAGTTGAGACTCGCCAAGGTGGAGATTCGCTAAAATAGGAGCATTGGCTGAAAGTTCACTAAATGGAGTTTATCGAAGTTTGGCTCAATTTCAGCGAAGACGGAGCACGAAAAGGAGGCTCGAAGCGGCAGCTATGGGTGTGCCTATAAGAGGTCTGGCGCCCTGGGTGCCAGGTGTGTGGCACCCAGTGACTGACGAGCGCCACCTCCTCGGGTTAGTGCATAGTGTATGGCGCCCAGGTCGCCACTCTCCAGGTTGGTGGCACCCTAGGCGCCCTGGCACTAGATTTTCGGTGTTTTTTATCGGTGTTCCAGGGTTGGCACCACTGGGCGCCAGGCATGATCCGTAAGCGGGTTGAACTCGCGGACGCACGGATTTGTGGGGTTTAAATAGGGTTTTAACCCTAGTTTTTTTGTAAGTTGTTGTCATTGTGTTTGACGGCTCGTTTTAGGGTCTTTCTTCGGGCTTCTTACCTGTGTTTGAGAAACGAAGAAGACTGTGGATCTTGCAAGGAGATTGATCTCCATGAGATCCAGTGGAGCGAGGAAGAAGAAGGGATTGTAATCTTCAAGTTGTAATTCCATTGCTCCAAGAGCGGTGACCGACACCCGCAGAGGTAAGGATTTCCAAACTACGTGAACAAATCTCTTTGTGTCGTGTGGATTGTTTCTTTGCTCTATTCTCTCTATGATTGTTGCATCGTTCTTGGTGGATTTGATCATTCTCTTCGGATCGTCAGAGATCTGAAAACCCTAGTTCGCTTCTGCAAGCGTGAGGTGGCGGATCAAGACCTCATTTGAGGTGTTCCGCGCCAACACTAGATCGCTTCCGCGAGCGTGAGACGGCGGACCGTTCCCCCCTCCCTCTCTCTTTCCACTCAAGCAATTGTTCTCTCTCTCTCTCTTTTTCTGTGTGTGCGCACGTACGTACACACACATGGGGTGTTTTTGGTTTTATAAGCACGGGTTGAGATCGGGCCAAACAACTTGTTAGAGACTTAATATGGTGGCTAGATCGCCGCTTAATGACCAGAGTCGAACTCCCAAAGGTGGGTTCAGACCAATGTTTTCAAAACCGGACCTGGAAGGCGAAACAAAAAGACATCCGGTCTGATCTAAACTGATTCAAAACATTGGTTCAACCGTTTGAACCGCATAAGAAATGGATATTTTAAAATAGATACTTAATAAAAATAATAATTCCTTGGTTAAAAAGGCATATTCATAGGCCTTTAGACCATATGTTTCAATACCTAACCATTCAGCTTTTACCAAAAATATTATATATTTTTATTTTTGATAGAATTTTACAAATGAACCGGTTTATTCAAAGACCGAACAGAAACAAGCTCCGGTTCCGATCCAAAACAGTCGAACCGTCCGGTCAGGTTTTCAAAACATAGGTTCGGACTTCGGATCAAATAAAGTACGAATCCGGAACCCTGTCAATCGGTTGACCATGCAGTCAACGTTGGTGGACGCGGTAACGGCCGTATTCGAGCTCCCGAACAGCACGGGCCCACTTCACTGCCTTTCGCGGCGCCAGAAAAGATTTAATAATCCGATCAGCCACCACGTGCCAACAAGTCATCCGGCGGCGGCCCATCGCATCTGAACCGGAGAAAGCCGTCGGATCCCACGCTCTATCCATTGAGAGCTCGCACGTGTCTACATCCCACCATCTATATATTCTTCCAAAGGCAACCCATTCCCTCATCAGTCATCACCATCAAGAGAGAGAGAGAGATGGCTGATATTCTCACCCTCCGTTTCTTCGTCTTGCTCCTCCTTGTATCCACCTCCGTCCCTCTCCTTGTCTCCTCCACCCGCTGCCACAAAGACGACAAGAAGGCCCTCCTCTCCTTCATCGACGCCTTCGGCCCCGCCGCCCGCTTCCCCACGTGGACCGCCAACAAGAGCTGCTGCGAGTGGCGCGGCATCACGTGCGACGTCGGCGCCGGCCACCGCGTCACCGGCCTGTCCATCCTAGACGATGCCGCCCTGCGGGGGCCCATCCCCCCGGCCGTCGGCGACCTCCCCTTCCTCACGGTCCTCGACCTCTACCAGCTCCCCAATCTCGTGGGCCCCATCCCTCCCCAGATCGCCAACCTCAGGAGCCTCGAGTTCCTGACCATCAGCCGGACCAACGTCTCCGGCGCCGTCCCCGCCTTCATCGGTGACCTCCCCTCCCTCGGGCGGCTCGACCTGTCCTTGAACAACCTGTCCGGGCCCATCCCGGCCGCCCTCGGCCGGCAGGCGAGCCTCAACACCATCTACCTGAACGACAACCGCCTCAACGGGGCCATCCCGGCCTCCCTGCTACAGAAGGCGAAGGACGCCTACCTCATTCTCTCCAACAACGAGCTGGCGGGGCCGATCTCGGTGGCCTTCGGGGGGGTCGACTTCGCCCACATCGACCTGTCGGGCAACCGGCTCACCGGCGACGCGTCGTTCCTGTTCGGGCGGTCCAAGGGGAACTTGCAGCAGGTGGTGCTGTCGAGCAACCGGCTGGAGTTCGATCTGACGGCCGTGGAGTTCCCGGCGGAGGAGCTGAGCGTGGTGTCCCTGGAGGAGAACATGATCACCGGGAGCATCCCGCCGCAGATCGCCACGCTGAAGATGCTGCAGTACTTCAACGTGAGCTACAACCGGATGTGCGGCGAGATCCCGAGCGGCGGGAATATGGGGCTCTTCGACCAGTCCTGCTACGTCCATAACAAGTGCCTCTGTGGACCGCCGCTCACACCATGCAAGTGATTGACAAAAGGAGCTGTTGTGCTAATATTTCAAATGTTAGGGTCCGATTTGGAACAAAATAAACTACAGGGGGTTAAGTGTTTTTCATCTAAACTTTAGGAGGGGAGTGTAATTTACCCTAAATTAATATTTGCGCTGATAGTGGGCGGTGGATGGTTGTAGGATGGCAAGCGGTGGTGGTGGGTGGACCATAGCGGAGGAAATTGGTGGTGGTGGTGGTGGATGGACGATGGTGATGGTTGCTGGGCGGTGGGCAACGATGGTGGAGGTGGTTGGGCGGTTGTGGTGGAGGTGGGTTGTAAGCGGTGGTGCATGGTCGTGGGTGGACGATGGTAATGGAGGTGGGCAAAGTGGGTGGGGGCGGTGGAAGATTAGTGGGCGGTGGTCGTGGCTAGGCAATGGGTAACGGTGGTGATGGTGGCTAGGTGATGAGCAACGGTGTTAGAGGTGGGTGGTAGTGGTGGAGGTGGGTGGTGGAACGTTGTGGGTGGTAAGCGGTGGTGGGGGCGGCCGGTGACAGTGGTAGTAGGCAATAGTGGTTGAAGTAGGTGGTGGTTGGGCGTTGGGTGGCAATGGTGGTGGCTGGGTGTGATCAGTGGCGGAGCCAGGAATTAATTCACTCCAGTGGGGACGATCTTGTTTGGTTTTAAAATTTTTATCCAATTTCTACCAAAAAAAGATTTGAATTGACTACAAAAATACTTTGCCTTCAGTTTATAAGCACACAAAAATCTTCCATAAAAAAAACATTATACAAAAAATCGTGCATAACTAGAGAGAGAGAGAGAGAGAGAGAGAGAGAGAGAGAGAGAGAGAGAGAGAGAGAGAGAGAGAGTAGGGTTTCGGCTGGCACTATAGGCAAGTCGCACTTGCCGGCCGCTGGCTTCGGGCAGAGGATGGCTGAAGTGGACAAAGACGGAGTCTCAAAAAATACAATTCGAGCTGTGAGATTGTGCGAGGATACCACAAAGTAGTCATAGGATGAACGAGAGGGACCAACGATGAGTTTTTTTGAGGTAAATTGCACTTTACCCACTTAAAATTAGCTCAAAAACACGTTAACCCCTTAGTTTATTTTATTACAAATGGCTGGCAAAAGTTTGAAATGTTGGCACATTACACCCTTTTGTCAACTACTTGAATTTTCTCATTTGGTAATGTTTATATGACCAAACCTGAATTGAAGTGGGGGTGTAGTTTTTAAACTATAGGGGGTTAAGTGTCTTTGAACTATACTTCACGGGGGCAAAGTGTACTATATTTATTGTGTTTTTTTTTTTTTTTTTGACAAACCAGACCCATGAAGTGTGATGGCCTAGTGCTCAGTGTTTTGTGTTAATGCCGATGGACTGAGCCCACCGTCACATCATTGGTCTGGATTGTCAATGTGTTTGTTGACTGAGATTGTACAAAATACTTAAAGAATAAAATAATAAAGTGTCGACAATATTATTGTTACAAAAGATTGGAAGCTCTCACCTAGATTACATTCGGAATGACCTTATAAAAATTCACAGTGATTTATATCAACAAATACTTGATAGTAGAAACACTGTTGAGAGTCGATGTACGAATATCGGGAAAAGAGTAGTGCTCCCGCCATCGTTCATAGGAGGACCAAGAGATATACATGCATCATCGTTATTTCGATAACATGACTTTGGTCCAGAAAATAGGCAAACTTAATAAATTTTTTACTATAACTTGCAATCCATCTTAGCCCAAAATTCTCATGGAATTGTGAGATAGTCCTTACTTCTAAATTTAGTATTTGTTTTACTAAGAGCCAAAATCTTTAAAGGACTAGCAATATCTATTTTCACGATTTAGTATTCTTTAGTGTTTCATATCCATACCTTATTTATTATAGAAAGCTTCACCAAATGAGCACGTGTGACACATGTGCCCCTTGATTCTTAACAACTATGTGTGCCGTACCAGCATTGTCCCTAGCCAGTTAATTTGGTAGCCCCAATTCTATCGTGAAGTGGGTCAGGTGGTTTTCCCAGTGTTTGTTTTTCCATTGCCATCCGCAAAACTTCTCTACCACCTCAAACACTTGCCTCTTTGCTGCCTCATTCTCCAACATTCCCTCCCCACCGTAATCATGGGTGAGTAGGGAGGAACCTCCGACAGTTTGTTGAACTGAATCAAGTAGCCTCGGTTCTAGTGCTTTAAATTCAACCCCCTTTTCATCCTAGTTGCTTGAACCTGGGCGGGAAATCAGTGATGGGTCCACGGAGGCAATCTATGTTGTCCTCGGGTGGTCTGATGGGGGCGGTGAGGATGGAGTCACATAGACTAGCTTGAGGATGTGACCGTACGAGGTGCCAAAGGTGCGAAGTAGTTCAAGTTGGCATTACAGAGGATGAGAAGGAGATGGTAGTCATTGGGAGAAATGATATATTGACAGGATGGGGGTTTCAGGAGGAAAGGGGAACAAATTAATTTCTTTTTGGGAGAGAAAGGGAGAGTCAAATCCATCTAAATTTTATATTAAAAAAAAAGAAACAAATGTATTATACCAAGATCCCCCCCGCATCCATGAAGTCGCATCCCTTATCTACCTTACTAAGGGTAGATTTCTGATTTTCTAGTTTTTATCAAAATCCTTAACATAGTCATCAATTTTTAATTTGTAGATCTGAATGATGAGGTACATCATGCACATAATGTTGTAACTTAAATCTTAAATGAATTATCTGGCTCACTGAAGTCTTGAGGATATAATTTATCAACTAGACTCTAATATCATCATTTTTGAATAACTTTAAGATTAAGGATGAGCTAAGAATAAGAAGTTCCATTATATGATCACTGAATATACTATTCAACTCTTGCAACTATGGATTTATGCAATAATATATATTTCCACTTGATAATAATGTTGAACTGTAATGTGATCTTTTTGATTGCTTGCCCAAACTTGATTTGTAATATAAACAACCATTCAAATTAGGAATTTTAATATTGTGTCCTTTACAAAATGACAACCATTTCAAGCAGGATTATAATCATCATATCTCAGCGTTTGAACAAGTGATTTTATGGTATAGACCAAAAATCATAGCGTTAAGAATATCTTGAGACTTGACATTACAGAAATTGACATAGATCATCGGTAATTCTCATAATTTTCCTTATAAGATATAGTATGAAGATGAACCCAAAAGATGTTATTGCATTATAAGATATATTTGTGTCCTCATGCATGTTGAAAATACATTGATCCATCATTTATGATATTTTCATAACAAAACATATTGCATTATAATATTTTCAACAAATTATAAACTTTTTTAATAAAAGTCCCCTCAAGTATGTTTAGTCCATTGTAAAGTGTCAATTTGATTAAAGTCTCTTCCAAACTCGAGTTTATTAATCACTAGCAAACATGAGATTTCAGCAGCTTGTAGCTCATCATGTGTTTGTAAGATGCACCAACAATGTTTATGATAAATATTAATTTAGAGAATAATTGATCCATAGACATAACATTCCTAGATGATGTAACTAATGCAAGTTAAAAAGAATGTGCTAAGTAGTGAATTTAATGTGCATATAAATATTCATGTAGAAACAAAGTTTGCAATCAATTCCATTCGTCGTGCATACATATATATTACTAGAACCATCAAATTGTTGGACCCGAATGCTTTCAAGGCTAAAATTATGACGAGAACAAACAATTGATATCATATTTTTTAGAGTTAATGCTATTGTATCAGACACGTGGTGCCGAGACGCCAAAGCCTGCCTCGGACTTTGTCTTCGATTGCCAAGGTTGTCTCCTTGGGCCGAGACGATGTCGACGTCTCGGACTTCGTCAGGTGATGAAGCCTGTCTCGGACTTTGCATTCGACTGCTAAGGCTGTCTTCTTGGGCCAAGACGATGTCGACGTCTCGGGCTTCGTTAGACGCTAAGGCGGCAAAGCCTACCTCGGATTTTGTCTTCGAATGCCAAGGTTATCTCCTTGGACCAAGACGATGTCGATGTCTCGGGCTTTGTCTGTTGCCGAGCCGGTGGAGCTTGCCTCGAGCTTTGCTTTCGAATGCCAAGGCTGTTACCTTGGGCCAAGACGATGTAACCATCTCGGGCTTTGTTGAACGATGGGGGTTAGAATTTGGAGTACTCAGCATACTGCCTTTGTATCAGTCGGACTTAGACGAAACGCCGTATCAGTCGAACCTATGTCAGGGTCACGTAGCTTTTTACCGTTAGTGGTTAGTCGGCCATGTCGTAACGCGAACCAAACTAATTGTGGCGAGCACTAGTACATATGCCCTTACGTAACAACGGGAGCATATGGTGATGCCAATGATTCAGAGTACTTAGCGTGGTGCAGTTGTATCGGTCGGACTTGGGCGAAGCACCGTTTCAGTCAAACCATATTTATTATTCTTTTTCAAAGCTATTTATTCAAATGACATATCAACAATATCCTTTTCTATATTGTTTTTCAGTTTTGCATGCAAAATGCTTAAAGATTGGAAGCTCTCACCTAGATTACATTCGGAATGACCTTATAAAAATTCACAATGATTTATATCAACGAATACTCGATAGTATAAACACTGTTAAGAGTCGACGTACGAATATCGAGAAAAGTGTAGTGCTCCCTCCATCGTTCATAGGAGGACCAAGAGATATATATGCATCATCATTATTTCGATAACATGACTTTGGTCCAGAAAATAGGCAAACTTAATAATTTTTTTTACTATAGCTTGCAATCCAATTTGACCCAAAATTCTCATGGAATTGTGAGATAGTCCTTACTTTTAAATTTAGTATTTGTTTTACTAAGAGCCAAAATCTTTAAAGAACTAGCAATCTCTATTTTCACGATTTAGTATTCCTTAGTGTTTCATATCCATACCTTATTTATTATAGAAAACTTAACCAAATGGGCACGTGCGACACATGTGCCCCTTAATTCTTAACAACTAAGTGTGCCATACCAGCATTGTCCTAGGCCAGTTAATTTGGTAGCCCCAATTCTATCGTGAAGTGGGTCAGGTGGTTTTCCAAGTGTTTGCTTTTCCATTGCCATCTACAAACCTTTTCTACCACCTCAAACACTTGCCACTTTGCTACCTCGTTCTCCAACATTCCCTCCCCGCCGTAATCATGGGAGAGTAGGGAGGAACCTCTGACAGTTTGTTAAATTGAATCAAGTAGCCTCGGTTCTAGTGTTTTAAATTCAACCCTCGTTTCATCTTAGTTGCTTGAACCTGGGCGGGAAATTGGTGATGGGTCCACGGAGGCAGTCTATGTTGTCCTTGGGTGGTCTGATGGGGGCGGTGAGGATGGAGTCACATGAGACTAGCTCGAGGGTGTGGCCGTACGAGGTGCCAAAGGTGCGAAGTAGTCCAAGTTGGCATTACAAAGGATGAGAAGGAGATGATAGTCATTGGGAGAAATGATGTATTGACAGGATGGGGGTTTCAGGAGGAAAGTGAAACAAATTAATTGCTTTTTGGGAGAGAATGGGATAGTCAAATCCATCTAAATTTTATATTAATAAAAAGAAGAAACAAATGTATTATACTAAGCTCCCCCCCCGCATCCATGAAGTCGCATCCCTTGTCTACCTTACTAAGAGTAGATTTATGGTTTTCTAGTTTTTATCAAAATCATTGATATAGTTCAGCAATCATCATCAATTTTTAATTTGTAGATCTGGATGATGAGGTACATCATGCACATAATGTTGTAACTAAAATCTTAAATGAATTCTATGGCTCACTGAAGTCTTGAGGGTAGAATTTATTAACTAAACTCTAATATCATCATTTTTGAATAACTTTAAGATTAATAATGAGCTGAGAATGAGAAGTTCCATTATATGTTCATTGAATATACTATTCAACTCTTGCAACTATGGATTTACTGCAATAATATATATTTCCACTTGATAATAATGTTAAATTGTAATGTGATCTTTTTGATTGTGTGCCCGAACTTGATTTGTAATATAACAACCATTCAAATTAGGAATTTTAATATTGTGTCATTTACAAAAATGACAACCATTTCAAGTAGAATTACAATCATCATATCTCAGGTTTTGAACGAGTGATTTTATGCTATAGACCAAAAATCATAGCATTAAGAATATCATGAGCCTTGACATAACAGAACTTGA
This sequence comes from Chamaelirium japonicum, assembly GCA_947650365.1. NCBI lineage: Eukaryota > Viridiplantae > Streptophyta > Magnoliopsida > Liliales > Melanthiaceae > Chamaelirium > Chamaelirium japonicum. The sequence continues at coordinate 17,468,093 of OX393550.1, read as the reverse complement.
CTTAGATCATCGGTAATTCTCATAATTTTCCTCATAAGATATAGTATGAAGATGAACCCAACAGATGTTATTGCATTATAAGATATAGTTGTGTCCTCGTGCACGTTGAAAATACATTGATCCATCATTTATGATATTTTTCATAACAAAACATATTGCATTATAATATTTTCAACAAATCATAAACTTTTTTAATAGAAGTCTCATCAAGTATCTTTAGTCCATTGTAAAGTGCCAATTTGATTAAAGTCTCTTCCAAACTCAAGTTTATTAATCACTAGCAAACATTAGATTTCAGCAGCTTATAGCTCATCTTGTGTTTGCAAGATGCACCAACAATGTTTATAATAAATATCAATTTAGAGAATAATTGATCCATAGAAATAACATTCCTACATGTTGTAACTGTTGTAGCTCGTGTGTCCTGAGTATGGATTTTCTGTATTAACATTAATAAAGATAACTTTGGTTATTGTTTTAATTAGAATACTACTTTGGTGTATATTAATTCATATATAATAAAGGACCCTAGAGAATATAGTAGGCCACTGAGGTGCACGATGGATCCATGCTTGGGAGACCCAGTGGATCGGTTTTGCGTAGACCTAGAACTAGTTCATAACTTTGGTGATGCCGATCGCTTCATCGAGAATAAGTTGTTGGCAGGTAGAGAATATGGTGAAGTCTCCGTTATGGGAACGTGGGATTTCCATTCACCTGACCAAGCACGATGATCGTGTTGAACATGAACCAAGACAGTGCACAGTTCAGTCATTCAAACACTGGGGCATAAACCATCTTACTACTATAGATAATCTGCCCTTAACCCTGAGGGACCATGTATACTGAGCCAACTAGTTGAGTGATGCTTTGATATGCCAACGTGTGCGGACCTACCATAATCTAATACCACGGTACGTTGGGTTACTCGGCTATCACTAGAGTGGCATGCAATCCCTACAGGTTATCCAACGTCTAGTGTTGGATGGATACGTTTTGATGAGTTAATCTGTCCGTCCATACAATTAACTCAAGCCTGGTGGTTGTTAGTATGGCTGACATTGTTCCGGATGCTAGGTATAGCATCGAAAGGTGTGAGTGTTATAGATGATAAGTCATCAAATCCTAGTTAGATGATCGATCGGGGTCTGATGGTGCTCCCCACCGCTCGAGTCGAATCATAGCACCAGTAATAGGAGGGACTAAGGATTATCAGAGTATAATAAAGACCATGGTTATGAGGAAATAATATAAATTTAGGATCACTAAAGTTTAACTCGTGTCTCACTTTGCGTGGCTAAACGGGTTAATCGGATTAGGGCCGATTAACTGAACTTTCAGCATGTCACCGGAACAGTTAATCAGGGATCAGGTTGAAGTTAGAGATCTTGAACTTTGAAGGTTCTACCCTGTCGTTGCGTGTAGGAATTATTCCCCGACCTGGTTGGACACGTTGGATGCGAAGTAGCACAATGGAGTGTAAGCATGAACCCTAAGACCTTAATTCATATATGTTAAGGGCAATAGAGGTATTTTGGTAAATACTAAAATATGGTTCAGAACATATTGAATATGGATCTTAAAATGAGTGTAATAATTTTAGAAGCTCATAGACACTGACTGAACTCAATTCCATGTAGCGCACCTCACTCTATCTCTCTTACAATGTTCCCCTTTTGTGAGGGCGTTCTTGTCCAGGCTTCACGAGAGTAAGTAAAACCCTAAAAATTGCCCCCCCCCCTCCCCCCCCTCCTACCCTCATCCCTATATCTAAGGGGCTGGCCCTAGCATGCATAAATCACTAGGGGGTCGGCCTTATAAGAGGAATAGGGAGAGAGGAGGTCGGCCCTAAACTCTCCCCTCTCAAGAAAAACCGACCCCCTCTTCTCTCTCCCTCTTTTGGTTACAGCCAAGGAAGAAAGAGGAAGAAGAAGGAGGAAAAAAGGAGAAGGAAGAAGAGAGAAAGAGAAGGAGGAGACATCTCGGCTCGCCATCGTCTTCGTAACGTAATCCTCCGTCGACTTGTAGTCCTTGCACTTAGAGATAGGACTTCGAGGATTTCTTTCTTCACAAATGACAAGGTGCTATCCGATAGCTTCCCTCGCGATTCATGTGTGGTTCATCATTATTTTATTTTCTTCGGATCAAAGATCCATAAGGTATGATGAATCTAAACACCTAACTAGATGCATGTATGTATTCCGTAGATCATAGTATGCCTCTAGGGTATCCACACATATGCTAAGAACATAGATTCACATGTAGATTGTTTGAAAGATAGATTGTAATGAAACATACACCATGAGATCCTTGGATCTATCTTTTGCTTCTACTGCGACTCTAATAATAGGATTCAATTCCAATAATAGGTATCAGAGCACGCTTCGGTGTATGTTTTATACATGAATTCGAGAAAACATCGTGTGGATATATGATTACATATGTTTTCGTCAGGGTTCGATGTAGATTATGCATATGGATTGTGCTATGTACTGTCTTTTTGTAGGTACCGTGCTGAATAATAATCTGTGATTGCACGCCCCCGGGGGTCGGACCCCAAATTTATTTTTGCATTGATTATTATTATGTATGCAGTTTTTAAGGTTCTAGATGGGCGAGGTTGGATGTTGACCACCCTCGGTTCCATTGTCATGCATCTAGGATTGTTTCTTTTTCTTTCTAGCAAAATTGTACACGAACAAACACTTGCTCGGAGCGTGTCAGTTTTTCAATCACAGGAAAAAGGAGATAAGCGATCCAAGAAACTATATCCACTGTTCGGGCAAGCGGTACTATAGAGTGTAAGGACCTAGCAAAGGCATACACGTTGGCGATGATCAGGATCATCATCAGGAAATCATGCATAACAGAAGAATATGATATCTTGACTGTGCTATTCAGGTTCAGGGGTCGGACCCTGGACTTGATTTAGTTTGGATGTTTTTTATGTTATGTTCTTTACTTAGTGTTTAGAGAACCCCAATGATAATTTGTTTATCAGTTTTGCTTATGAGTTAGTCTCTAAATCAAGATTAGGGTTAGTACTTAGCTTATGGATTTATCGTTGTCTCACTTTTTTAATAGAAGTCCCATCAAGTATCTTTAGTCCATTGTAAAATGCCAATTTGATTAAAGTCTCTTCCAAACTCAAGTTTATAAATCACTAGCAAACATGAGATTTCAGCAACTTGTAGCTCATCATGTGTTTGCAAGATGCACCAACAATGTTTATAATAAATATCAATTTAGAGAATAATTGATCCATAGAAATACATTCATGAATATTGTAACTAATGCAAGTTAAAAAGAATGCACTAAGTACTGAATGTAATATGCGTATAAATATTCATGTAGAAACAAAGTTTGCAATCAATTCCATTCGTTGTGCATATATATATATATATATATATATATATATATATATATATATATATATATATATATATATATATATATATATATATATATATATATATATATATATATATATATATATATATATATATATATATATATATATATATATATATATATATATATATATATATATATATATTACTAGAACCATCAAATTATTGGACCCGAATGCTTTCAAGGCTAAGATTATGACAAGAATGAACAATTGATATTATATTTTTTAGAGTTAATGCTATTGTATCAGATACGTGGTGTCGAGGTGCCGAAGCCTGCCTCAGATTTTGTCTTCGATTGCGAAGGTTGTCTCCTTGGGCCGAGACGACGTCGACATCTCGGACTTCATTAGGAGACGAAGCCTGCCTCGGACTTTGTCTTCGACTGTCAAGTTTGTCTCCTTGGGCCGAGACGATGTCGATGTCTCGGGCTTCGTTAGGCGCTAAGGAGGCAAAGCCTACCTTGGACTTTGTCTTCGAATGCCAAGGTTGTCTCCTTGGGCCGAGACAGTGTTGACGTCATGGGCTTTGTCTGTTGCCAAGGCAGCGGAGCCTGCCTCGAGCTTTGCTTTCAAATGCCAAGGCTGTTACCTTGGGCCGAGACGATGACGCTGTCTTGGGCTTTGTTGAACGATGGGGGTTAGAATGGAGTACTCAGCATACTGCCTTTGTATCAGTCAGACTTAGGCAAAGTGTCGTATCAGTTGAACCTATGTCGGCGTCACGTAGCTTTGTATCGTTGCAGGTTAGTCGGCCGTGTCGCAACTTGAACCAAACTAACTATTACGAGGCACTAGTACATGTGCCCTTACGTGACAACGGGAGCATATGCGACGCTAATGATTAAGAGTACTTAGCGTGGTGACTTTGTATCGGTTGAACTTAGGCGAAGTGATGTTTCAGTTGAACCTATTTTAGGGTCACATAACTTTGTACTGTTGCTGGTTAGTTGGCCATGTCACAACGCGAACTGAACAAACTACGACGAGGCACTAGTATATATGCCCTTACATGACAACTAGAGCATGTGCGACGCCAATGATTTGGAGTACTCATAGTGGTGCCTTGTATTAGTTAAACTTAGGCGAAGCACCGTTTTAGTAGAACCTATGTCGGGGTCACATAGTTTTGTACCATTGCAGGTTAGTTGGCCATGTCGCAACGCGAACCAAACTAACTATGGCGAGACACTAGTATATGTGCCTTATGTGACAACGAGAGCATGTGCAACACTAATGATTCAGAGTACTTAACATGATGCCTTTGTATCGGTTGGACTTAGGTAAAGCATCGTTTTAGTTAAACCTACGTCAGGGTCACATAGCTTTGTACCGTTGCTGGTTAGTCGACCGTGTCACAATGCGAACCGAACTAACTATTGGGAGGCACTAGTTCATGTGCTTTTACGTGACAACGAGAGCTAGCATGTGCGACGCCAATGATTCGGAGTACTTAACGTGGTGCCTTTGTATCGGTCTGACTTAGGCAAAGTGCCATTTCAATCGAACCTACGTTGAGGTCACATAGCTTTGTACCATTGCAGGTTAGTCAGCAGTGCAACACGAACCGAAGAAATTGTGACGAGGCAGTAGTGCATATGCCCTTACATGACAATGGGAGCATATGTGACGCCAATGATTCGGAGTACTCGGCGTGGTGCCTTTGTATCGGTTGGACTTAGGCAAAGCACTATTTTAGTTGAAACTATATCAGGGTCACGTAGCTTTATACTGTTGCAGGTTAGCTAGCCGCGTCATAACGCGAACCAAACTAACTATGGCGTTGAGTAGAAGTTGAGATAGAATTTGATAGTCTTTGATAGAACTTGAAGTAGCTGTCATTTTATGGATAACTCAGAAGATGTTACATCATGGATTTCAGATGAGCGATATTCTGAGTTATTGATGATCTGCGGCTTTCTACTCTGATCAATCGATGAGATGCTTCCCCTTGGTGTTTGTGGTCTTCTAAGGCTTTGCGGGTCTATTGCCTGCTCACCTCAGCCTTTTAGAGGCTCCATCTTCCTCAGCTTGAGCATTTTGAGCTTGAGCTATTGGTCTCTTTGGTTTCTTATCAGAAAGATGCTTCTTGAGGTCATGTCTCTTGCGTGTAATCTGATCATCCTCCACCTTGATCTTCTTTTGAATTCGATCGAATAACACTCCGATGGAGGCAGGTGGGTTACCGATAAGGTCATTGTACATATGGAGGTCGGAACGTAGGGCGTTCTGGAATGCTAGCATGATCGCTTTGTCATTGTGGTGACGTCCGAAGAGTGCTGCGTGCTCGTTCCGGAACCTCCAAGTGATCTCTCGGAGGGTTTCATCCGAGCCCATCCGTAGTCGGTATAGCAAGTCTAGCTTCTTCTTCGGCTTGCGGTTTAGCCGATAGTATTAAACGAAGAGGTCTGTCAGATCCCCAAACCAACCCACGGAGCTAGTCGGGGTTGTGATACCAATCTAGCGACATGTTATCCAGGCTACTAGCAAAGGTGCAGCATAGAACCTGGTTGTCGTTATTATATAGCATTAGTGCCTGCTTGAAGGCAAAGACATGGAGCGTCAAATCTCCAATTAGAAAGTTGAACCTGGGGAGAGCGGGGGCTCTCCAGCTTCAACGAAACTGGGCTGAGAGAATCTACTGATAAAGTGGCCCTTCGGAGGTGTGATTGTTTCGATGATCACCTCGTTTGTCAAAGAGGCACTCGGAGGAAGAGGAGGTAGAGAGGGTGTCAAAATCCCTCTTGTTGTCTGATGCCCGGCCAGGGCTTGGTCGTTGTTGGAATGCTGCTGGATCCTTAGGTAGCGTCAATCGTTCCAGACATCCCTCATGATGCAGGGATCGGAGGATGGCTTAGAGCTGAGAGACTCAGGATGGAAAGCAGACTCATTGAGACGTTCTCAGACCGTCGACTTGGGAGGAATAGGTGAGGGTCCTCTCGAGAGGGATTCAAGTGGCTGTCGATGGATGCTGATAATGGATCATCCGGAAAGAGCAAAAGATCGATCGACTAACCGACGGACGTCTGCTTTGTCGTTGATGCCGGTGGTTAACCGCGGAAGGTTAACTCCTGCATCGATGGCGACCCTTCTAATGGAGTCTCTCTTCGCTATAAGAGTAGCATTCTGCTTCATAAGGGTGAGGAGTTGGAAGTCCTCCGCCGTGATTTGATACGCTGTCTGAGGGTCAGCGACGGATGCGATGTGTGCTTTCCCCAAGCGTTGAGTAGTTATGTCGGCTAGCTGAGGAGGCTGCCGAGGTTGAGCCTGAGCGGAGTGATCAACCGACGGGCGACTCCTCGAATCCATATCGGGTTACTATACGTGGTGTAGGCGATTGCAAACCGACAACTCATTGAACGAGTCATTGGATGCTGAGCGTCTGGATGTGTGCTGCTTTCCTCCGGCTGGTCTACGGGATGTGTCTTTGCCATTCTGTTATAGCATTGGAGACAAACAGATTGCTCAGGCAATCAGTGGTTGCTGCTTGACTGAAGGAACTGGGAAGCACGGAGGTCACTAGTTGATAGGTGGGGATCCTACAAACGGTACCAAACTATGGGGGAGGATTACGACCATCGTACGTAACCCCCCTTTAACAGTCGATTGAAGGTTTAACCTTCGCGATGCGGCACGCTGTGAAGTGCTAAGCTGTCACTCAAGCACTATAGAGTAGAGAGAGAGAGAGTTGACACAGGGTGTGATGACGGAGTTCAGCCAAAGCCTACGTCTCCGTGCGGTAAGACACAACCTTTGAATCCACTATCTGTGTAAAAAGTAGAGCTACTCTCGATAGGCCAAGGAGTGCTTATACAAGTAGACAGAGGGTGGAGTAAGCTTGAGAGTCTGAAGACTAGAAGGCTCAGGGAGCTCTGAAAAATAGAAAGTGGACATGTTGTCTAGAATCTCCGATTTGGAGTATTTACAGGGTTGCCTATTTATGGGGGTTTGGTTTGTAGAGAATATTCCCAGGTATATCCAGGGTTTTGGTAAATGCCCGGGAGGGGATTCACCAGACCCCAGACAATGTGCGCGGACCTCAGGCAGGGCTACGGGTCCTACAGTCATCTTCGTAGACCCTAGGTAGGGCTGCGGGTCCCACTGCTGTCTTCGTGAACCCCAGGCAGGGCTGTGGGTCCCATTATCGTCTTCATGGGCCCCAAGCAGGGCTGCGAGTCCCATTATCAAACATTAGCCAAATTTTTTACCCACACTACCATGGACCATTCATTAACACCTTCATTGTCACCTCCACCATGAGCAGCTAAACCCCTTCTAGGGCTTCGATAAAGCCCTAGCTTTGCTCTAGTTCTTTTTTTTTTTTAGGGGTAAAAAACGAATTTATTAAATGAAACAAAAGACAGTTACAAATCACGGCTTGTCTCTGAGTGAGAAAGTAGACCACATGACCATAAAGGGCCACATCAATATCAAAACCCTAACTCATCCCGCACGGGAAACAGACTAACATGGTAGCCCCCAGTCGTGAGGAATTAAACAACACCCAAGTCTTAGTACCAAACCTAAGACTATAACAAGAGAGCAAAATGCAGTAGTGCCTTGACTAACTAGCCCCCTTACTCCTTGTAACCCTATTAGAATGACCCTTAGGCCATGATTCTTTGGTTCGGGAAGAAGATTCCAGCGCTGGATTCCGCGTGGTAAGAAAAGAGGGAAAGTTGGCAAGATGAGGGGGCAACTTCTTGTACTGATCAAAGGGATCCGAAGGATGAGTAACATCGCCCGCTTCCTCCTCTCGATCTGGATTATCCTCCCCAAGATCACCATAGAGTTCCCACGATTCACCTAATGCCTGCCCTCCAACTAACCTCGCCGCACCCTAAACCAAGGCCTTCCGATGAGCTCGTTGAAGAGCAGGAATAGTAATATTGGGACTTCCCTCTCGTTGGCTCCGCCGACCAACATAATTCTTAGCACCACCAACTAAGACCCCACTCCCACTAGTAAGAGCTAAGATGATCGGTCTCCCCCCCTCACTAGATGTACTCTCTGCTCGCGTAACTTTTACCTCTGCATGCAAATCTGCATTAGAAACTCGCGTAACAGTATCAAAACCAGTGTCTGCTGCAGCAGGTAGCAACACCCACTGCTCGCGTAACGTTGGTCTCTACCTGTGTAATAGCCCCTGCAATCTCATCTCTCAAAACAGTGCCAGTCGCTTGCATAACAGCAGTCTCTACCATTGTAACACTATCTGCAGCAACAGATCTAACAGCATCACCAATTTGTCACGTAACACCAACCTCTAAACGCCCATATGCTTCTCTAACAGCAGTCTACGAAACATCAATATTTCCAGCTATATCAGCCTGCGTAACATCAGTAGTGATCGCATAGACTGCTGCAGCAACAGCAGGTGTAACATCTGAAATAGCGGCATCCATAGCACCACCATCTCATGTAATACCATTAGATTCTGCAGCTGCATAGGTCTAGTAACAGGTGTCAGAACTGCCTCATTTGCATCACCCTCCGCCTCACAATCAGTTCCATCCCTATTCTCATCCCTCAGCACAGCAAAGCGGGATCCGGATTATTGCACCGCATTAAAGGAGGACTTCGTCACCCGGGGGGATGAGCCCTTCCATTTGTTTGCCACCCATCATCAGCAAACTCCTTGCCTTTAGATGAGTATGGCAACCTCCTCCCGTCTTCTTTACTTCCCCGCACAACTTTGGGCTGCAAAAATTGGCTAACCCGAGCATTGACCAGCTTTGGTTGTTTAGTGCAAACAACCCCACTATGATCGAATGTTTTACATGGCTTACATCGGGTCGGGGTCCAATCATATGTAACCGGTTGCCAAGAGAGAAACTCACCCTTGTCATTTCTCGCTTGAACACGGCTAGAGAGTGAATCTTCGACATTGATCTCCACGCAAATCTTCACAAACTGTGCCATTGTGCCTCCAGCTGTTGCTTGGTCCATATAGATGGGAGTCCCAAAAACACTTCCCAACCAGCTAAGTATGGGTTCAGTCCATAAGTACCCTTCTAGGTTAGGGAAATTTGCCCAAATTGGGATTTTTGAAACAACCTCCCTTTTGCTGCACATTCCTCTTTCCTATTTCCTCACTATCAAAGGGCGACTTTCAAAGTGCCACATTTTTCCTTCAAGAATTCGGTTAAAATCAGCCTCTAACTCGAATTTGAACCAAAAGACGCCATTAGCTCTCGATAGAATATCCAAGCCTTCGGATGGTAGCCAAGTGCGCATGATGAAGTTTTTGAGATGTAGGTAATATGGCCGCCTCCCTAACACAAAACCAACCAATGTGTGATCCCATCTCTTAGCATTGGCTTCTAGTTCGACGGTTGGACATATTGCCACTTTTTGCCCATCAAAGACACCAGGTTCTATATATCGCAAATGAAGCTTCTCCGGAGGAAGTAAAGGCGTAGTTGAATTTGGAATACCATCCCAAGCAACCACTTGGCGACTCCCTGCTCCATCCTTTACTGTTGGATTTTGCGTTGCTGCAGACCCTGATGCCTGGTATGGGTCAGGCAAATGTTCAAACACTTGGTGTCCTGCAGAATTACAAGCAATGGCACTGATGCGAGAAGAATCAGGCCCATAACCAGAGTGCATCCCAGCTTCATTATGGTGTCTAACACTGTTGGAAGACAAGTTCTCATTGACTCGGCCTGAGTGAGCCAACCTCTCAAACACGTTGTGTGCAGCAGCTCAGAAACCGATTCATTGCAAGCTGCCTCCTCTCCACCCATCAGCTCTGCAGAACCAGTCCTTCTTGGGCTATGCTGGGAGTAATGGAGTGGAGGGAACTCCTCATCATCCTCCAAAGCCACTACCCCTGCAACACCACCCGCTTTAGAAGAATCCGATTCCATGCTTGGTGCTTCCAGACGCCCATTAGAACCTAAACCTGCAGCAGAATTCCGATTACCCTTTGTCTTAGCATTACCGCTCCCCCACTGGCTACAAAAACTGCAGGAATAAATCCATCAATCACTGGGGTGGCCGGTGGGAAGAAGGATTCACTGATCTCCCGATCTACTGGAGTACCCGATCTCCTATTAGCCACTGATGAATGAGCAAGGAGACCCGAGGTCGGGACTCTCGTTGGACTAGCTATCCTAGAGGTACCCGAGCCAGATTTCTTCCCCCCCACAACCGGAGAGGAATAGCTACCATGGATACCCGCTGCAACCAACACCGAAACCTCATGCACCGTGAGGAGTGGAGGCTGACGAACCCCATCCTTTCCTTCTAATCCAAGAGGATCTGGCTCTTGAGGGGGCTCCATCGCCCCCAAGTGGGGAGGAGAGGATGGGGAGCACTGAATCACCCAAAAAACTAGAGAGAGAAGCTCTGGTTTAGAGAGCTCTTTCTTGCTTTGTTCTAGTTCTTTGTATGCACTTTTAAGGTTTTTGTAATTCCAATTGGAGATTAGTTTGACAAAGATCTTGTAATTTATAATTCGCTGTTCGTCTTCTCGTTTTGCATGCTTCCATTATGAAATCTATATTGTTGAAGTCAAATAGAATTTATCTTTGCCTTGCTCCATTCCTTTACTGTTCCTTACTATCTCACATGAGATGCACCATAGGTAGGAAGACGGTCTGTGGCTTAAAAAGATGGACCGTGCTAAACTAAGATGACACATGCCATGTGCGTGATGATATGATATCTATTGTTTAGTTTATTATTCTTTTATGAGATGAGTTATGCTAAGGGGAGTCGATCCATGCCCTCAAAGGACGAATTGTGCTGACCAAAGATAATTCATGTTATTGAAGATAATAATCGTCATTGAGATTCCATTACGATTTCCAATCGCAACGGATCAAAATGCTCCATTGGAATTAACAAACCTTAATTAGCATAATTGGATTAGTTCATTGCTAGTGGTGGATTCTCCGCCCTAGACTCTCTCCACTTGATCTTTTTCTTTAATTTAACCACTTAATATTAGTTTTAGTTAATTTTACAAATCGTCACACAAACTTTCTTTCTCTAATTACTTTAATCCTTAGAATTTGACCAAACCTATATAATCTCAATCCTTGAGGACAATACCGGTATTTAACCTTTTACTGCAAATGATTCGGCTAAATATACCAGTGTGACTGGAAACGATTAGGTACCTGTAAGCTTTATTTAAAATTTTGATCGAAATTCTAAAATTTTACCTAAATATTTCAATTTCGATCGGGGCTGAAATGAAAGGGGGTTTGAAACCCAGACCCTTTTTAATTTCAGCAAAAATTTTGGATTTCAGACCAAGTTTAGAGATTTCGAACGAAATTGTGGGGCCCACCAAAAATTTCAGATGAAAATGATGCGGTTCCATTGAAACTAGCATCATTTCATCATTTTCGATAAGGTTTAGACCGAAAGCAATAGGGGCCCACCGAAGCCATGCATTATCCCCTATTTCAGTGTTGATTTTGATGAAATTGATCATTTTAGGGGCATTTTGGTAATTTTAATAAAAAAGTCTACATATTATGTGAAACCTATGGGATGGTTTCGATAGGGTTTAGACATTAAATGGGACTGGTTTCGACCAATTTCGATCGCAACCATCGAGATTTCTACCACAACTATGAGATTTCGACCGAAATCCTCTAAATTTCGTCGGATTTTGTTGGACTTCACCGAAATCCAACTGGGGCCATTCAAAATCAGATGATGATATTGAGTACTTGACAGATATCTAGATAGAAGAAGAGGACTCAATATCAATATACAGTTTTAGATTCGAGATGGACCCGCTTGTAGCAGTGGATCCGGTCTTTTAGCAGAAGATTACAGTAGTGCATCAAGGGCTAATGATGATGGGTTTAGTTGGAAGAGCGAAAAAGAGATGACTTAGACAAGTAAAGATGAGTGATTTTGTGTTCTTCGTAAAATAAACACTGTAAATTTATATAAATATATGGTGATTATCATTTTTTTCTTAGTTTACTGGTATTCCACCTTAGTTATCATGGTCTATGCAAGTTTACTATGTGTTTAATATGTATTTTTTTCAAACAATTCATATAAATATATATGCACAATTATAAAATACTTAAATTTAAAATTTTAAAAAAGAAAATCCAACAAAATACCATTTTTATTAATAATTTTAAAACTTTTTTACTATTTTGGATGAAATTTTAAATTTTTTGTTGAAATTCTAGGCCAAAACTAGACACGAAACCGAATTTTTAAACCATGCTTATAAGTCCCAATTATGACTTCGGACCATTCAACCAAACACCAAAAGTCCCCCCACTTCAATGACTTTGGTCACTTACGACCCGATTACAAACAACCAAATACGCCCAAGGATGGGGGGGGGGGGGGGGGGAGCCAAGGAGGAGGTCATGTGGAAATAGAGATCGAGGGATCGGTGGGTGGCTGAGGGGGACCGGAACACCAAGTATTTCCATAGTATAGCCAACTATAGTTGACTTCGGAATCTTATCTCCTCTCTGACTATAGAGGAGGAATCTTTTGGGGACCAGCGGGGGATTCTTGGGGGGGCGACTAGATTCTTTAAGAGGGAGTTTGATAGGGACAGACTCTATCCTCTACCCCCGGACTGGAAAACCTGCCTTTCAGGAGGATCTCGGACAGTGAGGGCCTCTCCAGACCCTTTTCGGAGGAGGAGTTCCGATGTGCCTTCTTCGACCAGTCAACGGATGGGGCGCCGGGGCCGGACGGGTTCCTCTTCTTCTTTTACCAGCAATACTGGGGAACCCTGAAGCCTGACCTGCTACGTTTCCTCTCGAACTTCTTCACGGGGAAGGTCAACCTCAAGAGCCTCAATCACTCTTGGATAGTACTCTCCGAAGCGAGAGGGAGCGTGCTCTATTCGGGACTATTGCCCGATCAGCCTATCGAATTGCATCTACAAAGCGGTGGCCAAGGTGATCTCGTCAAGACTAGCCTTCCTTTCTTTCGAACCTGGTGGGGCACTCTCAGTCGGCGTTCATCAAGGGTAGGAGCATGCTGGATAGCGTGGCGACTGCACAGGAGGTTCTTCTACACCTTCAGGAGACCAATGGGGACGCGATGCTTCTCAAACTAGACTTCGAGAAGGCTTTTGACAAGCTGGGGTGGGGGTTCCTTATGGAGAATCTCGGGCGCCGGGGATTCCCCCCCAACTGGCTAGATTGGATCCAGTCTTGCCTCTCCTCTTCCAAACTATCATGCCTCATCAATGGAGCGAAAGGCTATTCCTTCGTGATGCGCAGGGGGGTGAAACAGGTGTGCTTGCTATCCCCTTTCCTCTTCATCCTGGTGGTGGACATCTTCGATGCGATCTTGAAGAAGACGGTGCAGGGAGGCTTGATTGACGGGATTAAGGCGGATTCTTGGGAGGTCTCCAATCGAGCCCAGGCGTTGGTTCTCAGGCTCCTCCTCATGTCCGGACTGAGCGTCAACTTTGCCAAATCAGCTCTCTACTACTTGGGGGGGGGGGGGGGGGGACGCGGATATTCAATTTGATCTATCTACTATCCTTGGCTGCAGCCTGGGCAGGCTCCCCTTCAAGTATATGAGACTCCCAATAACTGACCGTAAACTGCCAAGGGACAGTTGACTCGAGCTGATCCAAAAACTAGAGAGGAGGCTCTTTGGGTGGAAGGGGAACCTTCTTTCAATCGAAGGGAGACTAACGCTTGTCAACTCTGTCTTGTCCTCCATTCCGACCTATTACCTATCCTTTTACCACCTTCTAGTTTGAGTCATTACCAGGATTGACAAGCTGGGTTGGGGATTCCTGTGGCTGGGGGTTTCAGGTGACTCCGGATCGTATCCCCTCCTTGCTTAGGGCAGCACTTGCAAGTCTACGGAGCAGGAGGGCCTAGGGGTCATCAGTATCAGGGAGTTCAACCTTGCCATGCTGGGGAAGTGGTGGAGGTTGCAGAATGAGGTGGGAGACATTTGGCGGAGCGTGATCAAGGCGAGGTACTTCAGGAGGTTCTCCCCTCTCCACTCGAGATCACAGATTTCAGGTTCCATCTCACCCTTCTGGAGAGGGGTCTCCACGGTTTCGGCGATCTACCGATGCGGTAACCGACTGATTACGGGGAATGGGACGAAGGTCAGGTTCTGGAAGGATTTATGGCTCGGCGAACTCCCTCTCCGGACGCTGTTCTACAACCTTTATGAGCTGGCTCCATCCAAGGGGGCCTCGGTGAGGTCACATGCAACGGTCCAAGGGGGGTCACGACTTGGAGGCCTACTTTCTCGGGGCCTTTCCCGGTGGAGCACCTCCAGGAGCTGGGCCACCTGGAGGGGGTGTCCCTCTCATCCAAGCCGGACTAGGCGGTTGTCGTTGGACTAGTTCCGGGGTTTTCTCCGTCCGCAGCTGTTACAATTTCCTGGATTTAGGAGGAGTTTCTTGCCCTTAGGTTTGGGCGATTTGGTGGACCAGATGCCCCCCCCCAAGACCAGGATCTTCATGCTCCTTGCTTTTAGGAACATGATTCTCACGAAGGTTAACCTTTTGCGGAGGAATCACCCGGGGGTGACCGACCCGTCCTGTAGTCTTTGAGGGATGGCGTAAAAGACAACAGACCACTTGCTGTTGGCGTGCGACTTCTCCAAGCTGGTGTGGGCCCACTTCCTCCGGCGTCTGTGCAGACGATCACCTCCGGCAACCGTTGGGCTTCTTTGGGGGAAGTGGAGACTCAGGAATTTTCGAGGGTCGGATAGGTGAGGCTGGGACATGCTGGCAGTTGGTATCTCTTGGGCGATCTAGCTTGAGCGGAACAAGAGAATTTTTCAGGGCAAGAGCTTCTCGGCAGATTTTGTCATTTCCCAGATCAAGTGCGCCATCCACCTTTGGGCATCGGCCACTACGGCGGGGGACTTGGAGTTTCCTTATTGATCTTTGTAACGGTGACATTTGACTGTTTGTAACCCCCTTTTTTTTTTTACAATAAACTGGTAGGGTTCTAGGCTAAACCCCCCCTCATTCTCTGAGAGGGATTTCTTAAAAAAAAAACTAGTGCCTAGTAAGAACTTTTGGTTAACAGTTTCAGAGTAGGGATTTTTACACAGCCCCCCAATAAATATTAATGTTATGATTAAATTATTTTTTAAAATTTTATTAATAGCCAACTGACATATCTTAATTTTTACAAATAAAATCATGTATCTATTTTTTTGACCATTTGACCCTTAGCAACTAGGTCTTTGTGTACATCATCGTCGTCGGGGCCCGTACAAGTCGTCGTCATCCTCCTCCGGCCTCCTGTCTCCTTTCACCTCTCACCTCTCACCTCTCACCTCTCACCGACCGACGATGGTGGCGTGTTCGAGCACCGTGACAACCAAGGGTGAAATGGTCAAGGATTGTCCATATGTGTGTTTTTTTACAAAAAAATGATATATACTTAAAAAACGAGGGTGTTAATTGTAATACCAATAGTTTTAAGGGTCTCGATGTAAACACCCCTTCAGAATATACCAGTGAATTCGTGGGGCTGGGAGAGCCCTCCATAGATCAGCAGAACGGCGCTGCGCTTCTTCTCCGGTTGCAGATCTCACCGCCGGCAGCAGGAGCATCGGCGGTCGCAGGGGACGTCCGGAGGATCCAGTGGGTGAAGAAGAGGATGGGGGAAGGGAGGGAAGGGGATTGGGAGTGCCGTGGGTGCCAGAACCGTAACTACGCCTTCCGGTCCTTCTGCAACCGCTGCAAGCAGCCGCGTATCCTCGTCGACGCTAAGACCCCCGCCGACTCCAAGTGGCTGCCCCGCATCGGTGACTGGATCTGCAACGGTTCGATCTCCGCATCCCTCCACCTTTCTTGCTCTGATTTGTGCTTTTATTCTTTCTTGGAACGAGTCTTTCAGATCTTGGAGCTCATCTTAGGGATTATGTTGGACGCTTCTTGAGTCTCCTAGTTTTTTTTTTTTTTTGAAGAACCTATGCGTGCATTTTAGACCGAAAGTTTGGTTCTTTCTTATGGAGAACTGTCGGAAAACCCTAGATTTAACCAATAACCAGTCTACTGGTTTGATTGATTTTTTTTTTTAAATTTTGCAAACCTTTCGATTTGATTTTTTGCAATCAGTATCAAAACGGAAAGTTAAAGGTTTTAACTTTAATACAATAATACATCATTGAAGTAAAGTGGGAAGTTGTGGTTTTAGTTTTATGATAGACTTTAGCATTTTAATGTGTGATATTTGGATGTCATATTGGTTCCTCAAATTATATCACCTCAAATCCCACCCGACACTCGATTAAAAATTTTAGCATCTAAAACCCCGCCATTGTTTTCGGTCATAAAACTACAAGGGGTTAAGAGATAAGCAGAATGAGCTAATCTGGATCACAAGAGGGGAACAACTATTGGAGGATACTAAAAAGTTCACTTTTAAACAAGGGACGAGCAACATTGTGCAATTGATTTTGAAATCACTGGTTGGGGAATGTTGAAGCTCTTGTTGGGTTTAATTTTGAGGCATTTATTATATGGGAAAATGTTGGTATTCAATGAGTTACATGGGGATGTGTGAATACATGAATGAGTTGCATCAGAGTTCAATAAGATCTACGCATGCGAGTCTTGGGAATTCAAAAGTCTTTGTATTGGGATCTCAAGAGGCTATGTAGAAGTCTAGGTGTTATGTTGAAAGCCCATGAGTCTATGTATTGGGAATGTAATAGGCTTTTAGGGTAATGAAGTGGTGTATGGTGTCCTATATATAGAGATGCATGCAGTTTGAAAATATAAGAAGAAAACCAGTAAAGAAATTGTGTTTTGAGAGCTAGACTTTGAAAATCTTATAAGTGCCTTACTAGGAGTAGGAGCTCTCCCATTGCCTATTATTTGTAGTATATTAAGATGTTCATATCCATATGTTAAATTCAGTTTTAAGATACACTGGAAAAAAAATATGTAAAGAAATCCAGAATTATTTTTCCATACCTAAACGAATAAAGAAAACCCAATCCATATAGTTTAGCATATGCAAGGAAAGAGTTCTTTATTTTTGTGGAATTAAAATTCGTCAAAATCTACTTTCCAAGGAGTAATGGGAGCTTTGAAAACCATATTCCATAATCTATGCAGTCAAAGTCGGTAGTCGGCCCTAGTCGGCCAAGGGCCGACTAGGACTAATCGGGACTAATTCGGGACTAGTTGGCCAAAACTTATTCTAACCCCTCCCCCCCTCCCTAAACATATATGATATATGAACTAGCATAAATGTCAATAAGTATATGATATTAGTCGGTTAATAACAATACATACCTTCACACTTCACAGCATGGGTATAAATACATAAGTAACAGTCTAACAGAACACAGTTGTATTAGCTTCATGCTCATGTCAAAAGACTTAGAACTAAGAATTCATCACAATATTTGTTTGATGATGTTTAATCAGTGAACAACCCCAATTTTGATTATAGGGTTATATGGATATCAACAAATAAACTAATTATTTGTCTATGTTTTTATCTGAGATTCTCAGGTGCTCAACAGATGATTACAGGGAAGAGCCATAGTTGTGAGTTTTGCGACTCAAGACTTTGAGCCAATGTAAAATAATCTAAACAAAATTGCTTGCAAAGACTCATTTCAAAAAAAAATTTTGCTTGCAGAATGCTGCCTAGGGACTAGTCGGTAGTCGTTAGTCGGGGACTAGTCGGGCTAGTCGGGTCTAGTCGGGGACTAGTCGGGATTCCGCCCAGCAATGACGGAATCGAAATTAATCGGTCGGCAAAATGCCGCCCAGGGACTAGTCGGGGACTAGTCGCCGACTAGTCCCGACTTTGATAGCATAGTCCATAATGAAGAAAGATAACCCAATTCATATTTTTGAGCATATTGAAGGAAACAAATTTTTTTTCCTTCTTTGTTTGATTTAAATTCAAGGAATCAAATTTAGGATTACATCATTGAGAGGCTTGTTGGCTCTAGCGTTGTGCCGGATCGGGCATCCTGCAGAAGAAAAATCGATGACGGACAAGCTCACCTCTCTTCATCCATTACCTCCATCTTTGACTAAAGCAACCAATATGATAGCATTTTCGACCCATAAATAAAGGTAATAAGAAACATAAATAAATTAAATTGATGAAAAGAGTAAGAGCATAAGAATTGTCTCTTAAAGGAACAGAGAAAGCTGAACCTTTTTCTTAGAAAGGTGAAGTTTTATGCTGATCTAACTATCTAAGTCTGAATCTAAGAATTTGGGGATATAGTTACATACCGGTATAGGTTTTCTTGGTGTCGGAGATGAAAACCTTGCTTGATTGAGATAGAAACCTTGCTCGATCGGTGGGGCGATGGTGGAGGAGGGGTTGTTCCTCTCTCTCTCTGTACGTTGTACCTTGATGGAGGAGAGGATAGCTCGTCGTGAAAACCTAAACGGGGTGTGGGTGGAGAAGAGGGCAACATGGGTTATTCAAAGAGAGAGAGAGAGAGAGAGAGAGAGAGAGGGAGCTAATATGGAGGACTTGGTTACGGAGATAGTACGGAGAGAGAGATCGACGAAGGGAGAGAGAGTAGCGAGGCTGGAAAAGGGGATCGTGCGGGGGATTGAAAGCGGAGACATAGTAGAGAGGATCGTGCGGGGGATTGAAAGCAGAGAGAGAAGAGAGGGGATCATGCGGGGGATTCAAAGCCAGGAGAGAGGGATCTGTTGATAACCCATTTTTTTGACAACCCGCTCCAATCATTTGATATAGGTTTCAGAAATTGCTGATTTTTTGTAAGGATAATCACTATGACAAATTGTTCAACCTCATAAAAAAATCATTAAATTCCGAAACCTCTAAGGGCGTCAAATGTTAGAGCTTTTTTTAACTGTCCATTTGAACCGTTAATTTAAATAACATATTTGATGCACTTAGGGGTTTCAGAATTTGTTGATTTTTGGTGAGGATGATCAACTTGCCATAGGGATCATCCTTACAAAAAATCAGTAAATTCTGAAACCTCTATCCAACGATTGGAGCAGGTTGTCAACGAGGTGTAAATTTACACCCCACATTTTGGGGTGTCAATGGATCCCATCCCCATATATATATATATATATATATATATATATATATATATATATATATATATATATATATATATATATATATATATATAGGGGCATGCTATGCTGCGGCATGCGGTAAGTGCCGCACCGCAGCCGTCTGCTGCACGCGCTGCGTGCATCGCATGCACGCAGCTAGCTGTGCATCAGACGGCAGCGATGCGATGCCGCACTTACCGCATGCCGCATTATAGCATTTCTCATATATATATATATATATATATATATATATATATATATATATATAGAGAGAGAGAGAGAGAGAGAGAGAGAGAGGAATGCTATATTGAGCTGTGAGTTGCCGATTTAGAAAGTGATCTGCGGGTATTTTGACCCCCTTAGGAGTTTTGGAATTTGATAAAATTTGGTGAGGGTGTTGTTTAGGGTAAGATGATCATCCTCACCAATTTTCATCAAATTCCAAAACTTCTATGGGGGTCAAATGGTCGAAGCAAAATCTGACATCCGCAGTCACCGTTAAAATCTGCAGATTTTTCTTTGACCATTTGACCCTCTAGAAGTTTGGAATTTGATGAAAATTGGTGAGGATGATCATCTTACCCCAGACAACACCCTTACTAAATTTCATCAAATTCCAAAACTTTTAGGGGGGTCAAAATACCTGCAGCTCATTTTCTCCTACTACAGCTCACAGCTCAACCTTATATATATATATATATATATATATATATATATATATATATATATATATATATATATATATATATATATATATATATATATATATATATATATATATAATGGGAGGATGATCATTATAGCATCAAATGTTAGAGGTTTTAGAATTTGCTGATTTTTTATTTGGATGATCACTATAGCATCAAATATGTTATTCACATTATCAGTTTAAATGGACAGTTAAGAAAGCTTTTAACATTTGACGCCCTTAGAGGTTTCATAATTTGCTCATTGAACAAATTAATAGTTCAAATGAACGGTTAAGAAAGCTTTTAACATCCAATGTTTAAAAAGGCGAAAGGCATACCGAGGCGTTTTTCCTCTGGAGAGGCGAGGCGTAAGCCTCAAATATTTTCGAGGCGTTTTGGTAAAAAAAAGTTAAAAAAGAAAAAAAAATCAGAATAAATACTATTATTGAATGTGTAATAATAATTGAACTAGATATGCATAATAAATCATAATGTGTTAGAAAATATCTTATATGACACGATTGAGGACTCTATCGAGCAATCTAACAACAAAATAAAAGTCAAATTGCTCAAACATGTATAATTCTTTAATATTCAAGTTAATAATTAAAGTAACATCAAACAAGTAATAACAAACAATAAAATACGAATATAGGACTAACATTTGTGGGGGAAAATCTTCGTGCCGACCCGAAGACCTTCGCAGCACCAGTCAATCGAAGTTGATGTCGAAGAGATCGTTGTTCGATCTGTTGATTGAAGTTGCGATCTGTTGATTGAAGTTGAAGCCTTTGATATGTAAACAGAGAGATGCAATCAGAGAGATTGTTGACACGAGATGTGATCTCGGAGTTCAGCCGAAGCCTACGTCTCCGTGCTATAGGGAGCAACCCGAATTCACTAACACTTATATTGAAGTGATCTCGACAGGCCGAGTATCACCGAAAACACTCTGATCTCTTCGAAAGAAAGAAGATCAAAGAGAGGTGGAAGATGGGAAGTTGGAAATCCCAGAGCTCTGGTTTTTTAGAACTGAGAGTTCCATCTCAGATTCGATCCTTTTACATTCGAAGACTCTGCTATTTATAGGATTCCCGGGGAGGAATTCCGGGGCAAATGGCGGTTTCTGCTGCCGTATCTGGGGATCCTCCAGGCAGGGTCGGTGGGTCCCTCGAAAGCCTTCAGGGGCCCACCAGGCAGGGCCGGTGGGTCCCGTTGCGGTCTCCGGGGGCCCACCAGGCAGGGCCGGTGGGTCCCGCTGTGGTACTCGGGGGCCCACCAGGCAGGGCCGGTGGGTCCCGCTGCGGTCTCCGGGGGCCCACCAGGCAGGGCCGGTGGGTCCCGCTGTGGTACTCGGGGGCCCACCAGGCAGGGCCGGTGGGTCCCGCTGTGGTACTCGGGGGCCCACCAGGCAGGGCCGGTGGGTCCCGCTGTGGTACTCGGGGGCCCACCAGGCAGGGCCGGTGGGTCCCGCTGTGGTACTCGGGGGCCCACCAGGCAGGGCCGGTGGGTCCCGCTGCTTGCAGATTTCTTACCAAAATTTGCACCCACAGTTACCCCCTCCAAGTTAGCTAGAGATCATCTGGCTGGCTTGGATTTGGTGCAAAAAACAGCAACCCCCTGTCTAAAAAAGGTACAAAGAGGCTTGTCGAAATGTTAGTATAAAAAAGACCGATCGGTCAATTTTGACTGATCGGTCAATTTTGACTGATCGGTCAATTTTGACCGATCGGTCAAATTTTGACCGATCGGTCAAAATTCAACCGGTCAAGAATCGGGTGATCGGTCAAAAAACAGGGTTTTTTGACCGATCTAGTAGGAAATTTGACCGATCGGTTGAAATTTGACCGATCGGTTAATTTTTGACCGATCGGTCATATTTGACCGATCGGTCAAAATTCAACCGGTCAAGAATAGGGTGATCGGTCAAAAAACATGGTTTTTTGACCGATCCAGTAGGAATTTTGACCGATCGAATGATTTTTGCCGATCGGACAAGTTTGTCCGATCGGTAAAAATTATCCGATCAAGGTTCGAGTGATCGGCAAAAAACCTTGGTTTTTTGCCAGATCCAGTAGAAATTTGACCGATCGAATGATTTTTAGCCGATCGGTCAATTTTGACCGATCGGTTAAAAAATATCCGGTCAAGGTTCGAGTGATCGGCAAAAAACCTTGGTTTTTTGCCAGATCCAGTAGAAATTTGACCGATCGAATGATTTTAGCCGATCGGTCAAGTTTGATCGATCGGTTAAAAAATATCCGGTCAAGGTTCGAGTGATCGGCAAAAAACCTTGGTTTTTTGCCAGATCCAGTAGAAATTTGACCGATCGAATGATTTTAGCCGATCGGTCAAGTTTGACCGATCGGTTAAAAAATATCCGGTCAAGATTCGAGTGATCGGCAAAAAACCTTGGTTTTTTGCCAGATCCAGTAGAAATTTGACCGATCGAATGATTTTAGCCGATCGGTCAAGTTTGACCGATCGGCTTGACCGATCGGTTAAAAAATATCCGGTCAAGGTTCGAGTGATCGGCAAAAAACCTTGGTTTTTTGCCAGATCCTGTAGAAATTTGACCGATCGAATGATTTTAGCCGATCGGTCAAGTTTGACCGATCGGTTAAAAAATATCCGGTCAAGGTTCGAGTGATCGGCAAAAAACCTTGGTTTTTTGCCAGATCCAGTAGAAATTTGACCGATCGAATGATTTTAGCCGATCGGTCAAGTTTGACCGATCGGTTAAAAAATATCCGGTCAAGGTTCGAGTGATCGGCAAAAAACCTTGGTTTTTTGCCAGATCCTGTAGAAATTCGACAGATTAGTTGAAAGTTTTGAACCTGCCCTTAGAGAGGGTTTTACAGCTATTTTGTTCTGATCTTCTGGCAGAGTTTTGAACATCGATGGAGCTTGATCCTTCCTGTTTTGAGTCTTTGGTTGGCTTGAATGAGGCTTTTGACCGGCGGTCTGGTTTACTCAGACCGGTGGCTCGCTTGGACCGTTTGGTTTACGTGGACCGGGGGTCCGACGTTTCGTCTGGTCCGACGGTTCGCCTGATTTTGCGCTTGCTGTGGATGGATGCCACGTGTTCCTGTAAAAACACGCGATTTGATACAGTGAAGACACGTGTCTTCTCGATTTGCGTACCTGTTTTACCCTGGGTACATAAGTTTCACTGGCTGTCATTTTTGCCTCATGCTTCCAAAATTTTTCGAAGTCCAGAGCCTTTGCTTCCGATCTCCCTTTCTCTGTTCCCTTTCGATCGATCGAATGGCCTCCTCCGGTAGTTCGAAGAAGGTCTCGGTTCTATCCAAGAGGAAGGGGAAGGAAATCGCTGAAGAAACATCTGTCCCGAAGGGCCGTGGCAAAGGCAAGGCTGAGTTGATAGAGCTTGGCCAACTGGGTAAGAGGCACCAAGGAGTGGGATTCGCTTCTGCACCGTCAAGGCCAGAGCAGATTCCCAAGGCAAAGTTTGTCCTCTGCCCGCAGTTACCTCTGTCGGTGGAACCGGAATTTGGGTATAACATTGGCGGCAAACTCACTGACGTGAAGAGGGAGAAACTGCAGAAGCTGTTAGCATGTTTCACTGAGGGGAAGGCCCAGCCAGCGCTTCCGGGAGTTATGTCAGCTTTTGGCATTGACAGACGGACAATCTTTGTCTCGTATGCGAGCAAAGAGCAGGTGATGGGGACTATCGTCACGATCGGCCAGCTCAACTGTGGACTGCGCCTTCCACTGCCTCCCTTTGCTGCGAGGCTACTGAACCTCTCTGGTCTCTGTCCCGGGCAGGTGACTGGAAAATCCTGGAGGATCATCTACGCTTTCTGTCGCGTAGAATCGGACTTCCAGAAGGAGCTGAGGGAATGCTATTCCAGCCTCCCCGAAGGTGAAGAAGTCCGGATAGAGTTTGGATATTTTTTCTATCACTACCGATGGGCCTGGAGGAAAGACAGTCCATTCTTCTATCTGACGGGTGTGTCTGCTCTTCGGCCGATCGAGGACACTATTGGTTCTGATAAGCTTTACACTGACTGGCCGCTGTCGGTGTCTGGTGCCTGGACCCCGATGTCTGTTCCTGAGGTCCCGCGATACAATGTGCAAGAAGAGACAGACATGTTCTGTGCAGGAGGAGCTCTTGCGTGGTCTCCGGAGCAGGTGGGAGCTGTTGATAATCTCTTCCTGGAATTAACCTGCGGGACCCGATCTTGGAAGCAGTTCTCGAACTGCCCAGTTCGACACGGCAAGGCCAACCTTCTCCACCGATCGAAGGCCCGCTATGAAGACAATGAGGTCATCTACTCGGATTACGAGGAGGACCCTCAGTCTGGAAAAATTGTTAGGAGGCTTCGGTTCGAGAAGAAGGTTTATGGAGCCAGGCGCGCACTTCCCTCGGAGGAGAAACTGGTAACTCCGAAGGGGCCAGCGAAGAAGAAAAGGAAAGTGCTAGTTGAGGAGGAGAAGAAAAAAGAAGAAGAGGGGGAAGAAGAGGAAGGTGAAGACGATGGTGATGATGATGATTCCGACGACAGCAACGACAGTGGTGAAGGAAATGGAGACGATGGTGAGGGCGAAGGACATGGGGGTGGCGAGGAAGAAATTCTTCCCACCCCCACTGGTGGTACCGAAGGACATGGGGGTGGTGAGGAAGAAATTCCTTCCACCCCCATTGGCAAGGCCGATGAGGATTCGCAGCCGATCCTTATTGACCAAGCTAAAGCTCGCAAGATGGAAGCGGTCATGGATGCAACGGGCGATGGCCCTAAGGTGATTCCTACTTGCGACTTCGGGGAGCTGAAAAAGAACCCGCTGCGCTTCAAGATTAGGATATCGGGGAGTGGTGGGGTTGGAAGCAACCCTGCACCTCTCGATCAAATACCTCCCGAGGTTCCCCGTCTCGAAAGGGCGACAATAAGTGGGGGTGTGGAGGTTGAACAACCCCCACCCCCTTCGCGATCTCTGGCAGAGGAAGTTGCTGCTATGGTGGCAGGGCTTACCTCCTCGAGTGGACAAGAAGACAAAGGGGGAGCATCACCTCCTCGAGATGTTCCCTCTCCTGCTCACTTGGAGAGAGGAAGCCGGGTGGGTGATGCTACTCCTCATCCTTTGCCAGAGCCAACCCCCAGCAAGGAGAAATCGACCCCCAAGGGTAAGAGCTCCGACAGTGGGAAAGGAAAGGCTCCCCAAGTCGAGGCTTCAGGTATCTGTACTAACCTGTTTTGATTGACTTCCTTGTCTTTGAAGCTCGAAAATATACTAACACTTAGAATTGCTGTATGGATTGTAGGTACACCTGCTGGCCCGGCTAAGAAGAAGATAAGGAGTTTGGGTGATGTTGACATCAATCATCCCACTAACACGATCCGGAAGCTTTGCAATCTTCCGGATGCTACTTTTGAAGAAGCCTTCGATCGGCTTGAAATAGTGGTATGTGCATATGCTTGACCGATCATTTGAGTTGTATCTTCAGAATAATTCTAACTCTTTGTCTATTTGCAGAACTCAGCCTGTTTGAGAATCGCAAGCAAGCTCTCTAGGAAGGCAGGAGAACGGGAAGCCGCCTCTGAGGTAACCCGTTTGACAGCTGAACTGAAAGCTATAAGCGAGGAAAGAGATGGGCTGAGGGAGCTCCTGAGTTCAAAGAAACAATCTCTCAAGGCCAAGATCGAGGATCTTCGCAAGGGGAAGCTGGAGATCAAGGGGCTGCAGGATCGTTGTGAGGCGCAGAGTCACGAGCTTGAATCCTTGAAGAATCGACTCTCCAAGGTTGAGAACGTGTCCTGCGGTCGCACTATCGAGATCACGGAGCTGAAAGAACGACTAGCTGCTCAACATGCTGCTTTTGCTGCCAGGGAGGAGACTTCCAAGAAGGCCTTGGAGCATGCATTGTCTGAATGCAAGAGTTACAAAGAAACAGCTGAGAAAGCGGCAGAGGCACTCAGGGCACATGTTAGCAGTGTCCGATCTTCTAAAGCTTCGGTTGCGAGCAAGCCTCGTGGCGAATCTGAAGGAGAGAAGTCGCTTGCTCCAAGCGTAGCCAAACCCTGATGTATTTCTTCCTTTTCTTGGTTGTTTACACTTGTAAACTTTTGATATGTAGCAGCTCGACATTGTACTTGACCAATTTTTGATAATAGAAGATATCTTTCTGGTGCTTGAAATTGAATGTCTTGAGTTGAATGTCATTGAATGTCCTGTTCTGGATAGCATTGAAATATTTGAATACATATACACACTTGAATGCAAAGGGATGAGTCGCAACTCGATCACCCAAACTGTTGAATAACTTGAAAATTGAACTTTGTTGGAGCACGACTTGAAATCGTTAACATTTGTACGTGAGGGGTTGAGTCGCAACTCAAGCACCCAAACTTGTTAGACGATATTGAAATTGAAGGTTGTGTTGTAGCACAACTTGAAATCGTTAACATTTGCGTGTAAGGGGTTGAGTCGCAACTCAAGCACCCAAACTTGTTAGACGATATTGAAATTGAAAGTCATTTAACGTTTGCACGTAAGGGGTAGTGTCGCAACACGAACCCCCAAACTCGTTAAATGACCAGTGACTTGAAGGTTGTGTTGTAGCACAACCCGAAATCGTTTAACATTTGTGTGTAAGGGGTTGAGTCGCAACTCAATCACCCAAACTTGTTAAACGACCTGGTAATTTGAATGCTGATAACTTTGAGCTTGAATGTAGATAGCTTGAAACTGCTCCAGAATTTGAATCGATAAGATGAACATTTGAAAGCAATCTTTATCCAGCTTGGAATTTACATCGAGGATAGAGCATTTTGAAATGTCTAGCTTTCCAAGTTCGTGGCAATTGATAGGATCCTTTGCTTTCTCCTGATTTCGATCATGTCTGGACTTTCCCAGTTGGGAGCTAGTTTCCTGCTGCTGTGTTTTCTGGCAATACGAATAGTTGCTTGAAAGTTGATCATCTCTAACCCCCAGATCTTTCAATCTCAAGGGAGATCTTCACTGTCGATGCTTGACGGAATGATCTTGCCCACCTTTGACAAATTCTTGGAGATGTCCTATACGTAGCAGATCTTCCAAATGATACTTTAGCCGGTGGCATTGATCGGTAGAATGCCCATGACTGCGATGGAAATCACAGTAGACTGTTTTATCTGCAGTGAACTTGGTGTCGGGCTGCAGTGGATTAGGCCATCGAAGGAACTCTTCGTGCTGAATGCGATCGAGGATTTGCTCGATTGGTAAATTCCACTCGGTGAAAGTGGTCTTGTTTGGAGGAGATCGACGTCCATTATTTCTTGACCGCTTATTGGCTGGAGGGGCTGCTGCCTCAGCATTGTGGGCTTTTGCAGCATACTTTGGAGTTTCTCTTTCAGCAGGCTTTCGCTTCGTCTCTCGCCCTTTCCGAGCGACTTGATCGTCTTCGACCTCGATCTCTCTCTGGATTCGATCGAACATAGCCCCCAGAGAAGGAGGAGGATTGCGGATGAAGTCGTTGTAGATGTGTAGATCGAATCGGAGAGCGTTCTGGAAAGCCAACATGATGGCTTCATCATCCAGATGTCTTCCAGAGAGGGCAGCGTGCTCGTTGCGAAATCTTCTAGTGAAACTTCGGAGGGTTTCGTCAGCACCCATCCTCAGCCGATAGAGAGAGTCCAGCTTCTTCTCGGGCTTCAGATTAAGCTGATAATGCTGCGCAAAGAGTTTAGCCAAAACATCGAACTGGGTGATGGACCCAGCTCGGAGATTATGATACCAGTCGAGCGACGGTTCATCGAGACTTCCTGCGAAGGTGCGGCAGAGCACATTGTTTTCTTCTTCGTGCGGCGTTAAGGCTTGCTTGAAGGCAAGGATGTGGAGAGTAGGATCTCCTCTGATGCAGTTGAATTTGGGGAGGATTGGAGTCCTCCATCCCCTTGGAAATGTTGTCTCAAAGAGACTTCGATGTAGAGGCCCGGCAGAAGAATAGCCACCCCTGCGACCATGTCCTCGACCTAGAGGTGGGTCAAGAGGCAAGATCGCAAGGTCTTGCTCAGGCATTGTAGTATTTGCCGGTTGAAGTCGATGTCGGAGGTCCGATCCAATCCCACGCTGAAGTGGAATGGAAGGGGAAACTCGACTCTTTAAAGGAGCGCCTTTCATCTGATGCCTCCTTGGTATGTTGAGCTTCGAAGGTATTCTCTTGTCGCAGTTGCGGCCAGAAAAAGATTGGGATGACTCATCTTCGAGGCGATCCCAAACACTCTGCTTCCAGGGGGCAGCAGAGGGGGTTGGATCACGTCGAATTCTCTCGAGGGCAGTAGTACCCATTGACCTCCGTTGTTCAGAGTGGATTGAATGTCGTGGAAGATCGACCCTCTCGCTTGCAGGGGGAATAGGTAGAGCGATCCCAGCCTCGGAAGCTGCTTTCTTCAAAACATCCCTCTCAGCAGTGAGGGTGGCGTTCTGCTTCGCCAATTGGAGCAATTGGAAGTCGACTGCAGAAATTTGGTAGGTCGACGGAGGGTCTTCAGCAGGAGTAGGTGTTGTTTGCCCAATCGACTGTCGCGCGGGGTGGGCGATAGGTCGATCGACAAACTTGCCACTCCCTGAACGAACCCCCATCTCAGGAACAGCAAGGGGCTGTCCGAAGTTGAGCCTTTGACTCATTGAACGAGTCTCAGGACGAGCTTGTTGTTGAGTGTTACTTCCTTCTGGTTGACCTTGATGTTTCGTCCTCGCCATTCAGAGAGCGAAAGGTGCAACGAGAGTGCCGTTCAGTTGTCTGATCAACCGAGAGGGCGAGGAAGTTTGACTATCAAGATCAGTTGTAGGTTCAACCGATCAAGTAGTAACGGAGAGTTGGACTTTTTGATCGGATCCCACAGGCGGCGCCAAACTGTGGGGGAAAATCTTCGTGCCGACCCGAAGACCTTCGCAGCACCAGTCAATCGAAGTTGATGTCGAAGAGATCGTTGTTCGATCTGTTGATTGAAGTTGCGATCTGTTGATTGAAGTTGAAGCCTTTGATATGTAAACAGAGAGATGCAATCAGAGAGATTGTTGACACGAGATGTGATCTCGGAGTTCAGCCGAAGCCTACGTCTCCGTGCTATAGGGAGCAACCCGAATTCACTAACACTTATATTGAAGTGATCTCGACAGGCCGAGTATCACCGAAAACACTCTGATCTCTTCGAAAGAAAGAAGATCAAAGAGAGGTGGAAGATGGGAAGTTGGAAATCCCAGAGCTCTGGTTTTTTAGAACTGAGAGTTCCATCTCAGATTCGATCCTTTTACATTCGAAGACTCTGCTATTTATAGGATTCCCGGGGAGGAATTCCGGGGCAAATGGCGGTTTCTGCTGCCGTATCTGGGGATCCTCCAGGCAGGGTCGGTGGGTCCCTCGAAAGCCTTCAGGGGCCCACCAGGCAGGGCCGGTGGGTCCCGTTGCGGTCTCCGGGGGCCCACCAGGCAGGGCCGGTGGGTCCCGCTGTGGTACTCGGGGGCCCACCAGGCAGGGCCGGTGGGTCCCGCTGCGGTCTCCGGGGGCCCACCAGGCAGGGCCGGTGGGTCCCGCTGTGGTACTCGGGGGCCCACCAGGCAGGGCCGGTGGGTCCCGCTGTGGTACTCGGGGGCCCACCAGGCAGGGCCGGTGGGTCCCGCTGTGGTACTCGGGGGCCCACCAGGCAGGGCCGGTGGGTCCCGCTGTGGTACTCGGGGGCCCACCAGGCAGGGCCGGTGGGTCCCGCTGCTTGCAGATTTCTTACCAAAATTTGCACCCACAACATTGTCAAGATTCAAAAAAAAAAAAATGATACAAATACATGAGAATGATAAAATACAAAGAAAAAAATATAGAAAAACCTAGTAGACGATACAAAATCATGATCCATACCTCTAAACTTGAAACAAATTTTTATCTCTCACTTGTAGTTAGTAGACAATCCACAAAGAAGAAGAATACAACTTCGGAATCAAAATCGAAAAAGAAATGAGCACTAGATCTTAATTTTGGGTTTTTGGAGACAAGGGGGTTTCAAAACCTAAAGAGATCTAAAAGGGTTTAGGAGGTTTCAATGGGTGAAAAAAGGGTCCATGGGGACGATTTACATATCAAACCCTTAGTGCCCCCCTGAACCAAACATTGGTTTTAACCCCTCCCCACCTTATGTTTCATACCTGGAGCAAGAGACGTACACTTCGAATGCCTTGAGGCGAGCCTCGGACAAAGGCGTACGCCTCTTGATGCAGAGGCGTAGGCTTTTTATATGTGGTTGCTGAGGCGTGCGCCTCGAGGCAACACAGGACCGCCTCGCCTCGAGGCAGGCCTCGAGGCGTAAGCCTCGAACGCCTTTTTAAACATTATTGGCGCTCTTAGAGGTTTTGGAATTTATTAATATTTTGTGAGGATGATCAACTTGTCCTAGTGATCATCCTCACAAAATATCAGCAAATTCTGAAACCCCTATTGAATAATTGGAGCGGGTTGTCAATGGGGTGCAAATTTATATCCCATTTTAGTGTGCCAATAGATCCCAGTCATATATATATATATATATATATATATATATATATATATATATATATATAAAGAGAGAGAGAGAGAGGCCCCCTTTAGTGCGATCTTGTTAGTGCGACCCGAGTATTGTGGGCCGTCCTATTTAATTTGTATGGTTGTGATGCATTATTTGGGCGATGCATGCATCACAACTAAAATATGTTGGCTCATTGTTGGCCGTTGGATTTAATTTGTATGGTTGTGATGCATCATTTTGGGTAGTGCATTCATTACAGCTAACGTATGTTTGTTCGCTAACTTCCATATCTTGCGGTGCTCTATAGCATATGTTCCATTACTTCCATTGCATAGTTGCACTAGGCGACTGGACAGGCTGGGCGGTGCATGCACGCTAAAATCCACATGTTGTGCTCCTCTGCATATGTTGCAATACTCTTAGTGCATATGTTACGCGTCAAAGTCGCACCAAGTGGATCGCACCAACATGATCGCACTCGAGGGTCTCTCTCTCTCTCTCTCTCTCTCTCTATATATATATATATATATATATATATATATATATATATATATATATTTAGAGGGCTGGGTTCCTACGACATGTCATAGGGAGTACCCTATGACATATGGTGAATTAGTAATGTTAGAATGTTTAGAATGTGCTGAATTTTTTTGAGGGTGATCACCTTATCTTAGATAGAATGTCCACAAAAAATCAAAGCATTCTAAAACTTGTTGGGGCATCAAATGCTAGAAGCTTTATCGGCCATCCATTTTAACCGTTAAATTGAAAATCATATTTGATGCCTCTAGAAGTTTTAGAATGAGCCGATTTTTTGTGGGGGTCCTATCTAAGATAGGGTGATCATCCTCATAAAAATTCAGAACATTCTAAATATTCTAGGGTTACTAACTCACCATATGTCATAGGGTACTCCCTATGACATGTCATAGGAACTCATTTCCCATATATATATATATATATATATATATATATATATATATATATATATATATATATATATATATAAAGAGAGAGAGAGAGAAGATGCTACCTTCAGAAGCAGCGTTCTTCGTTGCTTTGACAGGTCGCCGGTGGCTATCAAATCTATAAACGACGACAAAGATCATCCGAATTCACAATCGGGAGGTGCTATAAGTCATCGGACGTGGTCGCCGGCTGTGGTTGTCGTCGTAGGTTGTTGGATGACGTGAGGTGATGAATGGATGACTTACAATGGACCTAGTCATTAGAGTCCTTTATCGGTGTACACCAAGGTTTAAAATCATGGTATCGGTCGTGGTATCGGTCGGCCCCGAACCGGTATGTATCGGCCGGTACGTACCGGTACCGGCCGATACGGACCGATACCGGTTGAGAAAAAAAACCTGAAAAAAACTCAAAAAACCCAAAAAAAAAAAAACTTTAACCTGTCGGTACTGGCCTGAACCGGCCGATACGGGCCAGGTATCGCGATCGGATGCAGTACCGGTCTCGAACCGGCCAAAACCGGTACGTATCGGCCGATACGTACCGGTATCGGCCGAGATTTAAAATCCTGGTGTACACCGACAGGTGGTGTCAGAGGTGATTACCGGTGGAGGTGGTCAGAGGTTGTTGGTGTTGATTCTGGCCGAAGATCACATGCAATGTTTTAAAAAACGGAAGGCGGAAGACGGGCGGTCAAGTGGTTTCAAGGCGGAAGGCGGAAGGCGGACGACTAGGCGGGCGCCCGGAGAAAAAGGCGGGCACCCACCTATATAAAATATATTCTATATATTCTATATGTATGTATATATATAAATTCATAATTCTATATAAAAAAATAATATTAGAAAGTTTTACATATGCAAACATCAAAACTACCGATCTAAATATAAAAGTTTTATGAAAAGGGAGGAGGGGATTGGGTGGTAGGGGTATTTCGGTATGGTTACCTCAATACCTATACCCGATTGTCCCTCTAACTTGAGTATACCAGATAATACAGTTGTACTCCAACTTTATTGTGATGTACCCAAATTCCAACCAATCATATATTGTTATCCAAATTCTATCCAAACTCATACCATACAAGAACCAATATAGTAAAAAATCGTAAGAGCTTAAACATTTCATCACAATACATTGAAAAAAAAAATTCCTCAAGCAATTGCATATGGTGAAGAAACAGAAAATTCATTACAAAAAAAAAAAAAATTCCTCAAACAATTGCATACAGTGAGACCGCCTAGGCGCCCGCCTTTTACCCGCCTAGGCGGGCGCCTAGGCGGGTCGGATCCCGCCTAGGCGCCCGCCTTTGTTCAACCCGCCTGCAGTGCCGCTTTTTGCTGAAGCGGAGCGGCCAACCCTCTAAAACGCCTAGGCGGCCGCCTAGGCGGCCGCCCGGACCGCTTTTTAGAACAGTGATCACATGTGGCATGACCGTGGTGGGTTGTCAAAGCAGCAAAAAGTAAAAAAGCTGCTTTGAGAGGCAACGTCTCGACCCTCATATATATATATATATTTATATATATGGTAGCGATCTAGTGAGATATGAGATATATGAGATAACTTTGAGAAACCTATCTAGAGGTTTTAGAATTTGATGAAAAGTGGTGGGCAATGCTCTCTATGGCAAGTTGATCATCTTCACAAAAATCATCAAATTCTAAAACCTCTAATGGCATCAAATGTTAGAAGATTTATCGACCGTCCATTAAAATCAATAATTTGAATTGTGTATTTGATGCCTCTAGAGGTTTTAGAATTTGATGATTTTTTGTGAGGATGATCAACTTGCCATAGAGAGCATGCTCACCAATTTTCATCAAATTCTAAAATCTCTAGATAGGTTTCTCAACGTTATCTCGTAGAAGAGTTATCTCACTGGATCGTTATCCTATATATATATATATATATATATATATATATATATATATATATATATATATATATATATATATATATATATATATATATATATATATATATATATATGAGGAATGGGATGCTGCCTATCAAAGCAGCGTTTTTGCTGCTTTGAGACATTATTTGACCATCCTAGAAGTTTTGGAATTTGATGAAATTTGGTGAGGGTGTTGTCTAGGGTAAGATGATCATCCTCACAATTTTTCATCAAATTCCAAAACTTCTAAGAGGGTCAAATGGTCGAAGCAAAATGCTGCAGATTTTAACGGTGACTGCAGACGATTGATTTTGCTTCGACCATTTGAACCCCCTAGACGTTTTGGAATTTGATGAAAATTTGTGAGGATGATCATCTTACCCTAGACAACACCCTCACCAAATTTCATCAAATTCCAAAACTTCTAGGATGGTCAAACAATGTCTCAAAGCAGCAAAAAATGCTGCTTTGATAGGCAGCATCCCATTCCTCTCTCTCTCTCTCTCTATATATATATATATATATATATATATATATATATATATATATATATGCCCCCGCTAGTGTGATCCTATTGGTGTGATCCGAGCACTGTGGGCCATCTGATTTAATTTGTATGGTTGTGATGCATTGTTTGGACAGTGCAAGCTCTGTTACCAAAAATTCTGATTTTTTGAATAAGTCTCGATTAAAACACGACTTATTTAGTAAACGTTCGCTACACGACTTTTTCCCGATTTTTTTTTTTGAAAAAGGCACCATTTTATGAAAAAGTCATGATTTTCAAGTTTTAATCCCGATTTATGCGTTTTAATCCCATCATGTATTGCTCAAAAAACCTAGTTTAACATCTATATATAAATATTTTCTAAAATTCTTATGTTTGTTTCCTGTCTTTCTGGCTTTTTTTTTTTTCAACTTCCCCCCTATTCGATTTTTTCTCGACTTTCGACTTGTTAACTATGGGTGCAAGTATCACAGGATTCACAGCTAACATATGTTGACTCGCTATGGGCTGTTGGATTTAATTTGTATGGTTGTGATGCATTGTTTGGGTTGTGCATACACAACTAACATATGTTTGCTCGTTAACATTCATATATTGTGGTGCTCTATTGTATATGTTGCACTAGGCGGTTGGGCGGTGCATGGACGCTAACATCCACATGTTGTTTTTCGCTGCATATGTTGCAATACTCCCTGTGCATATGTTACTCATTAGGGTCACACCAAGTGGATCGCTCTTGAGGGATACCTCATCAGGGTCACACCAAGTGGATCGCTCTTGAGGGATACCTCAAGTGCAATCCACTTGGTGCGACCCTGACATAGTTGTCAATGCGTCAAGGCGAGGCTAGGCGCCCAGAGGGAGCCTAGGAGCCTAGGCGTGGCCTTATGTGCATAGGCATCCTCCAGGCACGGATATATTTGTATAGTCTATACTTGCAGGTATATATGTAATAGGCAGCAATATAGCACCTTACTAACATGAAATTGAGTATATTCTAGTCAAATGCATGCAACACAATGACACATGCATAGTATAAACAAGTAAACAATAAAAGGAACATATAGAATACAAACACTTGCTAACATAAAATTGAGCATATTCTAATCAAATGCATGCAACACAATGAACACATAGTATAAACAAGTATACAACAACAAAATGAACAAAGAAGATGGGGGCGGGTTGGGTTTTACTTAAAAATAAAAATAAAAATCAATACCTAAAACTAGGCGCGCGCCTAGCCGTCGCTTAATGCTGTTCGCCTAAGCGCACTGGAGCCTAGCTGTCTCCGGGCGCCTAGGCCCGTGCCTTGACAACAATGGACCCTGATGAGTAACATATGCACCTGCAGTATTGCAACATATGCAACGGAGAACAACATGTTGATGTTAGTGTGCATGCACCGCCCAACCCGCCTAGATGCCTAGTGCGCCTATATGCAATGAAAGTAGCGCAACATATGTAATGCAACACTGCAACATATGAATGTTAGCGAGTAAACATACGTTAGCTATAATACATGCACCACCCAAACAATGCATCACATCCATGCAAATTAAATTCAACGGCCCACAATGAGCCAATATATGTTAGCTGTGATGCATGCACCGCCCAAACAATGCATCACAGCCATACAAATTTAATCGGACGACCCACAATGCTCGGATCGCACTAGAGGGGTCTCTCTCTCTCTCTATATATATGGGTCAGAATCGGATGACCCAGCAAACAACCCAACATCCTAATCGTTGGATTCCGGTTTCAGAATGTGCTAATTTTTTGTAGACATGTTGTCTATGGTATGTTGATCATCCTCACAAAAAATCAGCACATTCTAAAACTTCTAGATGCATCAAATGTGTTCTTCAAATCAACGGTTTAAATTGACGGTCGAAAACTGTTGATTTGAAGAGCACATTTGATGCACCTAGAGGTTTTAGTCTTTTAGAATATGCTGATTTTTTGTGAGGATGATCAACATACCATAGATAGCACCTCTACAAAAAATCAGCACATTCTGAAACCGGAATCCAACGATTAGGATGCTGGGTAACATATGGGTCAAAATTTGCTGGGTCAGCCGATCCTGACCCTATATATATATAACACACTCATGGAGCGCAATTTACCTCCATATCAAGTGCTTTCATGACGCATCAGACTCCAATGATGATGATTCTTTTTCGAGGATAATCATGTTATCTTAGATAGAACACATGTCCAAATCAGCACATTTGGAAATTTCTAGGGGCATCAAATATGATGTTCAATATTAATGGTTACAATGGACGACAGATAAATCAACATTTTTTTGCCCTAGAAGTTTCCAAATGTACTGATTATTGGCATGTATTCTATCAAACGATAAGGTGATTATCCTATAAACTGAATCACCTTCTTTGGAGTCCCATGGGTCATGAAATCACTTGATATGAAGGTAAGCTTCCCTTCATGCATATGGAGGCTTGCTTTTCCATATACATATCTAGGCATAACAAATGTGTTTTTTCAAAGTAACGGTTCAAATGGATGGTTGATAAAGCTTCTAACATTCGATGCCCCCAGAGGTTTCAAATTTGATGATTTTTGGTGAGGATGATCAACTTGCCATAGATATCATGCCCACAAAAAATCAGCAAATTCTTAAATCTTTATGTAAGTGAAAGACCGATGTGTGATTTCATTAATAAAGAGAATTGGGCTTAAGGCTGAAACCAAACAACACCCCCTGTTGCCTCTATCATAAATCCAAAACAAGAATAGCCATTTAAAAATATCAAGGATATTTTAGGACTTTTAGAACATCTAATTTGAACCAAACGGGATTAATAAGTGATAACCACTGACCTCTGTTAGACGCCCTCACTTCCCCATCCTCTACGCGCACATGCAACTTTCGTGCATGCCTCTGTGTGTGTGTGTGTGTGTGTGTGTGTGTGTGTGTGTGTGTGTGTGAACTAAAAATTATATTCTTGCAAATTGGCTGCAGTTTTTGGCATGTGTTCTTTCTAAGATAAACAGTGCATTGGAGTAACTTTGTACTTTGCAAGTCACTAAATTTTTTACATAAACAGTTTGTATGGTCATGTTAGTCTTACCCACCTGATTTGCTTATTGGAACTCCAAGTTACTTGCTTGTTGATTTGCCATATGCTGTTTAGTAACATTGAAACAATGGTTTATTACTATTTTTGGACAAAGGAAATTGTAGTATTTGCTATTTTTGTGAATAGTTGTCATTACAATTGATGTGCTTTTTTCTGGGTTTTGATTTCCATAAATTTGTTGGTTGATAAGATTATAAGTTTTTGAGAATGAATCCAAAGGATGTTTCTGAATATGTGTACTATTTATTTATAGCAAATTTAGGACTTTGCAATACATTGTGTTGAGTGTATGACTAGTCTGGGTGGGTGTGTTCTGTTGTGTGTGTTGGTATGGAATGGGTGGTTGGCGTGCGTATTATGGGCTGCCTTGTCCTCGCTGGTCGCTATGCTGGTTGGTATGTGTGGAAAATGGATCAATAGGTTGCAGTAACAACAATTATGCATCCAGAGAAAAGTGCAAGAAGTGCGGCCAACCAAAAGAGGAAGCAGCGATGCCAGCAATTGCAATGCCTGGAATTACTCTACCAGCTTATGCACAATATTTTGCCAGAGTCCAGGGACTCCCTGGATTAAAGATGAATTTTGGGATAACAGGCAATTCTGTTCTTCACCAGCCCCTTCAACCGAATTATGACTGGTCATATGGGGGGGCTTCAAAGTATGGGCTTCAGTCAACTCCTAGTTGGCCCTTTTTCGGAACTAGCAGTACCGGATTTTCACATGCCGGCAATACAAATCCACTTGGTGTTCCAAAAGGCTGGCGCGATGGTGACTGGATATGCAACTGTGGATTTCACAACTACTCGTCCCGTACACAGGTACTTTCCCACATTCTATTTGCAAATGTTTGTTCTTTTGACGGTTTTCATTAAGTGGTATTCATCTCTGTTCGAATAGTTGGTACAAGGGATTATTAGATGCAATGGGTGCATTTTTCTTGAGATTTTCAATTTCATTTGCTGACTTGCAAACATGAGAAATTCTATCAGTTAGTTACAACTTACAAGAATTTTTGATTCCTCAGTTCAGCTAGCTTCCTCTGAGAAGCAACCCCTTTCTTTATCTAATTTACATATTAAGCATTCCATCGTCAAGTAAGTATGATCTGAGTATCTTGTTTAACCCCTACTTTATCATCATGGGTTACACATTTTTTGATTCTTTAAAATATCTTTTATACATGCTACCAAAAACCAGAATAGAATAATTAGTTATAATTTTGAGATCAACTGAATTTACTTTATCATAGGTGGTTTCCTCGTCTATTTAGGAACTTCTTTGTGATGTTTAAACAACTAAATTTCCATTGTAATATACCTCGTGTTTATTAGCAATTGGAGACTTGACATGCAATTAGTTATGGCAAAAACCAAAAATTATACCAACTCAAGAACACAATCTCCTTCCCAACTTTTCCTCCCTTGATCTTACTTCATACTCTAATATTGGTGAGCTACATACACCATAAGTTCTCAGGTGTGTTGCATTTTGGTTGAAACATCTATTGTTCTTCCCACTGTTCTAAAACTCGGTGACTCGACTCAAAACTTGGCCGAGTCGACTCGACTCGGCTGGGATTCGGGTCAACTCACTCATCGACTCGGTCTGGTAACAACTCGGTCCAACACTCGGTTTTTAATTTATGCCACATACATGTATCTATTTAATATTATTAACATAGTATATGTACTGGAGTTTTAAGTCACGACTCGGTCGAGTTTTGACTGAGTTTCCGAGTATACTCTAGGCAACTTTTCGAGTCGAGTTTCTGGGTTTTAAAACAATGGTTCTTCCTTTCCATGTACATAAATGTCACCAAGACCATATTCCAACCTCTTCTAATCTTCCCATCCATAATTCTCCAGCTGTCCAAGCTTAAAGCAGTGGTGAAGCCTTCTAAAAATTTCAATTTACTTTGTAATACTTCCCAAATCTCCTTCACAAACTCATGGCTCACAAATGAATGCTTGAACATCTTATCCTCCTTCACAAACTCATGGCTCACAAATGAATGCTTGAACATCTTATCCTCCTTACTATACATGACACATTTGTGGTCTGTTCCCAGTCAATTCCTTGGGCACAAAATATCCTTGGTCGGGATCTTATTTTTTGTAGCAGGCGATAGAAAATCTCACCTTCAGTAGAACTGATCCTTTCCAAGTTAGTTTCCAAAAGGGACATCACAAAGTACAAATATAGGAAATTGACATCCCCTCTCCAACATCCGGGAAAAATTATCATAATTATTTTTGCAGCTTATATAATTTTGATTTCTTTCATCTACTGCTTGCATAATTGCTGCATAATATTTTGAAGCCAATATTTTGCATCCACTTAATTGAGTTTATTATCTCCATATAGTTTGGAATTTCTTTATAATATATAAACAACCAAACTTCCATTGTCATTTATATTCTTCTCTGTAAAAAGTGAACTTAGCATGCACACTCCAACAGAATTGTGCATGCATACACAGTTCACAATTGTTCACTGTTGTTTAAAACCTAGCCTGTTTAAGTGGGATCAACATGTTTGTACTACTTGGCCAACCAGTCGGATACATTGGATAACTGTTGGACAAGACATTTGAATAGGAAATGTCTTTTCCCCTCTCCTCCGACCCCTCTCCTCCGAAGTAGGATGGCATGGGCTCCTACGCTTTTCAAAGTTCTTTGGTAGTAAAATTTACCCATTTTACTTATTATAGTATTTTCAAGAAATGACCACCACCTGATGACCAAAACTGCAGCAGTTGACTTACTTTTTACTAATAAAGTTATTTTTTAATTTTTTTCTTTTGAAGTCTCACTATGATGGGATTAAAATACCTGATCCACATTTATTTTTCTTTTTACAGTGCAAAGAATGCAATGCACCTTTACCGGCTGGTGCACCCTCTTCAGCAGTGAGTTCAGGAGTTTCAGATATATATCCAAGTAATGCAAATCCTTCATCTTTATTTAGTTGATTATATTGGAGATCCAGTTATCCTTTCTAATAAAGTAATAATATGGTAGTATGCTGGTGGTCTTGCTAAGATATTGTTGACACTTCTGAGGATTTCCTCTAAGTGGAATTGAATTATCTTACAGATTGGTTAGTTGTCCTCCGCTGGTCCTTGTGAGAATAAGCTGTTTCACATTTTCTCATTTTCATGTCTGATAAACTTCTCCCACAAAATTTCCATCATGTAGCTGAATGGATAAGGCTGGTTGTTTATGTTTACCGATTTCATTTTAACTTAAATCACGAACTAATGTGTACGCATTTATCCACAAAAAAATCGAGTCTATTCAAGAGATTTAACATCAGATTGATCTTTTTTCTTGCATGCTACACTCTCCATCACTTAGACCTGGCTACAACTTAAGGAAGTCAGGAATACTGTTGAGCTTACCTGCTCGCTTGCATTATGTTTAGTACGTTCTGCTATTCATATCATCTATTTCATTCAATGCGATTGTGTTCTATTATTTTACATATGCCATTCTAGTCTCCTAACATATTCAAATACGTGAAATTGTCACTGCATGTAGTTGCATTTTTTTGCTTAGATGTTACCCTTTTAAATCAATCACTGATTACGATCTGTTATCTTTATTGCTCTCAAAGGTGTGCATGGCTTTTTATGCATTCCAATACTTGATATATTGTCTCGTGATCATCATGTTTCTGTGACTCAAGTGCATTTACAGGTCTAAATTATAAAGCTTCATTGCATATTTCTTATTCATGGTATTGCATAATTCATGTTGCAGTCTACATGATCCGTCGCTTCATGGACACTTTGCTTGTGTATCTTGTTTACATGTGCATCTAGTGATCCTTTTTCCTTGGAGAGGACTACCATCTGATTAGATACGGATTGCGAAAAAATTGTTTGATCTATCTTCTTCCTTCTAAGCAGCTTTGGGTACAAAACGATTGGCACCAGAGGAGTTTGTTAATGTTTGGGACAACAAAAGGCTGAATGGCGGAGATATAAATCATCATTTTATGGTAAGACCGTAAGACTAATTTTGAAGGTAGTTTTTGCTATTGTATCTTGGACACAATTTTACAACAGTTTCCTTTTACATGGCAATCCAAGACAAATGGTCAGCAACACTCGTTTCAGGGTTTGGAGCAACTAGCAGGATCCGGTACTACTCTGACACATGGATTTCATTCTAAATATTCAGCTGGAAACTTGACAATGACATCTATGCTAGGAAATGGGCAATCTCAACAACTGGCTACAGTGCCTGCACTGATAGGAAAAGGGTGATTATAGTTTCCTTTTGATATTTATTTATATACATAGATATACAAATGCATATATACCTGTCCTCTTATGTCGTTCCATCTACATGTAATGTATATCTCGATAACACACATTTATGTATATAATTACCTGATCAATCTGGTTATAATTCATGATGATACACAATAAAGTTGTCATTACACCTCCGATTTAGTATTGCCCAATTTTTTCTCCTACCTTGTCCTTTCTGTTGGCCTTTCTATTTTGTAAGGAACAACTAGAAGACCTTTTCTTCCATTTTTTCTAGTGGCTTTGTGGCGAAGCAAATTATATGACACTGATGTATTAGATAGATACTCTCATGGGTGAAGAGAAAAGGTGAATTGGGGATGTTTGAAAGTACGACATGGTTAATGAGATAAATGTTGAATGCATCTTTACACATTTTCTTTATTTACCTGTTTTGTATGTTCATAATTCTAATGCACATTAACATATTTGGTAAGATGACAGTTAATATTCAATCTTTTTTGTATCAATGTTTCCTTTAACATATTGAATAGCTTGCTTGAACAATTCTTTATGTCGGTCAAGAGGTTTGATCTGATACTGAAAATCATAATCTGACACTGACATGTAGAAGTGGCATTGAGCGAGCCT
This sequence comes from Chamaelirium japonicum, assembly GCA_947650365.1. NCBI lineage: Eukaryota > Viridiplantae > Streptophyta > Magnoliopsida > Liliales > Melanthiaceae > Chamaelirium > Chamaelirium japonicum. The sequence continues at coordinate 17,426,091 of OX393550.1, read as the reverse complement.
ATATGCTCAACTAAAAAATGTCAATTTAAAGATTAAATGGAAATGTGCTGCGACACTTTGGAGAATTTCTTTGTAGTATTAATTCTATGATGATTCTCTTAATTTCCTGTTGGTAGCCCCTTAAACTCTATGAACCTAAGCTCTGTTTCTTTGGCAAGTTTCGGTTGCCTCGTCAGCTATCCACTTATTAGTCTTTGGATTTGTCATTCTTTATGAAGGCCTACTGACCAAATAAGATTTTGGTAATTCACTTGAAATGACTTTCTTGTCTAGATGTTTGAAAAGGATCAATAATTTGAGCACATTTTCTCTTAGCAATGTACTGAAATCACCATTTATCTTTGTATATGAAAAGGTTTCTTAGTTGATATTTCTTTTGCTTATCAGGGCAAAACAATGGCGTGATGGAGACTGGATGTGCAATAATTGTGATAATCACAATTTTGCATCTCGCTCATATTGCAACAGGTATCTTTTATTTTGCTCTCCTTCTTAAAATATAAAATTACTATGTAGGCTGTAGTATAATAGGCAATCTTTTTCTCCGCTTGTTTGTGACAATGTAATGTTCTGATATGTTCCGACAACTCAGTTAGCTCATAAATAACAGGGAATTCTGGGTCAATGGTGACAATTACTTAGAGCAGCTAAGCGATAGTTTTCTAGTACTTCACATATAATGATGTAGTCCTCTTTCTCTGTGAACATGACAACATGTGCGGCAATGATAACTATAGCCAGCTATCCTTAATATATTGGTTTGGAGTGGCCTCCCAATTTCTTCTGTGCCATTTATTGTATTTAGGTACAAGTCCTCATTCAATTAATTTTTTTTCAAATACATCCGCATGACTTCATGCCATTTTTCTATGATCTGTAGACACGGACACGGGTGTCGAGTGTTGACGCGAACAGGGAGTCAGACACGGCAACATAATAAAAAGATGGATACGGAGACACGTGGGGGTGGGGGTGGGTGTGTGTGTGTGTGTGTCTATATATATATATATATATATATATATATATATATATATATATATATATATATATATATATATATATATATATATATATATATATATATATATATATATATATATATATATATATATATAGGAATGGGATGCTGCCTATCAAAGCAGCATTTTTTGCTGCTTTGAGACATTGTTTGACCATCCTAGAAGTTTTGGAATTTGATGAAATTTGGTGAGGGTGTTGTCTAGGGTAAGATGATCATCCTCACAAATTTTCATCAAATTCCAAAACTTCTAGGGGGTTCAAATGGTCGAAGCAAAATCAGTCGTCTGCAGTTACCGTTAAAATCTGCAGCATTTTGCTTCGACCATTTGACCCTCTTAGAAGTTTTGGAATTTGATGAAAATTTGTGAGGATGATCATCTTACCCTGGACAACACCCTCACCAAATTTCATCAAATTTCAAAACTTCTAGTATGGTCAAACAATGTCTCAAAGCAGCAAAAACGCTGCTTTGATAGGCAGCATCCCATTCCTCGTATATATATATATATATATATATATATATATATATATATATATATATATATATATATATATATATATATATATATATATATATATGGGTCAGGTTCAATGGACATTGTTTTTGCACTCAATTTTTTACACTGATTTTCAAACCATTAGATAGAGGTTTCAGAATTTCTTGATTTTTTGTGAGCATAATCATCTTATCTTAGATAACACATCTACAAAGAATCAGCACATTCTAAAACCTCTAGACTTATTAAATGTGCTCTTCAAATTAACGATTAAAATGGACGGTTGATAAATCTTTTTAGTTTTGATGTACTTGGAGGCTTTAGAATGTGCTGATTTTTTGTGGACGTGCTATCTAAGTCAAGGTGATTATGCTCACAAAAAATCAAGAAATTCTAAAATCTCTATCTAGTTGATTTGAAAATCGGTGTAAAAATTTAAGTGCAAAAACAGTGTCCATTGAACCTGACCCTATATATATATATATATATATATATATATATATATATATATATATATATATATATATATATATATATATATATATATATATATATATATATATATATATATAGATAGATAGATAGGGGAGGGATACTCTTACTCATGGCCTCTTACTCATATAGTTACCTATGATCCGGGCCGTCCATTAGATCCCGACGTACGGTTTGGATTAGATGAGGAGTTAAAGCAATAGTATCCGCATTAAATGCCCGTATTAAAAGCCCGCATTTAATGCGGACACTATTGCTTTAACTTCCCATCTAATCCGAACCGTACGTCGGGATCTAATGGACGGCCCGGATCATAGGTAACTATATGAGTAAGAGGCCATGAGTAAGAGTATCCCTCCCCATATATATATATATATATATAATGAAATTGATATAAATTGAAAATTAATACTCCTTCGAAATTCGACTCCTACAAGGTCTACCGTTTCCGTTTGTTCACCCGATTGGAGAAGGGAGAGACTCACAACATTCGGTTTTGGTTTAATAACGTGGAGCGATGGTATCATGCCGTGTCGACACGGTGGACACGGGTTGGCACGGCTCCAAGGGCTCAATTAGAGGTGTCCCCCATATCATAGCCATTTTTAGTGTCCCAGTCCAATCTCCTGACAAATGGGCTTTACCACTGCCGCATGCACCATCTCAACTCAGCTATATTGATAACTTTTTCCTCTATTGGCTCAACTCTTAACTTTGTCCGAGTCTAATTAATCTACCAATGATTATCTTCTACCCAAGATTGTGCATGTGACCTAGGATCCCATTCCCACTCCAAAGGAGCGTTAGTCCTAACCCTTCAATTTCTTCTCCGGTTGTGCATTTCTGTTGTTATCAGGGTCTATCATGATCAACTTTAGCTCGATTGAAGCAATGCAATCAGTTTTTTTATTGTCTTTGAATAAGTTGATTTATTTTATTTAATTACATCCGAGTGATATAACTTCAATATAGATGTTTTCTTATTTTATAGAGAACTATTTCCCTAATCCCATAATCTAATTCCCTCCAGACGATCCCGAATACTTGCATTGGCTATCGTTTTAGGCAATTACCGTATCCAACTTTGTGCATGGTAGTCTTATTGATACGAGACAAATGTAGGAACAAGCCTTTATTCTATCATCAATCGAATCATTGTTCGCAATCCAGGATCCTATTCTATCATCAATCCAATCACTGTTCACGTTTTTTTTTCTTTTTCTTATGAATGAATGGATCTCTTTACTTGTACGACTTAGATGTCTCGTATTTCTCGAAAAAGTGATTCGATTGATGGGATTTGGTATGATACTTATGAGATCAATGAGATTGATATTCAAATATTTCTTCTTAGAACGTATTGATTTGACCCCATAAGTGGGACCACCACCCAATAGCATTAGTATATGGGACTCCCACGTGGCATGACCTTGGCTCTCCCGCGTGGCGAGACCGTCTCCTAAGCTCCGTTTTGGTATTATAGTATAGATGCAGACATTGATGTATGTAATTCAACTCTCGTCTTGCTTGCGATGCTAGTTGTATAATTATTAGGGAACATCAAGAGCTGCTATGTGGGCTGAAGCTGTAAACATCTACTACTGCTGCAGGTGTAAAACTCCCAAAGATGCTGCTGCTCAACCTGTAGATGCGCCATAGCTCATGTTTTCTTGGAGATCCTGCGGTTGTCACACGCATTGAGGGGTTTGAGATTTGGATTCTTGATATGGAAACCAAGACTTGGATGTGTCTTGACTAATGACTAAGCATGTTTTCAGATTGTATTTCTTTTTTCTTTTTCTTTTTTTGGTTTTTTTGTTTTTGAGCAGGGAGAAGTAGGGCTCCAGGCCCTGAAGTTTTACGGGTGATTTACATTATTACTTTTACCGTCTTGATAATTAGATGACATCCAGTGAGATCCAAATTCGATTTTACGCGGTACTTGTGTGTTTCCAAGACTATTTCATCTGATTAGGGTTTGAAATGGAAATATAACTTCTCCAAGGCTGTGTTCTTTCCCTGGGAATTGGAATTCCTGGGAAATGGTTCTATTCCCATGTTCTTTCCATAAAGCCACCAGGTGCCTAGGAATGATACAAATCTTCACACGTCTGGCTTTTTGTATATAGTTGCATGATTTCACCATGAGGATGGAGGTACGGTGGTTGGGAAATGAAATCCCCCAAAAGCGGGGTTTCATTCCTTAGGGAACACATAAGCCTTGTTATGGAAAAGGACATGGGGATGGGGCGGGAATATCAATTCCCAGGATAAGAACACAGCCTGAATTCATTGCTTGTACCACCAATACCAATTGCTATATTGTTAACTACTAGTGCATGCCGTGCTGATTGGCACAAAGCGGGTGCCTTGGCGCAACATCCCACCCCCAAGCCAGGGGTCAGTTCCGTTGCACAGTTAAAGAAGAAAAAGAAACAAAGAAGAGAGAGAGAGAGAGAGAGAGAGAGAGAGAGAGAGAGAGAGAGAGAGAGAGAGAGAGAGAGATTCGGGTGGGCCATAGGGGGATGATGCGGTTAGAGAGATTCGGGTGGTTTTAAATGGGCCGGGTTATTCGGAAATGTGATTGGGTTAAGAGATGACAGGTGGAAACTTTTTTTCCATTTGAAACCCAATATAACTTCGCACACGTCATGTGTTTTCTTATCATCCCTTCTTTTTTTATATGGACGGTTGTTAGTGAGTAGCCCCACAATATCAATAGATCGAACATCGTGAGGGATATGAGGATCGTGATGTGTTATGATCTGTACGATTAGATCAGATGGATAAGTTGTCTTTGCACAATTTTGAGGATGATAGGATAGTAAATAATCCGAACGGCCTTAACATGTTATATAGATTGTAGTTTATTTTTTCATCAATATCCGCTTGATGTATCGGAAATACCGATTTCCCATACTGCATGAATCTCTGATGAGTAAATCATCACTCAGCCGGATAAAATAGGAGTGAGGTTTGAGATTGGAGCGAGGTTTGGGCTACTACTAATTGGTTATACATGTCTTTTACCAATCTTTACGGTTCAAGTACTTGAACCATACAATACGGTGGCTTTTATTGCCGTTTGTATACACTTAGAGCATATCCAATGGGCCTCCGAAGGGATCTCCGAAGGACGACGTGGCACTACGATCTATCAGATGCCGCTCCAACCGGCTCCAAAGAGAACTCTGAAGAATTACGTGGCGTGCCACGTAGGCCACGTGTGCTCGGGACCTCCGAACGGCTCCACATACAACAGAGTCCTTCGGAGGCTCTGAACGAATTAAATAGTATATTGTTTTACAAAAAGCTCCCTCATCTTTTTACAAATAATTTTTTATATATACAATAAGTTAACATGCAAAAATTCTAAAAAATATCATTTTTTTTTAAAAATCTATAAACACCCCCTTATACAAACGATTCTTCACTCTCCCACTATTCTTGCAAATAAAATTAAGTTAGGAGGGGTTTGGTGTAAAATTGGAGGGTTTGGATAAATTATAAATGTAGGGGGTGTTTGATGTAAAATTGGCTAGTATATCACACTTCGGAGGCCATTGGAGCCGATCTACTCTCAACTAGAAAATTTTCATGAGGTGGCTGCCAAAATGGGCCCCACGGTCCTTAGGAGGTGCTCCTAGTTCGGAGGCCGTTGGAGATGCTCTTAGGGCATCATTTGCACAGCAACCAAACAACCCCTTAAGGTCATGTTTGCATTCGGTCAGTGGACCTCTTCTGTATAATAGGTCAATATATCGAGAACAAACAAGATTTGATATTTCTCGATTGTTAATCAAAATAGAAAAAATGCTATTCAACAAGACAGTTGTACAAATTTTAATTGTATAGACTGACGTGGCATGATCACAACCATCCCTTGCACCAAGCCTTCTTGGTGAATCACACTTAGGCCCGATCGCCAAGCAGAATGAATGGCATTGATAATTGCCACTTCAGTTTTTTATTTTTTTTTTGTTCAACTTCCATCTTCGTCTCCCTCCTTAGGCCCCCTCCCCTATCAACGGGGATGAGGACGATTTACTTGTCAGGGTGCTGCATTTAAGGGCCGAGTATGATCCACACAACGTCTGGTCGTCATCGTAGGCTGCCCTGAACTGGACGACTGAGTGCTATTCACTGTATTAGACTAGTGAATGCCCATGACTTCGGTGCGACCCCCCCGAGAGAGAGAGAGAGAGAGAGAGAGAGAGAGAGAGAGAGAGAGAGAGAGAGAGAGAGAGAGAGAGAGAGAGAGAGAGAGAGAGAGAGAGAGAGAGAGAGAGAGAGAGAGAGAGAGAGCGCTGTTGGAAGAGAGAGACAAAGAAAGAGATATCGTTGAAGAGAGAGAGACGGAGAGAGAGAGAGAGAGAGAGAGAGAGAGAGAGAGTGAGAGAGAGAGGAGAGAGAGAGAGAGAGAGAGAGAGAGAGAGAGAGAGAGAGAGAGAGAGAGAGAGAGAGAGAGAGAGAGAGAGAGAGAGAGAGCGGTTGGAAGAGAAGAGAGAGTTCGAAGAGAGAGCAGTTGGAAGAGAGAGAGAGAGAGGAGTTCGAAGAGAGAGCGATTGGAAGAGAGAGAGAGAGATCGTTGGAAGAGAGAGAGAGAGAGAGAGAGAGAGAGAGAGAGAGAGGAGAGAGAGAGAGAGAGAGAGAGTGAGAGAGAGAGAGTGAGAGAGGAGAGAGAGAGAGAGAGAGAGAGGTTGGAAGAGAGAGAGAGAGCGGTTGGAAGAGAGAGACAGAGAGAGAGAGAGCGGCTGGAAGAGTGAGAGAGAGAGATAGTTAGAAGAGAGAGAGAGAGATAGAGAGAGAGAGCGGTTAGAAAAGAGAGAGAGAGATCGTGGGGAAGAGAGAGAGAGAGAGAGATCGGATGCATCCCACACATATATCGATTAGATCGGATGGTTAACTTGCCTATGTGCAATCTTGGCCTAGTAAGCACAATCCGCCTTAACATGTTATATAGATGACTATGATTGGGCCACGTCACCCAGAAAACAACCAAATACCGTCCCCTAAAAAATTTGGAACAAAACTTAGCTGCCCAACTTGAGTTTGTAGCAAATGACTACCCCTTCAACACATGTGGTCTTCATTGCTCAGCGAACTTATGACCTTGCTACGTGCGGAGAAGCACATATAGGGTTGGCAATGGGCATGGCCTGGGCAAGACTCAACCAACCCCAGGTCCAGACCCATATTTTTTCTTCGATCCAAGCCTGGCGCATTTTGTATTGGGCTTTAAAGACAAGGCCCGGGCCCATATCAAAGATTCGAGTACCTGGCCCGAAAATCTTCAATGAGCAACTTTCTTCAATGAACTTATTTAGCATTAATCGATGTTGATAGCATAATTTTTTTATTTTACCAAATATTTTATTTTTATTTTATAAATTGTGGTGTAAGCTGGCAATGACAATAAAAAACTCTGAAATTTTTTCTAACATATCGTTGTTACTTAATCGAATAGAAAATGTCATTTCCTAGATATGTTGGGTAGTCCTGATCCCAACTATGAAAGTGGACCTGATTCGGCCGGACCTATACAAACTCAAGCTCGGCCCGTTTTGGTCTCGTGCCCAAACTATAATCCCGAGCCCATTTATAATGTTTGGGAAATAGCCATAAACACCGTTCAAAATGGGTCGGGTATAATTGGGCCTGGGCCAGATCCAAGCCCATTACTAGCTATAGCTGTGGATGCCAACATTTCTACTGTCTCTCTTATACCTTTGATCATTGGACTAGACCCCAGCTTCACTGTTTGAAGGCTAATGTTGACGCATTAGTTGACTCGGATCGATGCTGTGTAGCTGTGGTTGTGAGAGACCATTTGGGGGAGTTCATTAGTTTGGCTTCTTCTAGTATCCAATCATGTTTGCCTGTTGAGACTAAAACGCTAGCAGTTTAATTCGGGTTAAACCACCTCTAAGAGATGAATGCCCCGAAGTTCATCGTTCAACGTCTTAGGACTTGGAGGTCTTTTGCTTTTCTTGTTTGTAGCGCCAAGACGATTTTGTTAGTTTGTGTTGGATGTGGTTACGTCTTGGGTGTTGGTGCCTCTTAGGCATAGTCTGTACATTCCATTTCATTTAATAAACGGATATGGGTCAAGGCCGACCCCCCCCCCCTCATTTTGTGGAGAGGGATTCTCAAAAACAAAAAAAAAGAGACAACAAAAATGTTGTGGATCTTCTATTCTATTGGATGAGAATTCTACCCCTCCATGGCGCATTATTTCGATAATTGCAACTTGTAGGAACTTACTTCAGGATCTCGTTGATGGTGGCGTGCCCTTCATTCATAGGGAAGGAAGTCTAATATTTGTACTATCTCTTTCTCCCCTCCAGGATAATTGCGACTTGTAGGAACTTACTTCAGGATCTCAAGTCTAATATTTGTACTATCTCTTTCTCCCCTCCACCTTATATCACCTCTCAGCTTGAAGAGGACAAAAGTTGTTGTGCTTATGTTGGGATGAATAGCAATAACCAGGTGTGTTAGTTTGCGGGGTAGGCCTGGAATTGTTTGATTTTTTAAAAATGGATAAATTATACTTACACCCCCTGAATTATCTGACCATTACACTAGCACCCCTCTCGTTTTCTAAATAATAACATTTCTCCCCCTTAATTTTTGAAAAAGCCTTCCAAACTTTCTATCTGGGTCAAGATGCCATAACGTGACCTAGCAGATCGGGCTCGTAATATTTCCACCATTAGGGGGTGGGAATTTGGCAAATATTTCCTCAAAGCTGTTGTTTTTTTACAAATAAAGACTTTACGATTTTCTCACATGTCACGATTTTCTCATTCATTGACCATTTATCGCCCGTTTCATCCTGATAAATTAGGTTGTTTTATATGCAAATCACCCCCCAAAATTGGGCATAAATAGTGGAGGCTGGTCCAATCCCGGAGACAGCATCCCATCCGAACCATGGCTGGCCGCACTCTCTGCCTCATCTCACTTGCAGTGCTTTTGTGCTCTCGGCCAACACTCGGCTCGACAGTGAGCATCACTGCCGAGACGACGGTCGCAACGCCGTCTCGGTCGAGAGACCGCGATCCGGTGTCCACCTCTGCTGCTGTCGGTGGCATATGCCAATCGAGGGTGAAGATCAACGGCTACGCATGCGAAGAACACACTGTACTGACTGACTCACTAACTGTTCCTGCTCATTGACATTCTCTTTGAGCCTTCTTCTTGTGCCGCAGGTGACGACTAAAGATGGTTACATCCTCGGCCTTCAGAGGATCCCGAACGGACGTTCGGCGTCGCCCCTGCAGGCGAGCAAGACTCCGGTGCTATTGCAACATGGGCTCATGATGGTACGTATCAAATATATACATAGAGTTGGAGAGCCAACATAATGACTTTCATTAATGATCCGTGCCGTCCGTTCCCATTCGGATGGATCCGATTAAAACTCTCTCTCTCTCTCTCTCTCTCTCTCTCTCTCTCTCTCTCTCTCTCTCTCTCTCTCTCTCTCTCTCAGTGCAGCAGCCCGACCTCCTCCCGACCCCGACCTTCCCCCCGGGCTCCAGCCTTCCCTTCCAACGACACTGGCAGCCCCGATCGACCCTCCAGCAGCCCCGACCGCCCTTCCCCTCCGGCTCCTGCAGTAGCCCCGACCGCCCTTCCCCTCCGGCTCCGGCGCCGCCAGAGCCGAAGGAGAAGGGCGATTGGGGATGTCGGGGGGTCGATCGGGGCTGTTGGTGTCGCCGGTCGTGGCTGCTGGTGTTGCCGGAAGGGAAGGCCCGAGCCCGGGGGGGGGGGAAGGTCTGGTGCGATCGGGGTCGGAGTCGGAAGGGGAAGGTTGAGGGGCCGGAGCGATCACCGCCGGAGCCGGAGGGGAAGGGCGGTCGGGGCTGCTGGTGTCGCCGGTCAGGGCTGCCGGTGTCGTCGGAAGGGAAGGCCGGAGCCCGGGGGGGGAAGGTCTGGTGCTACCGGGGCCGGAGCCGGAAGGGGAAGGTCGGGGCCGGAATCGGCGGGGGGGGGGGGGGGCTGGTCGGGGGTCGGTGTCGCCGGAAGGGGCTGCCGGAGCCGGGGTCGGGGGGGTCGGGGGGAAGGGGCTGGGTTTTACGAGAGAGAGAGAGAGAGAGAGAGAGAGAGAGAGAGAGAGAGAGAGAGAGAGAGAGAGAGAGAGAGAGAGAGAGAGAGAGAGAGAGAGAGTGGGAGAGGGAGGGAAAATCAGAACCATCCATCGGATCCGATCCGATGAATGGGATCATTAGTAAGGGCCATTAGTAAGAGCCCATTAGTGAGAGTATTCCTCCCTAAGGAGGTGCAATCACTCCTGAATAACCGATATAGAACTAAACAGCACATAACAATGTAACCTCATTGGCTGTAGGATGGGGTCACATGGCTGATGAATTCGCCCGATGAGTCGTTGGGGTACATTCTAGCCGACAACGGGTACGATGTGTGGATTGCCAACTCTCGGGGGACCGGCTCTAGTCGCGGACATACTTCGCTCTCCCCCGGTGACCCGGTTCTCTTCTCGAACATCCTCGCCTAGCTCCTCCATGAACACATGCGTAATTCTTCCTTCTCGACAGATACATGAACTCTGGATCTCCATTGCAGGCATACTGGGATTGGTCGTGGGATGAACTAGCTGCCTTCGATCTTCCGGCTACCGTCGAGTACATTTACACAAAGACGGCCCAACAAAAGATCCACTATGTTGGGCATTCTCTGGTAAGGCCTGCTAGCTCAACCTGAGTGATAGAACCCTCAACCAAGTCCGACCTTCAACTCGTGCTACCTAACCCAAGAAACAAATCTCTAAGCTTGGGTTAGGATTGGGCTAGCGCAAGTTGGCGGGATGGATCGGTCGACAAACTAAGTACATTATAGGACTTAGGGTTTCGATTTGGATTTGAGGATCGCTGACGGTCGGATATATCGATCATGTGCTGTCTTTGTGCTAGGGAACCTTGATTCCCCTTGCTGCCTTCAGTCAGGGGAATCTAGTGAGCATGGTAAGGTCAGCTGCGCTGCTCAGCCCCATAGCTTATATGGGTCAGATGCCGTCGCCTCTCGCACGATTCCTTGCCGATCGCTTCGCCGCCGAAGTAAGTATGCCTTAATTGGTTGTGGCCTCCAGTCCAGTCCAATGCTGCTCTCATCGATGAGATATGGCTTCTGATTTGGTTGCAGGCTTTGTACTGGTTGGGTCTGCGTGTGTTCGACATAAATAGGTGACTATGGCACTGATGTTCATATGTTGGCCTTTTCATTATTGATTTAATTTTTTTAATTTTTGTTTATTATTAAAGATATTTAAGAAATATTATTTTTTACAGTCCGGCGGCACGAAACCTGATAGCAACGTTGTGCAATCGACCAGGTGTTAATTGCTTCGAGTTGACGGCGATCCTCACTGGTGATTTCCGATCATAGATCCTTCATTATTTTTTTTTACAATAATTTTTTAATTTTTTTTAATTATGATCTACTGGTTTATTTGTGCTTTGAAAGTCTCTGATTATTGAATTCTTGAATCCCAGGCAAGAACTGCTGCCTCAACGCATCGGCCTTCCAGCTCTTTCTGGATCATGAGCTACAGTTGACCTCGACGAGGAACATTATTCACTTGTCTCAGAGTAGGTTCAATCTGCTACAGTACTGTTGGGACCTAAGTGCTTGTTGGGTCCGGCCAGTTGAATCCACGGTTGGTTCGCTTTATCGATTCGGGTTTCGACCCAGTCCAGATCGAAACACCTCAGAACCCCAAAATACACCCTGATTCGGGTCCGGTTCGATCAAGGATACATGTTTGAATCGGCCGAATCGGGCTTTGAATCTTCTATAAATTGCTTTACGAATCTATGATACCAGATCTAGTCTGACATGAATTTCTCTGCTTCTTCTTGATGTATATACAGTGATCCGAAGTGGCACCATAAGGAAATATGACTATGGAGCCATACTGAACATGGTGCATTATAGGCAAGCCACGCCTCCCGTCTACACCATGTCTAGCATCCCCGGCGACCTCCCTCTTTTCATCGGCTACGGCGGTCTGGACGCGCTTTCGGATGTCAGAGACGTGGAGCACCTGCTAGACAGCCTCAAATCCCACGCTGCCGACAAATTAACGGCTCACTACGTCCAATCCTACTCACATTTGGACTTTCCGATGGCCTACAATGCCAAACAAGTAGTGTATGGTTCCGTTATGGACTTCTTCAAGAATCATTAAGGCCGGCCGCTAGAGATGGATTTTCCAGATAATTTTCTTTTTAAAATTTCGACGACCGACCGCAAGACGGGAAGTCAGATTCCCAATACATATCACGTCCTTTCAGTCTGGCCTTCGTAGCAAGCCAATGGGATGCACTATTTGCGGTCCTCGAAACCCACCGCACTTCGACATCCTGAAGATTGTCCAATATCTGCTGACAATCCATGAAAAGAGGTCCAATTGGACCTACACCTCCCCTTCCCAGCCCCAGAGCATCCCTAGCTCTAGTGGCATCCGTGACAACCTTGCCGATCCTTCGCCGAGCCGGCCAACTCCTCCAAAGCAGCCTTAATCCCCCGTAACTCGGCGGCAGCACATAAACTCCCTTCCGATGCCGACATAGGATGTAACATCTCCTGAGCAAGCATCACATTATCACGTACTTGTCGCCCGGAATAAATACATGTTGGTCTTCACTGATGACGGAACGGAGAATAGCTCTTAGCCGATTTGTCAAAATCTTTGCTATAAATTTATAATTCTGATTACAAAGACTAATCGGTCGATAGTCCGCTGGGTTAGACAGCGAAGTAGACTTGGGGAGGAGGACAGCATAATAAAGTAGTATTCCAGCCAGCCGGCATAATTCCTGCACTAAAGAACCGCTGGATATCAGGAACCCGAGTAAGAAACGAGTTGACCCGACCCGTTTAACCCGTTTACTAAACGGGTCGGGTCGGGTTGGCTCAGGTTGGGTCAACAGAACCCATGTAAACCTATCGGATTGGGTCAAGACGAGTCGGATTGGTCCGGGTTTGATCGGGTTGGCTCGAGTTGGTTTGGGTTGGCTTGGGTCGGATCGGGTCGGGTTGACACAACCCATTTGTTAAACGGGTCAAGTCGGGTCAATCAGGTTATAAGTACAAACCCAAACCCGAACCCGACCTAAATAAATGGGTCGACCCGTTTATGACCCGAACCTGTTTAGACCAAACCCAAACCCGCTAACTTCGGGTCGGGTTCGGGTCGGATTGGTGGGTCGGGTCAAGAATTGCCATCATCACCGCCGCGCCACCGCTGGGTTACCGGCCCCCTCCCCACTCGCTGCCCCTGACGGCGAGCAACAACCATCCACGGCCCAAACACCGAGCCCTCCACCGACGTCGATCCTCTACCCCTGTGCTCGGGAGTGTTGGTTTGCCGCCCCGCCATGCCCGATCCACCTGCCCTCTCATGATCCCTATACGACTCCCTCGCCACCTGCGAATATCCTTTCTCTGCCCCCTCCACCGTCCCGTAGCCTCCGCCCACCGGACACTGGTGCATTCTGTGCCCAACCCGACCACAGGAAAAACAGATCCGAGGACAATTCTCATAGACAAATGGCTGATAGAACTGGATTTTTGAATCTATCATTCCAACATTTGTTCCCGGACAGAGGCTTTTCATCTGTTCCACTGTAATACCCGGTACTCCAGAATTGACTTTTGCTAAGGGCACCCTGTCTTTTATTATTATAAAATTACTAATAGTTAAAAAATTTGTTTCTGTTTAACTGTTTTGGTTGTACATGTGTTGTGTTGAATCAGGTTCGAGTTGGACCGGACCGGGGGCCCAAGTCGCGAGGCGATATGGTGTTGGTCGAGGGATTGTGCATATGTGTGCGTGTGTGTGCGCGAGTGCACGCAGGTGTTGATCGTGGAGTAGAGCACGAATATATTATTTAATAATTAATTATTTATTTATTGCAACTTAGGATTGCCCCGGAAACGATCCGTTATCAAATGACGCAAGTTGCGGAGCCCAACTAGCTCGTTGATATAAGGCCGATGGATTTCCCGACTTATTGATCTGACTTGTGTGGGTGCAAATTTTCGTAAGAAGTCTGCGAACAGCGGGACCCACCAGCCCTGCCTGGTGGGCCCCTGAAGACTACAACGGGACCCACCAGCCCTGCCTGGTGGGCCTCCGAAGACTACAGCGGGACCCATCAGCCCTGCCTGGTGGGCCCACGAAGACTACCGCGGGACCCACCGGCCCTGCCTGGTGGGCCCACAGAGACTACTGCGGGACTCACCAGCCTTATCGGGAGGATCTCGAGATACGACAGCAGAAACCGCCATTTACCCTGTAATTCCTCTTCAAGAATTCTATAAATAGCAGAGCCTTCGAATGTAATAAGATCCCAATTTCTAGATCCAGATCTCAAACCCAGAAACCAGAGCTCTGGGATTTCCAACTTCTCATATCCTCTACCTCTCCTCGATCTTCTTCTTGTCTCTGAAGAGATCGGAGAGACTTCAGTGACACTCGGCCTGTCGAGGTCACTTCGAACGAAGTGTTAGTGAATTCGGGTTGCTCCCTATAGCACAGAGATGTAGGCTTCGGCTGAACTTCGAGATCACACATTGTGTCAACCTTCTCTGAATACACCTCTCTCTCTGTTTGTGTTTGAAAGCGACAACTCCAATCAACCGATCGAACAATGATCCTCAACTCAAATTTCAATTGACTGGTGCGGCGAGGTCTTCGGGTCGGCACGAAGATTTTCCCCCACAGTTTGGCGTCGTCTGTGGGATCCGAACGAAAAGCCAAGTCCTCTCTACAACGACTATTAGATCGGTTGTGCAGACAACCGATCTAGATAACCAAACTTCCTCGTCCCTTCGGTTGAGCAGACAACCGTTAGGACACCGACACTCTCATTGCACCCTTCGCTCTCTAAATGGCGAGGACGAAGCATCAGGGTCAACCTGAAGGAAGTAACATTCAACAAGCTCGTCCTGAGACTCGTTCGATGAGTCAAAGGCTCAACTTCGGACAGCCCCTTGCTGTCCCCGAGATGGGGGTTCGCTCAGGAAGTGGGAGATCAGTCGATCGACCGATCGCCCAACCTGCATGACAGTCGATTGGGCAAACTGCCCCCGTTCCTGCTGAAGACCCTCCATCGACCTATCAAATCTCGACGATCGACTTCCAATTGCTTCAATTGGCAAAACAGAACGCCACCCTCACCGCTGAGAGGGATGCTCTCAAGAAGGTGGCCTCCGAGGCTGGGATTGCTCTTCCTATCCCCTCTACTAATGAGAGGGTCGATCTTCCACGATAATCAATCCACTCCGAGCAACGGAGATCAATGGGCACTGCTGCCCTTGAGAGGATTCATCGCGACCCAACTCCTTCTGCTGTCCCATGGAAGCAGAGTGTTTGGGATCGCCTCGACGATGAGTCCTCTCAATCCTCTTCTGGTCGCAACTGAGACAGGAAGGCACCTTCAAAGCCCGACATCTCAAGGAGACATCAGATGAAAGGGGCTCCCTCAAAGAGTAGAGTTTCTCCATCTATTTCGCTTCAGCGTGGGCTTGGATCAGACCTTCGTCACCGACTCCAACCTGCTGATACTCAGAGACCTGAATATGACCTCTCGATCTTGCCTCTCGATCTACATCCAAGTTGAGGGCATGGTCGTAGGGACGGATACTCCTCTGCCGGACCTCTCCATCGAAGCCTCTTCGAGTCGACATTTCCAAGGGGATGGAGAACTCCCACTCTCCCCAAATTCAATTGTGTCAAAGAAGATCCAACTCTCCACATACTAGCCTTCAAGCAAGCTCCGACGCCGCACGAAGAAGAGAACCACGTACTTTGTTGTACCTTCGCCGGGAGCCTCGATGAGCCATCACTCGATTGGTACCATAATCTCCGAGCTGGGTCCATCACCCAGTTCAGTGTTTTGGCCAACCTCTTCGTGCAACATTATCAGTTGAACTTGAAGCCTGAGAAGAAGCTCGACTCCCTCTATCGGCTAAGGATGGGTGCCGACGAGAGTCTCTGCAGCTTCACAAGGAGATTTCGTAACGAGCACACTGCCCTCTCCGGAAGGCATCTGGATGATGAAGCTATCATGTTACCTTTCCAGAATGCACTCCGCTTCGACCTGCATATCTACAACGACTTCATTCGCAATCCTCCTCCTTCCCTGGGTTCAATGTTTGATCGAATCCAAAGGGAAATTGAGGTTGAGGATGATCAAGTAGCCCGAAAGGGACAGGAGACTAAGCGAAGGCCTGCCGAGAGGGAAGCTCCAAAGTATGCTGCCAAAGCTCACAACGCTGAGGCAGCAACTCCCCCTGCCAACAAACGTTCAAGAAACGATGGACGCCGATCTCCCCCGAAGAAGGTCATTTTCACCGAGTGGAATATACCGATCGAGCAAATCCTCGATCGCATTCAACACGAGGAGTTTCTCCGGAGGCCTAATCCTTTGCAGCCTGACACCAAAGTCACTGCAGACAAAACAGTTTATTGCGACTTCCACCGAAGTCATGGCCATTCCACCGATCGATGCTATCGACTGAGATTTCATCTTGAAGATCTATTGCGCGAAAGCCATATTCAAGAGTTCGTTAGAGGTGGACAAGATCAACGCCGAACCTCTCCAAAGGGGAAAGAGGCTTGCTGGGTCCATCAGATCTCTTCTAACCGATCACCTAACACTGTGAATGCCAATGTCTTTGGCATTCACGGTTCATTGCACAATCAAGCTTTGACCGAGAAAGAAGTCGATCGACAAATTCGATGCATCATCCATGTTCGCTCTGCAGCAAACAAGGAGGATACCTGGATCGAGAAGCCTATCAAGGGCTTAGCTTGGCCCTCCATCGTCTTCAACGACTCAGACCTTCAAGGAGTTCATACTCCACATCGAGACCCTCTGGTCCTAAAACTCGTCATCGATGGAAGCACCGTCAATCGCATCCTCATCGATACTGGAAGCTCCATCGACATTATGTTCTCAGACTGTTTCAAACGTCTGGGACATAAGTATACAAGTCTCGAAGTCGTCCCCACGGTGATTACTGGCTTCAATGGTGAGCAAAGTATAACAGTGGGTGAATCAAGATTCACCCTTGACCTCAGCCAAGAGACTCGAGTATCGGTGAGATTTGCGATCGTTGAAGGAACATCCAGCTACAACGCCATTCTCGGGCGACCATTCCTCCACCAGATCAATGCCATTTCCTCTTCTTACCATCAGCTACTCAAATTCACAACGGGAGAAGGCATCATCTGCATTCGAGGAGACCAATAAGCCGAGCGATCTTGTGAAGCTGCTGCTGCAAAAACAGATCGTAAGATCAATATTGCTCCTCCAAAGCAGCCACGAGACGAAGCTGGTCCCTCTTCGAAATAGCGATCAAAGGAGATCTCGTTGTCCGAACCTCCATCGATCGAGTGGGAGACTTCACCTTCAATCGAAGAAATTATTCCAATCAATATCGGCAGCAAAGATATCCCACGAGAAACATTTATCGGTATCGGTCTCAGCAACGCAGAAGCGCGAGACATGGTATCCTTCCTTCAGTCCAACATCGACGTCTTCGCATGGTGCTTTGAAGACATGCCTGGGATCAATCCAGACGACGCGTGCCATCGACTAGCAATCAAAGAAGAAGTGAAGCTTGTCAAGCAAAAGCCACGCATAATTCGACCAGAGCTACAAGTTGCAGTTCAAGAGGAGATCCATAAGTTACTCGCAGCAGGCTTTATTCATGAAGTAGAGTATCCTACTTGGATCTCCAACATAGTTGCTGTCCCAAAGAAGAATAGGAAGGTCAGAGTGTGCATCGACTTCACAAACTTCAACAAAGCTTGTCCCAAAGATCCGTTCCCCATGCCAAGGATAGATAGGCTCGTCGATGCCATCGCCGGCCACGAGCTCCTATCTTTCATGGATGGATACTCTGGGTACAATCAAATTCCACTTCATCTAGATGATCAAGAGAAGACTTGATTTGTGACTAGCCGAGGTCTCTACTGCTACAACGTAATGCCCTTCGGCCTAAAAAACACTGGGTCCACTTATCAACGGCTGGTCACCAAGATGTTCGAAGATCAAATCGGGCGCAACGTCGAAGTCTACGTCGACGATCTTCTCACCAAAAGCTCCATTCGAGGAGGACATCTATCCGATCTGGCGGAAACCTTCAAAATCCTCCGAAAGTATCGCATGAAGCTCAATCCAGCTAAGTATGCTTTCGGAGTTCAATCGGGCAAGGTCTTGGGCCATCTTGTGACCAGAAGGGGCATCGAGGCTAATCCAGACCAAATTCGAGCTGTTCTGGATATGCCATCACCTACCAATCGAAAGGAAGTGCAATGTCTCACTGGAAGATTAGCTGCTCTCAATCGATTCATCTCAAAGTCTTCCGACAAGTGCAAGCCACTCTTTGACAAACTACGAAAGACGGATACATCTGGCTGGAGTCCAACTTGCAAAGAAGCTTTTCAAGACATCAAGAAATATCTGGTGCAAACTCCTATCCTGACGGCCCCCCTTCCAAAAGAAGATATATGGCTCTATCTCGCTGTCACCGATCATGCAATCAGTGCGGTCCTAGTCAGCAGAAAAGAAGGCATCGAGTCCGGTCTACTACATCAGCCATACTCTTCTTCCGACTGAGGCTCGCTATTCAAAGACGAAGAAGGTCATACTGGCATTGCTCACTGTATCGCGTCGTCTCCAACCCTACTTCGTCTCTCACCAGATCACAGTCATCTCAGAGCACCCACTTAAAGATATCATCGACAAGGTGGGTCGAGCGGGTCGAATGACCAAATGGGTGATCGATATGAGTGCTCTAGGGATTCAATTCGAATCTCGCACTTCAGTCAAGGGACAAGCCATTGCTGATTTTCTAGCTGACTTTCCAGTTGAAGATCCCATAACTTGGGAGGAAGATGTCGATATGCGCCTTGAGGACGAAGACGAATCCCCATACAATGCAGCTGCAAAGATTAATCCAAGCCTTGAGGCTCCTGCCTCCACTCCAACTCAATGGAAACTTTATACTGATGGAGCTTCGAACGCGACCGGTTCGGGTATTGGGATAGTCCTAGTATCCCCCGAACTCGATCATCTTCAGAGAGCCACTCTCCTCGGTTTCAATGCCACCAACAACGAAGCTGAATATGAAGCACTCATCTCCGGGCTCGAAATGGCTGAATCCCTGGGGGTAGATCGAATCATTGTCTACAGCGACTCCCAGCTAATCATAAGGCAAATCAACGGGGAGTACACAGCTCGTGAAGAAAGAATGCAACTCTACTTGGCCCTAGTACGATGTCTTCAACAATGTTTTACTAGTACTGAATTCGTTCAAATCCCAAGAGCAGAGAATCGAGAAGCAGATGCCTTAGCCAATGCTGCCTCAGTTCTTGGAGACTCACTCGGAGGAAGACAAATACAAATCGATTATCAAGAAGTGCCCTAGACCACCCCCGAACAA
Organism: Chamaelirium japonicum; assembly: GCA_947650365.1. Taxonomy (NCBI): domain Eukaryota; kingdom Viridiplantae; phylum Streptophyta; class Magnoliopsida; order Liliales; family Melanthiaceae; genus Chamaelirium; species Chamaelirium japonicum. Next base: position 17,406,601 of record OX393550.1, on the reverse strand, counting down.
CAGATCATTGCTACTACAGAGAGATCTGGGGGTGGAGATCAACTGGTATTGAACCTTACCACCACAAGTGAGCTTGAGGATTGGAGACAGCCAATCTTCAACTTCTTCAAACATGGCAAAATACCCGAAGATCCAAATCAAGCCCGAAGACTTCAAAGGAAGCTTCCATGATATATCATTCAAGGAGAAGATCTATACTTCAAGTCTCACAACGGGATGTTGCTCAAGTGCATTGGCCCTGAACAAGCAAAGGCAATCCTGATTGACATCCACTCTGGAGCCTGCAGGAATCATTCGAGAGGAAGATCTCTTGAAGCCAAGACGAAGCTACAAGGTTACTACTGGCCAACAATGTCAAAAGACGCTCGCCAGGTGGTTCAAAGATGTGAGCCTTGCCAGAGACACGCTCGAGCTATCCATCTTCCAGCTGATGAGCTTCATCAACTAACAAGCCCATGGCCCTTCCATCAATGGGGGTTGGACTTCTTAGGTCCCTTCCCACCAACTCCAAGCAAGAAGAAGTATCTGTTGCTAGCTACAGATTACTTCACCAAGTGGGTTGAAGCAGTACCACTCTTTCGAGAGACTGATGACGAAGTCATCAAGTTCATCAGGCATAATATCTTCTTGAGATTTGGTACACCACAAGTCCTAGTTGCTGACAACGGAGCCCAATTCGACTCCGACAAATTCCGGGAATTCTGCCTGAACAACGGAATCAAGCTTTTCTACTCAATTCCAAGATACCCTCAATGCAATGGTCAAGCTGAAGCCTCAAATAGAGCTATTTTGGGTATACTCAAGAAGAAACTTGATAACAAGAAAGGATTGTGGGAGCAAGTCCTACCAGAAGTTCTGTGGGGCTATCGAACAACTCCGAGAAGATCAACTGGGTTCTCACCCTTTCGTCTAACCTATGGATCAGAAGCAGTGCTCCCAACAGAAAGCATATCGAGTACTTTGAAGACAAGGGCAGTCAAAGAAGAAATTAATGAAGAGCTTCGAGTCAATGATCTGGAATTCTCTGAAGAACTACGAGACCAAGCATCCCTTCGTGTGGCCAAGTACCAGCAGAAGATCAAACGAGCCTACGATGAGAAGGTCTACAAAAGACAGTTCCCAATTGGCAGCCTAGTTCTCAGAGCAGTTTTCTACAACACTAAAGAACACAATAGTGGGAAACTTGCTCCCAACTGGGAAGGTCCCTATATCGTTGCCTCAGTAGGAGGCAAAGGATCTTATCGACTGATTTCTCCAGAAGAAGATAGGTTGCCACGAGCTTGGAATTCTAGACACCTCAAATTGTTCTATCCATGATGTAAATTCTATGATGAATAAAGATCTCTTTCAAATGTTCAAATGTTCAATGATCACTTCCCAATTCAAATTCTGGAGTAGTTTCAAGTCATCTATGTTCAAGTTTAAAATTATCTGCAGTCAAATTACTAGGTCATTTAACAAGTTTGGGTGCTTGAGTTGCGACTCAACCCTTACAAGCAAATGTTAAACGGTTTCGGGTTGTGCTACAACACAACCTTCAAGTCACTACGTCAATTTAACAGGTTTGAGAGTCTGTGTTGCGACACTACCCCTTACTTAGAACTGTTAAATGACCTTCAATTTAAATCAAATTCAATATCGTCTAACAAGTTTGGGTGCTTGAGTTGCGACTTAACCCCTCACATACAAATGTTAACGATTTCAAGTTGTGCTACAACATAACCTACAATTTTCGAGTTACTTAACAAGTTTGGGTGATCGAGCTGTGACTCGACCCTTTACATTCAAGTGTATGAATATTCAAATATTCCAATACCATCCAGAGTATAACATTCAAAAAGTTCAACACAAGACATTCAATTTCAAACAACCAAAAAGATATCTTCATTATCAAAAAGTTTTGAATACATGAGTGAGCTTCTATCTGAGAAGAGTTTATAGTTACAACAAACAAAGAAGAGATAGACTACATCAGGGTTTGGCTACGCTTGGGGCACGTGACCTCTCTCCTTCGGATCCACCACGAACTTTGCTCGCCGCAGAAGCCTTAGAAGACCGGACGCTGCTGGCATGAACCCTGAGTGCTTCCACCGCCTTCTCTGCCGTCTCCCTGAAGCTCTCGCATTCAGCCCGCATATGCTCCAACTCCTTCTTTAAGGACTCTTCCTTGGCAGCGGAAGCAGCATCCTTGGCAGCAAGTTGAGCCTCCAGCTCCTTTATTCGAGTCGCGTGATCGAAGGACAAGGTCTCGATCTTAAAGAATCGGTTCTTCAACTCTTCAAGCTTATGACCCCGAGCCTCATAGCCATTTTGCCACCCCTTGCTCTCCAACTTCTCCTTGCGAAGGGCCTCGATCTTGGCCTTCAAAGCCTCCTTCTTGAAAGACAGAAGCTCCCTCAGCTTATCCTTCTCCTCTTGGGCAGCTTCCAATTCAGCCGTCAGGCGAGAGACTTCAGTTGAAGCCTCTCGCTCTCCGACCTTCTTGAAAAGCTTTGTGTCGAACTTCAGAACCACTAAATTCTGCGAACAAACAAGAAGTGTTAGAAATATTTCAGAAGATTCAATTCAAAAGTCAAGTCAAGCTGATGCACTTACCACCAATTCAAGCCTATGGAAGGCTTCCTCGATTGAAGCACCCGGAAGGTTACAGAGCTTCCGGATCACTAGAGTTGGGTGGTTGATGTCAACCTCACCCAAATCCTTCAAAAGCAAAGTCGTGCCAGCAGGAGTCTCTGCAAGTCAAACAAAAATTCAAAGAGTTAGAATATTTCAAGCATCGAAGGCAGTGCAATCAGAAGAGAATTCAGTAAAGATACCTGTGGCATCGACTTGAGATACTTTCCCCTTTCCACGGTCAGAGCTCTTACCCTTGGAGGTCGATTTCTCCTTGGTGGGGGTTGGCTCCGGCTGAGGTTGGGGAGTCCCATCGCCCACGCGGCTCTTTCTCTCCATATGTACGGGAGAAGGAACACCTCGAGGAGGTGAGATCTCCCCTTCATCTTATTGCCCGCTCGACTGCTCGAGCCCGGCCACAATGGATGCCATTTCCTCTGCCAAAGAACGCGACGGGGGCGGAGGTTGCTCAACCTCCAGACCCCCGCTTGTCGTTGCACCTTCAAGGCGGAGAACATCTGGAGGCATTTGGTCGAGGGGCGTGGGGTTGCTACCAACCCCACCACTCCCTGAGAACTTAATCTTCAGGCGCACTGGGCGCTTCTTCAACTCTTCGAAGTGGTAGGCGGGAACCACCCTCTGACCATCACCCACCGCGTCCATCACCAATTCCATACGATGGGCCTTAGCCTCGTCAATAGGTATGGGCTGCGAATCCTCCTCTTCACCACCAGTGGGGGTGGGAGGAATTTCTTCCTCACCACTGCGGGTGTAAATTTTGGCAAGAAGTCTGCAATCAGCGGGACCCATCGGCCCTGCCTGGTGGGCCCCCGAAGACCACAGCGGGACCCACCGGCCCTGCCTAGTGGGCCCCCAAAGACTACCACGGGACCCACCGGCCCTGCCCGGTGGGCCCATGAAGGCTTCCGAGGGACCCACCAGCCCTGCCTAGTGGGCCCCCAAAGACGGCAGCAGAGCCCACCAGCCTTACCAGGAGGATCCCCAGATACGGCAGCAGAGACCGCCATTTACCCAGAAATTCCTCCCCAGAAATTCTATAAATAGCAGAGCCTTCGAATGTAAATAGATCTGAAAATTCTGATTTCCACTCTGAGATCTGATTTTCAGAACCAGAGCTCTGGAATTTCTCAGCTTTTCATCTTTCACCTCTCTTTTATCTTCTTCTCTCCTTCGAAGAGATCAGAGGGTTTTCAGTGATACTCGGCCTGTCGAGATCACTTCAATATAAGTGTTAGTGAATTCGGGTTGCTCCCTATAGCACGGAGACGTAGGCTTCTGCTGAACTCCGAGATCACACCTCTCGCGTTAGCTCTCTAATTGCATCTCTCTCTCTGTTTGCATATTGAGAACGCCAACTCCAATCGACAGATCAAACAACAACCTTCAACTTCAATTGACTGGTGAGGCGAGGTCTTCGGGTCGGCACGAAGATTTTCCCCCACAGTTTGGCGCCGTCTGTGGGATCAGAACGAAAAGTCAAGCTCTCTCCACTACTATCAGATCGGTTGAACATACAACCGATCTTCATAGCCAAACTTTCTCGCCTCCTCGGTTGATCGGACAACTGATCGGACATCGGCACTCTTGTTGCGCCCTTCGCTCTCTGAATGGCGAAAACTAAGCACCAGGGTCAACCAGAAGGAAGTAACACTCAATAACAACCTCGTCCTGAGACTCGTTCAATGAGTCAAAGGCTCAACTTTGGACAGCCCCTTGCTGTCCCCGAGATGGGGGTTCGTTCAGGGAGTGGGAGATCTGTCGATCGACCCATCGCCCATCCCGCACGACAATCGATTGGGCAAACTGCTCCCGCTCCTGTTGAAGACCCTCCATCAACCTACCAAATCTCTGCAGTCGACTTCCAACTACTCCAATTGGCGAAGCAAAACGCCACCCTCACCGCTGAGAGGGATGCTCTTAAGAAGGCAGCCTCCGAGGCTGGAATCGTTCTTCCTATCCCCTCTACAAGTAAGAGGGTTGATCTTCCGCGACACTCAATCCACTCCGAACAACGGAGGTCACTGGGCACTGCTGCCCTTGAGAGAATTCGACGCGAACCAACTCCCTCTGCTGCCCCATGGAAGTAGAGTGTTTGGGACCGCCTCGATGACGAGTCCTCCCAATCATCTTCTGGCCGCAATTGCGACAAGAGAACACCTTCAAAGCTCAACATACCAAGGAAGCACCAAATGAAAGGCGCTCCTTCAAAGAGTCGAATTTCCCCATCCATTCCACTTCAGCGAGGACTTGGATCGGACCTTCGACACCGACTTCAACTGGCAAATACTTCAATGCCTGAGCAAGACCTTGCGATCTTACCTCTTGACCCACCTCTAGGTCGAGGACACGGTCGTAGGGACGAGTATTCCTCTGCCGGGCCTCTATATCGAAGCCTCTTCGAGTCAACATTTCCAAGGGGATGGAGAACTCCTATCCTCCCCAGATTCAACTGCGTCAAAGGAGATCCGACTCTCCATATACTCGCCTTCAAACAAGCCTTGACACCGCACGAAGAAGAGAACAACGTGCTGTGTCGCACTTTCGCCGGGAGTCTCGATGAACCGTCACTCGACTGGTATCACAATCTCCGAGCTGGGTCCATCACTCAGTTCGGTGTTTTGGCTAACCGCTTTGTGCAGCACTATCAACTTAATCTGAAGCCAGAGAAGAAGCTTGACTCCCTCTATCGGCTAAGGATGGGTACTGATGAGACTCTCCACAATTTCACCAGGAGGTTTCGCAACGAGCATGCTGCCCTCTCTGGAAGACATCTGGATGATGAAGCCATCATGTTGGCTTTCCAGAATGCCCTCCGCTTCGATCTACACATCTACAACGACTTCATTCGCAATCCCCCTCCTTTTCTGGGTTCTATGTTTGATCGGATCCAGAGAGAGATTGAGGTCGAAGATGATCAAGTCGCTCGAAAAGGGCGAGAAACAAAGCGAAGACCGACGGAAAGAGATGCTCCAAAGTATGCTGCCAAAGCTCACAATGCTGAGGCAGCAGCTCCCCCAGTCAACAAAAAGCCAAAGAATGATGGACGTCGATCTCCTACGAAGACCACTTTCACCGAGTGGAATCTGCCGGTCGAACAAATCCTCGATCGCATTCAACACGAGAAGTTCATTCGAAGGCCTAATCCTCTTCAGCCAAACTCAAAATTTACGGCTGACAAAACGGTCTACTGTGACTTCCACCGAAGTCATGGCCATTCCACCGATCGGTGCTATCAGCTTAAATTCCATCTTGAAGACTTATTGCGAGAAGGCCATCTTCAAGAGTTCGTCAAAGGCGGACAAGATCAACGTCGAGCCTCTGCAAAGGGGAAAGAAGCATGTTGGATCCATCAGATCTCCTCCGACCGGCAACCTATCTCTGTGAATGCCAATGTCTTTGGTATTCATGGAACATTGCACAACCAAACATTGACCGGGAAGGAAGTGGATCGGCAAGTTCGACGCATCTTCCATGTGCGTTCTACTGCGATGCATGGATCGAGAAGCCTATCGAGGGTTTGGCTTGGCCCTCTATCGTCTTCAACGACTCCGACCTTCAAGGAGTTCATACTCCCCATCGAGACCCCCTGGTCTTGAAACTCCTCATCGACGGAAGCACCGTCAACCGGATCCTCATCGACACTGGAAGCTCCATCGACATTATGTTCTCGGATTGCTTCAAGCATCTGGGACATAGATACTCAAGCCTCGACGTCGTCCCGACCGTAATCACTGGCTTCAACGGCGAACAAAGCATTACGGTGGGCGAATCGAGATTCACTCTAGACCTCAGCTGAGAGACTCGAGTCTCGGTGAGGTTTGCAATTGTTGAAGGAGTATCCAGCTACAACGCCATTCTCGGGCGACTATTCCTCTACCAGATCAATGCCATCTCCTCTTCTTACCACCAACTACTCAAGTTTGCAACGGGAGAAGGCATTGTCTGTATTCGAAGCGATCAGCAAGCTGGAAGGTCTTGCGAAGCCGCTGCTGCAAAAACTGATCGTAAGATCAATATTGCTCCTCCAAAGCGGCCGCGAGACGAAGCTGGTCCTTCCAAATAGCAATCAAAGGAGATTCCACCGATCGAACTTCCACCAATCGAATGGGAAGCTTCACCTTCAATCGAAGAAATCATCCCTATCAATATCGGCAGTGGAGATCTCCCTCGGCAAACATTTATCGGTACCGGTCTTAGCGACGCAGAAGCGCAAGACATGGTATCTTTCCTCCAGTCCAATATCGACGTCTTCGCTTGGTGTTTCGAAGACATGCCTGGTATCAATCCAGATGACGCTTGTCACCGGCTCGCGATCAAAGAAGAGGTGAATCCTATCAAGCAAAAGCCACGCACCATTCGACCAGAGCTACAAGTTGCTGTTCAAGAAGAAATCACCAAGCTACTCGCAGCAGGCTTCATCCGTGAAGTAGAGTATCCTACTTGGATCTCTAATATTGTTGCTGTTCCAAAGAAGAATGGGAAGGTCAGAGTCTGCATCGACTTTACTAATCTCAATAAGGCTTGCCCCAAAGACCCATTCCCCATGCCAAGGATTGATAGACTCGTCGATGCCACTGCTGGCCATGAGCTATTATCTTTCATGGATGGGTACTCTGGATACAATCAAATTCCGCTTCATCCAGATGATCAAGAGAAGACATGTTTTGTGACTAGCTGAGGTCTCTACTGCTATAATGTAATGCCATTCGGCCTCAAAAATGCTGGTTCTACCTACCAAAGGCTAGTCACAAAGATGTTCGAAGGTCAGATCGGTCGCAACGTCGAAGTCTACGTCGACGATCTCCTCACAAAGAGCTCCGTTCGAAGCAAGCATCTATCTGATCTAGCGAAAACCTTTCAAATCCTCCGAAAGTATCGTATGAAGCTCAATCCTGCCAAGTGCGCTTTTGGAGTTCAATCGGGCAAATTTCTGGGTCACCTTGTGACCAGAAGAGGTATTGAGGCTAACCCCGACCAAATTCGAGCTATCCTCGACATGCCATCACCTGCCAATCGGAAGGAAGTGCAACGCCTCACTGGAAGACTTGCTGCCCTCAATCGGTTCATCTCAAAGTCCTCCGACAAGTGTAAGCCTCTTTTTGACAAGCTGTGAAAGGCGGATACATCAGGATGGAGTCCAATTTGTGAAGAAGCTTTCCAAGGCATCAAGAAATATCTGGTGCAAGCTCCTATCCTGACTGCTCCACTTCCAAAAGAAGACTTGTGGCTTTATCTCGCCGTGACCGATCAAGCAATCAGTGCGGTTCTAGTTAGCAGAAGAGAAGGCATTGAGTATCCAGTCTACTACATCAGCCACACTCTTCTTCCGGCTGAAACTCGCTACTCAAAAACTGAGAAGGTCATCCTGGCCTTGCTCACCGCATCGCGTCGTCTCCAACCTTACTTCGTCTCCCACCAGATCATTGTCATTTCAGAACACCCGCTCAAAGATATCGTTGACAAAGCTGGTCGAGCTGGTCGAATGACCAAATGGGTGATCGAAATGAGTGCTCTGGAAATGCAGTTCGAATCTCGCACTTCTATCAAAGGTCAAGCTGTTGCTGATTTTCTAGCTGACTTTCCAGTTGAAGGCCCCATCACTTGGGAAGAAGATGTTGACATGCGCATAGAAGATGAGGATAATCCTCCAATCAATCTTGCAACAAAAATTGATCCAAGTCTCGAGGCTATTGCTGCAACTCATCCATGGAAGCTTTACACTGATGGAGCTTCAAGTGCGATCGGTTCGGGAACTGGGATAGTCTTGGTATCCCCTGAACTTGATCATCTCCAAAATGCCACCCTCCTCGGATTCAATGCCACCAACAACGAAGCCGAATACGAAGCACTCATTTCCGGACTCGAAATGGCTGAATCCCTGGGGGTAGATCGAATCATCGTCTACAGCGATTCCCAACTGATCATAAGGCAAATCAATGGAGAATATACAGCTCGAGAAGAAAGAATGCAATTCTATTTGGCCTTAGTACGATGTCTTCAACAACGTTTTACTAATACTGAATTCATTCAAATCCCAAGAGCAGAGAACCGAGAAGCAGATGCCTTAGCCAATGCTGCCTCAGTTCTTGGAGACTCACTCGGAGGAAGGCAAATACAGATCGACTATCAAGAAATGCCCAAGACCATCCCCGATCAACAGATCCTAACTACTACAAAGAGATCTGGGGATGGAGATCAATTAATGCTGAACATTGCTACTGCAAATGGATTTGAAGATTGGAGACAGTCAATTTTTGACTTCTTCAAATATGGCAAAATACCAGAAGATCTCAATCAAGCCCGAAGACTTCAAAGGAAGCTCCCACGCTTTATCATGCAAGGAGAAGATCTATATTTCAAATCTCACAACGGGATGATGCTCAAGTGTATTGGTCCAGAACAAGCAAAGGCAATCCTAATTGATATCCACTTCGGAGCTTGTGGAAATCATTCGGGAGGAAGATCTCTTGAAGTTAAGACGAAGCTACAAGGTTACTACTGGCCAACAATGGCAAGGGATGCTCAGCAAGTTGTTCAAAGATGCGAGCCATGCCAACGACACGCTCGAGCGATCCATCTCCCTGCAGATGAGCTTCACCAATTGTCGAGTCCATGGCCCTTCCATCAATGGGGGTTGGACTTCTTGGGGCCTTTTCCACCAACCCCTAGCAAAAAGAAGTATCTACTACTAGCCACGGATTACTTCACCAAATGGGTTGAAGCTGTGCCCCTCTTCCGCGAGACTGACGATGAAGTGATCAAATTCATTCGGTACAACATCTTCTCAAGGTTCGGTACACCACAAGTTCTAGTTGCTGACAATGGAGCTCAGTTTGACTCCGACAAGTTCCGAGAGTTCTGTCTGAACAACGGAATCAAGCTCTTCTATTCAACTCCAAGATATCCTCAGTGCAACGGTCAAGCTGAAGCCTCAAATAGAGCTATTCTTGGTATACTCAAAAAGAAGCTCAATGACAAGAAAGGATTGTGGGAACAAGTCCTACCTGAAGTTCTTTGGGGGTATCGCACAACCCCGAGAAGGTCAACAGGGTTCTCACCCTTTCGTCTGATATATGGATCGGAAGCAGTACTCCCAACAGAAAACATATCAAGTACTCTGAAGACTAGGGCAGTTGAAGAAGGAATCAACGAAGAGCTTCGAATCGACGATCTAGACTTCTCTGAAGAACTACGAGACCAAGCCTCCCTTCGTGTGGCCAAGTATCAGCAGAAGATCAAACGAGCCTATGATAAGAAAGTCTACAAACGACAATTCCCTATTGGCAGTCTGGTCCTTAGAGCAGTCTTCTACAACACGAAGGAGCACAGCAGTGGGAAGCTTGCTCCCAACTGGGAAGGTCCATATATTGTCGAATCAGTTGGAGGCAAAGGCTCTTATCGACTGATCTCACCAGAAGGAGATAGATTGCCACGAGCTTGGAATTCTAGACATCTCAAACTGTTTTATCCATGATGTAAATTTCATGATGAATGAAGTTCTCTTTCAAATGTTCAAATGTGCAAGTGTTCAGCTTTTCAATTCAAATTCTGAAGCAGTTTCAAATTATCCATATTCAAGTTACCAAGTCTTTTAACAAGTTTGGGTATTAGAGTTGCGACTCAAACCCTTACTGGCCAATGTTAAAACGATTTCAGGTTGTCATTCAAAGCAACCTTCAAGTCACTGGTCAGTTTAACAAGTTGGGGAGTATGTGTTGCGACACTACCCCTTACTTACAAATGTTAAACTAACCTTCAATTTCAATATTCAATTTCAATCGATTTCGATATCGTCTAACAGGTTTGGGTGCTTGAGTTGCGACTCAACCCCTCACATACAAGTGTTACACGAATTCAAATTCAATTTTCAAAGTTACAAGTTTGGGTAATCGAGTTGCGACTCAACCCCTTACATTCAAAAGATTGTATCCATTCCATATTTCAATGTTATTCAGAACATGATATTCGAAGACGTTCAACACAAGAGACATCCAACTTTCAAACACCAAAAAGATTTCTATTATCAAAAAATTGCCAAGTACAGGAATGAGCCTTTTCATATCACAAGTTTACAAAGTACAACAAAGAAAGAAGGTAGAGAAATACATCAGGGTTTAGCCACACTGGGAGCGCACGACTTCTCTCCTTCGGATCCGCCTCGAGCTTTGCTCGCTGCAGAAGCCTTGGAAGATCGTACACTACTAGCATGGGCCCTAAGTGCTTCCACCGCCTTCTCAGTCGTCTCTCTGTAACTCGCGCATTCACTTCGCATGTGCTCTAATTCTTTCTTCAAAGCCTCTTCTTTGGCAGCAAAGGCATTACTCTGAGCAGCAAGCTGCTCCTTAAGCTCCTTATTTTCAGCTGCGCGGTCACAGGACGAGGTCTCTACCTTGGCAAGACGATTCCTCAGAGACTCGAGCTCGTGACCCCGAGCCTCATAACCTTCCTGCCATTTCTTACTTTCCAGTTTCTCCTTGCGGAGATCCTCGATCTTGGCCTTGAGAAACTCCTTCTTTGAGGACAGCACCTCCCTCAGCTTGTCCTTCTCCTCACGGGCAGCCTTTAGTTCAGCTGTCAAACGGGATACTTCAGCTGAAGCTTCTTTTGCTCCCGCCTTCTTGGAGAGCTTGGTTGCGACATTCAAAACTGCTGAGTTCTGCAAAAGAACAAAAGAGTTAGAATTATTTTGAAGATACAACCCAAATGATCGATCAAGCAAATGCACCTACCACAAGTTCAAGCCTGTCGAAGGCTTCATCCAGAGTAGCCCCCGAAAGGTTACAGAGCTTCCGGATTACTGCCGTGGGGTGGTTGATGTCAACATCACCCAAATTCTTTATCTTCTGAGTAGAGCCAGCAGGTGTACCTACAATCAACACAAGGGTTCAGAAAGTCAGAATAAGTTCAAACTTCGTAGATAAGGTAATCAAGATAGCAAGATAGTCTGAATACCTGAGGCATCTACCCGAGGAGCCTTTCCCTTCCCTTGGTCGGAGCTCTTACCCTTGGAGGTAGGTTTCTCCCTAACGGGGGTTGGCTTCGGCTGAGGAGGGGGAGTCCCATCCCCCACTCGACTTCCTCTCTCCAAGTGAATAGGAGAGGGAGCATCCTGGGGAGGTGAGGCACCCCCTTCCTCTTGTCGTCCAGGCGACCGCTGCATCTCGGCCACAAGCGCCGCCGTCTCATCTGCCAAAGATCGAGACGGAGGAGGAGGCTGTTCAACCTCCAGGCCACCGCTTGCAGTCGTGCCTTCAAGGCGAGGCACTTCTGGGGGTATCTGGTCGAGGGGCGTAGGGTTGCTTCCAATCCCACCGCTCCTCGACAACTTTATCTTGAAGCGCATCGGCTTCTTCAACTCCTCGAAATGGTAGACGGGCTGTGCCTTTTTGCCGTCGCCCTCCTGATGAGCGTCCATTTGGTGCGAATTATCCTTTCTTTATCATGCACATAACGTCAGTTTCTTACGTAAAACTTTCATAATACACGTAAACTGCATGAGTTTCTTTGCACCATGATATAGTAGACTTTCATACGAACCCAACGGCATATTGGTTCGCTCTCATACATTGCATGCATGAAAAATATAGAGCCCGAAAGTCCAAATTATCTTTTTATCGATAATCGCATTTGAATCTGATAAGTGTCATTTCATGTGTGTTTTTCAGGGAATGTATCCGGTTTTCGATGCAATCAGCTCAAGGACTTCATGACCAAGCCGTGGATATTCTCACGGCGATCTGATGGAGACTGTACAGCTAGTTTGGAGGCCTGTCTGAAGAACAATGTTGGAAAACGGATAACTGTGATGATTCGGACGAGGGAAGAATTCAACAAGCCGTTGCAGCGCATGACTCGAACCAGAAGGTGACTACATGAATGCAAATGAGCGATGAGGGTTTTGATGATGAGTTCAAATGATGGTGACCAAAGCCGGCCTGTCGTTCTCTCCCTATCTTTCTTCCTCTTTCTTTTCGTTTCCTTTTCATCTTCTATTTCCGTCTTTAATTTAGTTGTTTTCACTCTGCACCTTATTCCAGCTACAAAGCCCATCGTAGCAGTGCATCAACCCCGGCCCGACCCGATAGCAAGCTTCGGACTCTCTCTACCGTCCCATACAGTTGTCCGATCCATAAAACCCATGCATGCAACCCCTTTACCGTTCCACCTCATCCATTCCATGTATCGATCCCGGCCCCGAACCTGATGGCATCCAGCCGACTCTCTCTCTAACCCGTGATCGATCACTTGGAAACTAATCATAGCCGCCCCTACTCATGCATCCGTTGGATCGCATCGCAGCCGTCCATGCCACCAAGACCCAGCCGCCCATCTATCCCCAACCCAATAGCACAACCGTCCATGCACATGCACGCATGCATGTGCACCAGCGGTCAGCAGCCCAGCCGTTCCAGACTCATCTCCCTCCAACCCGATCACAGCCATCCGATGGCATGCAGCGGCCCAGATTTTCTCTCCTTTAAAACCCAAAACCGAACCACCCAGCCCGAGCCTCTCTCCCGTTCCCTACTTTCTCTCCTCTCTTTCCTTAACCGTCCCCCACCGAATCTCTCTCTCTCTCTTCCGTTTCTTTCTCTTCTTTCTCTCTCTAAAACTGGAACCCAGCGGCCGACCCATCTCTGTCTTCTCTCTCTAACCCAACCGCACACACCTCTCTCACCGATCTTCTCTCTCTCCTATCCGGTTTTCTCTCTCTCTAAACTATCTCTCTTTCTAAAACTGAAACCCGATCGGGATTCTCTCTCTCGGATTCTCTTTCCATTTCTCTCTCTAAACCGGACTTCTCTCTCTCTTACTTCGTTTCCTTCTCTTTTGGGACCAAGACAACCGACCATCTCTCTCTTTTCTCTCTCTCTCTATATATCCTATATAAGGGGGGGGTTCGGAAAAACAAAGGGGAGAGATTACGACGAACCTAGGAGAGCCATCATCTTCACCTCCATCTACCACTTAGAACCCATCCGAAAACCCTAACCACATTCCACCATCTTCCATCTTCATCACCTCCGAGCCACGTCCACCGTTCTCGAAGCCACGGCCATCATCACACATCCGCTCGCCGACAGCATCAGATCATCCATCTTCTCCGACTACGCCACGCAACCGTCTCCAAGCCGAGCTCCATCCACGAAGCTGCACGTCACCGTCATCGCCGGGTTCGTTATCTGCAACGAAGCATCTGCCATCAGCGCTCACATGGCCATGCGAGGCTAAATCACCGCTCTAAGTTCTGGATGAAGCCTTGTAGTTGTATCTAAATCATGCTCTTATTTGATTTCCATATTTTAGTGCGTTTAATGAAAATAAAGTGATCTTTGCTTATTCATGCTTGATTATAATTTCTGTAATAAGTTAGCTTTATTCTCCGTTATTATCAGAGTTCTACAGAGGTTTATCTCATAGTTTTATTCTTCGTCATTACGAGTAGTTTTACGGAGAATCATTACATAGTGTTAGCTTCTGTTATTACTCCGAATTTTACGGAGAATTATTTCTGGCTTATTCCATTAAAGCGAGGAAGATCACTACATGAGTGATCATATTAGTGCTCCATTGAATATCATCCACGGAGATAGATTGACTTCGCATCTCCGTGAGAATCCTGGAAATCATCTAAAAGTATAGTTTAGATCGCTACTTGTGCGGATTCTAGAGCTTAGAATGTCTCTCCATATAGATTACAACCGTAACCTTAATTAGCTTTCTGTTTTGCGTTCCGTAATTCCCGTTACAAAACAATTTCACAAAAATCAATCAAATTAAACTAAAATATAAAATTAATTAGCTTTAATTTTCCTTTAATTAGTTTTCAATCAAGTCTCTGTGGGATCGACCCGTATTTGCCACTGTCTATCAGATAGACGCCGTGCACTTGCGGTATAACAATTTAAAATCATAACACCTCCACATCCATAACCTCCTCTATACGACGGGCTTTAGCCTCGTCAATGAGGATGGGTTGTGAGTCCTCATCATCCCCACCAGTGGGGGTGGGAGGAATTTCTTCCTCGCCACCCCCATGTCCTTGGCCACCATCAGTGGGGGTGGGAGGAATTTCTTCCTCACCACCCCCATCTTCATCATCTTCATCCTCTTCATTTACTCCGTCGCTGCCATTACTGTCATCAGCATTATCATTATCATCCTCATCGCCACCCTCATCCTCTTCACCTCCACCTTCCTCCTCTCTCTCTTCTTCCTCTTCTTCTTCTTCCCCCTTCTTCTTATCTTCTTTCTTCTCCTCCTCCTCAACATAGACCTTCCTTTTCTTCTTTGCTGGGCCTTGGCGATGGGTTACCAGTTTCTCCTCTGTGGGTAATGCACGCCTGGCCCCGTACGCCTTCTTCTCGACCCGAATGTTTCTAACAATTTGGCCGGATTGAGGGTCCTCCTCATAATCGGAATAGATGACTTCGTTATCTTCATAACGAGTCTTCGATCGATGAAGGAGATTGGCGTTGCCATGTCGAACCGGGCAATTCGAGAATTGCTTCCACGATCTAGTCCCACATGTCAGCTCCAGAAAAAGATTGTCAATAGCCCCCACTCGCTCCGAAGACCACAAGAGAGCTCCTCCTACACTGTACATATCTACCTCTTCGTGCACCTTGTACCGGGGAACCTCAGGTACAGACAGAGGAGTCCATGCACCGGACACCGATAGCGGCCAGTCTGTGTAGAGCTTGTCCGAGCCGATGGTGTCAATGATCGGGCGAAGGGCGGAGACACCCGTCAGATTGTAGAATGGACTTTCTTTCCTCCAAGCCCATCGATAATGATAGAAGAAATACCCCAGCTCGATCCGGGCTACTTCACCATCAGGGAGGCTGGAATAGCATTCCCTGAGTTCCTTCTGGAAGTCAGACTCTACGCGACAGAAAGCGTAGATGATCCTCCAGGCGTTTTCAGTAACCTGCCCGGGACAAAGACCAGAGGTGTTCAGCAACCTCGCGGCAAAAGACGGTAGTAGAAGGCGCAGTCCACAGTTGAGCTGACCAATCGTGACGATGGTTCCCATCACTTGCTCCTTGCTCGCGTACGAGACGAAGATTGTCCGCCTGTTGACGCCAAAAGCAGATAGAACTCCCGGAAGCGCTGGGCGAGACTTTCCCTCTGTGAAACATGCCAGCAACTTCTGCAGCTTCTCCCTCTTCACGTCTGTAAGTTTGCCGCCAATATTATACCCAAACTCCGGTTCCGCCGACAGAGGCAGCTGTGGACAAAGAACAAATCTTGCTTTGGGGATGTGCTCCGGACGAGAAGGTGCAGAGGCAAACCCCACTCCTTGGTGCCTCTTACCCAATTGACCAAGGTCGATCAACTCGGCCCTGCCTTTACCACGACCCTTCGATACAGATGTTTCTTCAGTGATTTCCTTCCCCTTCCTCTTGGATGGAACCGCTACCTTCTTCGAACTGCCAGAAGAAGCCATTTGACCGATCAAAAGGAAACAGAGAGCAAGGAATCCGAAGCAAAAGAGTCTGGACTTCGAAAATTTTTGAAAGCGTGAGGCGAAAATGACAGTCAGAGAAAGCTTAAGTATTCTGAGATAATCAGACACACAAATCGAGAAGACACGTGTTCACCATATCAAATCGCGTGTTTTTGCAGGTACACGTGGCATCTATCCGTAGCAAGCGCAAAACCAGGCGAACAGTCGGAACCAGACGAAACGTCAGACCACCGGTCCAAACGAGCCACCGGTCCAAGCAAACAACCGGTCCGAGTGAATCGGACCGCCGGTTCAGAGAAACCATTCAAGACAAACTAAAGATGCAAAAGCGAAAAAATCAAACTCCGTCAATGTTCAAAGCTTTGTCCGAAGAGCACAAAGAAAGAACAAGCTGTACTACCTTCTCTAAAGGGCAGGTTCGAAACTTCAACATTGACCGGCTGACTTTAACCGATCGGTCAAACTTGACCGATCGGTCAAAATCAACTAATCGGTCGATTTTCTACTGGATCTGGCAAAAAACTATGTTTTTTGCCCGATCACTCAATCCTTGACCGGCTGACTTTAACCGATCGGTCAAACTTGACCGATCGGTCAAAATCAACTGATCGGTCGATTTTCTACTGGATCTGGCAAAAAACTATGTTTTTTGCCCGATCACTCAATCCTTGACCGGCTGACTTTAACCGATCGGTCAAACTTGACCGATCGGTCAAAATCAACCGATCGGTCGATTTTCTACTAGATCTGGCAAAAAACTTGTGTTTTTTGCCCGATCACCCAATCCTTGACCGACTGATTTTAACCGATCGATCAAACTTGACCGATCGGTCAAAATCAACCGATCGGTCGATTTTCTACTGGATCGGGCAAAAAACTTGTGTTTTTTGCCGATCACTCAAACCTTGACCGGCTGATTTTAACCGATCGGTCAAACTTGACCGATCGGTCAAAATCAACCGATCGGTCGATTTTCTACTGGATCGGGCAAAAAACTTGTGTTTTTTGCCGATCACCCAAACTTGACCGATCGGTCAAAATCAACCGATCGGTCGATTTTCTACTGGATCGGGCAAAAAACTTGTGTTTTTTGCCGATCACCCAAACCTTGACCGGCTGATTTTAACCGATCGGTCAAACTTGACCGATCGGTCAAAATCAACCGATCGATCGATTTTCTACTGGATCGAGCAAAAAACTTGTGTTTTTTGCCGATCACCCAAACCTTGACCGGCTGATTTTTAACCGATCGGTCAAACTTGACCGATCGGTCAAAATCAACTGATCGGTCGATTTTCTACTGAATCGGGCAAAAAACTTGTGTTTTTTGCCGATCACCCAAACCTTGACCGGCTGATTTTAACCGATCGGTCAAACTTGACCGATCGGTCAAAATCAACCGATCGGTCGATTTTCTACTGGATCGGGCAAAAAACTTGTGTTTTTTGCTGATCACCCAAACCTTGACCGGCTGATTTTAACCGATCGGTCAAACTTGACCGATCGGTTAAAATCAACCAATCGGTCGATTTTCTACTGGATCAGGCAAAAAACTTGTGTTTTTTGCCGATCACCCAAACCTTGACCGGCTGATTTTAACTGATTGGTCAAACTTGACCGATCGGTCAAAATCAACCGATCGGTCGATTTTCTACTGGATCGGGCAAAAAACTTGTGTTTTTTGCCGATCACCCAAACCTTGACCGGCTGATTTTAACCAATCGGTCAAACTTGACCGATCAGTCAAAATTAACCGATCGGTCAATTTTCTACTGGATCGGTCAAAAAACCATGTTTTTGACCGATCACCCGATCCTTGACCGGTTGAATTTGACCGATCGGTCAAACTTGACCGATCAGTCAAAATTAACCGATCGGTCTTTTTTATGCTAACACTAGGCAAGCTTCTTCGTGTCTTTTGCGACAGGGGGTTGCAGTTTTTTGCAACAAATCCAAGCCAACCAGAACGAACTCTAGCTAACTTGGAGGGGGTAACTGTGGGTGCAAATTTTGGCAAGAAGTCTGCAATCAGCGGGACCCACCGGCCCTGCCTGGTGGGCCCCCGAAGACCACAGCGGGACCCACCGGCCCTGCCTAGTGGGCCCCCAAAGACTACCACGGGACCCACCGGCCCTGCCCGGTGGGCCCATGAAGGCTTCCGAGGGACCCACCAGCCCTGCCTAGTGGGCCCCCAAAGACGGCAGCAGAGCCCACCAGCCTTACCAGGAGGATCCCCAGATACGGCAGCAGAGACCGCCATTTACCCAAAAATTCCTCCCCAGAAATTCTATAAATAGCAGAGCCTTCGAATGTAAATGGATCCGAAAATTCTGATTTCCACTCTGAGATCTGATTTTCAGAACCAGAGCTCTGGAATTTCTCAGCTTTCCATCTTTCACCTCTCTTTTATCTTCTTCTCTCCTTCGAAGAGATCAGAGGGTTTTCAGTGATACTCGGCCTGTCGAGATTACTTCAATATAAGTGTTAGTGAATTCGGGTTGCTCCCTATAGCACGGAGACGTAGGCTTCGGCTGAACTCCGAGATCACACCTCTCGCGTTAGCTCTCTAATTGCATCTCTCTCTCTGTTTGCATATTGAGAACGCCAACTCCAATCGACAGATCAAACAACAACCTTCAACTTCAATTGACTGGTGAGGCGAGGTCTTCGGGTCGGCACGAAGATTTTCCCCCACAACCACCCCCTTTCACTTCATCGCCACCAATGGGGTTGGGAGGGATCTCTTCCTCACCACCCCCTTTTCCATCATCACCTCCAGTGGGGGTGGGAGGAATCTCATCACCCCCCTGGTCTCCCCCGTCATCATCATCATCATCATCATCACTGTTATTGTCTTCATCATCCTCGTCCTCCTCATCTTCCTTCTCCTTCTCTTCTTCTTCTCCTTCTTCTTCTTCTTCTCCTTTCTTCTCTTCTTCTTCATCTTCCTTCTGCTCGACGAGGATTTTCCTTTTCTTCGCCTGGCCCCTCCGGCTTATCACTAGCTTCTCTTCAGTGGTGGGCAATCGACGCCTCGCACCATACGCCTTCTTCTCAGCCCGGACTCTTCTGATAATCTTGCCCGATTGAGGATCCTCCTCATAATCGGAGTACAAGACTTCATTGTCTTCGTACCGGGTCTGCAGACGGTGGAAGAGATTGGCGTTGCCATACCTGACCGGGCAGTTTGAAAACTGCTTCCATGATCGAGTACCACACGTCAACTCCAAGAACAGATTGTCGACGGTATCAACTCGCTCCGAAGGCCAGGCATAGATACCCCCCGCATAGTATATCTTTATCTCCTTGTGCACATCATTTCGGGGGGTCTCGGGCACTAACAGAGGCGTCCACGCACCGGAGACCGAAATCGGCCAGTCGGTGTAGAGTTTGTCGGAGGGGATGGTATCGACGATCGGACGCAAGGCAAACACGCCTGTCAAGTTGAAGAACGGGCTGTCTTTCCTCGACGCCCATTTGTAGTGATAAAAGAAGTACCCCAGCTCGATCTGGGCCTCTTCACCATAAGGGATGCTGGAGTAGCATTCCCTGAGCTCATCCTGGAAGTCAGACTCTACGCGGCAGAAGGCGTAGATAATCCTCCAAGCGTTCCTGGAGATCTTCCCGGGGCAGAGGCCTGATGTATTCAGCAACCTCGCGGCAAACGGTGGCAGTGGGAGACACAACCCGCAGTTCAACTGACCTACGGTGACTACTGTCCCCATCACTTGCTCCATACTGGCAAAATTCATGAAGACCGTCCGCTTGTCGATTCCGAAAGCAGACTGAACTCCCGGGAGCGACGGTCGAGTCTTCCCCTCTGTAAAACAAGCGAGTAGCTTTTGCCACTTAGCCCTCTTCACGTCAGTAAACTTGCCACCGGTGTTATACACATAAGCAGGTTTCTCTGTCAGCGACATCAGAGGGCCCAAAACGAACTTCGCCTTAGGAATGTGCTCTGGCCTTGATGGAGCAGAGGCAAATCCTACTCCCATGTGCCTTTTGCCCAATTCACCAAGCTCCACAAGCACAGCCTTGCCCTTGCCACGGCCTTTCGGAATGGATGAAACTTCAACAATCTCCTTCCCCTTCCTCTTCGAGGGGACCACATTCGCCTTCTTCACGCTACCGGTTGAGGCCATTTCGATCGATCGGGTGAAAGCAGAGAACAAGAAATCAAGGGCAAAGAGTTCTGGAGTTTGAAAAAATTCTGGAAGCGCGAGGTAAAAATGAAACCCAGAGAAGCATATATACCCAGGAGCAGCTGGCGCAGAGATCGAGAAGACACGTGTCATCACCAAATCGAATCCCGTGTTTTTACCAAGGACACGTGGCGTCAATCCGCGGTAAGCGCAAAACCAAGCGAACCGTCGCGACCATTCGAAGCGACAGACCGCCGATCTGAGCGAACCGCAGGTTCAACCGGACAGCTGGTCCAACCGAACCACCGGTTCAGAAGATTCACCGATCCAGATGAACCGTCCATTCAAATATAGAAAATTATCCGAGGATCGTTCAGAAAACAGGCTCTTCTACCGAAACAACTCAACAATTTCTATTTAACCGATCGGTCAAATTCAACCGATCGATCGATTTTCTACTAGATCGGGCAAAAAACTAAGCTTTTTGACAGATCCCTTCAACCTCGACCGGTTGAATTTAACCGATCGGTCAACTTTGACCGATCGGTCAAATTCAACCGATCGGTCGATTTTCTACTAGATCGGTCAAAAAGCTTAGCTTTTTGACCAATCCCTTCAACCTCGACCGGTTGAATTTAACCGATCGGTCAACTTTGGCCGATTGGTCAAATTCAACCGATCGGTCGATTTTCTACTAGATCGGGCAAAAAACTAAGCTTTTTGATCGATCCCTTCAACCTCGACCGGTTGAATCTAACCGATCGGTCAACTTTGACCGATCGGTCAAATTCAACCGATCGATCGATTTTCTACTAGATCGGGCAAAAAACTTGGCTTTTTTCCCGATCCCTTCAACCTCGACCGGTTGAATTTAACCGATCGGTCAACTTTGATCGATCGGTCAAATTCAACCGATCGATCGATTTTCTACTAGATCGGATAAAAAACTTGGCTTTTTTCCCGATCCCTTCAACGTCGACCGGTTGAATTTAACCGATCGATCAACTTTGACCGATCGGTCAAATTCAACCGATCGGTCGATTTTCTACCAGATCGGACAAAAAACTTGGCTTTTTTCCCGATCCCTTCAACCTCGACCGGTTGAATTTAACCGATCGGTCAACTTTGATCGATCGGTCAAATTCAACCGATCGGTCGATTTTCTACTAGATCGGACAAAAAACTTGGCTTTTTTCTCGATCCCTTCAACCTCGACCGGTTGAATTTAACCGATCGGTCAACTTTGACCAATCGGTCAAATTCAACCGATCGGTCGATTTTCTACTAGATCGGGCAAAAAACTTGGCTTTTTGCCCGATCCCACCAACCTCGACCGGTTGAATTTAATCGATCAGTCAACTTTGATCGATCGGTCAAATTCAACCAATCGGTCGATTTTCTTCTCGATCGAGCAAAAAACTTGGCTTTTTATCTCGCCAACCTCGACCGGTTGAATTTAACCGATCGGTCAAACTTTAATCGATCGGTCAAATTCAACCGATCGGTCGATTTTCTACTGGATCGGTCAAAAAATGGAGCTTTTTGACAGATCACTTCAAATCCGACCGGTTGAAATCGACCGATCGGTCAACTTTGACCGATCGGTCAAGTATGACCGATCGACCAAAATTGACCGATCAGTCCTTTTTTGACACTGACACTTGGCAAACTTTCTTTCACATTTTTTGTGACAGGGGTTAATATCCTTTGTACCACGAATCCAAGCCAGCCAAGTTGACCTCTAGCTAACTTGGAGGGGGTAACTGTGGGTGCAAATTTTGGTAAGAAGTCTGTGAACAGCGGGACCCACCAGCCCTGCCTGGTGGGCCCCCGAAGACTACAACGGGACCCACCAGCCCTTCCTGGTGGGCCCCCGAAGACTACAGCGGGACCCATGACCAGCCCTGCCTGGTGGGCCCACGAAGACTACCGCGGGACCCACCGGCCCTGCCTGGTGGGCCCACAGAGACTACCGCGGGACTCACCAGCCATACCGGGAGGATCCCCAGATACGACAGCAGAAACCGCCATTTACCCCGGAATTCCTCTTCAAGAATTCTATAAATAGCAGAGCCTTCGAATGTAATAAGATCCCATTTTCCAGATCCAGATCTCAAACCCAGAAACCAGAGCTCTGGGATTTCTAGCTTCTCATATCCTCTACCTCTCCTCGATCTTCTTCTTGTCTCTGAAGAGATCGGAGAGAGTTCAGTGACACTTGGCCTGTCGAGGTCACTTCGAACGAAGTGTTAGTGAATTCGGGTTGCTCCCTATAGCACGGAGACGTAGGCTTCGGCTGAACTTCGAGATCACACATTGTGTCAACCTTCTCTGAATACACCTCTCTCTCTGTTTGTGTTTGAAAGCGACAACTCCAATCAACCGATCGAACAACGATCCTCAACTCAAATTTCAATTGACTGGTGCGGCGAGGTCTTCGGGTCGACACGAAGATTTTCCCCCACAACTTGATTGGATCGTCCCAATCCTCGAGACCCTTGACTGGCACCCTATGGCTCCACTCTGGTCTTCCCTTTGATCTTGGTTGTTGGATTGCGATCTAATACATCCAATCATCGATTATTTCTCTCTAGTTTTCTCTTGGTCGTTCGATCTTAATCTAAGAGACCCTCAACTCTTTGCTTCCTTGGCCATCGGATCTTGATCTGATGCACCAAAAAAATCCCTCCACTACTCAAGTACCCAACTCAAAAATCTATACAACACTTCATCAATACCCATCCTTCCCAGCCAAACTCTTTCAACCAACCCAATCCACCCACCCACCTGTACATACCACACAAGAAATCCTAATCTTTCACCTCTCACTCGTACACCCTTTGTTTTCAACCATCCCCTTTCAACCACCCCCATCATCCCTACTCCACTCTCTCTCTATGCTGGGTTGTTTGAGCAAGTGGCCAAAATCTCCAAACATTTTCCTCTTCTTTCAAACCCATCTCTCACTCAACCTCCCTCTCTTTTCTACATCATTTATGAGAGAGTCACAACCCCGTGAGAAACCCTAATTGGCATAGATAGCTGACTAAACCGTAAATCTCTTTGGTTTTCCTCACCTCACACCGCAGGGATCAGTTCCAGATTTCTGGGGCATGACAGCTGGTATCAGAGCGTAGGGATATGATTTTAGGGGTTAGGATCGTAGGAGTATAAGTTTCGGTCTTAGAGTGGTTCTCTAATGGGTAGTTGTGTTGATGATGGCTGGTACTGCAAGTGGTATCATAGTATGGTTCATAATCCCTATTATTCTAATCTTAGGTATAGGAGTCCGTCATAGGTTCTATCTCTCTCTTCTCGGAGCATGGAGATATGTTCCTAGGTCGATGTCATAGATTTCAGACTTAGGATGCTAGTGTGTGTCCTTCGATGTCATTCATTCGATGCATATATTTTCTAATGGAAGGTTTTTATCGAGCATAAATAGAGATTATAACTTTCCGTATTTTCATATGGCTTTGGGTGGTGCATCCATTTCGACCCATGTTTTATGTTCTTGGGTGTCCCGAGTCGTTCCAATAGTTGTGACTCTTCATGTGGTTCTAAGTTTTTCTCCTTTTATATATGATCGAGTTTAGAGGTTGTGTTCAGGATGGTTGAATGTTTGGTTCCAGGTTGTCCTGCCAAGTAATGCCTATTTATTCTAACTTTTAGACTGCTTTGACATCTTAATGTATTCTTATGTTAAAGTACTCACTAGTTGCTTTTATCTTAGATATTGGTGATTAGTTAATAATTTCTATCACAGATACAAGCTTTTGATTTTTCCTAATTATCTTATATGGGTTAATAGAAATTAAGGAAGGATTTGATCATATGAGGGTATTGATCTAATGCTCTAATATATAATGTATTATGTCTTCTCTATACCTCATATATTCCTCTTGATTATTAGATCTTGACTCGAGTTACCAACTCTGTTTTTCGATATCCTTTCAGTTTTTGATTGATTCATCTGTATCCTTTTGCAGTTATCTCCTAGTGGTTCACGGGAGTAAGTTTTGTGGTTTCTCTTGGATTTTCTTTTTCAACTCGTCAAGATTTGAGATAATAGGTTTCGATAGTAGGATAGTTCTTGGTTGGTTTGGTGTCTTCTTTTGGCGAGTTCCTTAGTCTTTCATTTTATCTTTTAATCCTTCCATGGTCAATTGAGTATTGTTACCAATTAGCATTTCTTCATCAATCTCCGGCATGATTTGTCACTCTTGTCAGTTTTTAGGTGCATCCGTCTATACACAGCCGTCTGATATTTTAGCAGTTGCCTTATGTATTATTGGATTATTCTCGTTTATTGCCAACAGTTTCAATCTATTCGGATTGTTCGTGTTTTGGAGATTATTTCGGACCTTACTCGAACTTTGTTGTTCAATTTTTGGAATTATCATTTATTTAGTAGTATTATAATAGATAATTATTATTTTGATTTGTTCCATAGTCTAGTGATTCTGATCTGCTCCATTGTCGGTTCTGGCACATGATGCTTTCTGACTTCCTTGTGGTTTTTTAGGTCATTCTGGGTTGTTTTTCAGCTTTACTATGTTAATTCTAAGACAGTTATAGTTTCCTAATTTCTCCTTGGTCGCCCAGCTCTTATAATATTGGTTTAGACTTTTTCCTCAAATTATTAATCTTATCTTGATTTGCCTTGTTTAGGTTGGGTGTGATAGTTTTGGTTTGTTTCAATATGTTTTGGCCTAATTTTAGTTTTTCTTAGTTTCTTTCTAACTTTTTGTCGATTGATCTTGGTTAGCCTCGGTTTGAATTTGTCTATGTTTTGCAGTATCGATATTTTTCGATTAGTTTCAGGTTATTCTTAATTTTGCCTGTATTAATTGCAATCACTCTTGTTCGTTCTATTATTTTATAAATGATTTTGTTTATCGATATCTTGGTGATTTTGAGACTGTCGGATTTTCTTGCTTTCCCAAGAGTTATCTTAGAAGGATCTAATTGGTTTTGCCTTTCTTTGAATAGTTTCGAATTATACTAATAGTTTTGGTTAGTCTGTTTTGGCCTTCTTGTGCCCTTTGAGGAGTTAGTTTTAATTATGAATCTTCTCTTGATCCTAGTCTTGCTTGATTGTTGTGATGATCGCCCGAAGCTAGTTTTGGGACTAGTCAACAAGAAGTTCTTTTCGTTGTTGTGTCTCTCATAACTAGCATGCTTGTAGGTTTGACTCATATTCTCGGAGTTGTTACTTTGAGGTTAGCTGAATAGTACATCAGTTTAGCTTTTTTGTTGACAGTATCAATAAGATTCTTCGGACCAATCATAAGTTTGCCTTTGTTATTTTAATATTTCTTTGCTTTGATATCAGAAGCTGGTTGAGTTGTATACTCAGTATAGCAGTTAATTTTCGAGACGAAAATTTTAATAAGGTGGATAGGATGTAATGCCCGATACTCCAGAATTGACTTTTGCTAAGGGCACCATATCTTTTATTATTATAATATTACTAATAGTTAAAAATTTGTTTATGTTTAACTGTTTTGGTTGTACATGTGTTGGGTTAAATCGGGTTCGAGTTGGACCGGACTGGGGGCCCAAGTCGCGAGGCGATATGGTGTTGGTCGAGGGATTGTGCATATGTGTGTGTGTGTACGCGTGTGTGCGCGAGTGCACGCAAGTGTTGATCGTGGAGTAGAGCACGAGTATATTATTTAATAATTAATTAATTATTTGTTGCAACTTAGGATTGCCCCGAGAACGACCCATCGTCATATGACGCAAGTTGCGGAGCCCAACTAGCTCGTTGATATAAGAACGATGGATTTCCTGACATACTGATCTGACTTGATTGGATCGTCCGAATCCTCGAGACCCTTGATCGGGCACCCTATGGCTCCACTCTGGTCTTCCCTTTGATCTTGGTTGTTGGATTGCGATCTAACACACCCAATCATCTATTATTTCTCTCTAGTTTTCTCTTGGTCGTTCGATCTTAATCTAAGAGACCCTCAACTCTTTCCTTCCTTGGCCATTAGATCTTGATCCTATGCACCAAGAAACCCCCTCCACTACTCAAGTACCCAACTCAAACATCTGTACAACACTTCATCAATACCATCCTTCCCAACCAAACTCTTTCAACCAACATTCAGCCAACCCAATCCACCCACCCACCTGTACATACCACACAAGAAATCCTAATCTTTCACCTCTCACTCGTACATCCTTTGTTTTAAACCACCCCCTTTCAACCACCCCCATCATCCCTACTCCCACTCTCTCTCTATGCTGGGTTGTTCGAGCAAGTGGCCAAAATCCCCAAACATTTTCTTCTTCTTTCAAACCCATCTCTCAATCAACCTCCCTCTCTTTTCTGCTTCATTTATGAGAGAGCCACAGCCCCGTGAGAAACCCTAATTGGCATAGATAGCTGACTAAACCGTAAATCTTTTTGGTTTTTCTCACCTCACATCCCAGTGATCGGTTCCAGATTTTTGGGCCGTGACATCCACCTCCACACAAACACGCGCATACAGCCCTCCCGACCCATCCACCGACTTCAGATCCACCAGAATCGATCGTGCTGCAGCCCCAGCGATGTCCATGATGAGGTCTTCATCAAAGCAGTCCACCGGCAGTCCAGGTAATCGAATCCACACCGGGACACGATAAATGGTATATTGAGTTGGCTGGAAGAATGGGGACCAACGCTTGAGAAGAAGGACCCTCCCATCTAAAACACATGGACTACCTTCCCATATATCCACTAGATCTTCTTCTAGCTCAAACCTAAAGGAGAAAAACCCATTAGGTAGATCCATAACCTGTACCTTCCCGGCACACGGCCACCGCTGCGCGACCATCCTTCGTAGGGTATCCAAAGAAAGCTTAGGCCCCAAGAACTTCCCGACCAGGGCTAGTCGTCATTTCTCCTGAGAAGCGACGAGTGTTTCAGGGTCTAACACCACCATCCCTGGTACTAAATTTGTCATCCGAGCAGAGTGCTCGGTGCCAAATCTACCATCCCTTGTAGGTCCCTGCTGAGACGTCGCCGCCTCCAAGTAACTCGGGGGTCGACATCCCGTTCCACCCGGATCATCCGCCGCTGAGGTCGAACGAACGGAAGGAGGAAGCGGAGACTCCGAAGTCATTCTATTGCTTCCACCCAAAACAAAATAAAGGATCTTAGATGGAAGCAGCACTTATCTCAATCATGTTGGACAAACTAGTACTATGGGAAGTAAGTGCCAGCTAAGTGCTTATTTGGTTGCTGCGTTTTCAGTATGTGATTTTGAAAACACATCTATAGAACAAGGGAAGGGGGTTTTGTGCTGACTAGGATAATATGGAACCAAATGCTGACTAGACAGAAAAAAACTGCTGACTAGATCAATTCATTTCAACAAAGAGAGAGAGAGAGAAAGAGAGAGAGAGAGAGAGAGAGAGAGAGAGAGAGAGAGAAAGAGAGAAAGAGAGAAAGAGAGAGAGAGAGAGCCCAATTCATTCAATCGGCCAAGAGAGAGAGAGAGAGCACATCTCTACCCCATCGTCTGCCCCCCAACATCACAGTGGTCCGTTGCACCCAGCCCGTTCGAGTGCATCCTACTCAGCCCCAACTGCCAGGTAAAGGGACGACATTGATTAGCAACAGAGCGGTTTGTTGCACCCAGCCCGCTCGGGTGCATCCTACTCAGCCCCAACTGCCAGGTAAAGGGATGACATTGATTAGCAACGGACGACTGTGCCCCCCTCTTCCTCAAACCGTCCTTCACCCCCCCCCCCCCAACCCTTTTTCACGCCCCAGATCGAGCCCCCCTTCCCGCTGCAGATTGAGGCCCCCTCCTCCTTCACGCTGTAGACGAGCCCCCCTTTTTTCGCGCCCCAGACTGCCATTTCTTTACTTGCCAGTCGGGACTGAGTGTGATGCACCGATCGGGTACAGTGCATCGGACGTCTATGACTTGGGGAGCAGACGATGGGGTAGAGGATTTGGGTTCAGGGGTTGGGGGTGGAAGGGAGGGAGGGTGGCGATGCCCAGGGGCTGTGTTGCCACCGAAGGCGGCCCGCTGCAGTGCCGACAGGCACGGGCACAATCAAAACGTTTGTGCCATGTTAAATCCGATTCCATTTGTTTGGGTTGTGTATGCAATCATGTTAAGACCCAGTATGATCCGTTTAAATATTTATTTTTTTATTTTTTTTAATTTTATCTTTCGTTGCAACTCATCATCATGGGTGTCCTGATCACAGACATCTATTGAACCCATCGCACACTATGATCGGATGCTGGGTAGGTCATTGAAGGGCCAATCACCTCTGTTTCTTTACCTGCGGTTTGGACTGAGTGCGATGCACGAGTCGGGTATGGGTACAACGTATGGCTGTGACTTGGGGTACATATAAAATGGTGTAGAAGGTTTGGATTCGGGGTTGGGGGGTGGGGCGGTGGTTGCCCGCTTTGTGTCAATCGGGGGGTGTCTTGCCACTGAAGACGGCCCACTGCAGTGCCGATGGCCAAGTGTGTTGTTGTCGCACCGAAGGCTCCCGCTTCGTGCCAATTGGCACAGGCATGTCGAAGGTGGTCAAGTGTGTTGTCGTCACATACGACGGTGGGGGTGGGGTGGTGATACTCGGGGGGAGTTTTGCTGTCGAAGGCGGCCCGCTGCATTGCTGACAGGTGTGTTGCCGCCGAAGGCGGCCCGCTGCAATGCCGACGGGCACGGGCATGCACTAGTGTGCAAACAGTTTAGAGTGGTTTGGTTAGTAGGGTGTAACATGTGTAAACAGATGCACACTTGCTAAATTTGTTCAGCTTGTGCACATAAAACTGTGCAAATGAAGTTTCACCTAAATACATGAAACTTTAATTGCATATGTCACATATGCAAACAAATATACACGCATCACTTGCACAGCAACCAAACAACCCCTAAGTGACTTGGTAAAGTCTCGGGGGTTGGTACCCTAGGGCTGAGGCCTGGGATCGATTTCCTCTTGCATAGTTGCATCGATTTAATAACTGGTATGGGACTGCCTTAAACCTCCCATAGATGAGGCGCTGTGGGGTGATAAAAAAGAAAAAAGAAAAAAAACAAAGAAAGTGGTATTGATAAAGAAGCTCTATAGTTTTTTTTTCAAAGTGTATCAACACCCCCTCCCTCTATTTTGGTATTCATCAACAAGAAGGAACACAACAGGATCCTCAAAAGGTGTCACATTCCGGCACAAAACAGAGGTTGCCGTCCAGGCGGAATCAAGAACGCCACACAGGAAGGAGAAAGTGCCACCTCCGGGACACCCAACAAACCCTAAAAAGATATCGGCTCGACACCGGCGGAGACAGACCTCGCACACTTGTGAGAGATACATCCAATCCCCAGCAACCCAAGGGGAAAACAAAACAAGTAAATCATCCACAAAAATCTTTAAAAAAAAACGAAACACAAACTGCCAAATCTAGCCGCCGATCAAACTAATAGGAGTCGAGGATGAGATTGCTATACTACCGTTGAACAGCCGCCTCCGACGCACCGCCAAGCACCGCCACCGCCCAGAGGAGTCGGTCTGGAAACCCATCGGCGGAGAAACTTCGACGCTGGAGCCAGAACCGACCGACACTGACCGGAGACCGTCAATCGAGCTGTGTAGCCAACGCAACCCAACTTTGAAACTCCGAGAACAAAATCTGGTGAACTGGAGATGCCCTATCTACAGAGGGGAGGAAGGGGACTCGATCCTAACCTGGAGGCTGACCGATGCAACATCTGGCCTCCCCGGAGCCATCGGCGATGACGTACGAGGAGGCCAAAAAAGACCTCATCGAAAACCCTAACCCTAGGGTTGTAAAGGGACACCCCCTCCTTCTCAGTGCTATTAAATGGGGGGACCGACTTTGGTCTCACCAGGCTTGTTATGAATCACCGGCCTCAAATTGAGACGCGTGATCGCCAAACCGCTTCTTATAGCTATCGACATCTGCTTCCAGATCTTGTACGTCTTTCTCCCTTTCGGCAAGTAGGTCATTCAACTTCTCCAGTGCAGAGAGAGAGAGAGAGAGAGAGAGAGAGAGAGAGAGAGAGAGAGAGAGAGAGAGAGAGAGAGAGAGAGAGAGAGAGAGAGAGAGAGAGAGAGATTGTGGGGAAGAGAGAGAGAGAGAGAGAGAGAGAGAGAGAGAGAGAGAGAGAGAGAGAGAGAGAGAGAGAGAGAGAGAGAGAGAGAGAGATCGGATGCATCCCACGCATATATCGATTAGATCGGATGGTTAACTTGTCTCTGCGCAATCTTGACCTAGTCAGCACAATTCGCCTTAACATGTTATATAGATGACTATAATCGGGCCACATCACCCAGGAGCAACCAAATACTGTCCCTAAAAAATTTGGAACAAAACTTGGCTGCCCAACTTGAGTTTGTTGCAAATGACTACCCCTTCAACAACTGTGGCCTTCATTGCTCAGCGGACTTATAACCTTACTACGTGCGGAGAAGCCACATATAGGGTTGGCAATGGGCTGGGCCTGGGACAGACTCAACCAACCCCAGGTCCAAACCCATATTATTTTCTTCGATCCAAGCCCGACCCATTTTGTTTCGGGCTTTAAAGACAAGGCTCAAGCCCGTATCAAAGATTCGGGTCTGAGCTGGGACCTGGCCCAAAAACCTTCAATGAGCAACATTCTTCATGGACTTATTTAGCATTAATCGATGTTGATAGCATAATTTTTTTATTTTACAAAATATTTTGTTTTTATTGTATAAATTGTGTTGTAAGCTGAAACTCTGAAATTTTTCCTAACATATCGTTGTTACTTAATCGAACAGAAAAGGCCAATTCTTAAATATGTTGGGCAGTCCTGATCCCAAACAATGAAAGTGGACTGGATTCGGGCCGGACCTATACAAACTCAGACTCGGCCCGTTTTGGTCTCGTGCCCTAACTATAATCCTGAACCCATTTATAATGTTTGGGAAATAGGCCTAACCCGTTCAAAATGGGTCGGGCATAATTGGGCCTGGGCCGGATTCAAGCCCATTGCTAGCTATAGCCGCGGATGCTAACATTTCTACTGTCTCTCTTATACCTCTAGATCACTGGACTAGAAAACCACTTCACTGTTTGAAGGCTAATGTTGACGCATTAGTTGACTCGGATCGATGCTATGTAGCTGTGGTGGTGAGGGACCATTTGGTGGAGATCATTAGTTTGGCTTCTGCTAGTATCCTACCTTGTTCGCCTGTTGAGGCTGAAGCACTAGCAGTTCAATTCAGGTTAAACCACCTGTACGAGATGAATGCCCCGAAGTTCATCGTTCAACGTCTTAGGACTTGGAGGTCTTTTGCTTTTCTTGTTTGTAGCGCCAAGATGATTTCGTTAGTCTGTGTTGGATGTGGTTACACCTTGGGTGTTAGTGCCTCTTAGGCATAGTCTGTTCATTCTTTTTCATTTAATAAACTGGTATGGGTCAAGGCCGAACCCCACACCCCCCCCCCCCCCCCCCCCCCCTTCCTTCATTTTGCCGAGAGGGATTCTAAAAAAAAAAAAAAAAAGTGACAACAAAAATATTGTCGATCTCCTGTTCTATTGGATGAGAATTCTACCCCTCCATGGTGTATTATTTCGATAATTGCGGCTTGCAGGAACATACTCCAGGATCTCGTTGATGGTGACGTGCACTTTATTCATAGGGAAGAAAGCTTATGCGCTCATATACTTGCTCGAGATTCGTTCAAGTCTAATATTTGTATTATCTCTTTCTCCCCTCCACCTTATATCACCTCTCAGCTTGAAGAGGACAAAACTTGTTGTGCTTATGTTGGGATGAATAGCAACACTACAAACGGAACCACTAGCCCTACCAACCCAACTGGCGCAGGCTCGGGTGAACAAAATAACCAGGTGTGTCAGTTTGCGGGGTAGGCCTTGGAATTGTTTGATTTTTTAAAAATGGATCAATTATACTTACACCCCTTGAATTATCTGACCATTACACTAACACCCCTCTCGTTTCCTAAATAATAACATTTCTCCCCCTCAATTTTTGAAAAAGTCTTCCAAGCTTTCCATCTGGGTCTAAGAAGCCATAACGTGGCCCAGCGGACCGGGCTCGTTATATTTCCACAATTAGGGGGTGGGAATTTGGCAAATGCCACGTCGCCGCCAACCGCTGGAGGGTGATTTTTGGGGTATGAATAAAATTTCCCTTTTAAAAATGGATAAATTATACTTACACCCCCTGAATTATCTGACCATTACACTAACACCCATCTCGTTTCCTAAATAATAACATTTCTCCCCCTCAATTTTTGAAAAAGCCTCCCAAACTTTCCATCTGGGTCGAAGATGCCAGTGGCCCAGCAGATCGGGCTCGTTAATTTTTTTTTTGGAAAGGAGCTCAGAAGCTCAGTTTAGATGTTCATAGCATCAATACATAGGGATTCTCTTACTCTAGGAGGAGCAGAGAGAAAGTCCCAAGTTTGAAATAGAGCATTACATACACCATATCTTGCAAGATTATGCGCCGCAGAATTGGAGGTTCTTGGGCAGTGGCGAATAGTGGCCGACACCAGGTGTCTCAATATGGATCTGCAGTCTAGAATGATAGGAGATATACGCCAAGGGGGTTCTCTTTCAGGATGGAGGAGTAAATCTGTGATGGATTTGGCATCTTCTTCAAGGATGATATGAGTCCCCATGAAGCTTTGTGCCGCTAATAAAGCAGTCTTCATAGCAAATGCTTCCGCTATAAGAGGATTAGTGGAGTTGAAGCTAGAGGTGACTGCTGAGATGAGGGTACCTTGGTGATCACGAACCACATAGGTGCTAGAAGTGGAAGAAGGGCCGATGGCGGCATCAATGTTGAAAATAATAGATCTCTCTGGAGGCGGACGCCACTTTTATATGGCTGGCAGAGTAAAACTTGCACTCTGAGAGATGTTGAGTTCACTTTCAGGGGGGTTAAAAGCATTCTCTGCAGCTAGCAACATAGATTGAATCCTTTGAATGGTAGCGATGGGCGGAATAAGTTTCCTCTCGAAAATTTTGGTGCATCTGACTTTCCAAATAAGCCATAAAGTAGTGGCAAATAATTTGTAATTTCTGCTAGAGGAAGAACGCATTGACAGTCCAATCCAATCGGAGATAGGGATTGTTATTGCACGGGAGTCAAGGCTAGCGGGAGAACCAAACCAGACTTTTGATGCATAGGGGCAATGAAAAAATATGTGATCATAGGATTCTTCATTAGCATTACAAAGAAGACATGTTGTATCAATGCTATGAATCCTTTTAGCCAAGATGTCCCGGGTTGGAAGAATGTTAGACAATAGGCGCCACATAAATAAATTGATGCGCGGCATCAGATCTTTGTATTTCCAGATCTTCGACCAAATATCTTTTTGGAGAATGGAGGTAGATGATTCTACTGTAGAAACGTGAGCTTGTCGGGCTAGCGAGTAGGCCGATTTGCTAGTAAATCTACCACTGGTAGAAAGTTGCCAAATTAACTTATCTTCTGCACCTTCATTGAATTGTGGAAGGTAAATTTGGCATATGGAATTCACTGTGAACTGATCAAAGAAATGACGTAGGAGAGGCTCATTCCAGGATTTAGTTTCGGGGTGGATGAATCTGGCCACTGATATAAGTGGATCAGTAATGGGTGCTATGGGCCTTGGAGGTGATGTAAGGCTTGGTATCCATTTGTCTTGCAAGGCCAAAATTTGATGACCCGTGATGACTTGCCATTTCATCCCCTTAGCTAAGAGATTCCGGGCTAGAAGGATACTGCGCCAGATATGTGAGGAATTGGAGGTCTGTTTCATTTACCAAAATGGAGCTTGTTTCACGTATTTATGATGTAAGATTTGGGCCCATAGAGCAGAAGGGTCTGAGATGAACCGCCAACTGAGTTTGGCAAGACTAGATCGGGCTTGTTATATTTCCACGATTAGGGGATAGGAATTTGGCAAGACGTCTAAAGGTTGCCGCTGATCCCGAGTCTTGGTGATGATGCCACGTTGCCGGCAACTGCTGGAGGGTGATTCGGATCGGGTTGCGAGTAGGGGTGGCAACAGGTCGTGCCGGATCGGGTTCGTGTCGTGTCTAGTTTCGGGTCGTGTCCAAAACCCCTATACTCTGACCCGACCCATTTAACTAATCGTGTCTAGATCCTAAACCCGTACCCGACCCATTTAACTAATGAGACCCGTTAGACCTATTTACCACACGGGGCTATTCAGTTTACCCGATCTGATCCAATCCGACTCGACCCGATCTGACCCGATAGACCCTATGGTACTATATATTACAATATCGGATTACGGGTAGACTAGATCCAAAACGACCTGTTAAATTTTAAACGGGTCTTCCCGGGTCTACCGTGTCCAGACCCTAAACCCGGACCTGACCCGTTTATTAAACGGGACTATCCTGTCGACCCATTTGTGGGGGAAAAATCTTCGTGTCGATCCGAAGACTTTACTCCACCAGTCAATTGAAGTTGAATGGTAGATCTTCGGGTGATCTGTTGATTGAAAGGTGGCTTCGAAGGTCGATGCCTTAGTGATTTTGAGTTATCACTTTCGATATGCAAACAGAGAGAGAAATGCAATCAGAGAGAAGGTTGACACAAAGTGTGGTCTCGGAGTTCAGCCGAAGCCTATGTCTCCGTGCTATAGGGAGCAACCCGAATTCACTAACTCTTTTCTCAGAGTGACCTCGACAGGCCGAGTGTCACTGATCTCTTCGAAGAGAATATCGAATGGGTTGGAATATCGAAGTCAGAGCTCTGGGTTTTTGGTTTCTGTTCTCTGGTTTTCTGAATCAGATTTCAGAGTTTTGTTCTGGATCTGGATTTGGGATCCTTTTTACATTTGAAGGCTCTGCTATTTATAGGAAAACTTTGGAAAGCAATCTGAGGCAAATGGCGGTTTTTGCCCTCGTAGCCGGGGATTCCCCAGGCAGGGCTGGTGGGTCCCGCGTGGTCTCCGTGGGCCTCCCAGGCAGGGCTGGTGGGTCCCGCGTGGTCTCCGTGGGCCCCCTAGGCAGGGCTGGTGGGTCTTGCGTGGGCCCCCCCAAGAAGGGCTGGTGGATCCCGCAGTAGTCTCCGTGGGCCCCCCAGGTAGGCTGGTGGGTCCCGTAGCAGTCTCTGTGGATCCCCCAGGCAGGGCTGGTGGGTCCTGCGTGGGCCCCCAGGCAAGGCTGGTGGGTCCCGCAGTAGTCTCCGTTGGCCCCCCAGGCAGGGCTGGTGGGTCCTGCAGCAGTCTTTGTGGGAGTTTTCTCGTCAAAATTTGCACCCACAGTTACCCCCTCCAAGTTAGCTAGAGGTTATCCTGGCTGGCTTGGATTCTTGGTGCAAAATACCAATCTCCTGACAAGAATACAAATCTTCTTGAACGTGGGTGTCTGCAAAAAAGTGTTGAGTTAAATTTGCAAGTAATCGATCGAATCTTACCGATCGGTCAAGATTAACCGATCGGTCAAGCTTGGTCGATGGGTAGATTTTGACCGATCGGTCAAAAACAACTGGTGGAACCTGAAGCGATCGGGCAAAAAGTTCATTTTACCGCTTTAATCAGTAGAAATTTGACCGATCGGTTGAATTTATCCGATCGGTCAAGGTTGACCGATCGGTTAAATTCAACCGGTGAAGGTCGAGGCGATCGGGCAAGAAGCAGGGTTTTTTGCCCGATCCAGTATAAATCGAGTCGATCGGTTGAATTTATCCAATCGGTCAAGGTTGAGTGATCGGTTAAATTCAACCGGTGGAGGTCGAGGCGATCGGGCAAAAAGCTTACTTTTTTGCCCGATCTAGTAGAAATCGAGCCGATCGGTTGACTTTATCCGATCGGTCAAGGTTGACTGATCGGTTAAATTCAACCGGTGGAGGTCGAGGCGATCAGGCAAAAAGCTTAGTTTTTTGCCAGATCAGTAGAAATCGAGCCGATCAGTTGAATTTATCCGATCGGTCAAGGTTGGTCGATCGGTTAAATTCAACCGGTGGAGGTCGAGGCGATCGGGCAAAAAGCTTAGTTTTTTGGCCGATCCAGTAGAAATCGAGCCGATCGGTTGAATTTATCCGATCGGTCAAGGTTGATCGATCGGTTAAATTCAACCGGTAGAGGTCGAGGCGATCGGGAAAAAAGCTTAGTTTTTTGCCCGATCTAGTAGAAATTGAGCCGATCGGTTGAATTTATCCGATCGGTCAAGGTTAACTGATCAGTTAATTTCAACCGGTGGAGGTCGAGGTGATCGGGTAAAAAGCCAAGTTTTTTGCCCGAGCCAGTAGAAATCGAGCCGACCGGTTGAATTTATCCGATCGGTCAAGGTAGATTGATGGTTAAATTCAACCAATGGAGGTTGAGACGATCGGGCAAAAAGCCAAGGTTTTTGCCCGATCCAGTAGAAATCGAGCCGATCGGTTGAATTTATCCGATCGGTCAAGGTTGACCGATCGGTTAATTTCAACCGGTTGAGGTCGAGGCGATCGGGCAAAAAGCCAAGTTTTTTGCCCGATCCAGTAGAAATCGAGCCGACCGGTTGAATTTATCAGATCGGTCAAGGTAGACTGATCGGTTAAATTCAACCGGTGGAGGTCGAGACGATCGGGCAAAAAACCATGTTTTTTTGCTCGATCCAGTAGAAATTGAGCCGACCGGTTGAATTTATCCGATCGGTCAAGGTAGACTGATCGATTAAATTCAACTGGTGGAGGTTGAGGTGATCGGGCAAAAAGCCAAGTTTTTTGCTCGATCCTGTAGAAATCGAGCCGACCTGTAGAATTTGTCCGATCGGTCAAGGTAGACTGATCGGTTAAATTCAACCGGTGGAGGTTGAGGCGATCGGACAAAAAGCCAAGTTTTTTGCTCGATCCAGTAGAAATCGAGCCGACCTGTTGAATTTATCCGATCGGTCAAGGTAGACTGATCGGTTAAATTCAACCGGTGGAGGTTGAGGCGATCGGGCAAAAAGCCAAGTTTTTTGCCCGATCCAGTAGAAATTGATCCGATCGGTTGAATTTATCTGATCGGTCAAGGTAGACTGATCGGTTAAATTCAACCGGTGGAGGTTAAGGCGATCGGGCAAAAATCCAACTTTTTTGCCCGATCCAGTAGAAATCGAGCCGACCGGTTGAATTTATCCGATCGGTCAAGGTAGACTGATCGGTTAAATTCAAACAGTGGAGATTGAGGCGATCGGGCAAAAAACCAAGTTTTTTGCCCGATCCAGTAGAAATCGAGCCGACCGGTTGAATTTATCCGATCGGTCAAGGTAGACTGATCGGTTAAATTCAACCGGTAAAAGTTGAGGCGATCGGGCAAAAAGCCAAGTTTTTTGCCCGATTCAGTAGAAATCGAGCCGACCGGTTGAATTTATCCGATCGGTCAAGGTAGACTGATCGGTTAAATTCAACCAGTGGAGGTTGAGGCGATCGGGCAAAAAGACAAGTTTTTTGCCCGATCCATTAGAAATCAAGCCGACCGGTTGAATTTATCCGATCGATCAAGGTTGACCGATCGGTTAAATTCAACCGGTGGAGGTCGAGGCGATCGGGTAAAATAGCCTGTTTTTTAGCCTGATCCTTTGGAAAATCACCCGTTTGTCTACCTGTCGAATGGGTGAAGTCTGGACTTAGTGCTTCTCCAGGTTTGATGTTTTGCTGGAGCCGGCGGTTCACGTGGACCGGTGATTCGTCTGAGCCGGCGGTTCGCCTGAACCAGTGGTTTGCTTGGACCGGCGGTTCAGCTGGTCTGATGTTTCATCTGGCGTGATGCTTCGACTGGAAGAGCGCTTCCTTCGGATGGATGCCATGTGTCTCTTTCGAAAACACGGCTTTTGACCTGATGGCGCCATATGGCATCTTGGTTTTCCTGCCAGTTTCTCCGGGGTTTATAAGCTCATTCCGGATTTCATTTTTGCCTTACACTTTCAAATTTTTTTCGAAGTCCAGAAACTTTTGTTCCCGAATTTCTTGCTTCCTATTCTCTGTGCCTGATCGGTTGCAATGGCCTCTTCTGGCAGCATAAAGATCAAGAACATCATTCCGTCGAAGAAGGGGAAGGAGAAGGCTGAGGTTTCGCCCAAACTTGTTGGCAGAGGCAAGGGCAAAGCTGCCCTAGGTGTGCTTGGCAAGAGGCACATGGGAGTGGGGTTTGCTTCCGCACCTTCCAGGCCCGAGCAAATCCCTAAGGCCAGCTTCGTTCTAGGGCCATTGATGCCGTTGGCGGTGGAGCCCGTCTTCGAGTACAATGTTGGGGGAAAGCTCACTGACGCAAAGAGGGCTAAGTGGTACAAAATGCTCTCTTTCGTCACAGAAGGAGCTCACCGACCAGCCCTTGCAGGGGTACAGTCTACCTTTGGGATCGACAAACGAATCGTGTTCATGGTGGTGGCCAGCAAGAAGCAGGTGCTGGGGACGATCGTCACCATTGGCCAGTTGAACTGCGGGCTGTGCCTCCCTCTGCTGCCGTTTGCTGCTCGGGTGCTGAACACTTCAGGACTTTGCCCCGGGCAGTTAACAGGGAATGCATGAAGGATAATATATGCATTCTGCCGGGTGGAATCTGACTTCCAGAAGGAGCTCAGGGCGTGCTACTCCAGCATCCCAGAAGGCGAGGTAACCCGGACAGAGTTAGAATACTTCTTCTACCACTATAAGTGGGTTTCGAGGAAGGATATTCCTTTCTTCAATCTGCATGGCGTCTCTGCGCTTTGCCCGATCACCGACACCGTGCCTTTCGACAAGCTGTTCACGGACTGGCCGATTTTCGTCTCCGGGGCGTGGACTCCCCTTTATGTGCCTGAGACTCCTCATTCTCAGGTACACAATGTGGTCGATAGGTACGCTGTTGGAGGGGATCTGGCCTGGTCACCTGATCGAGTCGGGGCCCTCGACAACTTGTTCCTGGAGTTGACTTACGGTACCCGATCGTGGAAGCAGTTTTTGAACTGCCCGGTCCGGCACGGCAACGCCAACCTCTTATACAGGCTGCAGGCCAGGTATGAAGACAACGACGTCCTGTACTCCGACTATGAGGAGGATCCCATATCGGGCAGGATAGTCAGAGTTGTCAGAGTCGAGAAGAAGGCATACGGGGCAAGGTGGCGCTCGGGCCCGACGGAGGAGAAATTGGTGGTGACCCGTAGGGGTCAAGTGAAGAAAAGGAAAATTTTCAAGGAGGAGGAGAAGAAGGAAGAAGAGGAGAACGAAGAAGAGGAGAAAGAAGAGGAGAAGAAAGAAGAGGAGGAAGATGAAGAAGAGGAAGAAGAAAATGAAGGGGGTGGAGGAGGTGGTGAGGAAGACGAAGATGACGATGAAGATGGTGATGATGATGAAGAAGGTGGAGATGGCGATGGTGGAGAAGAGGGAGGTGATAGTGGAAGTGAAGGCGGAGATGGAGTAGGTGGAGATGGAAGAGATGGTGGGGGAGATGGCGAGATTCCGCCAACTCCTATCAACGAGGCGAAGGCCCGTCGAATGGAGGATGTTATGGATATGGTGGGCGACGAAAAGAAAGTGTCGCCCACCTATCATTTCGAGACTTTGAAGCGCCCGACGTGCCTGAAGATAAAGTACTCGGGGAGTGATGTGGTTGCAAGCAACCCCACACCCCTTGATCAAGTACCTCCGGGCTTCCCTCGCTTGGAGGGGGCTTCGACGAGTGGAGGGCTAGAGGTTGAGCAACCTCAGCTTGCGCTTCGTCCGTCAGCGGCTCAGATGGCAGAGGGAACGGCTGCACTTGTAGCCTCGCTTCAACACGCCGGAGAGCAACGCGAGGAAGGGGAGATCACTCCTCGCGACATTCCTTCCCCTTCACGAAGGGATGGAGGAAGTCGCGTGGAGGTTGGGACACCCCAACCTTCTCCTGCCGCATCCCCTGAGAAGGAAAGGTCGACCCCCAGGGGTAAGAGTTCCGATCAGGGGAAAGGCAAAGCTGAAGCATCCCGAGCTGGCACTGCCGGTACGTTTCGACTAACTCTATCCTCTTTATTGTATCTGACATTTTGAAATTCTAACTGTTGAATCTTTGTATTGTTGGCAGATGCTCCTGTGCTCAGGGACTTGGGTGAGGTTGACATCAACCACCCAACGGGTATGATACGGAAGCTCTACAATCTTCCTGATGCTGCCCTGGATGAAGCCTACGAAAGGCTCGAAATAGCGGTAAGTGCATTGGCTGCGACTTCGAATTGTTCATTTTTTGATATACTTCTGACTTGTTTTCTGTTGTTGACAGAACTTAGCAGTTTTGAAGTTGGCTAGCAGGCTCTTTAGGAGGGCCAGTGAGCGGGGCGCTTCAGCAGAAGTTGCTCGCTTAAACACCCTCCTGGAAGCCTCGAATGCTGAGAAAGAGAAGCTGAAGGTAGCTCTATCTGCTAGTAAGAAGACTGTTCGACAGGAACAGCTTGAGAAGAAAAACCTGAACGCCTCCTATGTTGATTTGGACAAGGAGTTTTTCGACTTGAAGAACAGGTTCTTCAAGATGGAAACTATGGTCTTCAATCGACTATCGGAGATCAAGGAGCTGAAGGCGGAACTTGCTGCGAAGGAGGCAACTCTCGCAAATAAAGAGGAGGCTTTCATGAA
Organism: Chamaelirium japonicum; assembly: GCA_947650365.1. Taxonomy (NCBI): domain Eukaryota; kingdom Viridiplantae; phylum Streptophyta; class Magnoliopsida; order Liliales; family Melanthiaceae; genus Chamaelirium; species Chamaelirium japonicum. The sequence goes on along the minus strand of OX393550.1, from coordinate 17,365,802 downwards.
GGAGCTTGAGCAGGCACGCCTTGAAAGCAAGAGTTACAGATCGACAGCGGACAAGGCGATAGAGGCCCTCAGGGCTCACACTAGTGGCGTCATGTGTTCCAAAGCGTTTGCGGCGAGCAAGGCTCGCGGTGGGTCTGAAGGAGACAAGTCGTGTGCTCCAAGTGTAGCGTAACCCTGATGTATTCTATCCCTTTTCTTTTTGTTGTTGTATCTGTAAACCTTGCATATGTAGAAGCTCACTTGTATTTGAAAGTTTGAGAAATAAAGACTTATTTTTGATATTGAATCTTCTTGTGCTTGAACTCTCTGAATATTGAACAATTGAATTCTAAGAATGCTTGCATCTTGAATGGAATGTTTGAATGTGCTTAACGTTTGCTTGTAAGGGATTGAGTCGTAACTCGAACACCCCAAACTCGTTAAGAGATCTGGTAATTGAAGGTTGCACCGTATCACAACCTGGAACCATTTAATATCTGCCTGTAAGGGGTCGAGTCGCAACTCGAGCATCCAAACTTGTTAAACGATCTAGTAATTGAAGGTTATTTAACATCTACCTGTAAGGGGTCGTGTCGCAACACGAGCTCCCAAACTTGTTAAATTGACCTGGTAACTTGAAGGTTGTTTTGTTTTACAACCCGAAACTGTTTAACATCTGTCTGTAAGGGGTTGAGTCGCAACTCAAGCACCCAAACTTGTTAAACGACCTGGTAATTTGAAGGTTGTTTTGTTTTACAACCCGAAACCGTTTAACATCTGCCTGTAAGGGGTTTAGTCGCAACTCAAGCACCCAAACTTGTTAAATGACTTGGTAATTTGAAGGTAGATAACTTGAAATTGCTTGAAAACTTGAGTAGACGAGATGGACATTTGAAAGCAATATTCATTCAGCTTGGAATTTACATCAAGGATAGCACATTTTGAGATGTCTAGCATTCCAAGCTCGTGGTAGCTTGTCTCCTTCTGGGGTGATCAGACGATAAGACCCTTTGTCTCCTATTGATTCGATGATATAGGATCCTTTCCAGTTGGGAGCTAGTTTTCTGCTACTGTGCTCTTTGGTATTGTAGAAGACTGCCCTAAGGACCAGACTACCAATTGGGAATTGTCTCTTGCTAGCCTTCTAATCGTAGGCTTGTTTGATCTTATGTTGGTATTTGGCAACACGGATGGTCGCTCGATCACGTAACTCTTTAGTGAGATCAAGATCATCGACTCGAAGTTCATCGTTAACCCCTTCTTCGATTGCTCTGATCTTCAGAGTGTTCGATATGGCTTCTGTTGGGAGAACCGCTTCTGATCCATAGGTTAGGTGAAAGGGTAAGAACCCAGTTAATCTTCTCGGAGTAGTTCGATAGCCCAGAAGACTTATGGTAGGACTTTCTTCCATAAACATTTCTTGTCATCGAACTTCCTCTTGAGTAGACCAAGGATAGCTCTGTTAGAGGCTTCGGCTTGACCATTGCACTGAGGGTATCTTGGTATTGAATAGAAGAGTTTGATTCCGTGGTTCATACAGAAGTCTCGGAATTTGTCGGAGTCAAATTGAGCGCTATTGTCAGCAATCAGGACTTGTGGCGTGCCAAATCTTGAGAAGATGTTATGTCTGATGAACTTGATGACTTCATCGTCAGTCTCTCGGAAGAGTGGCACTATTTCCACCCATTTGGTGAAATAATCTGTGGCTAACAACATATACTTCTTGCTGGGACTTGGTGGGAAAGGACCCAAGAAGTCCAACCCCCATTGATGGAAAGGCCATAGACTTGTTAATGGATGGAGCTCATCTGCTGGGAGATGGATAGCTCGAGCGTGTCGTTGACAAGGCTCGCACTTTTGAACCACTTGATGAGCATCCCTTACCATAGTTGGCCAATAGTAACCTTGAAGCTTTGTCTTGGCTTCGAGAGATCTTCTACCGGAATGATTTCCACAGGCTCCGGAATGGATGTCGATTAGGATGGCTTCGCTTGTAGGGGATCAACACATTTGGGTAACATCCCATTGTATGATCTGAAATATAAATCCGCTCCTCGGAGGCTGTAGCATGGAAGCTTCCTTTGAAGTCTTCTGGCTTGAATTGGATCTTCTAGCATTCTGTCATGCTTGAAGAAGTCAAAAATTGGCCGTCTCCAATCCTCGAGTTCATGTGTTGAGGTAAGATCGGAGGCTGGCTGTTCTCCACCCCCAGATCTTTTTGTAGTGGCGACGATCTGCTGTTCAATGTTGGTTCTTGGCGATTCTTGATAGTCGATCTGTATTCGCCTTTCTTCGAGTGAATCTCCAAGCACTGAAGCAGCATTAGCTAGAGCATCAGCCTCTCGATTTTCGGCCCTCGGGATTTGAAGGAATTCGATGTAGTTGAATCGTTATCGATGATGCATCACTAAGGCTAGGAGAATGGCCTTTTGAAGATGATCAAGTTCGGGGAATACCAAGACTATCCCAATTCCCAAACCGATCATGCTTGAAGCTCCATCAGTATAGAGTTTCCATCGAGTTGAAGTATTAGGAGTCTCAGGACTCTGATTGATGGTCATAGGAGCAGAGTTGAGTAGAGGCTTGTCTTTGTTATCGAGGTGCATTTTGACATCATCCTTCCATGCAATAGGATCTTCCACGGGGAAGTCGGCAAGGAAGTCAGCTACAGCTTGCCCTTTGAGTGAAGTGCGAGGCTCAAATTAAATTCCGAGAGCACTCATCTCGAACACCCATTTAGTCCTTCGACCTGCTCGACCCGCCTTGTCGAGGATGTCTTTGAGTGGGTATACTGAGACGACCATGATCGGGTGTGAGACAAAATAGGGTTGAAGACGTCATGATGCGGTGAGTAAGGCTAGTATGACCTTCTCAATCTTTGAGTAGCGAGTCTCTGCAGGGAGAAGTGTATGACTGATGTAGTAGACCGGATGTTCGACACCTTCTCTTTTGCTGACTAGGAATGCACTGATTGTTTGATCGGTGACGGCAAGATAGAGCTAGAGATCTTCTTTTGGGAGCGGAGCTGCTAAAATAGGAGTACGTACGAGATAATTTTTAACATCTTGAAAAGTTTGTTCACAAGTTGGACTCCACCCAGAGGTATCTGCCTTTTGCAGCTTGTCGAAGAGCGGTTTGCACTTGTCAGAAGATTTCGAGATGAATCGATTGAGGGCAGTTAATCTTCCAGTAAGGCGTTGTACTTCCTTTCGATTGGTAGGCGATGATATATCGAGGATAGCTCGAATTTGGTCAGGGTTGGCTTCGATACCTCTCCTAGTCACAAGGTGACCCAGTAATTTACCCGATTGAACACCGAAGGCACATTTGGCTGGGTTGAGCTTCATGCGGTATTTTCGGAGGATTTGAAATGTCTCTGCCAGATCGGAGAAGTGGCTCTCACGATTGGAACTTTTGGTGAGGAGATCATCGACATAGACTTCGACGTTGCGTTCGATTTGATCTTTGAACATCTTTGTGACTAGACTTTGATAGGTTGATCCAGTATTCTTGAGGCCGAAGGGCATTACGTTGTAGTAGTAAAGACCTCGGTCAGTCACAAAGCACGTCTTCTCTCAATCGTCCAGATGTAGTGGAATTTGATTATACCTAGAGTATCCGTCCATGAAAGATAAGAGCTCGTGGCCAATAGTGGCATCGATGAGTCAATCTATCCTTAGCATAGGGAATGGGTCTTTGGGACAAGCCTTGTTGAGGTTGGTGAAGTCGATGCATACTATGACTTTTCCATTCTTCTTTGGGACAGTGACTATATTGGAGACCCAAGTAGGGTACTCTACTTCACGAATGAAGCCTGCTGCGAGTAGCTTACTGATCTTCTTCTGAACTGCAACTTGTCGTTCTGGTCAGATTGTGCATGGTTTTTGCTTGACGGGCTTCACTCCTTCTTTTATTGCGAGTCGGTGACACGCGTCCTCCGGGTTGATTCTGGGCATGTCTTCGAAACACCAAGCGAAGACATCAATGTTGGATTGAAGGAAGGATGCCATGTCTCGCGCTTCTGCGTCGCTGAGACCGGCACCGATGAAGGTTTATCGAGGGAGATCTTCACTGCCAATATTGATTGGAATGATTTCTTCGATTGAAGGTGAAGCCTCCCACTCGATCGGCGGGGGTTCGGGCAGTGGGATCTCCTTTGGTTGCTATCTTGAAAAAGTACCAGCTTCATCTCTTGGTCACTTTTGGGGAGCGAGATTTATTCTGCGATCTGTTTTTGCAGTGGCCGCTTCGTAGGATTGCCCAGTTTGTTGATCTCCTTGAATGCAGACAATACCCTCTCCTGTTGCAAATTTGAGGAGTTGATGGTAGGAGGAGGAGATGACATTGATCTGATGGAGAAATGGTCGACCCAGGATGATGTTGTTGTTGGATATCCCTTCAACGATGGCAAACCTTACTGAGACTCGAGTCTCCTAGCTGAGGTCGAGAGTGAGTCTTGATTTGCCCATTGTTATGCTCTGCTCCCCATTGAAGCCCGTGATCACCGTTGGGACGACCTCAAGACTTGAATATTTATGTCCCAGGAGCTTGAAGTAGTCTGAGAACATGATATCGATAGAGCTTCCGGTGTCGATGAGGATGCGGTTGATGGTGCTCCCGTCGATGATGAGCTTCAGGACCAGAGGGTCCCGATGTGGAGTATGGACTCCTTGAAGATCAGAGTCGTTGAAGATGATAGATGGCCAAATTAGGCTTTTGATAGGTTTCTCGATCCAGGTGTCTTCTTAGTTTGCTGCAGAGTGAACATTGAATATACGTCGCACTTGCCGATCGACTTCTTTTCCTGTCAATATTTGATTGTGCAACGCTCCGTGAATACCGAAGATATTGGCACGCACAGTGATAGGTGATTGATTGGTAGAGATTTGATGGATCCAGCAAGCTTCTTTCCCCTTTGCAGAAGGTCGGCGTTGATCTTGTCCGCATTTGACAAACTCTTGGAGATAGCCTTCTCGCAACAAATCCTCGAGATGATATCTCAGTCGATAGCATCGATCGGTCGAATGGCCATGGCTGCGGTGAAAATCGCAGTAGACTGTTTTATCAGCTGTGACCTTGGTATCAGGCTGCAGGGGATTCGGCCTTCGGAGGAACTCTTCATATTGAATTCGATCGAGAATCTGCTCGATCGGTAGAGTCCAATTCGTGAATGTAGATTTCTTCGAAGGGGATCTACGTCTGTCGTTCCTTGATCGCTTCGATACAGGGGGAACCACTACCTCTGCATTGTGAGCTTTGGCAGCGTACTTCAGGGCTTCTCTTTCGGCAGGTCGTCGTTTTGTTTCTCGTCCCTTTTGGGTGACCTGATCGTCTTCAACTTCGATCTCTCTCTGGATTCGATCGAACATCGAACCCAGGGAAGGGGGAGGATTGTGGATGAAATCATTATAGATATGCAGATCGAACCGGAGGGCATTCTAGAAGGCTAACATGATAGCCTCATTATCCCGATGTCGATAGAGTGGCGTGCTCATTGCGGAATCTTTGCGTGAAGCTGCGAAGACTCTCGTCAGCACCCATCCTCAGCTTGTAGAGGGAGTCCAGCTTTTTCTCCGACTTTAAGTTGAGTTGATAGTGTTGCACGAAGTGGTTAGCCAAGACTCCGAACTGGATGATGGACCTAGCCTGAAGGTTATGGTAACAATCGAGCGATGGCTCGTCGAGCCTCCCGGCGAAGGTTCGGCAGAGCACGTTGTTCTCTTCCTTATGCGGAGTGAGAGTTTGCTTGAATGCTAGGATATGAAGGGTAGGATCCCCTTTGAGGCAATTGAATTTGGAGAGAATTGGAGTTCTCTATCCTTTTGGAAAGGATGATTGAAACAAACTTCGGTGGAGAGGTCCAGCAGAAGAGTATCATTCTCTACGACCATGCCCTCGACCCGGATGCAGATCGAGAGGCAAGGTCGAGAGGTCTTGTTCATGCCCTTGAGTAGTCGCCGGATGGAGCTGGTGACGAAGATCGATCTAAGCTTCTCGTTGGAGTGGGAGAGATGGAGAAGCTCTATTTTTTGATGGTGCTTCCTTCATCCGATGCCTCACTCATAGGTTGGGCTTCGATTGTGCCTGCCCGACATAGTTGCGACCTGAAGATGATTGAGAGGACTCATCATCGATGCGATCCCAGACACACTGCTTCTATGGAGCCGTAGAGGGGGTTGGGTTACAATATATCCTCTCAAGGGCAGTGGTGCCCATTGATCTTCGTGGTTCGGAGTGAGTCGATTGCCGTGGCGGATCGACTCTCTCGTTGAATGAAGGGATAGGAAGAGCAATACCGACTTCAGAGGCTGCCTTCTTGAGGGAATCCCTTTCAGCTGTGAGGGTGGCGTTCTGCTTAGCCAATTGCAGCAGCTGAAAGTCGACTGCCGAGATTTGATAGGTGGATAGAGGATCTTCAGCAGGAGTAGAGGCAGTTTGCCCTATTGACTATCGGAGAGGTGGGGCGATCGGTCGATCGACCGATCTTCCGCTCCCTGAACGAACCCCCATTTCGGGGACAACGAGGGGCTACCCGAAGTTGAGCTGTTGACTCATCGAACGAGTCTCCGGATGAGCTTGTCGTGAGTTGCTTCCCTCTGGATGATCCTGATGCTTCGTCCTCGCTATTTAGAGAAAGCAGAGGATGCAACAAGATTGCCGGTGTCCTAACGGTTGTCTGCTCAACCGAAGGGGGCCGGGAAGTTTGATTATCTAGATCGGTTGTCTGCTCAACCGATCTGATGTTTGCTGTAGAGCGAACTTAGCTTCTCGAACGGATCCCACAGACGGTGCCAAACTGTGGGGGAAAAATCTTCGTGCCGATCCAAAGGCTTCACTCCACCAGTCAATTGAAGTTAAATGGTAGATCTGCGGGTGATTGGTTGATTGAAAAGTGGCTTCAAAGGTCGATGCCTTAGTGATTTTGAGTTATCACTTTCGATATGCAAACAAAGAGAGATGCAATCAGAGAGAAGGTTGACACAAAGTGTGGTCTCGGAGTTCAGCCGAAGCCTACGTCTCCGTGCTATAGGGAGCAACCTGAATTCACTAACTCTTTTCTCAGAGTGACCTCGACAGGCCGAGTGTCACTGATCTCTTCGAAGAGAATATCGAATGGGTTGGAATATCGAAGTCAGAGCTCTAGGTTTTTGGTTTCTGTTCTCTGGTTTTCTGAATCAGATTTCAGAGTTTTGTTCTGGATCTGGATTTGGGATCCTTTTTACATTTGAAGGCTCTGCTATTTATAGGAAAACTTTGGAAAGCAATCTGGGGCAAATGGCAGTTTTTGCTCTCGTAGCCGGGGATTCCCCAGGCAAGGCTGGTGGGTCCCGTAGCAGTCTCTGTGGATCCTCCAGGCAGGGATGGTGGGTCTCGCGTGGATCCCACATACTACGCCAAACTGTGGGGGAAAAATCTTCGTGCCGATCCGAAGACTTCACTCCAGCAGTCAATTGAAGTTGAATTGTAGATCTTCGGGTGATCTGTTGATTGAAAGGTGGCTTCGAAGGTCGATGCCTTTGTGATTTTGAGTTATCACTTTCGATATGCAAACAGAGAGAGATGCAATTAGAGAGAAGGTTGACACAAAGTGTGGTCTCAAAGTTCAGCCGAAGCCTATGTCTCCGTGTTATAGGGAGCAACCCGAATTCACTAACTCTTTTCTCAGAGTGGCCTCGACAGGCCGAGTGTCACTGATCTCTTCGAAGAGAATATCGAATGGGTTGGACTATCGAAGTCAGAGCTCTGGGTTTTTGGTTTCTGTTCTCTGGTTTTCTGAATCAGATTTCAGAGTTTTGTTCTGGATCTGGATTTGGGATCCTTTTTACATTTGAAGGCTCTGCTATTTATAGGAAAACTTTGGAAAGCAATATGGGGCAAATGGCGATTTTTGCCCTCGTAGCCGGGGATTCCCCAGGCAGGGCTGGTGGGTCCCGCAGGAGTCTCTGTGGATCCTCCAGGCAGGGCTGGTGGATCCCGCGTGGTCTCCTTGGGCCCCCTAGGCAGGGCTGGTGGGTCCCGCGTGGTCTCCGTGGGCCCCCCAGGCAGGGTTGGTGGGTCCCGCATGGTCTCCGTGGGCCCCCCCAGGCAGGGCTGCTGGGTCCTGCGTGGGTCCCCCAGGCAGGGCTGGTGGGTTCCGCAGTAGTCTCCGTGGGCCCCCCAGGCAGGGCTGGTGGGTCCCGTAGCAGTCTCTGTGGATCCCCCAGGCAGGGCTGGTGGGTCCCGCAGTAGTCTCCGTGGGCCCCCCAGGCAGGGCTGGTGGGTCCTGCAGCAATCTCTGTGAGAGTTTTCTCGCCAAAATTTGCACCCACACCGTTTACAACCCGAACCCGCTTAACCCTTACCCGGACCCGCTAACTTCATGTCAGGTTTGCCGTGTCGGGTCCAAAATTGCCAGCCCTAGCTGAGATGACACCTCCTGGTGACAAAAAAAAAAGGTTTTTTTTATAAATAAACCTCTATAATCTTCTCTTTTAAATATAAACCCATATAAAGTGATATCTACATATAAACGCCTCAATTCATTCAAACATTGCATATTGACTGTTGCAGTTAGCTAACATCAAAAATGAGATAATATTTTCTATTTTGTCCTTTATATTTTACCTAAACTCTGTAAATATCCCTTCAATGTGAGAATTCTTTGGATTAAGTCCAAGTTAAATTTGGGTTATGTCTTCGTTTGTTTTAGATTAACTCCATATTCAATAAAGATATGTCATTTTAAGTAATTAAAACCATGAGTAACTTGGTTATTTCCTCTTTAGATTAATAAAATAACAGCCGAATGATGGAATATTTCTGAAATATTTCTTCATTTTGGATGCCAACTAACTGTAGTGGTCGATATGTAAATATTGACTTTAGAAGGATTAATATGTAAATAAAAATAATTACAGGGGTCGATTTGTAAAAAAATCCAAAAAGACGAGTTCGATTTTGTTTCACCCTTTTTAAGGGGATTAGAGCATCCCGCTCTCTCTCATTAGTCCATTCCAAGGATATGTTTGTCATTTCATACTGTTTATCATGGTCAAATGACCAAAAGCCCTCGAGATGGACCGATGAGAGGGAGCGGGATGCTAGTCCGTTTCATCCCAATAAATTAGGTTGGAACAAAATCGTTATAAAAAAGACATGTTACCATATTATCATTCATTGGCCAGTTATTGCCCCTTTCATCCCCAGAAATTAGGTTGTTTTATATGGGAATCACTCCCCGAAATTGAGCATAAATAGTGGAGGCTGGTCCAGTCCCGGAGACAGCATCCCATCCAAACCATGGCTGGCCGTACTCTCTGCCTCATCTCACTTGCAGTGCTCCTGTGCTTCCGGCCATCACTCGGCTCAAGAGTGAGCATCACTGCCGAGACGACGGCCGCCACGCCGTCTTGGTCGAGAGGCGGCAGTCCTAATGAAAGTCATAGCGTTGGCTCTCCAACTCTCTATATATATATTCGATACGTACCATCATGAGCCCATGTTGCAATAGCATCGGAGTCTTGCTCGCCTGCGGGGGCGACGCCGAACGCCCAATCCTCTGAAGACCGAGGATGTAACCATCTTTAGTCGTCACCTGCAGCACAAGAAGAAGGTTCAGAGAGACTGTGAATGAGCAGAAACAGTCAATGAGTCAGTCGGTAGTACAGTGTGTTCTTCACATGCGTAGCCGTAGATCTCCACCCTCGATTGGCATATGCCACCGGCAGTAGCAGAGGCGGACGTCGGATCGCCGCCTCTCGACCGAGACGGCGTGGCAGCCGTCGTCTCAGCAGTGATGCTCACTCTCGAGCCGAGTGTTGGCCAAGAGCACAGGAGCACTGCAAGTGAGATGAGGCAAAGAGTACGGCTAACCATGGTTTGGATGGGATGCTGTCACCTGGACTGGACCAGCCTCCACTATTTTTGCTCAATTTCGGGGGGTGATTCCCATACAAAACAACTTAATTTATGGCAATAACTTGCCAATGAATGATACAATGGTAACATTGTTTTTTTTATAACGATTTTGTTCCAACCTAATTTATTGGGATGAAACGGACCACTCTCTCTCATCGGTCCATCTCGAGGGCTTTTGGTCATTTGACCATGATAAACAGTATGAAATGACAAACATATCCTTGGAATGGACCAATGAGAGAGCGGGATGCTCCAACCCCCTATTGATGACAGAAAAATCTCTCATCCTTGTGTGAACACAGATATCCCTCTGTGTACCCGATGTTTATATGCATTATGAGGAGAATGAGCCATTTATAACAATTTAATGCCATTTACTTATTTACCCCATTTCATAATCCTCTCACCAAAAAATTTAAAAGTTTTTTCCTGATGTACCCCATGTTTGCATGCATTATAAGGAGAATGAGCCATTTATAATAATTTAATGTCATTTAATCCTCTCACCCCCTTATTACTCTCTCTCCCTCCCTCATATATCTCTCTCATGTCTTTTGGAAGGCAAAGAGATCGTGAACTGCTGGTGTGTGAACACAACCCTCTCTCATAATTATAAATAATGGTTATTTTGACTTTGCCCCCCAAATTTTGCCTTGAATTAGACTTTACCCCATCTTTTCATTAATTAGACTTTATCCCCCAAATCTAACATTCCATCAGCTCACCTCTCAAAATTTTATTTCTTTTCAGTTTACCCTTCCTCTTAGATGAAGAAGTGACGGAACAGTTAGTTTTTGGGGGTAAAGTCTAATTAATGAAAACATGGGGGGTAAAGTCTAATTCAAGGTAAAATTTGTGGGGCAAAGTCAAAATAACCCTTATTTATATTATGACAGATTTTTATGACATATTTTATGGCAAGATTTTTATTACCCCTTAAATAGTGATCTTCACAAACCATGGAAATCTCTCTCCCGTGTTGTGACACGTGGACGTCTTTTAAAAAGTTAGAATTCTTCTTCCGTGTGTGAACGCAACTCTCTTTTAAATCCATTTGAGATTTACAATAAAGATAATAAATTTTTATTCAATGGCATTTTATGGTCATTTGATGTTAATCTCTCTCTCTCTCTCTCTCTCTCTCTCTCTCTCACACACACACACACACACACACACACACACACTAACAAGTGAATCAAACTCACTTCAGATTTCACATTTCTTTGAACAGTTGCGATGTCGCCTTTGCCAAATGAAGTTCATCAAGCACATTCGGGCATTGCCCGGGTTTCTTACTAGTTATTACGATAATTGCGACTTGTAGGAACTTACTTCAGGATCTCGTTGATAGTGGCGTGCCCTCCATTCATAGGGAGGCCTTGGAATTCTTTGATTTTTAAAAAATAGATAAATTATACTTACACCCCTTGAATTATCTAATCATTACACTAACAACCCTCTCGTTTCCTAAATAATAACATTTCTCCCCCCTTAATTTTTGAAAAAGCCTTCCAAACTTTCCATCTGGGTCGAAGATAGGGCGGGCAATTTCGGACCCGACAAGGCAGACCCGACACGAAGTTAGCGGGTCTGGGTCAAGGCTAAACGGGTTCGGGTCGTAAACGGGTGGACAAGATAGAGCCGTTTAATAAACGGGTCGGGTCCAGCTTTAGGGTCTAGACACGGTAGACCCGGGAAGACCCGTTTAAAAGTCAATGGGTGGGGTTGGGTCTACCCGCAATCCGAGACCGTAATATATAGTATCAGCGGGTCTATCGGGTTAGGTCAGGTCGAGTCGGATTGGTTGGATCGGGTCAACTGAATAAACCCGTTTGGTAAACGAGTCTAACAGGTCTTATCGGGTCTACCCGTTTATAAACGTGTCGGGTACGGGTTTAGGATCTAGACACGATTAATTAAACGGGTCGGATCCAGTCTAGGGATTTTGAACACGACCCGAACCAGACCCAACACGACTCGTTGCCACCCCTAGTCGAAGATGCCATAACGTGGCCCTGAAGATCGGGCCCGTTATATTTCAACGATTAGGGGATGGGAATTTGGCAAGGCGGCTGCCGCTGATCCTGAGTCTCTGTGATGATGCCACGTCGCCGCCAACCGCTGGAGGGCGATTCAGATCGGGTTGCGAGTAGGGGTGGCAATAGGTCGTGTCAGGTCGGGTTCGTGTCGTGTCGAGTTTCGGGTCGTGTCCAAAACCCCTAGACCCGGACCCGACCCGACCCGACCCATTTAACTTATCGTGTCGAGATCCTAAACCCGTATCTGACCCGCTTATAAACGGGGTAAACCGATGAGACCCGTTAGACCCATTTACCACGCAGGTCTATTCAGTTGACCCGATCCGACCCAATCCGACTCGACCCACCCTGACCCGATAGACCCGCTGGTACTATATATTACAGTATCGGATTGTGGGTACGCCGGGTAGACCTGACCAGACATGACCCGTTGAATTTTAAACGGGTCTTCCCGGATCTACCGTGTCTAGACCCAAAACTCGGACCCGACCCGTTTATTAAACGGGTTTATCATGTCGACCCGTTTACGACCCGAACCCGTTTAACCCTGATCAGACCCGCTAACTTCGTGTCGGGTTTGTCGTGTCGGGTCCAAAATTGCCAGCCCTAGTTGCGATGACCCCCGCGTGACAAAAAAAAAAAAGGTTTTTTACAGATAAACCTCTACAATCTTCACTTTTATATATAAACCCATATAAAGTGATATTTACATATAAATGCGTCAATTCATTCAAACATTGCATGTTGACAGACATCGGTTATTTAAGTAATTAACTCCATATTCAATAAAGATATGTCATTTTATTCAATAATAAACTCCATATTCAACAGCTGCAGTTAACTAACATCGGTTTTTGAATTAACTCCATATTCAATAAAGATATGTCATTTTAAGTAATTAAAACCATGAATAAATTGGTTTTGTTCCAACCCCTTTAAGGGGGTTGGAGCATCCCGCTCTCTCATTGGTCCATTCCAAGGATATGTTTGTCATTTTATACTGTTTATCATGGTCAAATGACCAAAAGCCCTCGAGATGGACCGATGAGAGAGAGTGGTCCGTTTCATCCCAATAAATTAGGTTGGAACAAAATCGTTATAAAAAAAACAACGTTACCATTGTATCATTCATTGGTTAGTTATTGCCATAAATTAAGTTGTTTTATATGGGAATCACCCCCCGAAATTGAGCATAAATAGTGGAGGCTGGTCCAGTCTCGGAGACAGCATCCCATCCAAACCATGGCAGGCCGTACTCTCTGCCTCATCTCACTTGCAGTGCTTCTGTGCTCACGGCCAACACTCGGCTCGGGAGTGAGCATCTCTGCCGAGACGACGGCCGCCACGCTGTCTCGATCGAGAGGCGGCGATCCGGCGTCCACCTCTGCTGCTGCCGGTGGCATATGCCAATCGAGGGTGGAGATCTACGGCTACGCATGCGAAGAACACACTGTACTACCGACCCACTCATTGACTGTTTCGGCTCATTCACAGTCTCTCTGAACTGTCTTCTTTTGCTGCAGGTGACAACTAAAGATGGTTACATCCTCGGTCTTCAGAGGATTCCGAACGGGCGTTCGGCGTCGCCCTCACAGGCGAGCAAGACTCCGGTGCTATTGCAACATGGGCTCATGATGGTACGTATGGAATATATATAGAGAGTTGGAGAGCCAACGATATGACTTTCATTAGGATCTATGTCCATATATATATATATATATATATATATATATAAATACATAAGGAGGTGCAATCACTCCTGAATAGCCGATATGGAACTAAACAGCACATAACAGTGTAACCTCATTGGCTGCAGGATGGGGTCACATGGCTGATGAATTCGCCCGATGAGTCGTTGGGGTACATTCTAGCCGACAACGGGTACGATGTGTGGATTGCCAACTCTCGGGGGACCAGCTCTAGTCGAGGACACACTTCGCTCTCCTCCGGTGACCCGGTTCTCTTCTCAAACATCCTCGCCTAGCTCCTCCATGTACACATGCTTAATTCTTCCTTCTCGACAGAAACATAACTCTGGATCTCCATTGCAGGCATACTGGGAGTGGTCGTGGGATGAACTAGCTGCCTTCGACCTTCCGGCTATCGTCGAGTACATTTACACAAAGACGGCCCAACAAAAGATCCACTATGTTGGGCATTCTCTGGTAAGGCCTGCTAGCTCAACCCGAGTGGTAGAACCCTCACCCAAGTCCGACCTTCAACTCGTGCTACCCAACCCAAGAAGCAAATCTCTAAGCTTGGGTTAGGATCGGGCTAGCGCAAGTTGGCGGGATGGATCGGTCGACAAACCAATTACATTATAGGACTTAGGGTGTCGATTTGGATTCGATGGAGGTTTGCTGACGGTCGGATATATCGATCATGTGCTGTCTTTGTGCTAGGGAACCTTGATTCCCCTTGCTGCCTTCAGTCAGGGGAACCTAGTGAGCATGGTAAGGTCAGCTGCGCTGCTCAGCCCCATAGCTTATATGGGTCAGATGCCGTCGCCTATCGCACGATTCTTTGCCGATCGCTTCGCCGCCGAAGTAAGTATGCCTTAATTGGTTGTGGCCTCCAGTCCAGTCCAGTCCAATGCTGCTCTCATGGATGAGATATGGCTTCTGATTTGGTTGCAGGGTTTGTACTGGTTGGGTGTGCGTGTGTACGACACAAATAGGTGACTATGGCACTGATGTTCATATGTTGGGCCTTTTCATTGTTGATTTAATTTTGTTTCTTATTAAAGATATTATTCATTACAGTCCCGCGGCACGAAACCTCATAGCAACGTTGTGCAATCTACCAGGTGTTAATTGCTTCGATTTGACGGCGACTTTCACGGGTGATTTCCGATCATCGATCCTTCTTCGTGATTTTTTTTTTACAATAATTTTTAAAATTTTTATTATTATGATCTACTGGTTTATTTGTGCTTTGAAAGTCTTTGCTTATTGAATTCTTGAATCCCAGGCAAGAACTGCTGCCTCAACGCATCCACCTTCCAGCTCTTCCTGGATCATGAGCTACAGTTGACCTCGACGAGGAACATTATTCACTTGTCTCAGAGTAGGTGCAATCTGCTACGTACAGTACTGTTGGGACCCAATTAAGTGCTTCTTGGGTCTGGCCATGCAGTTGAATCCACGGTTGGTTCGCTGTATCGATTCGGGTTTCGACCCAGTCCGCATAGAAACACCTCGGAACCCCCCCGAAATACAATACGCCCTGATTCGGGTCTGGTTCGATCAAGGATACATGTTTGAATCGGCCGAATCGGGCTTTGAATCTTCTATAAATTGGTTTACGAATCTATGATACCGGCCAGATCTATTCTGACATGAATTTCTCTGCTTCTTCTTGATGTATATACAGTGATCCGAAGTGGCACCATAAGGAAATATGACTATGGAGCCATACTGAACATGGTGCATTACAGGCAGGCCACGCCACCGGCCTACACCATGTCTAGCATCCCCGGCGACCTCCCTCTTTTCATCGGCTACGGTGGCCTAGACGCGCTTTCGGGTGTCAGAGACGTCGAGCACCTGCTAGACAGCCTCAAATCCCACGCCGCCGACAAATTAACGGCTCACTACGTCCAGTCCTACGCGCATATGGACTTTCCGATGGCCTACAATGCCAAACAAGTAGTGTATGATTCCGTTATGGACTTCTTCAAGAACCATTAAGGCCGGCCGCTCGCTAGAGATGGATTTTCCATATAATTTTTTTTAAAAAAAATTTTGACTACTGCAAGAGAAGAGAAGGATTTTCCATGCAGTTTTTGTGTTAAGTTAAGGGCTTGTTTAGTTGCTGTGTTTTCAGTGGGTGTTTGGTTAATGTTCAAATGAGTTTTAAAGTTAAGGCCCAAGTCCGTATCCATATTATCTTCTTCGATCTAAGCCCGGCCCATTTTGTATCGGGCTTTAAAGTTAAGCCTCTTTGAGTCTGGGCTGGGACCTGGTCTGAAAATCTTCAATGAGCAACTTTCTTCATGGGCTTATTTAGCATTAATTGATGTTGATAGCATAATTTTTTCATTTTACAAAATATTTTGTTTTTATTTTATACATTGTGGTGTAAGCTGAAACTCTGAAATTTTTCCAGACATATCATTGTTACTTAATGGAATAGAAAACACCAATTCCTAGATATGTTGGGTAGTCATGATCCCAACTATGAAAGCGGACCGGATTAGGGCCGGACCTATACACACTTAGGCTCGGCCCGTTTTGGTCTCATGCCCAACCTATAATCCCAAACCCATTTATAATGTTCCGGAAATAGGCCTAACCCGTTCAAAATGGGTCGGGCATAATTGGGCCTAGGCCGGATCCAAGCCTATTGCTAGCTATAGCCGCGGATGCCAACATTTCTATTGTCTCTCTTTTTTTTTTTTAGTGGTAAATAAATAATTAAATAAATAAAGCTAAAAGAGGTACAGACACACAGAAAAGAGTCCAGAAGTCGCAGACCAACACGGTAGCTACTTAAGGAATCTAGACTCAATGAAGTTAAACCAAGACACACAACAATCTTAGGAAAACAGAGGGAAAATATATAGTCTACACACCACCCGAAATACCAACTAAAGAAGAGAGACACTGATGACTAACCATACCTTGGCTATCCACCAAGATCCAAGATTGATCCGCCGGACTCCAAAGACTTCCTATCCAGGATCCAAGCAACTAAGAGGAACCTGAAGTACCACAGAAAATATTCGGCTAATAATGAGGGACTTGAAGGGCTTGGGCCCTCCCGCAAGGAACAACCATCGATAAGGGACTAGAAGGGCTTGGGCCCTCCAAAAAGATATACCGCAACCGAGGAACTAGAAGGGCTTGGGCCCTCCAATGTCACCAAGGGTCTTCTCACTCAACACCTCAGCCTTCAAATGACCACCACCAGAAGCTCAAGCAAACAAACCGGTGCCAAACAAACCCATCTTCCCGCCTGCTCCCAACCACTAGCAAATACTCCAAACCTGCACCCATGCCTTTCTAAACAGCAATACTAGGGGGCTGCCTTGTCAGACTCCAGATCCACCGAAGAGAGTGGCCGAGATTCCACACATGGAGCCCAAACATTCAACACCTGTACTGCAGAGTGAACAAGTTTGGGGCACACTACCGTCTGAAGGATTTCCACGTACCGATTAGTCACCTTGGCTAGGATTTCCTCCTTAGTGGTAAGAATCCCTTCATGAGCCCTACAATTTCTTTCAATCCAAATACTGAACACTAGAGTAGGAATCAAGAATTTACCAATTTGACCCATAGACTTATCCGGAAGCTGAAGGATGTATTTGCAAGTCTTTTTTAGAGTGATTGCAGAAGCTTCAGATGCCCATCCCATCCTAATACAGCACTGGGCCCAAATATAATTAGAGAAAGAGCAATTAAAAAATAGATGTTTCACAGACTCTTCTTCCTGACAGCATAGATAACATCTATTAGCCATAGAGATACCACTCTTTTGAACCCAAGGAATAGTGGGAAGCCTGTTCCTAATAGCCCTCCAAGCACAAAAACTATGATTAGAGGGGGAATAAGAATTCCAGATAACTTTGGCCCAGACTTTTTGATCACCACCAGTTCTCACATAATCCCAAGCTGAGCTAAGAGAAAAGCAACCATTACTAGAGTTACACCAGCTAATAGTATCTTCCCCTCTATTAGAGTCAATCTGAACATCTTTAATGAGAGAGAACAAATAAGCTAAATCCCGATTCGCCGGATTAGGAACATTCCATGCCCCATTAGCAATCCAGGAACTGAGACAAGGCCAACCCGACTTAATATCCGTCACTGAGTGAATTCCCACAATTTGAATAGGACTTTTACCTTCAAGCCAAGGATCCCTCCATCTGTCGATTCTCTGACCATCTGCAATCTGGTACTGCAAATTCTGAGCAAGCATCTCCCGACCTTGAAGAATGCCTTTCCATACAGTTGAGGCCGAACGGGGAGTAGAGACTTCCCAAAAGGATTGAGAACCCAGGTGCCTAGCCTTCAACCAAGACGACCACAGAGAATGCTCCTCCTTTAGGAATAGCCATCCAAGTTTAAGATAGCAAGCTTTGCTAATGTCCGCTATAGTCCGAATCCCTAATCCACCTTCCTTAATCGGTTTGCAGACCTCACTCCATTTTACATGCACAGTAGAATTCCCCCATGGAATTTCCGCATCAATTTTTCAAGAGTCAGTTGAATGCAAGTAGGGATCGAAAAGACAGCTGCCCAGTAATATAAATACGAGGAAAGAACCGATTTCACCATAGTTAATCTGCCTCCAAAGGATTTTCCATGCAGTTTTTGTGTTAAGTTATGATTTGTCGGAATATCTCAAATCAATCATGTTTTTTTTTTTTTTGGTACGTGGGACTTTGGTCATAACATTATAACCGACATATCTTCAACAGATGCAGCCCGGTTTGTCAAGAGTTGGAGGGACAACCTTTTGTGTTATGTTTGAACCACTCTGTGGGGTGCCAACAGCAGCCGACACACCCAGCAAAACCCAACCAAACGGCGGGAAACGTACAAGTTGGCCCGGCCAACCAGAGCTCAACTCAAATTTGAACAGGCTTGGATTGGGATTTTATTTGTGTGGGTTGTGCTTGGGTTGAAGCTTCGTGCAACCCGACCCAACCCAAAACCCAAAATTTAGTAAATATAAATTTTGTATAATATAATATTGAGTAGAGACCGTCCGATCAGAATCCATTGTTGGATCATCCGTCGAATACGTGTTGCGGTCATGCTTCAGTGGAATTTTGATGGCCAATTATTCTGTTTCTCAGGGCTAAGGATGGCAACGGGGCGTATTTGGGACGAGTTGTCCTATCATGTGCCCTATCTTGTTAAGGAAGACATTATCCCAAATCAGTATTGGGTATGGAGGGAAAATCCTAAATCCATCCGATTTATACTATCGAAAATCCATACACATCCCGTCCCATTTATATTTCGAGGGGACGAATCAAAGCAAGTTTATGTTTGAATTAAAAGAGAAATAAAAAACATAGTAGGGAATAGATGCATTTTAACTAAAAAATAGGGTAATTCTATTTTATTTTTCTTAAACAATATATTCATCCAAAAAAAAATTTAGACTATGAAAAGTTTCAAATCTTATCGGATTTTTTTTCGAAAATCCCAAACCCGCCCAAACCCATTTAATTTTATCCCAAACCCATCCCAATAGGGTTAGGTTCGGTCGGGTAACCTACTAAACATGTTTAATCCCCATCCCTACTAATGGCCACCATTTGGGTGGGCATTTATCCTTTTTCAATGGTGAACCATCACTAAAGGGTTCCTTTATGTATTTCATTGTCCTTTTTTATGACATTTGTTTCTTACCATGTTGAAACTAGCCAACAGCCCCCTCAATGCGACCAAACCCAAACCAACCTGAGTGCTTGGTATAGGAAAGTTCAACCCGACCTCGGGTTGGATTGGGCTAGGTATAGAAAAGTTCAACCTGACCTTGGGTTGGGTTGGACTTGGCTGGAGGGTTCAACCCCTCGGATCCAACTGTGGCCATTGTCTAACAAAATCACTACCAAAACTCAGTATTTTCACCTTCACTCCAACTAGGAATGGCAATGGGGTAGTTTTGGGAATTGAATTTTATGAATTTTGAATAGGTCCGATCCGAATCCGCCCCGTTTATTACTAGTGATGCCCGTGCCTGTCTGGCACTGCAGCGGGCCTCCTTCGGCGGCAACACACCTGTCGGCAAAGCAACCGGCCGCCTTCGGCGTCAACAAACCTGTCGGCACTATAGCGAGCCGCCTTCGGAGCCAAGACACCCCTGGCCACTACAGCGGGGTCATGAAAAGGGGGCTCGATATGGGCGACGGGATTTTGAGGGAAATAAGAAAGGGACGACTGGATTGGGTAGGCAATCTAGACGGCTGTGATAGTTAGCATGAGAGAGAATGGAGCAACTGTGGGTGATGGGATTATGCGGGGATTTTGATTGCGTGTTGGGTGGTTGGGTGCAACGGATTGGATGCGACTGGATCTAAACGGCTATGATCTCGCACGCGCGCGCGAGAGCGAGAGCGAGAGAGAGAGAGAGAGAGAGAGAGAGAGAGAGAGAGAGAGAGAGAGAGAGAGAGAGAGAGAGAGAGAGATTGCAGCCATCCCTAAGCTCTCTCTCTCTCTCTCTCTCTCTCTTTCTCTCTCTCTCCCTCTCTCTCTCTCTAACTGACTCCAGCTATACTCCGATTCTGTGATGACCAAGATCCAATAGGCCAAGAGCCAAGAGCCAAGATGGATGAGGTGAGGTGTACAAGGCCATGAGTTAGCCCCACATCGCCGGGAGAGAAGGAGATCCTGAGCTACTTAATAATTTCCCCTCCCAAACATAGAAGACGCGTTTTAAAATTGTGCATCGCTACGGATTTCGTAAGAACTCCGTAGTTAAGCATGCTCGGGCGAGAGTAGTACTAGGATGGGTGACCACCCTGGGACGTTCTCGTGCGGGCACGGGAAAAGCGGACAATGTCTTGTGTGTTTGGGGCGGATGTTATAAAATGGTATCAGAACCGGTTCTCCTCGGGATGGGGGGGTCTAACCCTACACGAGGACGTGTAGCCCTAAGGGGGGTGGATTGTGACGATCAAGATCCAATAGGCCAAGAGCCAAGACTCCTGAGGCTGGGATGCCAAGATGGATGAGGTGAGGTGTACAAGGCCATGAGTTAGCCCCACAACACCGGGAGAGAAGGAGATCCTGAGCTACTTAATAATTACCCCACCCAAACATAGAAGACGCGTTTTAAAATCGTGCGCCGCTACGGATTTCGCATGAACTCCGTAGTTAAGCATGCTCGGGCGAGAGTAGTACTAGGATGGGTAACCACCCTGGGAAGTTCTCGTGCGGGCACAGGCAAAGCGGACAAAATCTTGTGTGTTTGGGACGGATGTTATAGATTCTCTCTCATTCAATCCTCCCCCTCTCTCTTTCTCTCGGACTACAGCAATGCCCCCCCTCGTGATCCCAGGTGTCCCTTGCAAGCATGCAGACCCCCTTCAGGATTCTCTCATATCCGATCTTCTCCTCTTCCCATTTCTCTCTTATTTATCTCTTCTCCTCTTTCTCTCTCGATCTTTCTTTCCTTACTTGGCAGCACTCCAAGATCGCGGAGAAGAGAAATAGAGACCGAGAGAGAGAGAGAGAGAGAGAGAGAGAGAGAGAGAGAGAGAGAGAGAGAGAGAGAGAGAGAGAGAGAGAGAGAGAGAGAGAGAGAGATCATGAGAAGAGAGAGAGAGAGATAGGGGGAAGAGAGAGAGACGGGGGAAAAGAGAGAGATCAGGGGAAGAGAGATACAAAGAGAGAGAGAGAGAGAGATCATAGGAAGAGAGAGATACAAAGAGAGAGAGAGAGAGAGAGAGAGAGAGAAAGAGAGAGGAAGATTGGAGAGAGAGACCCGGATGAAGCCCTTGCCTAACTCGAACCGGTTGAATTGAAACCGGTCAAATTGAACCGATTAAGCCGGAATCGGTTGAACCTGTTAAAAGATCTGACAATCGGCTCATCACATCCTCTGGAGCGAACCGCACCATTGTCGTGTCCCTTAGCACTACCCAGAACCTCTCGTAGAAGCCTCGGTATGCAGGCACGATCATCTTGAAGATCAATTCCCTGACATCCTCCCTCAACCTTTCGTCTGCCACCACCCACTCCGCATACGCCCATCATGCCTCATCGAATGCTGAGTTGAACCCCTTCATCCGCTCCCACGCCTCTGAAGCAGTAACCTTTGTCGCCGGGACCGCAGCCGCCACCTTGGCCCATGCCAGGCGCTCGTAGCTCAACGAGTAGTGCGTCACCTTTTTTCGATGCCACACCACCCACTCATCGCCGAGGAGCAGCCGCAGCTGGCTCTGCCGGACCTTGTTCACCACGTACTGGAGGTTGTTGGCGAGGAAAAGGTAGGACAATGCCACCTCCCGGTACAACTCTGCCTTGCCATCCATTTTGCAAAGGAGCACCAGCACCAACCACGTGATCCACACGAAGTTCGAGCCGCCTCGGGGGCTCCCCTCGAAGGTGGGGGATGATAGCGGCGACAAGGCCAAGGCAGTCAGCGCCTTGACCACCGACGAGTCGAAGAAAGACTGCGCGAGGGGGGCCGATACTTGAAGCGGAAAGTCAGCGAATATGTCGGTGAAGGAGATCTCTTAGTCTGTGAGGAAGGTGATGTAGTTTATCACGTAGCGGGTCAAGGGGTGGACCTCGCCGCCAGCGATGGGCGCTTTGAAGGCGTCCTTCTGGATCACGACCTCGAAGTTGGCGATCGTGGCGTGGGCGGCCTTGGCAAGCTTGAGGAGAGAAGTAAGGGCCTGGAATCGAACGGTGGAGGTAGACCTGAAGGAGAAGACATACTCGATCTCGGGCCAGAGGTCCGTGATGCTTCATATAGATCTAGGATCCGTAACAACTTCTTCTGCGACTGCTTCAATCTTGTCACGGACTTCGGGAAGCAGAGGAGCTGGACAGTGGCATCCCGAACGATGTCGGCGAAGTAGGGCTCGCTGATGGAGTCTCTGCCGGCGAAGATGTAGTCACAGAGGATCCACTCGCTTGAGAAGAGGGGCCTGACGGTGACCTGAGTGGCACGTAGTCAGGACTAGATATTGAGGTCGAGGACCTCCCAATCGAACTTCTGGATCTGGGAGAGGCCAGCCTGCTCAAATCCAAGGCAGTAGAGAGAGAGAGAGAGAGAGAGAGAGAGAGAGAGAGAGAGAGAGAGAGAGAGAGAGAGAGAGAGAGAGAGAGAGAGAGAGAGGTTTTGTCTAGTTAGCGTTTGTTTTATTCTAGTCAGCTTCTGTTTTGTCAAGTAAGCAAAAAACCGACATCCCTTATTATATAGAAGATAGGAATTTAAAACCCGAACTTGACCCATTGCCATCCCTACTCTCAACCCAAGCAATTCTTTAAAGCCTCCTCAATACCGAATCTCATTCGAAAAGCTCAAAGAGTTAAAAGCTCAGCCTTCATTAAACACACAACTCAAAACATTGAAATTTCCCCTTGACACACATAGCTACAGTGAATGAGAACTATCTGATATCGTCGGATTATACACTGGGTTAACCCAAACCTATACACAAGAAACAAAAAATCGCAATATTTTATAAATTTTCACGAAATATTTCGGCTTTTCATGTTGCTGAACTGCAATAAATCATGATATTTTGTAAAATAAGTAGTTTTTTCAAGATGTCGATTTGATGGTTGAAATCGATTTTTTATTCCTTGATGAAGAATAATTTTTTTGTTGCTCCACATGAACTGAAAAGCATTTCTCAATACGCGGATGAATTCAAATTCTCAACCTAATTTTCGACAGCTGATTTTATAATTTCCCATGACTTAAAATAGTCACGCCAAACCAAGCTATCACCATAGTTTGGGGTCCGCTCGCCAACATATGTCCCGCCCCATTCTGATCACCCGTCCCTTAATATACGATCCCCGTGGATTCACTGGTGGCGTATAGATCGTCCACTCTAGTATCATCAGTAGCTGAGCAAATGATAGCTGCGAACCCCGACCCACAATGATAGCATGGTTTGGGGCGACTACGTTAAGGACTTTGAAAAAATTCTACTTAATATAGGGTGAAGATCCGGAGCGTACAAGAAATATAATTAAAAGGATTACGATTCCTAAGATCAGATTCGTAACTCCCCTTACATGTGCATATTAAATTTCCTAAATCAACCCAAAAATCAGTTCTAACATAGCTTGAAACATAAACTAACTCAATATATTATTAAACTAAAATTCCTTTAAACATAATCCTATGGTAGTAAGACCTCCAAACTCACCTAAAATAATAACCAGAAATTAATCCGAGATTAATTTAAAAAAATATGGCATGCTCTGCAATGCGACATTATCTCATGCGTTGCTTGTCTTCGATCATCATCCTTTAGGCTCAAACTGGGATGTCAATATATGGTGGTGAAGATTCATCAAGGGATATCGTACTGCAACGTAGTTGTTTCCTGGGTCCCACCAAAGTGTTTGCTACCATAGATTTGGAAACATAAGTGTGGCATGTTTGTGGAATAACAGGAGTGATGACACATCCAACCTTAGTGTTGAAGATGTGCTTGACTAGCTGATGTAAGTACCGACTTAGATGCGACAATGCCAACTACTGGAAGAACATATTCCTGAAGAAATCTGACCATGTCAGTGGAAACGGTGTTGTTACCCAAAATATCCTCTATATCCAAAGGTAAAGTTGGAAATACCCTCAAAGATGAAAGGCGAAGGAGCTCAGCGGAAAAGCCACAGGCCACACGAGGTCAACGAGACTGTGGGACGATCACCCACAGAGGAGGAGGGTTGGAGGTGCAGATCTGAACCGCAAGAGGGGGAGGGGCCGAAGGAGCCTCACTAGATCGCGAACGGAGAAGGGTTGGAGAAACGATGACATCGGCTAATGTCGCGGAGAAGCAGTCACATGAAGGGGTGTCCTTAGGAACTGGGCTGGGGTGCTCTCAGAATAGGGTGTCTTGCTGATGTCTTGGGCCCCCTCGAACTAAAAGGGGGTGTCTATGGACCAAATTGCTAGGCTCGGGTGCCGTGCAGGTGCAATAGGATAGGAGCCCTCTTCTTCTTCATGCGATACCACAAATCTGGGAGCCCTCATGTTCTCTGCTGGCACCAAATATGGATGTGGTGGATTGAAGAGCACGGGCGAATAGGGGAGCCCTCTTCTTCTCTGCTTGACACCAAAAAAGGGAGGTACGGGTGTGTGTAATGGCCGTATACTTTATGCTTTGTTCAAACCATATAACATTGGGGTGTTAAAAAAGAACTAAGTAATACCATTTTCACACTGGAATAGTAGGAAAGGAGATCCATTTTATTTATACCAAAATGTCCATTGTATTACTTTTTCCAGCAATAAAAATATATATAAAGATCTTCTTTAGCTCCTCGCCAATGCTCCTATAGATCTCCGCCATTCAGAGCTTCCAAGAAGGGTTTATAGACCTGGTATTCCAACTTCTTCCAAATCATCTCCCTCAACTCTAATCTCAACTCATATATGCAAGGTTAGTATCTGCGACACCAAGATCTGTAGAGGAATGAGTCTCAACACTGTTAGAAGATGACGGCTAGGGTTTGGAGAGAATAGAATGCATCTCATTGAGGGACTGAAGCCCAATATATATGTACATCTATACACGCACAACCCGACCCGACTGTACATATAACTCAACCCATCTCTATACATTAACACTCCCCTTCAAACTCACGGTGGATCATGGATCGAGAGTTTGCCGATAAAATGCCGGAAGTGAGCAATCGTAAAGGGCTTCGTCAGAAAATCAGCAGTCTGCTCTGATGATGGAATGAATGGCAAGGAGATGGTGTGGTCGAGAAACTCTTGACGAACATAGTGACAATTAACCTCTATATGTTTTGTCCACTCGTGGAAGACCGAGTTGCTAGCAATCTGAATAGCACTCCGGTTGTCACAGAAGAGAGGCTTGGGCCCGGATATCACAACTCTTAGGTCGAGTAGAAGGCGGCGAAGCCAGACAATCTCTATAGTGGTGGAAGCCATAGCCCTGTATTCGGCTTCGGTGCTGGAGCGAGCAACAAACTCCTGTTTCTAACTTCGCCAAAAAATGAGAGAATCACCAAGGAACACACAGTATCTGGTAGTAGAATGACGAGTGGCTATATTTCCTGCCCAATTTGCTCGTAGTAGGCACGCACATGATGCGTTCCCACAGTAGTGGTATTTCTCCGATCACGGCGGCATACTCGAAGCCTTACACTGCGAGGATCCAGCAGCTGCGCTTCCCCATTGGGTTCCAGCCATCAAAGTTCCAGCACTTCGACAGGAAGAGAAATCCAAGGCAGCACGTAGCCCACTTCATCGAAACCTGCAACAATGCCGGCACATACGGCGACGAGATGGTGAAGCAGTTCGTTATTACCCTCAAAGGTAACGCGTTCGACTGGTATATTGATCTTCCTGCAGGATCTATCGACAGCTGGGATCAAATGGAGAGAGAGTTTCTCAACCGCTTCTACAGCACCAGACGCATCGTCAGTATGACCGAGTTTTCTTCGATCAAGCAAAGGAAGATGAGCCGGCGATCGACTACATCAACCGATGGAGGAACCTCATGCTGAATTTACGAGACTGCTTGTCTGAAGACTCGGTCATCGAGATGTGCACCCAAGGCATGCACTGGGGCCTGCTCTACATCCTCAAAGGGATCAAGCCTCGGTCCTTCGAAGAACTCACAACTCGGGCTCACGACATGGAGCTCAGCCTAGCAAATCACGGAGACTCGAAGAGCAAGGACTTCTTGAAGGTAGAGAAGAAGGACAAACCGCCGATACCGAAACCAAAGCAAGTCAACATTGCTGACGTCGCTTCAACCTCCAAGCCGCTCAAGATCGGTAGCACACCGGATCAAAGAAAAGAAGCCGCCATACCGCCGCCTCCGCCTCAAAGACAAAGGATGACTCTTGAGGAGCTCGAAGCAAAGGAGTACCCCTTCCCGGACTCGGAAGTCTCTACCATGTTCGACCAATTGCTACAAGAGAAGATAATAGAGCTTCCTCCTTCAAAGAGACCCAAGCAAATATATCGCAAGGATGACCCTCTTTTCTGCAAATACCACCGAGTGGTTAGCCATCCCATTGAAAGATACTTCGTCTTCAAAGAAAGAATTATGGCGCTCGCAAAGCAAGGAAAGATAGAGATCGACCCCGGAGAGGTCGCTATAGCCAAGATGACGTCCATCACCTTCGGATCCTTTCCACCGGTACTTGTTGCTGCACGACAAGGAATGCCCAAATTGCGCGTCAATCATCAAAGGCCAATCACGAAGCCAGCTTCCCAACTGAAGGTTTTAAAGTGACGATAACGTGCCCCTATACTCGCCCAACGTGCGCTCCAAAAGAGATACGAGCAAGGAGATCCAGAAGTCGATCTGCTCGGCCAGCCTTTAGGCAAGTTCGACTAATACGTCCTCTACTCTACGCCTCTATCCGTTTCGATCGAAGAAATCAAGCCCACCGACTGAGGATTGAAAGACGAGCCAGTAAAGCTTTCGGAAGAGCAAGTCCCTCCCAATCAAGCTACATCCCAATGTGCGCTCCAAAAGAGATACGAGCAAGGAGATCCTTAAGTCGGTTTGCTGGGCCAGCCTTCGGGCAAGTTCGACTATTACATCCACTACTCTATGCCTTCATCCATTTCGATCAAAGAAATCAAGCCCACCGGCTGGGGATCGAAAGATGAGCCAGTAGAGCCTCCGAAAGAAAAAGCTTCTCTGACCAATAAGGAACCCGAAGCTGCTGCTCCTGACCATCACCTTAGTAGGAGAGAATCCACCAATGAAGAGGCATGGGTCATGCTACCTTGGAGACGAAGGCCGCCGCAGGCCAAGCGGCACATGCTTGATCGAAAGACGAGGAAACTCTCTGAACGAAAGACCTACAAGAAAAAAAGCAAGACTCTAGGAAGAAAGGCGTTCAAAGTGCCGCTAGAAAATCTAGACGATCTCCTCCTGCAAAGCCTTCCGGAACCAGCAATATTGCAAGAATTCTTCCCCGATCACTTCCTCCCAACCGATCAGCACATCCGGGTCGCCTATTGCATGGTTGGAGTTCATAAAATAACGGAAGGAAAAGGCGAAATCGAGACTTCTAAAGAAGGCAACACCACCGATGAGAGGGACGACTCTGATAAGGAGGGCATTGCCTCTCACGACGAGGCGATCTTGCACTTGTCGCTCATAGAAGCCTTGTACCTTCCGAAGAAAACTCACCTAGCGATGGCTGCAGCCTTGGCAGATCCAGATAGCTACAAGAGGAA
The DNA here is from genome assembly GCA_947650365.1 of Chamaelirium japonicum. NCBI lineage: Eukaryota > Viridiplantae > Streptophyta > Magnoliopsida > Liliales > Melanthiaceae > Chamaelirium > Chamaelirium japonicum. Next base: position 17,338,005 of record OX393550.1, on the reverse strand, counting down.
GAGAAAGGACGGCGAGAAGGGTAAAGCTATTGCCTCGTGCGACGCGACAATAACCTTCTCAGACGAAGATCTGCAACTCGGAGCAAGACTCCACAACCGACCTGTTTATATCTCGGGATACATCAAAGAGAAGCCAATAAATCGGATCCTGCTAGACTATGGCTCTACCGTTAATATCATGCCTATCCAAACGATGCGGCAACTCGGCATCACCTCTGACCAGTTCTCACACAGCCAGTTGGTGATCCAAGGGTTCAACCAGGGCGGGCAGTCCACCATCGGAATCATCCGTCTAAAGCTTTCAATCGGCCCGCTCGACACAATGGTCCTCTTCCATATCATTGATTGCTAGACGTTGTATCGCCTCCTATTGGGAAAACCATGGCTACATGAGAACGACATCGTAGTATCCACCTGGCACCAATGCCTCAAGTATTACGAGGAAGGTATGGAGAAGTGCATCATCGCTGATGATAAACCGTTCAATGAAGCCGAAGCATACCTGCTGACTCCAAATCCGATGAAACCTTCCGACAAGGCGATACTCGAGGTCAAGGAAGCATCAAAATCAAGACAAATGATGCGGATCAACTCCAAGCCGAGATCCATGCAACATACTTCGTTGTCCGTCCAAATGACGTCGGTCCTGTGCCTCGCACCTCAATGGCTTCGCAAACCCGAGTGGCCGCCTTCTACTTCGATAAGAGAGCCGGTCCCGCCATTATCGAAGGCTAATGTCATCACTTTGCTAGAAATGACGTTGCCATTACCTAGTCTGATGCAAGCTTCGAACCCGATCGGACCTGCCAGATCTACCGACATCAATCAACTCAAATTTGAGCCAAAAGGGAGTTGGGGGCAAAACACCGCCAAATTGCTGTTCAAAGCCGGCTACAACAAAGAAAGCGCTATGCAAATGGGCACACTTCCCCCAGTGGCAACGCCACATGGGATGATGAGGACTCAAGCTCATCTGTTTCAAAGCGGTGAACAAATTCTCCTGAACCGTCGAGGCATCGGCTCCAGTCAAACTCCGATGGTCGTTAATGTTGCAACAAATAAGACCTTCACCTCGAACTACATTGAGGTGAAAATGGTAGACGAAGCAGCCAAAGGATCAAAAATCTCCGATGCACGCTCCACCTATGCCAGCTATCCCGATAGTAAGAGAAGACGATGACGAGCTTGATGCCAAGCCATACTCCAGAAGCAAAACAAAAGCAGTCAAAGCCGGTTGAATCTAAAGCGTACATCCGTGTTCGAAAGGCTCGGGCCAATCAAGCAACCATAGAAGAGGTCGGTGTTCGACCGTTTGGGAACGCCAGTCGAGGACGTCGTTTCAACACCCGCCCACCCACCCATGGCAGCCGTTAATCATATCTCCATTATCGAAACTGACAACGGTGATACTTCTACTTCGGACGACGAGTTGTAAGATGCCCCGCCGGTCCTCGAAGAAGGAGGGCAGTCCACTATTGATGACTTGAAAGAAATAAATTTGGGCAAAGAAACAGAGCCTCGACCTACATTCATCAGCACACTCCTAACTCCTGAAGAAGAAGCTGCATACATCAAACTGCTCCAGGAATATAGAGATGTCTACGCATGGTCCTACAAGGAGATGCCGGGTCTAGATCCTAAAATCGTAGTGCATCAGCTCAGCGTCAAACACAGAGCTAGCGCCATCAAGTAAGGACAAAGACGCTACCGACCGAAACTGGTACCCCAAATAGAAGGCGAAGTAAACAAGCTAATCAAAGCCGGCTTCATCCGAGAAGTCAAGTACCCGACATGGATCTCCAATGTCGTCCCAGTCAAAATGAAGAATGGCCAAATCAGAGTATGCGTGGACTTCAAAGACTTGAACAACACATGTCCGAAGGATGACTTCCCATTGCTAATCACGGAGCTAATGGTGGATGCAATGACAGGCCACGAGGTGCTAACTTTCATGGATGGATCCTCAGGCTACAACCAGATCCGGATGGCACCCAAAGACGAAGAGCTCACGGCATTCCGCACACCAAAGGGAATGTACTACTACAAAATTATGCCATTCGGCTTAAAAAACGCAGGAGCCATCTACCAACGAGCCATGCAGAGAATCTTCGATGATATTCTTCATCAAAATGTGGAGTGCTACGTCGACGACCTCGTTGTAAAATCTAAGAAGAAGTCGACGCATCTGCAAGATCTCGAGGTGACCTTCAAACAGCTTCGAAGGTACCAACTCCGTATGAATCCGCTCAAGTGCGCATTCGGAGTCTCCTCGGGCAAATTTCTTTGCTTCGTCGTACGACATCGAGGCATCGAGATAGATCAATCCAAAATTGATGCTATCATCAATATGCTCGTACCAAAGACAGTGCAAGACCTCAGAGGTCTACAAGGACATATGGCGTATATCAGAAGATTCATCACCAACCTAGCTGGGAAGTGTCATCCGTTCAGTTGCCTCATGAAGAAAGGAGCATCGTTCAAATGGGATGATGCTTGCCAAGAAGCTCTCCAAAGCATCAAAGCCTATCTACTGAAGCTGCCAGTTCTATCGGCACCAGTTCAAGGATGGCCGCTAATCCTCTACATTAGTGCCTAGGAGCAATCCTTGGGGGCAATCCTGGCTCAAGACAACGAGCTAGGCAAGGAGACGATATGCTACTACTTGAGTCGCACTCTCATCGGCACAAAGCTAAATTACTCCCCGATCGAGAAAGTCTGCTTGGCACTCATCTTCGCCACGAAAAAGCGGCGAGACTATATGCTGGCTCACACCGTCAGACTCATCTCGAAGGCAGAGCCCCTTAAATACATCATGTCAAAGCCAGTACTCTTCGGACGTCTGGCGAAGTGGGCGCTACTACTCCTTGAGTTTGACATCACCTTCGTGCCACAGAAGGCAGTCAAAGGGTAAGCTCTCGCGGACTTCCTCGCAGAATATCCCCTCCCGGCAGAATGGGAACTATTAGAAGATCTCCCAGACAAAGAAGTATTCTTCATCGACATCGCCCCCTCGTTGAAGATGTTCTTTGATGGTGTAGCAAGACAGCAGGGGTTATCTTCGTCACTCCAAACGATGAGATACTCCCCTTCTCGTTTCTGCTGTCGGAACCGTGCTCCAACAACGTGGCGGAATATCAAGCTCTACTCATCGGCCTCGAACTCGCCAACGATATGAAGCTTCAAGGACTCGAGATTTTCGGTGACTCTTAGCTCCTCATCCAGCTAGTCTTGGGGGCATATAAAGTCAACAAAGAAGACCTAGTACCACTGCATGCACAAGCTTTGGAACTCCTCAGCAAACTCGAGGCTACTTCTATTCAGCATGTCTCCAGAAACCTCAACCAGTAGGCCGACGCACTCACGAACTTGGCGGCTACACTCCCGTTTCCAGAAGAATAGTGCTCATCCAAGAAGAAGCTCCTATCGGGATCCCAGCTCAGGTCAATACGGTGCACGTCCTCGAAATTGAAGAGCAAGACTGGAGGTAACCCTTTCTGGATTACCTCGTCAATGGTAGACTTCCCGACAATCCAAAGCGCAAAATCGATATTCGTCAGCGGTCTCTGAAGTACTACCACTTCAATAATGAGCTATACCGCCAAAGTTACGATGGCACACTCCTGAGGTGCCTCGCAAAGGAAGAAGCAGAAACAGCACTGGAAGAAGTACGCACTGAAATCTGTGGCTTGCACCAGTCCGGTCCAAAGCTCCACTTTTGCCTTAGGAAGATGGGCTATTACTGGCCCACCATGATTACATACAGTTTGGAGTAAAGAAATGTCACGCTTGTCAGCTACACGGTGATTACATCCGTCAACTGCTAGAGCCTTTGCACCCAACAATCGCGTCATGGCCCTTCGATGGATGGGGACTCGACATCGTCGGTCCCTTGCGCAAGTCATCCAAACAACATCTTTATATCCTGGTAGCAACGGACTATTTCTTCAAATGGGCTGAAGCAATACCTCTACAGGTTGTTACAAGACACTCCGTCATCAGCTTCATCTAGAACAACATCATCTTCCGGTACGAAATCCCTCGCTACATCGTAACGGACAACAGGAAGCAATTCAAAAATGCTACTGTCAGCCAGTTCTGCACCAAGTACGACATTAAGCAGAAATGCTCAACAATGTACAATGCTCCGGCCAACGGTCTAGCAGAGGCCTTCAACAAGACTCTTTGTAAGCTTCTGGAGAAGATCGTCTCGAAGACAAAGAAGGACTGACATGAACACCTAGGCGAAGCGCTATGGATAGACCTACCGAACGTCCTGTCGTACTCCAACTCAAGCAACTCCGTAGTCCCTCATCTATGGGGTAGAAGTCATTCATCCGCTTGAGCTCCAGATCCCATCACTCAGGATAGCAATCCAAGAAGGCCTCACCAGCGACGACAACGCCCAGCTCTGCCAAGCAGAATTAGAAGCCCTAGATGAAAGGCGCCTCGAAGCTCAGCAATGTTCAGGAATGTTATCAGGCCAAACTGACTCGCGCCTTCCACAAGAAGATCCGCCTTCGATCCTTCCAAATAGGAGAACTGGTGCTGGCAGTCAAATGCCCCATCATTCTCTCGTATCGAGGAGGGAAGAAGTTTGATGCCAAATGGGATGGACCGCACTCCGTCAAAGAAGTCTACTCTAACGACGCTTACCTCCTCACCACGCCAGAAAGGTTAACACTCGGCCCTATCAATGGCAAGTACCTCAAAAGGTACTATGCCTAAAGCAATGTCACACTCCTTGCAAAAAAAAAACCATGAACTATGGGTGACTGGATCCCCCTTAGGGGGGTACGTAGGCAGCCTGAGAAGTCACTTCAGGTTCAGTCCGACAAAAAGAAAAAGCCAACAATGGTCTATGCAAATTAGTTGCGAAATATGATGATATTATCTGATATTCGAGAAAAGACGGTACATGGCATAAGTTCCAAAGAAAAACTATAATGCAAGATGACAAGACGAGAAGCAGCTAGAAGAAAGTATCCAAAGATCGAAGGCGGCACAGTAACTCCTCTCTAGTGGCCTCCACTCACTGTAGCTTCAAAGGACGTGCGACCAAAAGCTCGCGACGGGTCGACAGGTCTGATTGCTATTTCAAGAAGCTCGCCTTGAAAGCCCTCTCCGCAGTCTCAGCTCGCTCCAAAGGAGACTCTACCTTCTCGCTTCACAAGCTCTGCTCCAGACGTCTTCCCGGTCGCTCTAGCTTTCCCCAAACAAAACTTCAGCTTCTAAAGCGACACACGAGTAGCAAGTCGAAGTCCTTAAGGCGTCGAAGTGGTTCACCTCCCGCAGCTTACACACACTGCAACAACAAGGGTAGAGAAGCCGTCAACTTCCGACGCGTCGCCAGCTATGCACGCTGTTTCTCAAGGTTCACTCTGGAAGCCTTCTCGATCGCTCCACCAACTTCCGGCACTTCGTCAGCTCTTCACACCGCCTCGTAAACTCTGCTCCAGATGTCTTCTCGGTCGCTTGAGCATCCCCCAAATGGGACTCCGACTTCTGAAGTGACGCACGAGCGGCCTCCACCTTCTTCTGTATTCGAACCAAGTCTGCAGTAACAAGAGTGTGAAGCCCTTCCAGCCGACATCTCACTCTTCCTTGGTCATAGCTAAGCCCAAGGAAGCATCCTCCAATGAAGACCATCGTAAGCAACGAAACTCGCCACCCTCTAAGAAGGCATGCGTCTACTCTGCAAACAAAGAGTCGTCTGCCTTGAAATCCGCCAGGCTTGTGCAAAAGCTCAGGCCCATCCGAACGTCGCCAATCCCTCAAAGCCAAAGACTCGAAGGATTGAAACTGCCACTGAAGTCAAATGCAGTAACCCAAAGATAGGCGGATACATCGGCGACAACCGCATCCTTCGCGACTTCAAAAAAAAAAAGAGACGAAGGAGCCACCTTCCCTGGCCTCCAAAGTCTCCGCCTCGTCCTCGCACCAAGTGATCATCACCACACTCGGCTTTGTCTTGTCCTCTCGTTGTGCCGTTGTCATCACGCTCCCGCACCAAGAAGACGATAACAAGCCGCCAAAGAATCCTTCGTATCCAAGCCGCCAAAGAAGCCTTCGTCTCCAAGCCGTCGAAAAGTCCTCTACCTCCGAGTTGTCAAGCGAGCCTTCGTCTCCAAACCGTCAAAGTGTCCTCCCCCAAGCCGCCGGAGAATCCTTTATCTCAAAGCCGCAGAGATACTAAACGTCCCCCCGAGGCAAGGAGTCAACACCCCATTGGGTCAAATGGGAGCAGATCTTCAAAGCCCGTGGGCACAAAGGCTTCAGCACAATCGCCCATCCCTTCATCTCAAAGCTGCAGAGGTACTAAATGTCCCCCCGAGGCAAGGAGTCAACACCCTATTGGGTCAAACGGGAGCAGATCTTCAAAGCCACTATCAGTGTGGGCACAAAGTCTTCAACACCATGGTAAAAAGGCAGACTCAAGCTTGGGCAAAGGAGCTTCATGGAGATCGCCTCGTCGGTGTAAACTTTCTCGCTCAGCTTAGGTATCCCTCAACTCGCATCGGTGAATCTATCCTCTGTGATGCGCTCATAGATAGGAATCTGGAGCATCGACAGAAGGTCTTCTCTCCTCGAAGTATGGTAGAGGTACACCCGAGTAAGGGGAAAGCGAATGTACTTACTCCCGTAGGAGAAGTCCTCAGCAACTCACCCCGGCGAAGCCAAACTCTCGAAAGCTCGTATCCTGAAAAGACACAAGGGGAAGCGAAGGCACCACTCCCGTAGGAGAAGTCCTTAGAAACTCACCCCGGCGAAGCCAAACTCTCGAAAGCTCGCATCCTGAAAAGGCACAAGGGGAAGCGAAGGCGCCACTCCCGTAGGAGAAGTCGTCAGGTATCCACCTCGACAAAGCCAAACCCTTGAAGCTCGAATCCTAAAAAGACACAAGGGAAATCAAGTCAAGTCTGGTGGAGAAGCCGGTCAAAAAAAGAAAGGAGAAGAAGAAAAGAGGGGCCCATAGCTCTCCTATTCGACCCCGCACCCGGCCTCCGCTCGCAGCCGACATCACCGTCCGCTTGCACTGTGTGCGCCAGCCAGCCCCGGCCCGCGTACGCTGCACCGGTGCCGCTTCGCGCACCCGTCCACTGCTGTTGTGCCGCACAAACAAAGGAAAAAAAAAACAAGGAAAAAAGAGAAAACAAAGGAAAGGAAGAAACAAAAAAAAAAGGAAAGAAAGAGACAAAAAAAAAAAAGCAAGGGATACAACCACCCTTTTCTCTGATTCAAAACCACACAAAGGGCGGGGCCCATAAAAAAAAAAAAGGGGAAAAGAAAAAAAAAAAAAAAGGGGGATGGGCCCACTGCCCCCCTCTTCCTCTTCTCCTCTGATCCAGTCGGGAGGGCTGCCCGACTCGCGCCCGCAGCCTGCTTCTCCGACCCGATCGGGGCCATCCCCCCGGCCCGCGACCAGCCGCCGACCCCCGACTCGCGCTCGCAGCCCGCTTCTCCGACCCGATCGGGGCCAGCCCCCAGACCCGCGACTGGCCGCCGACCGCCGACCACGCCCCGCTGCCCCACGCCGTGTGTCCCGCGCTCCGCGCCACAGCCCGTGCGCAGCCCGCCGCCAGCCGTCCACCTGCGCCGCCGCTGCGCCCCACGCCGGCACCCGCACCGCCGCACCCAGCGCCCCCGCACGCGCCGCCTGCACCGCAGCCCGCGCGCCATGTACCGCCGCTGCCGCTGCTGCATCCTCGAACCAGAGGAAGAAGAAGAAGAAGAAGAAGAAAGAAAAAGAAAAAAAAAAGAAACAGAGAAGAGGTAGAAGAAGAAAGAGGAGGAGGAAGGCGAAGGCGATCAACACCTCAGCCGAGATCCTCCGTCCTCCTCGCCGCGGTCATCGTCGCAAGTCACGTACAACCCCAGGCAACACTCTTCCGACGGCGGTCTCCAAACGCCAGCAAAGCCTTCGCAAGAGCTAGGTGCTGGATGAAAGGGGTAGTGGCCCTTAAATAAGCCACCTATCCCATCCAAGAAAGGAATCAAGGACAAGTGCTATGCATTTCCTACGTACACAAGTACTCCGCGTTTTCCACAGGCGCACTCATCCTTGAGGGGGCATTTGTAGACACACAAATTGTGTCTAACCCGGACCCGACTTGCATGCACCAATACGGAGGCAAACCCGACACGCACTCGGACCCGGACCCGACTCGCATGCACCAATGCAGAGGCAAACCCGACATGCACTCGGACCCGGACCCGACTCGCATGCACCAATGCGGAGGGAGACCCGATATGCAAACCGGACCCGACCCGTGCCAAACTAGGGACCGGGTGGGCCCGTCCCCAAGTGGGGCCCACCCGGCCCCCCTATGGAAATCCGAACCCCTTAGGGGGGTGGCCGGTCATGCAAGAAAAGAAAGAAAAGGAAAAAAAAAAGGAAAAGAAAAGAAGGAAAAGGAAGAAAGAAAGAAAAGAAAGGAAAGAAAAGAAAAGGAAAGAAAAGAAGAAAAATAAAACAAATACCGCCATGCGCGGGGGGGGGGGGGTTACGTATGACGTCTACATAAGTGTGGATCTACGCTGATCCCTCGATCCGACGGAAAAGAAATAAAGTCGGGTCGCCATCGACTTTATGCGCAAGATTTAAAATAAATTCAAAAAGGATTGAGCCATAACTACTCTGCCAAAAAAGAAAAGCAAATAAAGGCTTATTCCCCTTATCAATGGATGAATGAATCTTGGATAGTTATGGGAGAGATATTAAAGGGATTCAAATAAATCATCCTATATCTCTCCCCTCCTTCACCTATAAGTAGAGGGGGAGGGGGAAGGCTCAAAAGGTCGATTAAGGTCGAAGAAAAAAGAGAAGGCGAAGGAGCTCTGCAGAAGAGGAGATGCGCTCTTCATCGACCCAAGGCTTCACGAGGCACCGGCAAGCCTATCCCTTGGGGACCGGCTTAGTCCATTGAAAGCCCTTATTAAAGTGAAGACCCTTGCATAAGAAGATCAAACCTTCAACTCCGTGCACAAAGAAGAAAGCTCGGAGAAGAAGAACCCTTCGACTCCAAAGACGCGAGAAGCAAAGGCCGGAGAAGAAGATCGAAGCGGCACCACCCCGTCGTCTCCAACAAACCTTCGACTCCGATCAAGCCCAAAAGCCCGGAGAAGAAGACCAAAGCATCATCACCCCGTCGCCTTCAACGAACGCTCGCTCCATCCACGAAGAAGAAAGCTTGGAGAGGAACACCTGAAGCATCGCTACACCCGTCGTCTTCAAAGCAAAAATGACGCTACAACCATCGCACGGAGATCGGTGCTACCCCCGTCATCTTCAAAGGAACACTTTGACTCCGATCACGCCAAAGAAGCCCGGAGAAGAAGAAAAGCAAAGTCGTCGCTACACCCGTCGTCTTCAAAGCAAAGCCGACGCTACAACCGTCGCACGGAGACCGGTGCCACCCTCGCCGTCTTCAAAGCAATCCTTCGACTCCGATCATGCCAAAGAAGTCCAGAAAAGAAGAGAAGTCGAGCCGACGCCTAAACCATCGAGGAAGCCAGAAGCCTTGAAGAAGTAGCCACCGCTGTTCGAGGAGAAGATCGAGTCAACACCGAAGCAAAAGCCAACGCAAGAAGCCAAAGCAAAAGCCTCGGTAAAGCCCGCGCCAGAGCAACAGAAGTGCCAAAGCCAAGCAACTACGCCGGTAACGAGCAAAGCACCACACATTCTAGCCGATACGATGCGAAGTCCGGACGAACGAAAGCATCGCAAGTCTCCCCCCGTCTACGTTCAAGCGCAAGCGCTAAAGCAAAGCAAAAGCCAGAGCCACGCCAAAGCAAAGCCAAAGCCGATGCCAAAAGCACGATCGACACCGCGAATCGACGATCAAGGACGCCGAGGTCTAGCAAGGATCGAGGAAAACACGAAGACCGAGGAACGAAGCCGAAAACCCCTAGCCGAGAAAGCGCGAAGCACGGTAGGGACAAAAGCAATGGTAGATATTCCTTAACCTCTCAAAGAACCCTCACCCTGTAAAGACCTCTGTCCTGGGCAACCCCTTCAGAGCTCTCGCACGAATACCACGTGGAGACGCGGATCAAAGGGACCCTCTAGAGGATCTCTCCCACAATATCCTGATCGAATATTCGCCGCACCCGGCTCGCTACCCCTGAGTCCCTGGATCTCAGCCTCTATAATCTTCGTGTGTTTGCAATAAAGACGACCCGAATCTTTTTCTGCGCATAGACTTACGTTACGGAATAGGATCCTCACGAAGGTCAACCTACTGCAGAGGAACCACCCGGGGGGGTGTCTGACCCGACCTGTGGCCTGTGCTGCAGGGCGGAGGAGACTGCTGACCACCTGCTGTTGGGTTGTGACTTCTCGAGGTCAATGTGGGCTCACTTCACTCGTCAACTGAGCGTCAGACCGGCTCCGGACAGTATCGCTAAACTGTGGGGACCTTGGCGTCGCAGGCGCTTCAAGGGTCCCGATCGCAGCGGATGGGATATGCTCGCCATCGGGATCTCATGGTCGTTATGGCTGGAGAGGAACCGAAGGATTTTCCAGGGGAGATCCTTGTCGACGAATCGGCTCATCCTTATGACGTGGTCACTGATCCACCTTTGGGTGTCCTGTGTTTCGGAGGGTGCCAGGAGTTTTCTGCTGAACCTTTGTAATAGTACCACTTGAGCTGTTTTCTCTCACTCTTCTTTTTTAATAAACAGGTAGGGGTCCAGGCCGAACCCCCCCCACCCCCCCCCTTATTCTCTGAGAGTGATTTCTCAAAAAAAAAAAAATGTTTGCATATGTGACATGTCTATTTAAAGTTTTAAAATTTTGGAACAAAACTTGGCTGCCCGACTTGAGTTTGTTGCAAATGACTATCCCTCCAACAAGTGTGGTCTTCATTGCTCTGCGGACTTATGACCTTTCTACATGCGGAGAAGCCACATAAAGGGTTGGCAATGGGCTGGGCCTGCGCCAGACTCAACCAAACCCATATTATTTTCTTCGATCTAAGCCCGGCCCTTTTTTTATCGGGCTTTAAAGACATGGCCCAAGCCCGTATCAAAGATTCGGGTCTGAGCTGGGACCTGGCCTGAAAACCTTCAATGAGCAACTTTCTTCATGGATTTATTTAGCATTAATCGATATTGATAGCATAATTTTTTTTATTTTACATTTTTTTTTTTTTTATATATTGTCGTGTAAGCTGAAACTCTGAAATTTTTCCTAACATATCATTGTTACTTGATCGAATAGAAAACGCTAAGATATGTTGGGTAGTCATGATCCCAACTATGAAAGCGGACCGGATTCGGGCCGGACCTATACACACACAGGCTCGGCCCGTTTTGGTCTCATGCCCAAATTATAATTCCGAACCCATTCAAAATGGGTCGGGCATAATTGGGACTGCGCCGGATCCAAGCCCATCGCTAGCTATAGCCGCGGATGCCAACATTTCTACTGTCTCTCTTATACCTCTGGATCACTGGACTAGACCCCCACTTCACTATTTTAAGACTAATGTTGATGCATTAGTTGACTCGGATCGATGTTGAGTAGCTATGGTTGTGAGGGACCATTTGGCGGGGTTCATTAGTTTGGCTTCTGCTAATATCCTACCTTGTTCGCCTGTTGAGGCTGAAGCACTAGCTGTTCAATTCGGGTTCAACCTCCTCTTAGAGATGAATACCCCGAAGTTCATTGTTTGTAGCGCCAAGACAATTTTGTTAGTCTGTGTTGGATGTGGTTACACCTTAGGTGTTGGTGCCTCGTAGGCATAATCTGTACATTCTTTTTCATTTAATAAACTGATATGGTCAAGGCCGAAACCCTCATTTTGCCGAGAGGGATTCTCAAAAAAAAAAAAAGTGACAAAAAAATGTTGTGGACCTTTCGTACTATTGGATGACAAATCTACCCTGCTATGGCTCATTATTACGGTCGTTGCGACTTGTAGGAACTTACTTCAGGATCTCGTTGATGGTGGCGGGCCTATGTTGGGATGAATAGCAATACTACAAACGGAACCACTAGCCCTACCAACCCAACTGGATCAGGCTCGGGTGAACCAGAGGTGTCAGTTTGCGGGCTAGGCCTTGGAATTGTTTGATTTTTAAAAAATAGATAATTTATACTTACACCCCTTAAATTATCTGATGATTACACTAACACCCCTCTAGTTTCCTAAATAATAACATTTCTCCCCTCTCAATTTTTGAAAAAGCCTTCCAAACTTTTCACCTGGGTCGAAGATAGGGGTGGCAATTTCGGACCCGACAAGGCAGACCCGACACGAAGTTAGCGGGTTTGGGTCAAGGCTAAACGGGTTCGGGTCGTAAACAGGTCGACACGATAGACACGTTTAAAAACGGGTCGGGTCTGGTTTTAGGATCTTGACACGGTAGACCCGGGAAGACCCGTTTAAAAGTCAACGGGTTGGGTTGGGTCTACCCGCAATCCGAGACCGTAATATATAGTATCAGCGGGTCTATCGGGTAAGGTCGGGTCGAGTCGGATTGGGTCGGATCGGGTCAACTGAATAAACCCGTCTGGTAAACGGGTCTAACAGGTCTTATCGGGTCTACCTGTTTATAAACGTGTCGGGTACAAGTTTAGGATCTAGACACGATTGATTAAACGGGTCGGGTCCAGATCTAGGGTTTTTGGAAACGACCTGAACCAGACCCAACACGACCCGTTGCCACCCCTAGTCGAAAATGCCATAACGTGGCCCTGCGGATCGGGCTCCTTATATTTCAACGATTAGGGGATGGGAATTTGGCAAGGCGGCTGAAGATTGCTGCTGATCCCGAGTCTCGGTGATGATGCCACGTCGCCGGCAACTGCTGGAGGGTGATTCGGGATCGGGTTGCAAGTAGGGGTGGCAACGACCCGAACCCGTTTAACCCTGACCCGGACCCGCTAACTTCATGTCGGGTTTGCCGTGTCGGGTCCAAAATTGCCAGCTCTAGCTGCTATGATCCCTCCGAGTGACATCTATATAAATAAACCTCTATAATCTTTTTTAAATATAAACCCATATAAAGTGATATCTATATATAAATGCGTCCATTCATTCAAACATTGCATATTGACTGTTGCAGTTAGCTAACATAAAAAATGAGATAATATTTTCTATTTCGTCCTTGATATTTTACCTAAACTATGTAATTACCACTTCAATGTGAGAATTCTTTGGATTAGGTCCAAGTTAGATTTGGGTTATGTCTTTTTGTTTTAGATTAACTCCATATTAAATAAAGATTTGTCATATTAAGTAATTAAAAACATGAGTAAATCGGTTATTTCCTCTTTATATTAATAAAATAACAGCATAATGATGGAATATTTCTGAAATATTTTTTCATTTTGCATGCCAACTAACTGTAGGGGTCGATATGTAAATATCATCTTGATAAGGATTTATAAGTAAATAAAAAGGATTACTAGGGGCGATCTGTGAAAAACCCAAAAAAAAAAGAGTTCGATTTTGTTCCAACCTCTTTGAGTAGGTTGGAGCATCCCGCTCTCTCTCATTGGTCTATTCCAAGGATATGTTTGTCATTTCATACCTTTTAACATGATGAAATGACCAAAAGCCCTTGAGATGGACCAATGAGAGAGAGCGGGATGCTCCAACCTCTTTAAGGAGGTTGGAACAAAATCATTTTATAAAAAACACGTTACCATTTTCTCATTCGTTGGCCATTTATCGCCCATTTCATCCCGATAAATTAGGCGTCCGTTATCTCAATCATTTGGCATTTAATGCACAGGCGACGAAATTGAGCATAAATAGTGGAGGCTGATCCAGTCCCGGAGACAACATTCCATCCGAACCATGGCTAGCCGCACTCTCTGCCTCTTCCCACTTGCACTGCTTCTGTGCTCTCGGCCAACACTCGGCTTGAGAGTGAGCATCACTGCCGAGACGACGGCCGCCACGCCGTCTCGGTCGAGAGACGACGATCCTCGTCGGGTAGCACCTCTACCTCCTCCAGATCCGCCAAGAGGTCCTCTCCCGCCACTACTCCTCCCCGCCTTTCTCCCTCGATCTGGGGGATCGAGCTCGGGAGCAGGAATCCTCGGACCCCGTCCTGGCTCTGACGCCCGGGACCACTCCCCTCCTGCTCCTCCTAAGCAGTTGCAGCCGGACCCGGTCGGGACCTCCACAGGTTCGGCGGGGGCATCCTCCGGCCCGGCCTCCGCTCCCGAAACCCGCTCTCAGGCGGGAAGGTATGGCTACTCCTGCTGACCTGGCTTTTCTCGTTAGTCATGCAGAAGACCATGATGTGCATTTACCCCGCCCCCCTTTGGTCTTTTCCTCTGGAATGGATTTGCAATTGGGGCCTATGGTCCCCCTCATTGATCTCGGAGATTCCTCGGACAACCTCTTTGGCCCACCAGGATTCCCAGAGCCTGCAGCCTTCAAGGCTCCCACCCCCGTGGCCACTTTTGACGATTCCCCCTCTTGGGTCGACCCCCTCTCGGGATCGGACACTATATCGACTGATGATTGCTTGACCCTTGCTCTCAGGGAAGAGACCACAGAGAACCTAGGGATCAGGGAGACGGCTCTGGCTGGACGTCGAGGGGCCCACCTGCAGGCGACCAGGAGGAGCACGCGGCAATTTTTGAGGAAGGTGGAGGAGGGCAAGCGAGAGAAGGTGGACTTTCTGGACCGCGGGGGTGGACATGCTGGCTTGGCCTCCCTTCCCTTGCCGCTCAATTTTCTCGAGGATTGTCTCATCCTCTCCCTGGCGGCAAACTGCGGCTTTCGCCCTCCCTCTCTACCATCCTGTAACCCGGTGGAGGCCAACGTTTTGTAGATGCCCTTCAGCTAATTGAAAGAAATGTTGGATTCCAGTTTCTTGTTAGTCTTTCCTAGCAAGTTTGTCTATTCGGTATAAAGATCATCTCGTGAAATGTTCGGGGGCTAGGAGGATCCTCCAAGAGGCAAGTGGCGAGGTTCTTTGCGTCCTCCCACGACGCAGACGTGATCTGCCTTCAGGAGACGAAGACGGCTGACCCTTCGAGACGGTTCCTTCGGTCCCTCAGTAACAACAGGATTGACTCTTGGGAATCTAGGGGGTCCATTGGGGCGGCGGGGGGCATCCTTCTTGGTTGGGACAGTTCGCTGTTCTCCCTCATTGATCATCTCTTCGGGGATTTCTCCCTCACGGTCTCCCTAAGCAGCAAAACGGACGGGGCGATGTGGACCATTACCTCAGTCTACAGGCCGTCTGACCAATGCCTCTCCTTCGAGTTCTGGGAGGAGCTCCGGGCGGTTCGGGGAGCGTTCCCGGCCCCTGGGTTCTGAACGGAGACTTCAACGCTACCAGATTCGTCTAAGAGAAAAGCAGCCACCACGAGAACTGGCAGGAGATGGAAGCCTTCTCCTCCTTCGTGTCCGAGTTCGGCTTGATCGATCTACCGATGGGGGGGCGTGCCTTCACTTGGTCCAACAGGAGAGAGCAGCTGATCTTTGCGAGACTAGACCATTTCCTGGTCTTGGCAGAATGGGACTCCTTTTACCCCCTTTCTTCCACGGTGGCCCTCACTTCCTTCCTCTCAGACCATGTGCCGGTGCTCCTAAACACGAGGGTAGGGGGGAGGCACAAACCACCTTTCAGATTCGAGAAGATGTGGACCCTGCAGGAGAGGTTCGACGACTTGGTGACAGTTTGGTGGGCAGCGGCTCCGTGTTCCCTGTACTCGGCGCTGAATCTTTTGTCCAAGCTGTGGTTTTTGAAGAATTCGATCTCTCGTTGGGCAGGGGAGCATTTTGGGAGTGTCAAGAGACGCAAGACGGACCTTGAGCGGTGCATCAGGGAGTTAGGGATCCGGGTGGAGGCAAGGCCTCTGGAGCAGCCTGAGAGTTGGGATTTTAGGGAGCGACTCTCCTCTGAGCTGATGGAGGTACAAAACATGGAGGAGATCATGTGGAAACAACGGTCTCAGGATCGTTGGGTGGCGGAGGGTGATCAGAGCACCAAGTACTTCCACAGCATTGTAAATGGCCACTGTAGACGGAACCTGATCTCCACCCTGAAGGTCGAGTGGTACCTTTTCGAAGACCAGCAGGGTATCCTTCGGGGGGCAACGAGATTCTTCAGGGAGGAATTTGACTGTGACAAAGTCTACCCCCTCCCACTAGACTGGGAGAACCTGCCTCTCCGGCGGATCTCGGATCTGGATCTACTGTTGAGGCCTTTCTCGGAGGAGTAGTTCCGGAGTGCTTTCTTCAATCAGTCGGCGGAAGGGGCACCGGGCCCGGACGGTATTCCATTCCTCTTTTTCCAGAGATATTGGGAGACCCTCAAGCCGGATTTACTCCACTTCCACTCAGACTTCAAGAGTCTCAATCACTCTTGGATCGTCCTCATCCCGAAGAAAGAAAGCGCTCGCTCCATTGGAGACTTCTGGCCGATTAGCTTGTCTAATTGTGTCTACAAGGCAGTTGCGAAGGTCATTTTGGTTCGACTGGCCACGCTGCTCCCAGACCTGGTTGGTCATTCCCAATCAGCTTTCATCAAAGAGAGGAGCATCCTGGATAGCGAGGCGACTGCCCAGGAGGTTCTTCACCACCTTCGGGAGGTGCATGGCAAGGTGATGCTGCTCAAGCTGGACTCCCTTCCACTTGGCTGAGTTGGATAGGGGAATGCCTCTCCTCATTTAGACATTCGTGCCTTATCAACGGGGAAGTGGGTAACTCATTTATGATGCACTGGGGAGTTAAGCAGGGGTGCCCTCTCTTACCCTTTCTCTTTATCCTAGTGGTGGATATTTTTGACGTAATCCTGAGACAGATGGTTCAGATCGGCCTATTAGAGGGCATCAGGTCGGAGAATTGGGAGGTCTCCAACCTCCACTTTGCCGACGATACTTTTCTATTCTTGAAGGCTAATTGGGCTCAGGCATTGGTCCTCAGACTCCTTCTGCAGTGCTTCCGTCTCGCTTCGGGGCTGAAGGTCAACTTCGCAAAATTGGTCATCTTCTATTTATGGGCTCTCCAGGACGTCCTCTTAGATCTGTCGGCCATCCTTGGGTGCAGTATCGGCAAGCTTCTATTCCGTTACTTGGGGCTCCCTATCTTCGAAAAACGTCTGCCGAGAGACGGATGGCTCGAACTGATCCAGAGGTTAGAGTGGAAACTTGCTGGTGGAAGAAAAATTTGCTCTCGATCGGTGGGTGGTTCACTTTGGTTAACTCCGTTCTGTCGGCCATCCCATTCTAATATCTCTCCATCTTTTACTTCCCCGCGTTGGTTATCAACCGGATAGACTAGCTGCATCGCAGTTTCAGGTGGAGAGGGGCCTCAGGCAATGCAGGCTCTTACCCCCTCCTGGCTTGGGGTCAAGTCCAAGGAGCAAGGGGACATGGGGGTCATGAACCTGCAAGATTTCAACCAAGCGATGCTGGGGACGTGGTGGTGGAGACTACAATCGAGGGCCGAGGACGTCTGAAGGAATGTAATCACGGTGAGGTACTTCAAGAGATTCTCCCCCCTTCAATCCAGATCGAGAATCTCAGGGGTGATCTCGCCATTCTGGAAAGGGATCTCCAGAGTTTCTCAGATCTATCGTTGTGGATCTAGGCTAGTCGTGGGGAGCGGAACGAAGGTACGATTCTAGGAGGACCTCTGGTTGGGCGACCTCCCATTTCGGACGCTGTTCTACAATCTCTATGCCTTGGCGCCGCTTAAGCAGGCTTCTGTCCGGTCTCAGGCCGCAGTCCGTGGGGGGATCACAGATATGTCATTTTAAGTAATTAAAACCATGAGTAAATCGGTTATTTCATTTTTAGATTAATAAAATAACAACCGAATGACAGAATATTTTTGAAATATTCCTTCATTTTGGATGCCAACTAACTGTAGTGGTCGATAGTAAATATTGACTTTATATGTAAATAAAAAGGATTACAGGGGTCGTTTTGTAAAAAAATCCAAAAAAACGACTTCTTTGTTCTAACCTCTTTAAGGGAGTTGGAGCATCCCGTTCTCTCATTGGTCCATTCCAAGGATATGTTTGTCATTTCATACTGTTTATCATGGTCAAATGACCAAAAGCCCTTGAGATAGACCGATGAGGGAGAGCGGGATGCTGGTCCGTTTCATCCCAATAAATTAGGTTGGAACAAAATCGTTATGAAAAACACACGTTACCATTTTATGATTCATTGGCCAGTTATTGCCCCTTTCATCCCCATAAATTAGGTTGTTTTATATGGGAATCACTCCTCGAAATTGTGCATAAATAGTGGAGGCTGGTCCAGTCCCGGAGACAGTAACCCATCTAAACCATGGTTGGCCGTACTCTCTGTCTTATCTCACTTGCAGTTCTCCTGTGCTCTCGGCCAACACTCGGCTCGAGAGTGAGCATCACTGTCGAGACGACGGCCGCCACACCGTGTCAGGCGAGAGGCGGTGATCCGTCGTCCGCCTCTGCTTCTGCCGGTGGCATATGCCAATCGAGGGTGGAGATCTACGGCTAGGAATGGATTTTCAATTGGGGCCTATGGTCCCCCTCATTGATCTCGGAGATTCCTCGGACGACCTCCTTGGCCCACCAGGATTCCCAGAGCCTGCGACCTTCTAGGCTCCCACCCCTGTGGCCACTTTTGAGGATTCCCCCTCTTGGGTCGACCCCCTCTCGGGATCGGCCACCATTTTGACTGATGATTGCTTGACCCTTGCTCTCAGGGAAGAGACCGCGGAGAACCTAGGGGTCAGGGAGACGGCTCCGGCTGGACGTAGAGGGGCCCACCTGCAGGCGACCAGAAGGACCACGCGGCAATTTTTAAGGCAGGTGGAGGAGGGCAAGCTTGAGAAGGTGGACTTTCTAAACCGTAGGGGCGGAGATTCTAGCTTGGCCTCCCTTCCCTTGCTGCTCAATTTTCTCAAGGATTGTCTCATCCTCTCCCTGGCGGCAGACTGTGGCTTCTGTCCTCCCTCTCTACCAGCCTATAACCCAGAGGAGGACCGACGTTTTGTAGATGCCCTCTGGCTAATTGATAGAAATGTTTGATTTCAGCTTCTTCGTGTTCGAGTTCGGCTTTAACGATCTACCGATGGGGGGGCGTGCCTTTACTTGGTCCAATAGAAGAGAGCAGCCGATCTTTGCGAGACTAGACCATTTCCTGGTCTTGGCGGAATGGGACTCCCTTTACCCCTTTTCTTCCATGGTGGCCCTCACTTCCTTCCTCTCAGACCCTGTGCTAGTGCTCCTAAACACGGGGGTAGAGGGGAGGCACAAACCACGTTTCATATTCGAGAAGATATGGACCCTGCAGGAGGGGTTCGACGAGTTGGTGACGGCTTGGTGGGCGGCAGCTCCGTGCTCCCCGAACTCGGCGCTGAACCTTTCGTCCAAGCTGTGGTTTTTGAAGAATTCGACTCTCGTTGGGCAGGGGGGCATTTTGGGAGTGTCAAGAGATGCAAGACGGACCTAGATAACAGCGATCAGATCCGGCCATTTGTAATGTCGTATGCCTCCTACGACCTCCACTATGATCTCTGGCCAGATCCAGATCTATAGGGATCCTCCAACCCGGATTCCTCTAGTCGTCCTCCATACGTGTTCCAGCGAGACGAGTCTGACGCCACCCGTTAGCCAACGTCCGGTTGCTCTTGTGGCCTGTTGCTCTCAGCCGCTAAGCTTAATAACACCTGACCCTTAAGCTACCGGGTTTAGCCTATATAAAGGGCCCCCAAAACCCCTATTAGGCACTTCAAATTTGAGTTAGCCACCCTCCCTCCCCAAAGTTAATCACCATCGGAGCAACATCGGCCACCACCGGAGCCACACACCACTGCCGCTCACCGGACCACCGTCGTTCGCTGCCGAGCACCGCCTAGTGGACTGTTGGAATTGGATCCGCTTATCAGAGTCGCAGTGGAAGCAAAAGATAGATTCGAAGATCATACAGTGTATGTTTCATTACAATTAATTCTACAAAACAATCTACATGCAAATCTATGATCTTAGTATATATGCGGACACTCTAGAGGTATACTACGATCTACGAAGACATGCATGCATCTGGTTAGGTGTTTAGAATCATCATACCTTATGGATCTATGATCCGGAGAGGACAGAACAATGATGAATCGCAAGGGAAGCTGTCGGATAGCACCTTGTCCTTTGCGAATTGAGGAATCCTCGTAGTCCCGTCTCTGGGTGTCTACGAGCCGACGAAGGAATTCGTTGCGAAGACGACGGTCCTCCTTCTCTTTATCCCTTCTTCCTTCTCCTTCATTCCTCCTTCTTCTTCCTTCTTCTTCCTCTTTCTTCCTTGGCCGAAACCTTAGATAGGGAAAGAGGGGGAGAGGTTCGGATTTTTGGAGAGGGGGACCACTTAGGGCCGGCCCCTCCCCCTCCATTCTATATATAGGGCCGGTCTCCTAGTGCCATGCGCAAGCTAGGGCCGGCCCTAATGAGATTAGGATGAGGGGGGCTCGGTTTTAGGGTTTCCAAGTGTCTATCGTGAAGCCTGGATGAAAACGCCCTTCACGGAAAGTAAAAAACTGAAAGAGAGATTGAGTGAGGTGCGCTACTCGGAATCGAGTTCCGTCAGCGCCTATGAGCTTCTGGAATTATTCCGCTCATTCTAAGATCGATGTTCAATATGTTCTGAGCCATATTTTAGTATTTACCAAAATACCCCTACAGCCCCTAACACTTGTGAATTAGGTTCTTAGGCTTCGTGCTTGCGCTCCATCGCGCTACTTCACATCCAACGTATCCAACCAGGTCGGGGAACAATTCCTATATGCAACGATCGGGTGGAACCTTCAGGGTTCGAGATCTCTAGCTCCAATCGGATCCCTGATTAACTGTTCCGGTGACACACCGAAAGTTCCGTTAATCAGCCCTAATCTGATTAACTCGTATAGCCACCCAGAGTGCGACGCGAGTTGAACTCTAGTGATCCTAAACTTATGTTACTCCATCGTAACCCTGTTCTCTACTATACTCTGATAATCCTCAGTCCCTCCTATTACTGGTGCCATGATACGACTCGGGCGGTGGGGAGCACCGTCAGATCCCGATCGATCATCTGACTAGGGTTTGATGACTTGTCATCTATAACACCACATACTTTCCGGTGCTATGCCTAGTATTCGGAACATCGTCAGTCATACTGACAACCACCAGTCCTGGGTTAACTGTGTGGACAGATTGACTCATCAAAACGCACCCATCCAACACTGGACGTCGGATAACCTGTAGGGATTACATGTCACTCAAGCACCAGCCGGGTAACCCAACATACCGTGGTATTGGACTATGGAAGATCCGCACACGTTGGCACATCAAAGCACCACACAACTGGTTGGCCTAGTGTACATGGTCCCTCAGGGTTAAGGACTGATTATCTATAGTAGTAAGACGGTTTATGCACCAATGTTTGAATCACTGAACTATGCACCGTCTTGGTTCCTGTTCAACACGATCATCGTGCTTGGTCAGGTGAATGGGAAGCCCACGTTCCCGTGGTGGAGACTTCACCACATCCTCTACCTGCCAACAGCTCGTTCTCGGTGAAGCGACCGGCATCACCTAAGTTGTGAACTAATTTTTTTTTTTTGAAGGGTAAAAAACTAATCTATTACTGAAAAATAAAGGTAGTTACAGGACACGGCTTGTCTCTGAATGAGCAAGCAGACCACACGACCAGATAGGCCACAACACAAGAAACCCTACCTCATATTACGGGCAGCAGACCGACATGGTAGCCCCCGGACTAGAGAAAATACACAACACTCAACTAAAACTATCACAAGAACACGATGAAACAGAGTCCTAACATCACTATCTGGCCCCCCTGCTCCTCGTAACCCTATCAGACTGACCCCTAAGCCTGGAGTCTTTAGCTCGGGACTGAAGCTCTGGATTCGGCATGGTAAGGAAAGTGGGGCAATTGGCAAGATGAGGAGGCAACTTTTTGCACTTATCAAATGAATCCATGGGATGATCAACTCCTGCCTGCTTCTGTTGATGATCAACTCCTGCCTGCTTCTGTTGAGCCTGCCCAGCTTCAGCACAAAGATTCTGAAAAACCCCTGACGTCGAGTCATCAGATAGCCCCGCTACATCCTGCAAAACTTGAGCCCCCAAAGCCTTCTTCCGACGAGTACGTTGAAGAGCAGGGATAATAAGGCTGGGGCTTCCTTCTTGTTCGCGTTGGCTCC
This sequence comes from Chamaelirium japonicum, assembly GCA_947650365.1. Classification (NCBI taxonomy): domain Eukaryota; kingdom Viridiplantae; phylum Streptophyta; class Magnoliopsida; order Liliales; family Melanthiaceae; genus Chamaelirium; species Chamaelirium japonicum. Next base: position 17,315,845 of record OX393550.1, on the reverse strand, counting down.
GTCGACCAAAGAACTTCCCTCCACTGACCGCGCCCAATGCTACAGACTGGTCTGCAAGGCATCAGTGCTAGTTGCCTCAGATCCATCTCCATGCTGCATATCATCAACTTTTGCTCCCACCGCTCCATGCTGCGTAACATCAGCTTTTGCTCCCGCAACTATCTGCGTAACATCAGCTTTTGCTCCCCCTACCTGCAAACTAGCCTCACCCTCAATCGCCACAAGCAGCGTAACATCAGACTCACTCACTGTTACACAGCCAGAAAACCTGTGTAACATCAGGATGATCTACTGCCTTATTAACTGCAACATTACCCAATGTTACATAGCCCGAAACCTGTGTAACATCATCAGCCACTACTGCAGCTACCTCTGTTACAGCCCTCTGACTATCCTCAGCTATCTCTGTTACAGCCCCCCCCCCACTCTGCCTGGTGCATTGAAATCATCAGCAACTGCCAGTGTTACACCAGCAGCTACCACTGCAACATCACAATCAGCCTCAGCTCCAGGGAGCGTAACATCACCTACAGATTGCAAACCATCAGCAATGCCTACACCTCCATCTTGCTCACCATCTTCCTCAAGTATCTACTCAACACCGCAAACCGAGATCCATTTGTTCGAGAACAGGATGCCTCAACTTTTGGGGTTTTCTCCTTTGATCCTACATGGATCCATTGATTGGTCGTCGGTTGGGAAGAAGATGCTCCACCTACCTTCTCCCCAACAGAAGAATTAGAATTGCCAATCGGTTGCCACTTCTGCTACTTCTGCTGAGTAGGAATAGCTCCTTGCCAATGAGCATATTTCCAAGATGGAGATATCTTCGGATGAATGCTACAACCATCCTCATTATGATCAAACGAGTGGCAGGCTCGACACCTCGGGGGGATCCAATCATAGACCATTGGTTGAATTGAAAGCAAATTACCTTTGTTGTCCCGAGCTTAAACCTCCTTCGGTAGAGAGTCCTCCACACTAATCTCTACACAAAATCTCACAAAACTAAATCGGGATAAGTCAGCAGTGGCTTGATCCATATAAAGCGGTTTTCCGATAATGCTACCCATCCTACTCAAAATATCCTCCGACCACAGATCAACTAGGAGATTTGGAAACCTAACCCATATAGGAATATGGGTTAGCAAATCCCGTTCACAATTCACCCCTTTGACCCATTTCCTGAGTACTATAGGCCTTCCGAGAACATGCCAAGGTCCTCCTTCAAGCACCCGGGAGAAGTCCTCTTCTAATCCAAACCGGAATAAAAATATGCCTCGCTCTCGAGAAAACACTTCCAGACTACCTAATGGCTTCCAGAGATGTCGCAACCTCGACTTAAGAAGTAGATAGTGCGGTCGACGGCCCAGAACATACCCTACAAGCGTGAGAGCCCAAGCACTCTGATTCTTCTCCACCTCCTCCAATGGACAAATAGCTACCTTACGATCCCCAACGAGAGTGGGTGGAATGTAACGGAGCAAAGAACTCCTACCAGATCTTACTTTTGAGACCGGAGGGGTCGCCTGTTGCCCACGCCCTGAGAAAACATCATCTTCAGACCTCTCAAACATTTCATCAAACGGCTACCCTGCACTATGTATAACTGCTGCAACAAAAGATTTTTTGCTTGGCATTGCAGCAGCTCCAATTCCAGCTCCATCGGAATTAGTTCTAGGTCTAGGTCTACACATAACTAGTCCACTGGGTCTCCCAAGCATGGATCCACCATGCGCCTCAGTGGCCTACTGTGTTCCCTAGTGTCCTTTATTATATATATGTTAACATATACCATAGTAGTATTCTTATTAAAGCAATAACCAAAGGCATCTTTATTAATGGTAATACAGAAAATCCACGCTAAGGACACACGAGCTACAACAATCTCCCACTTGGCCTAGCGGGGAACAACAGTCTTAACTCCCATGGCATCCACGTGCTTCTCAAAAGCCTTGATCGGTAATGCCTTTGTGAAAGGGTCCGCCATGTTATCTGCATACGCCACCTGAGTCACTGCAACCTCCTCTCACTTCTGCAAATCCCGGATAATATAGTATTTCCACTCGATATGCTTGCTCTTCTTGTGATATCTTGGCTCCTTGGATTGTGCTACCGCTCTACTATTGTCACAGTAAAGGATAATAGGATCTTGAGCTCCCGGGTGGCATCCTAAGTCCGTGAGGAACTTCTTGAGCCACACCGCCTCCTTAGCTGCTTTGCACGCCGCAACGTACTCAGCCTCTGTCGTCGAATCAGTGATGCATCCCTGCTTCACGTTCCTCCAACTGACAGCTCCTCCTCCTAATGAAAACACAAACCCTGATGTCGATCTCCTGGATTCCGGATCTGATGCAAAGTCAGAATCCGTATATCCAATCGGTATCATTTCCTATGAAGAGTAAACTAACCCATAATCTCTCGTCCTACGGAGATACTTGAGTATACTTTTTACAGCTGTCTAGTGCCCTGGCCTGGATTTGACTGATGCCTGTCCATCGTGCCTACTGCATAGCATATATCTAGTCTCGTGCACTGCATAGCATACATCAGACTCCCTACAGCCGAATCATAAGGTATCTTCTGCATCTCAGCCCTCTCCTCAGGAGTCTTAGGACCCTGATCCTTGGACAATTTCATTCCATATCTAAATGGAACCAGTCCCTTCTTGGAGTTGTGCATACTGAATCTGACCAAGATAATATCTATGTAGGCTGACTGTGACAGTGAGAGAGTCTTGTTATGGCGATCTCGAGTTACCTTGATCCCCAGAACATAACTCGCTTCACCCAGGTCTTTTATGTCAAATTGAGAGGATAACCACACCTTCACTGTAGACAACGTCCCAACATCGTTTCCAATTAGCAGTATATCGTCTACGTAAAGCACTAGAAAAACTACTACAATCTTATCGCTCCTTTTATAAACACATGGTTCATCCACGTTCTGCTTAAATCCATAAGACTAGATAGCCTGATCAAAACGCATGTTCCAACTTCAGGATGTTTTCTTCAGTCCGTAAATGGACCTTTGCAACCTGCACACCAGACTTTCCTGACCTTTTACGACAAAGCCTGGAGGCTGAGACATATAGATGTCTTCTTCTAAATCCCTGTTGAGGAATGCAGTTGACGTCCATTTGCCAGATCTCCCAATCATAATGGGCTGCAATGGACAAGAAAATCGGATAGACTTAAGCATAGCCATTGGCAAAAAGGTTTCGTCATAGTCGATCCCTTCTCGCTGGGTATAACCCTTAGCGACTAGTCTAGCTTTGTAAGTCTCAACGGTACCATCCGGACCTCTTTTTCTTTTGTACACCTACTTACACCCAACAGGTTTAATGTTGTGAGGTATTGTTACAAGTGTCCAGACCGCGTTTTGGGACATCGATGTCTATTCTACCTCCATGGCTTCCTGCCATACTGCATGGTTAGAGGATACCATCGCTTCGTCATAGTTCAGAGGATCATCCTCCTGAAACTCTGGATCTACCATAAAGGCTTCTCCAATGTATCTATCAGCAGCACTTGTGGTCCTCCCACTACGACGAGTCTGCGGTGGTTCCATAGGAGTCGATTCTACAATATCGTTTATCTTAGTGATATCGGCTCCCACTACGTTTTCTGTCTGCGTACTCCCATCAGTACCAAGCAATTCTTCAAGAACTACTTTACTGGTGTGCTTATGGTCTATTAAATAATCCTGCTCCAGGAATACGGCGTTCATCGAGACAATAACCTTTCTATCCTCAGGATCATAAAATAAACCACCATTTGTCCGTTTTGGATACCCAACAAACAGATATACCTTAGCCTTTGACTTCATCTTATCTCGCTTGTCCTTCCGCACATGTGCTGGACAACCCCAAATTCTAAAGTGCTGTAGGCTTGGCTTTCGCTTCAACCATAGCTCCCAAGGAGTTAGAGGTACTGACTTTGATGGAACAAAGTTCAAAGTATATATTGCCGTCTCTAGGGCATATCCCCAAAAACTAGGTGGTAATATTACATAACTTATCATAGTCTGAACCATGTCTAACAAAGTTAGGTTTCTCCTCTCAGACACATCATTTTGTTGTGGTATCCCTGGTGCAGTCAACTGGGATACGATCCCATGCTCACGCAGGTACCCAATAAATTCATCCGATAGGTATTCACCTCCTCGATCCGATCGAAGAGACTTGATACTTTTACCCATCTGCTTTTCTGCTTCAGCTCTGAACTCCTTGAACTTATCAAAGGATTCAGACTTCCGCCGTATTAGGTATATATATCCAAATCTCGAGTGATCATCCGTGAAGGTGATGAAATACTCGAAGCCTCCTATGGCACGGATACTTATGGGCCCACATACATCAGTATGTACCAACTCTAATACCTCCTGAGATCTGCTACCTTTGGCTTGGAAAGATCTTTTAGTCATCTTGCCTTCCAGGCAAGACTCACACATCAGTAGGCTTTCTGAAATATCTGGACTTAAAAGTCCTACCTTAACCAACCTGTGAATCCTGTCTGAGGCTATGTGTCCAAGTCTTAGATGCCAAAGGAGTGTTGGATTATCTGAGGGATTTTTCCTTTTAGATGATTTAACCACACAAGCTTCAGTTATGTTATTCTGCTTATGATTGGAGTTAATTACATAGAGACCATTCTATATCTTTTCCTTACAAACAAAGGAACCATTCAATTTAATTGACATACCAAAAGCACCAAATAAAACTAAAAACCTTCATTATTCAATAAGAAAACAGAAATTAAATTTCGTCTCAATGACGGTACATAAAGTATGTCTCTAAGTAATAAACTTCTTCCATCAAAAAACTGCAAGACGATATCTCCAACTGCTTCAGCCTCTACCACGGTCTCAGTTCCCATGCTTAGGATTATCTCCCCATCACCTAATTTTCTTGTCTCTTTGAACCTCTGCAAATTATTGCAAGCATGGTTAGTGGAACCAGAATCCATAATCCATGAAACTGGAGAACATTTGGATGCTACAAGGGATTCCACTATGTGGATTTGAGATATAGCTATCTCAGCCTTCTTGGGAGCCGCACGGCAGTCACCCTTCCAGTGCCCCTTCTGGCCGCATCGAAAATATTTTTCTTTGGGCTTCACCGGACCATTCTGCTTAGGAACCTGCGACTGCACCTGGCCCATCATCACGGGCTTCTTAGACTTTCTTTTCTGAAACTTGCCTTTGGCTTTCAGAGAAGAATTCCGCTCTACGTTCAGGGATTGGGCTCCTGCCTTTATCCCGTCCTCTGCCGCCTGGAGCGCCGCTAGGAGCTCTGTATTAGACATCTCCAACCGATTAAGGTTGAAGTTGGTAACGAAGCCCTTAAACGTTCCTGACAGAGACTCTAGGAAATTGTCGGTCTGGATCTCTGCATCCAAGATGACATCGAAGGAACCAAGCTCATTCATATAGCCAAACAATTTCAGCATATGATCCCGAACTAAAGTCCCATCTGCCATCTTCGTGGACACCAATTTCTTAATGGTCAGGTAACGAGTTACCCGACTACGACCCTCGAACATTTCCTTTAAATAGAGCATCATGTCTGAAGCGAAGGCCATATCTTCGACTTGCTTCTGAAGGTCGATCTGCAAGGATGCCACTATGTAGCACTTGCACATCTCATCAGCATCTAGCCAGTCTTTCCATTCCTTCAACTGGGCCTCAGTTACACTTGGTCCCGGCATGGCTGGTTAAGGGGTCCTTAGGGCAATTATGTGTTTGCCAACCCTTAGGACGAGCATCAGGTTACGCTTCCAGTCCTCGTTGTTTGGTTCCGTAAGTTTGTTATCATTAAGGATGGAGGCAAGGGGGTCGAGCTTGGTCATGATTTTTGTAAACAATGGTTTAAAGTAAAAATTAGGGTCTACTACAATCTATTTCATGAAATTTAGAAATAGATAATGTTTACTCCAACCGCTATGTCTTCACTACCTCAAGTGGAGATATCCAGGAATCTAAATTCCCTGGGCTTGAGTACTGAGACTATCGGCCTTAAATTGGAGACAGCATCTCGGTGAGAGCATACAACCGCTTCTGCCAACGAAATTTTTACGACCCAGTCTTTATCAAAATTACCCATGGCAAACTGAAAGACCTCTCAGTCTCCTTTTGGCCAGCTTTATGTGACCCGCGTGCGCAGCAACGGCAGCTTCACACAAGCTTTCGGATGCTTCCTACAAATCTAGGTGGTGTCGACAGGGGGGGTTCATAGGCTCCCACGGTGCAGGAAAAAACTGTCACCCACTACCTCCGGTATCCTCTATGTCCCGAAGGAAACCACTAGGCGAACCAACATGGAAGGAAACACAGCTCTCACCCGGTGGGAATATCGAACTGCATACCTCCCACCCAGACCCTTAGCCGGTTGATTATGGAGGCTAGGGGCTCCCCTTTGGAGGGAACCTCTTACACATCCCTTTTTTATGAGGTTTTATGCATATCTAGAAAGTTCACAACCTCCTAGACTTAGACCCTGGTCTACCATGCTCCCACTAAGATTACAAACCTTCCCGCAAAGCATTAGTATCCTTGGAAAATATCATAGTCCCTACCTCGAATACTCAGCTTTCACCTTTCTTGTAAAGATCACATTACATAGATTCCAAGAATCCCGATACCTCATTAGTTTGCCCATAATCCTAAGATCTGGAGCCTAGCCTAAGGTCAACGTGGAAATGACTCCCACTAGAATGACGTCTCATTCATAATTTGATGCCTGATGTCATAGTAGACCTCATCTCATTATAGGTTTCGATACTGTCCAATTAGGGACATCCGACAACCTCCGCCGGACCTCAACCTAATGGTGGCATAATCAAATCGTGATGAGTTCACACTACCATCAAACGTCAACTAGAAACGGGTATCACTTAGTGGAATACTAACCTAACTTGGTCGCTAGGACCATGTGGGGAAAGGGCATCCCACTAGGGTTATCATACTTCTTATGGAAACATTAGTTATCTCTTAACAAATCTAACACTGTGTCTATCTCGGTGCACAGTACTTGGCTACCTGAACTACCACGAGGGCGGTTACCACCTTTCCTTTTAGCTAGCCTCCGGATTCGCACGTGTTAGAACCATATAGAGGCACCGATGAATCCACAAGCTTAGTACTAACCCTAAGCCTGATCTAGAGACTAACTCACAAACAAGATAGATAATTAAAAATTATCATTGGGGTTCTCTAAACAATAAGTAAAGAGAACCAACAAAAATAGCATCCAAACTGAATCAAGTCTAGGGTCCGACCCCTGAATCTGAATAACACAGCCAAGATATCCTGCTCTTCCATTCTGCATGATCTCTGATGATGATCCCGATCATCGCTAACGTGTACGCTTTCATCGGGTTTTAGCATGCCATGGTACCGCTTGCCCGAACCGTGGATGCAGTATCATCTCCTTCTTCCTGTGACCTAAAAACAAACACGCTCCGAGCAAGTGCTCGTTCGTGTACAATTTCGCTAGAAAGAAAAAAGGAAACAATCTAGAAAACATGGCCAGGGAACCGAGGATGGTCAACCTCCACCCTCGCCTATCTAGAGCCTAAAAACCACAAGCACAATAATAATAAATGCAAAATTAAATCCGGGGTCCGACCCCCGGAGGCATGCAATCACAGATTATTATTCAGCGCAGCACCTACAAAAAGACGATAGATATCACAATCCATATGCATGACCTACGTCGAACCCCGACGAAAACATATGCCATCATATATTCACATGATTCTTTCACGAATTCATGCATGAAACATACACCAAAGCGTGCTCTGATACCAATTGTTGGAATTGGATCCGCTTATCAGAGTTGCAGCGGAAGCAAAAGATAGATCCGAAGATCATACGGTATATGTTTCATATCAATTAATTCTACAAAACAATCTACATCCAAATCTATGATCTTAGCATATATGCGTGTGGGTGCAAATTTTGGTAAGAAGGTTGCCAACAGCGGGACCCACCGGCCCTGCCTGGTGGGCCCCCGGAGACTACCACGGGACCCACCGGCCCTGCCTGGTGGACCCCCGGAGACTGCCACGGGACCCACCGGCCCTGCCTGGTGGGCCCACGAAGACTACCACGGGACCCACCAGCCCTGCCTGGTGGGCCCACGAAGACTACAGCGGGACCCACCGGCCCTGCCTGGTGGGCCCCCGAAGGCTTTCGAGGGACCCACCGGCCCTGCCTGGAAGATCCCCAGATGCTGCAGCAGAAACCGCCATTTACCACCAGAGAAGCCTATAAATAGGAGAGCCTTCGAATGTAAAAGGATCGGATCCAAAATCATTTTCCACTCTGAGATCTGATTGTCAGAACCAGAGCTCTGGAATTTCTATCTTCTCACCCTTCACCTCTACTTGATCATCTTCTTGTCTTTGAAGAGATCAAAAAAGGTTTTAGTAGCACTCGGCCTGTCGAGGTTACTTCAAGAAAAGTGTTAGTGAATTCGGGTTGCACCCTATAGCACGGAGACGTAGGCTTCGGCTGAACTCCGAGATCACTCCTCGTGTCAAACACTCTCTCTGATTGCATCTTTCTATTTACATATCAAAAGGCTTCAATTTCAATCAACAGATCGACCAACGATCTTCGACGTCAACTTCAAATTCAATTGACTGGTGCTGCGAAAGTCTTCGGGTCGGCACGAAGATTTTCCCCCACAGTTTGGCGCCATCTGTGGGATCCGAGCAAAAAGTCAAGCTCTCCGCTACTACTTGATCGGTTGAGCATATAACCGATCTTGATAGTCAAACTTCCTCGCCCCCTCGGTTGATCAGACAACTGATCGGACGTCGGCACTCTCGTTGCACCTTTCGCTCTCTGAATGGCGAGGACAAAACACCAAGGTCAACCAGAAGGAAGTAACACTCAACAACAAGCTCGTCCCGAGACTCGATCAATGAGTCAAAGGCTCAACTTCGGACAGCCCCTTGCTGTTCCTGAGATGGGGGTTCGCTCAGGGAGTGGGAGATCTGTCGATCGACCTATCGCCCATCCCGCACGACAATCGGTTGGGCAAACTGCCCCCACTCCTGCTGAAGACCCTCCATCGACCTACCAAATCTCTGCGGTCGACTTCCAACTGCTCCAATTGGCAAAGCAAAACGCCACCCTCACCGCTGAGAGGGATGCTCTGAAGAAAGCAGCTTCCGAGGCTGGGATCGCTCTACCTATCCCCTCTACAAGTGAGAGGGTCGATCTCCCTCGACATTCAATCCACTCCGAGCAACGGAGGTCAATGGGCACTGCTGCCCTCGAGAGGATTCGACGTGACCCAACTCCCTCTGCTGCCCCCTGGAAGCAGAGTGTTTGGGACCGCCTCGATGACGAGTCTTCCCAATCGTCTTCTGGCCGCAACTGCGACAAGAGGGCACCTTCAAAGCTCAACATACCAAGGAGGCACCAAATGAAAGGCGCTCCTTCAAAGAGTCGAATTTCCCCATCCATTCCACTTCAACGTGGACTCGGATCGGACCTTCGACACCGACTTCAACCGGCAATTACCTCAATGCTTGAGCAAGACCGCTAGGTCGAGGACACGGTCGTAGGGACGGGTATTCCTCTGCCGGGCCTCTACATCGAAGCCTCTTCGAGTCAACATTCCCAAGGGGATGGAGAACTCCCATCCTCCCCGAATTCAACTGCGTCCGAGGAGATCCTACTCTCCACATCCTCGCATTCAAGCAAGCTCTAACGCCGCATGAAGAAGAAAACAACGTGCTCTGCCGCACCTTCGCAGGAAGTCTCGATGAGCCGTCACTCGACTGGTATCACAATATCCGAGCTGGGTCCATCACCCGATTTGATGTTTTGGCTAAACTCTTCGTGCAGCATTATCAACTCAATCTAAAGCCAGAGAAGAAGCTCGACTCTCTCTATTGGCTAAGGATGGGTGCTGACGAGACTCTCCGAAGTTTCACTAGGAGATTTCGCAACGAGCATGCTGCCCTCTCTGGAAGACATCTGGATGATGAAGCCATCATGTTGGCTTTTCAGAACGCTCTCCGTTTCGATCTACACATCTACAACGACTTCATTCGCAATCCTCCTCCTTCTCTGGGTGCTATGTTCGATCGAATCCAGAGAGAGATCGAGGTCGAAGATGATCAAGTCGCTCGGAAAGGGCGAGAAACAAAGCGAAGGCCTACTGAAAGAGAAGCTCCAAAGTATGCTGCCAAAGCTCACAATGCTGAGGCAGCAGCCCCTCCAGCCAACAAGCGATCAAAGAATGACGGGCGTCGATCTCCAACGAAGACCACTTTCACCGAGTGGAATATGCCGGTCGAACAGATCCTCGACCGCATTCAACATGAAGAGTTCCTCCGATGGCCTAATCCACTGCAGCCCGACACCAAGTTCACTGCAGATAAAACAGTCTACTGTGATTTCCATCACAGTCATGGACATTCTACCGATCAATGCCACCGGCTAAAGTATCATTTGGAAGATCTGCTACGTATAGGACATCTTCAAGAATTTGTCAAAGGCAGGCAAGATCATTCCGTCAAACATCGACAGTGAAGATCTCCATCGAGATTGAAAGATCTAAGGGTTGGAGATGGTCAACTTTCGAGCAACCATTAGTATTGCCAGAGAACACCAGAGAACACAGCAGCAGGAAACTAGCTCCCAACTGGGAAAATACGTACATAGTCAAATCAGGGGGAAGCAAAGGATCCTATCAATTGCCACGAGCTTGGAAAGCTAGACATCTCAAAATGCTCTATCCTTGATGTAAATTCCAAGCTGAATAAAGATTGCTTTCAAATGTTCATCCTATCGATTCAAATTCTGGAGCAGTTTCAAGCTATCTACATTCAAATCCAAAGCTATCTGCATTCAAATTGCCAGGTCGTTTAACAAGTTTGGGTGATTGAGTTGCGACTCAACCCCTCACGTACAAATGTTAACGATTTCAAGTTGTGCTATAACACAACCTTCAATTTCAATATCGTCAAACAAGTTTGGGTGCTTGAGTTGCGACTCAACCCCTCACATACAAATGTTAACGATTTCAAGTTGTGCTACAACAACCTTCAATTTTCAAGTTACTCAATAGTTTGGGTGATCGAGTTGCGACTCGTCCCTTTACATTCAAGGGTGTATATGTATTCAAAATGTTTCAATACCATCCAGAACACAGCATTCAAAGAGTTTAACACAAGACATTCAATTTCAAACACCAAAAAGAGTTCTATTATCAAAAATGGTCAAGTACATGAGTAAGCTTTTTCATATCAAGAGTTTATAAGCGTAAACAGCAAAGAAAGAAGGTAGAAGTACATCAGGGTTTAGCCACACTTGGCGCTCGCGATTTCTCTCCTTCGGATCCACCTCGAGCTTTGCTCGTCACTGAAGCCTTAGAAGATCGAACGCTGCCAGCATGGATCCTGAGTGCCTCTGCCGCTTTCTCGGCTGTTTCCCTGTAACTCTTGCATTCAGACAGTGTATGCTCCAGTGCCTTCTTGGAAGTCTCCTCTCTGGCAGTAAAGGCAGCATGCTGAGCAACAAGTTGTTCTTTCAACTTCTTGATCTTGTTTGTACGACCACAGGACACGTCCTCAACCTTGGAGAGTCGATTCTTCAAGGATTCAAGTTCGTGACTCTGCGCCTCGCAACGGTCCTGCAACCCCTTGATCTCTTGCTTCCCTTTGTGAAGGTCCTCGATCTTGGCCTTGAGAGAGTCTTTCTTCGAAGTCAAAAGCTCCCTCAGCCTGTCTCTCTCCTCGCTTACAGCCTTCAGCTCAGCTGTCAAACGGGACACCTCAGATGCGGCCTCCCGTTCTCCTGCTCTCCTAGAGAGAGAGCTTGTGATTCTCAAAACTGCTGAGCTCTGCAGATGGATAGAGAGTTAGAATTATTCCAAATATACAACTCGAATAATGGATCAAGAAGACGCACATACCACTACATCTAGCCGATCGAAGGCTTCTTCAAAAGTCGCTTCCGGAATATTGCAAAGCTTCCGGATCACGCTGGTCGGGTGGTTGATATCGACATCACCCAAGTTCTTTATCTTCGGAGTCGAGCCAACAGGCGTACCTGCAATCAACACAAGAGTTCAAAGTGTTAGAATATTTTCAAGCTTCAACGGTAAGGCAATCAAGGCAAGTTAGTACAGATACCTGAAGCCTCGACCTGAGGAGCCTTTCCCTTCCCACGGTCGGAGCTCTTACCCTTGGGGGTCGACTTCTCCTTCATGGGGGTTGGCTCTGACAGGGGTTGGGGTGTAGCATCACCCACCCGGCTTCCTCTCTCCAAGTGAGCAGGAGAGGGAACATCTCGAGGAGGTGAGGCTCCCCCTTCGTCTTCGTGCCCGCTCGAGTTATCGAGCCCTGCCACCATAGCAGCTACCTCCTCGGCCAGAGATAGCGAAGGGGGTAGGGGTTGTTCAACCTCCACACCCCCGCTTGTAGTCGCTCCTTCGAGACGAGGAATTTTGGGAGGTATCTGATCGAGGGGTGTAGGGTTGCTTCCAACCCCACCACTCCCCGATAGCTTTATTTTAAAGCGCAGGGAGTTCTTCTTCAATTCCCCAAAGTGATAAGTAGGAATCACTTTAGGGCCATCGCCCGTTGCGTCCATAACTCCCTCCATCTTGCGAGCCTTACCCTCGTCTATGAGGATAGGCTGCGAGTCCTCGTCAGCACCACCAGTGGGGGTGGGAGGAATTTCTTCCTCACCATCCCCATGTCCTTGGCCACCATCAGTGGGGGTAGGAGGAATTTCTTCCTCACCACCCCCATCTTCGTCATCATCTTCGCCATCCTCTTCATCACCTTCGCCATCTTTATTATCATCATCATCACCATCCACATCCTCTTCATCTTCACCTCCACCTTCCTCCTCTCTCTCTACTTCCTCTTCATCTTCCTCATCCTGTTTCTTCTCATCCTCCTCCTGCTTGATGGGGATTTTCCTCTTCTTCTTTGCTAGGCCTTGGCGAGGTATCACCAGTTTCTCCTCCGTGGGCAAGCTGCGCCTAGCTCCGTAAGCCTTCTTCTCAAAACGAAGTTTTCTAACAATTTTGCCTGATTGAGGATCCTCCTCATAATCCGAGTAGATAACCTCGTTGTCTTCATAACGAAGCTTCGATCGATGGAGGAGGTTGGCATTGCCGTGTCGAACCGGGCAATTCGAGAATTGCTTCCAAGATCGAGTCCCGCATGTCAACTCCAAGAAGAGATTGTCGACAGCTCCCACTCGCTCTGAAGACCACGAGAGAGCTCCTCCTACACTGTACATGTCGATCTCTTTATGCACCTTGTATCGGGGAACCTCCGGAACAGACATGGGAGTCCAGGCACCATACACCGACAGCGGCCAGCCAGTGTAAAACTTTTCCGAGCCGATGGTGTCAATGATTGGGCGAAGGGCGAAGACACCCGTCAGATTGAAGAATGGGCTATCTTTCCTCCAGGCCCATCGGTAGTGATAGAAAAAATACCCCAGCTCGATTCGTGCTTCTTCACCTTCAGGGAGGCTGGAGTAGCATTCCCTAAGTTCCTTCTGGAAGTCCGACTCTACGCGACAGAAAGCGTAGATGATCCTCCAGGCGTTCCCAGTGACTTGCCCAGGACAAAGACCGGAAATGTTCAGCAGCCTCGCGGCAAAAGGAGGCAGTGGAAGGCGCAGTCCACAGTTGAGCTGGCCGATCGTGACGATGGTTCCCATCACTTGCTCCTTGCTCGCGTACGAGACAAAGATTGTCCGCCTGTCAACGCCAAAAGCGGATAGAACTCCCGGAAGCGCTGGGCGAGCCTTTCCCTCTGTGAAACTTGCCAGCAACTCCTGCAGCTTCCCCCTCTTCACATCTGTAAGTTTACTGCCAATGTTATACCCAAACTCAGGCTCCGCCTCAAAAGGCAGCTGTGGGCAAAGGACAAACTTTGCCTTGGGGATCTGCTCTGGCCTTGACGGTACAGAAGCGAATCCCACTCCTTGGTGCCTCTTGCCCAATTGGCCAAGCTCGATCAATTCGGCCCTGCCTTTGCCACGGCCCTTCGAGACAGATGTTTCCTCAGCAATTTCCTTCCCCTTTCTCTTGGATAGAACTGCACTCTTCTTCGAACTGCCCGAAGACGCCATTTGACCGATCGAAAGGAGATGAAGAACGAAAGATTGGAAGCAAAGAGTCTGGACTTTGAAAAATTTTGGAAGCATAAGGCGAAAATGACAGCGAGAAAAACTTATATACCCGGGGTAAAACAGGCGCGCAAATCGAGAAGACACGTGTCTTCTCCATATCAAATCGCGTGTTTTTGCAGGTACACGTGGCATCTATCCATAGCAAGCACAAAACCAGGCGAACCGTCGGACCAGATGAAGCGTCAGACCTACCGGTCCACGTGAACCAACGGTCCAAGCAAACCACCGGTCTGAGTGAACCGGACCGCCGGTTCAAAACCACATTCAGACAAATCGAAGATTCAAAGCAGAAAAAATCGAACTCCATCGATATTCAAGACTCTACCAAAGATCAAAGGAGAACGAGCTATACCACTTCCTCAAAAAAACAGGTTCAAGACTTTAACCTTGACCGGCTGATTTTAGCCGATCGGTCAAACTTGACCGATCGCCAAAATCAACCGATCGGTCGATTTTCTATTGGATCTGGCAAAAAACTTAGGTTTTTTGCCGATCACCTGAACCTTGACCGGCTGATTTTAGCCGATCGGTCAAATTTGACCGATCGGTCAAAATCAACCGATCGATCGATTTTCTACTGGATCTGGCAAAAAACCACGGTTTTTTGCCGATCACCCAAACCTTAACCGGCTGATTTTAGCCGATCGGTCAAAATCAACCGATCGGTCGATTTTCTACTGGATCTAGCAAAAAACCGAGGTTTTTTGTCGATCACCCAAACCTTGACCGGCTGATTTTAGCCGATCGGTCAAATTTGACCGATCGGTCAAAATCAACCGATCGGTCGATTTTCTACTGGATCTGGCAAAAAACCAAGTTTTTTTGTCGATCACCCAAACCTTGACCGGCTGATTTTAGCCGATCGGTCGATTTTCTACTGGATCTGGCAAAAAACCAAGGTTTTTTGCCGATCACCCAAACCTTGACCGGTTGATTTTAGCCGATCGGTCAAATTTGACCGATCGGTCAAAATCAACCGATCGGTCGATTTTCTACTGGATCTGGCAAAAAACCAAGGTTTTTTGCCGATCACCCAAACCTTGACCGGCTGATTTTAGCCGATCGGTCAAAATTGACCGATCGGTCAAAATCAACCGATCGGTCGATTTTCTACTGGATCTGGCAAAAAACCAAGGTTTTTTGCCGATTACCCAAACCTTGACCGGCTGATTTTAGCCGATCGGTCAAATTTGACCGATCGGTCAAAATCAACCGATCGGTCGATTGTCTACTGGATCTGGCAAAAAACCGAGGTTTTTTGCCGATCACCCAAACCTTGACCGGCTGATTTTAGCCGATCGGTCAAATTTGACCGATCGGTCAAAATCAACCGATCGGTCGATTTTCTACTGGATCTGGCAAAAAACCAAGGTTTTTTGCCGATCACCCAAACCTTGACCGGCTGATTTTAGCCGATCGGTCGATTTTCTACTGGATCGGTCAAAAAACCATGTTTTTTGACCGATCACCCAATCCTTGACCGGTTGAAATTTACCGATCGATCAAAATTAACCGATCGGTCAAACTTGACCGATCGGTCAAAATTGACCGATCAGTCAAAATTGGCCGATCAGTCTATTTTTCAAACGCAAATACTCGACAAAGCTCCTCTGTGTGTGTGACAGGGGGTCGTTAACTTTGCACCACGAATCCAAGCCAGCAAGATGATCTCTAGCTAACTTGGAGGGGGTAACTGTGGGTGCAAATTTTGGTAAGAAGGTTGCCAACAACGGGACCCACCGGCCCTGCCTGGTGGGCCCCCGGAGACTACCACGGGACCCACCGGCCCTGCCTGGTGGACCCCCGGAGACTGCCACGGGACCCACCGGCCCTGCCTGGTGGGCCCACGAAGACTACCACGGGACCCACCAGCCCTGCCTGGTGGGCCCACGAAGACTACAGCGGGACCCACCGGCCCTGCCTGGTGGGCCCCCGAAGGCTTTCGAGGGACCCACCGGCCCTGCCTGGAAGATCCCCAGATGCTGCAGCAGAAACCGCCATTTACCACCAGAGAAGCCTATAAATAGAAGAGCCTTCGAATGTAAAAGGATCGGATCCAAAATCATTTTCCACTATGAGATCTGATTGTCAGAACCAGAGCTCTGGAATTTCTATCTTCTCACCCTTCACCTCTACTTGATCATCTTCTTGTCTTTGAAGAGATCAAAAAAGGTTTTAGTAGCACTCGGCCTGTCGAGGTTACTTCAAGAAAAGTGTTAGTGAATTCGGGTTGCACCCTATAGCACGGAGACGTAGGCTTCGGCTGAACTCCGAGATCACTCCTCGTGTCAAACACTCTCTCTGATTGCATCTTTCTATTTACATATCAAAAGGCTTCAATTTCAATCAACAGATCGACCAACGATCATCGACGTCAACTTCAAATTCAATTGACTGGTGCTGCGAAAGTCTTCGGGTCGGCACGAAGATTTTCCCCCACAATGCGGACACCCTAGAGGCATACTACGATCTACGAAGACATGCATGCATCTAGTTAGGTGTTTAGAATCATCATACCTTATGGATCTATGATCCGGAGAGTATGGGGGAAAAATCTTCGTGCCGATCCGAAGACTTCACCTCACCAGTCAATTGATGTTGAGTCGGAGATCATTGTTCGATCTGTTGGTCGGAAGGTAGGTTTGAAGGTTGAAGCTTTGGTCACTTTGAGTTAGCGTTTTTGATATGCAAACAACGGAGATTAACACAAGGGGTGATCTCGGAGTTCGGCTGAAGCCTACGTCTCCGTGCTATAGGGAGCAACCCGAATTCACAAACACTTCACTTGAAGTGACCTCGACAGGCCGAGTGTCACTGATCTCTTCGAATTCTTCAAAGACAAGAAGAAGATCGAGGTGAGAGGGTTGGAAGCTGGAATTCCAGAGCTCTGGTTTCTGGATTTTGGAATCGATCCTTTTACATTTGAAGGCTCTACTATTTATAGGATTTCCTGGGAGGAAATCCGGGGGCAAATGGCGGTTTCTGCTGCCGTATCCGGAGGATTCCACAGGCAGGGCTGGTGGGTCCCGTTGTCTCTGGGGATCCCACAGGCAGGGCTGGCGGGTCCTGTTGTCATCTCTGTGGGCCCACCAGGTGGGGTCGGTGGGTCCTGCGGTAGTCCCCGTGGGCCCACCAGGCAGGGCTGGTGGGTCCCGAGGTAGTCTCTGTGGGCCTAACAGGCAGGGCTGGTGGGTCCCGCGGTAGTCCCCGTGGGCCCACCAGGCAGGGCCGATGGGTCCCGAGGTAGTCTATGTGGGCCCACCAGGCAGGGTTGGTGGGTCCCACGGTTTTTTTAAACTTCTTGTCAAAATTTGCAACCACAGTTACCCCCTCCAAGTTAGCTAAAGGTCATCTTAGCCGGCTTGGATTTGGTGCAAAAGTAGCAACCCCCTGTTGTGAGTGTAAAAGAGAACAGGAAACCTTTGAGTAATGGTACTGATAGACCGATCGGTCAATTTTGACCGATCGGTCAAAGTTGACCGATCGGTTAATTTTGACTGATCGGTTGAATTTGATCGATCGGTCAAAAGTTGACCGATCGGTTAAATTCAACCGGTGGTGGTCGAGGTGATCGGTCACAAAACATAGTTTTTTGACCGATCTAGTAAAAATTCGACCGATTGGTTGAATTTAACCGATCGGTCAAAGTTAACCGATCGGTTAATTTCAACCGGTCGAGGTTGAGACGATCGGGCAAAAAACCTAAGTTTTTTGCCCGATCTAGTAGAAATTCGACCGATCGATTGAACTTGACCGATCGGTTAAAGGTGGCCGATCGGTTAAATTCAATGGGTCGAGGTAGAGGTAATAGGGCAAAAACCTAAGTTTTTTGCCCGATCTAGTAGAAATTTGACCGATCGGTTAAAGGTGATCGATTGGTAAATTTCAACCGATCGAGGTAGAGGCGATCGGCAAAAAAAAAACCTAAGTTTTTCGCCCAATCTAGTAGAAATTCGACCGGTCGGTTGAACTTGACTGATCGGTTAAAGGTGATCGATCGGTTAATTTCAACCAGTCGAGATAGAGGCGATCGGAAAAAAAACCTAAGTTTTTCGCCCGATCTAGTAGAAATTCGACCGATCGGTTGAACTTGATCGATCGGTTAAAGGTGACCGATCGGTTAATTTCAACCGGTCGAGGTAGAGACGATCGGGCAAAAACCTGAGTTTTTCACCCGATCTAGTAGAAATTCGATCGATCGGTTGAACTTGACCGATCGGTTAAAGGTGACCGATCAATTAATTTCAACCGGTCGAGGTAGAGGCGATCGGGCAAAAACCTAAGTTTTTCACTCGATCTAGTAGAAATTCGACCAATCGGTTGAACTTGACCGATCGGTTAAAGGTGACCGATCGGTTAATTTCAACCGATCGAGGTAGAGGCGATCGGGCAAAAACCTAAGTTTTTCTCCTGATCCAGTAGAAATTTGACCAATCGGTTGAACTTGATCGATCGGTTAATTTCAACCGGTCGAGGTAGAGGCGATCAGGCAAAAACCTACGTTTTTCGCCTGATTCAGTAGAAATTTGACCGATCGGTTGAACTTGACTGATAGGTTAAAGGTGGCCGATCGGTTAAATTCAACCAGTCGAGGTGGAAGCGATCAGGCAAAAACCTAAGTTTTTCGCCCGATCCAGTAGAAATTTGCCCGATCGGTTGAACTTGACCGATCAGTCAAAGTTGACCGATTGGTTAAATTCAGCCGGTCGAGGTTGAGGCGATCGGGCAAAAGAGCCTGTTTTTTGCCCGATCCATTGGAAAATTACCCGATCGTCTGCCTGCCGAACGGGTAAAGTCTTCGAACGGTGATTGAGGACAAATGTTTAGTTTGAGCCGGTGGTTCTCCCGAACCGGTGGTTCACCTGAACCGGCGGATCGCCTGGACCGGCGGTTCGTCTGGTCCGACGGTTCGTCTGGACTTGTGATTCCTTCGGATTGACGCCATGTGTCCTTTCCAAAAACACGGCTTTTGACCTGATGATGCCACGTGTCTTTTCGATCTTTGCGCCAGTTTCTCCGGGGTTTATAAGCTCTTTCTGGATTTTATTTTTGCCTCACGCTTTCAAATTTTTTTCAAAGTCCAGAACTTTTGCTCCCGAGCTTTCTGTTCCTCGCTTTCTCCCGATCAGTTTGAAATGGCATCATCCGGCAGCACGAAGAAGATGAATGTGGTCCCATGGAAGAGGAAGGGGAAGGAGAGGGCTTCGGTGTCTCCCATACAGAAAGGCCGGGGCAAAGGCAAAGGCGCCCTCGGTGTGCTGGGCAAGAGGTACGTGGGCGTGGGGTTTGCTTCTGCGCCTTCAAGGTCTGAGCATATCCCAAAGGCAAGCTTTGTCTTGGGACCCCTCATACCATTGTCGGAGGAGCCCGAGTACGAATATAACACTAGCGGCAAGCTCACTGACGTGAAGAGGGCTAAGTGGCAGAAACTACTGGCCTGCTTCACGGAGGGGAAGAATCGACCAGCGCTCTCTGGAGTCCAATCCGCTTTTGGGATCGATAAGTGGTCGGTCTTCACATCGATCGTCAGCAAGGAGCAAGTGATGGGGATGATAGTCACCATCGACCAATTGAACTGCGGACTGCGCCTCCCACTTCTGCCGTTCGCTGTGAGGCTGCTGAATACCTCGAGGCTCTGCCCGGGGAAGATATCTGGGAATGCGTGGAGGATCATCTACGCCTTCTGCCGGGTGTAGTCCGACTTCCAAGAGGAGCTCAGGGCTTGCTACTCCAGCATCCCCGAAGGCGAGGAGGCCAGGATTGAGTTGGGCTACTTCTTCTACCACTACAAGTGGGCCTCGAGGAAGGATAGCTCAATCTTCAACTTGACAGGCGTTTCTGCCCTCCGTCCGATCATCGACACCGTCCCCTCTAACAAGCTCTACACCGACTGGCCGATCTCTGTCTCTGGGGCATGGACCCCTCTTTCTGTGCCTGAGACTCCGCGATCTAAGGTTCACAAAGAGGTGGATATGTACTGTGCGGGAGGAGTCTTCGCATGGTCTTCGGAGCGGGTCGGGGCCCTCGACAACCTCTTTCTGGAATTGACCTATGGCATGCGATCGTGGAAGCAGTTTTTGAACTACCCGGTCCGACACGGCAACGCCAACCTCCTACATCGACTGCAGGCCCGGTATGAAGACAACGAAGTCTTGTACTCTGATTACGAGGTGGATCCTCAATCGGGCAAGATAGTTAGAAAAGTTTAGGCCGAGAAGAAAGCTTATGGGGCAAGGCGCCGCTTGCCAATGGAGGAGAAGCTGGTGATGACCCACAGGGGTCAAGTGAAGAAGATGAGGGTCCTTAAGGAGGAGGAGAAGAAGAAAGAAGAGAATAAAGAAGAAGAAGAAAAAGGAGGAAAAGAAGAAGAAGAAGAAGAGGAAGAAGAAGAAAAAGGGGAAGAGGAAGATGAAGACAATGACGACGACGATGATGATGGCGATGACGATGACGACGATGTTGAAGAAGGTGGGGGAGAAGGAGATAGCGAAGGAGGAGATGAAGGAGACGGTGGGGGCGATGGGGGCGAGGAATCTCAGCCTATCCCTATCGACGAGGCTAAGGCTCGTCGTATGGAAGATGTGATGGATACGGTGGGCGACGGCCAGAAGGTGTTGCCCACCTATCATTTTGAGGAGCTGAAGCGCCCAACGCGCATCAGCATCAGATACTCGGGGAGTGACGTGGTTGCAAGCAACCCCACTCCCCTCGACCAGTTACCCCCGAGCGTTCCTCGCCTGGAGGGCGCCTCGACGAGCGGTGGGGTGGAGGTTGAGCAACCTCCCTCTGCTGCCCATCTTTCGGCGGCCCAAGTGGCGAAGGAAGCAGCCACCCTCATAGCCAGGCTTCAGCAGACTGCTGAACGCCCGGAGGAAGGAGAGATAACTCCTCTGCGCGATGTTCCCTCTCCCTTGCAAAAAGAGGGAGGGAGTCGCATGGAGGCAGGGATTCCTCAACCTCCGCCAGAGGCATCCCCCGTCAAGGAGAGGTCGACCTCCAGGGGTAAGAGCTCCGACCGGGGGAAGGGTAAGGCCGAAGCATCTCGAGTCGAGGCCACAGGTGTGCTTCTGCTTGCTCCTTCTTGACTGTATTGCTCTTGACGTTTCAGATATTCTAACTGCTTGAACTCTTGTATTGGTTGCAGATGCTCCTGTTGGCATGTCTCAGCTGCTCAAGGATTTGGGTGAGGTTGATATCAACCACCCAACGGCGGTGATCCGGAAGCTCTGCAACCTTCCGGACGCTACCATTGACGAGGCCTACAACAGGCTTGAAGTTGTGGTAAGTGCATCCGCTTGACTTGATTTTTGAGTCGTACCTTCTAAGAGATTTCTGACTCTCTCTTGATTGTTTGTAGAACTCAGCTGTCCTGAAGCTCGTTACTAGGCTCTTCAGGAGGGTCGGAGAACGGGGGGCTTCAGCTGAAGTATCTCATTTGATGACCGAACTGGAGGCCGCGAACGAGGAGAAGGAGAAGTTGAGTGTAGCTTTAGCCGCCAAGAAGAAGGCTCTGAACGCTAAGAAGGAAGCTCTCCGCAAGGAGAGTATCGAGAGCAAGAGGTGGCTCGAGAACTACGTGGCTCGGGGTCATGAGCTCGAAGAATTAAAGAATAGATTCTTCAAAATAGAGACTTTGGCCCACGACCACGCTGTTGAAATAAAGGAGCTGAAGGCCCAACTCGCTGCCAAGGAAGCTGCGCTCGCTGTCAAGGAGGAGACGTTCACGAAGGAGCTTGAGGAGACACGCGCTGAATGCAAGAGCTTCAGGTCGATGGTAGAGAAGGCGGTAGAAGCCCTCATGGTTCATGCTGGCGGCGTCCAATCCTCGAAAGCGTCTGCAGCGAGCAAGGCTCGCGGTGGATCTGAAGGAGAGAGGTCGCGTGCTCCCAGTGTTGCCAAGCCCTGATGTATTCTATTTCTTTCTTTTTGCTTTTTCACCTGTAAGCTTCACACACATAAAAGCTCACTTGTACCTGGCAATTTTTGAGAAATAAAGACCTCTTTTTGGTGTTTGAAATTGAATCTCTCGTTGAATTCTTTGAATGTTTGTGTTCTGAATAGAATGTTTGAATATACTTAACACTTGACCGTTAGGGGTCGAGGCGTAACCCGATCACCCAAACTTGTTAAGTAATTTGATAATTGAAGGTTGCGTTGTGTTGTAAAACTTGAAATCGTTTAACATCTTCCTGTGAGGGGTTGAGTCGCAACTCAATCACCCAAACTTGTTTAGACGATCTTGCAATTGAAGGTTATTTAATATTTGTATGTAAGGGGTCGTGCCGCAACACGAGTTCCCAAACTTGTTAAATTGATCCAGTGACTTGAAGGTTGTTTTGTTTTGCAACCCGAAACCGTTTAACATCTGCCTGTAAGGGGTTGAGTCGCAACTCAAGCATCCAAACTTGTTAAATGACCTGGTAATTTGAATGTAGATGACTTAGAATTGCTTGAGAACTTGAGTCGACAAGATGAACGTTTGAAATCGATCTTTTTTCAGCATGGAGCTTACATCAAGGATATAACATTTTGAGATGTCTAGCATTCCAAGCTCGTGGTAGTCTATCTCCTTCTGGCGAGATCAGTCAATAAGACCCTTTGCCTCCTATTGATTCGACGATATAGGGGCCTTCCCAGTTGGGAGCTAGTTTTCCGCTACTGTGTTCTTTTGTGATGTAGAAAACTGTTCTGAGGACTAGGCAGCAAAAAACTAGGCTGCCAATTGGGAACTGTATCTTGTTGACTTTCTGATCGTAGGCTCGTTTGATCCGCTGTTGATACTTGGCAACACGAATGGTTGCTTGGTCTCGTAATTCTTCAGAGAAGTCAAGGTCATTGACTCGAAGCTCTTCATTAACCCCCTCTTCGATTGCTCTGGTCTTCAAGGTGTTTGAGATGGTCTCTGTTGGGAGGACTGTTTCTGATCCGTATGTTAGGAGAAAAGGTGAGAACCCAGTTGACCTTCTCGGAGTGGTCCGATAGCCCCATAAGACTTCAGGTAGAACTTGATCCCATAATCCTTTCTTGTTATCGAGCTTCTTCTTGAGTAGACCAAGGATAGCTCTGTTAGAGGTTTCGGCTTGACCATTGCACTGAGGATACCTTGGTGTTGAGTAGAAGAGCTTGATTCCATTGCTCAGACAGAATTCTCGGAACTTGTCAGAGTCAAATTGAGCTCCATAGTCAGCAATTAAGACTTGGGGCATGCCAAACCTTGAAAACATGTTATGCCTGATGAACTTGATGACTTCATCGTCAGCCTCTCAGAAGAGTGGCATGGCTTCAACCCACTTCGTAAAGTAGTCTGTGGCTAACAGCAGATACTTTTTCTTGCTTGGTGTTGGTGGGAAAGGACCCAAGAAGTCCAACCCCCATTGATGGAAGGGTCATGGACTTTCTAGTTGATGGAGCTCATCTGCTAGGAGATGGATAGCTCGAGCGTGTCGCTGGTAAGGCTCGCATCTTTGAACTACTTGGTGAGCATCTCTTGCCATTGTTGGCTAGTAGTAACCTTGCAGCTTTGTCTTGGCTTCAAGAGATCTTCTTCCGGAATGATTCTCGCAGGCCCCGGAATGGATGTCGACTAAAATTGCATTTGTTTCCAAAGGACCAATGCAATTGAGTAACATCCCATTGTGTGATCTGAAATATAGATCTTCTTCTTGGAGGATATAGCATGGGAGTTTCCTTTGAAGTCTTCGAGCTTGAATTGGATCTTCTGGTATAGTTCCTTGTTTGAAGAAGTCGAAGATTGGCCGTCTCCAATCTTCGAGCTCATGTGTTGGGGCATGATCGGTAGCAGGTTGTTCTCCACCCCCGAGTCTTTCTGTAGTGGCGATGACTTGTTGCTCGAGAGTAATCTTGGGCGATTCTTGATAGTCGATTTGTATTTGCATCTTCCCGAGTGAGTCTCCAAGAACCGAGGCAGCGTTAGCCAAGGTATCTGCATCTCGATTTTCTGCTCTCAGAATTTGGATGAACTCAGTGTTAGCAAATCGTTGTTGAAGATGTCGCACTAGGGCCAAGTAATATTGTATTCTTTCTTCTCGTGCTGTGTACTCCCCGTTGATCTGTCTTATGATTAACTAGGAGTCACTGTAGATGGTGAGTCGATCTACCCCCAAGGATTCAGCCATTTCGAGTCCGAAGATGAGTGCTTCATACTCGGCTTCATTGTTGGTGGTGTTGAATCCAAGGAGAATGGCTTTCAGAAGATGATCAAGTTCGGGGGATATTAAGACTATCCCAATTCCCGAACCGATCGTGCTCGAAGCTCCATCAGTATAAAGTTTCCATGGGGCTGGCGAGATGGCAAGAGCCTCAAGGCTTGGATTGGTCTTTGTAGCCATATTGAATGGAGGTTTATCTTCATCTTCGAGGCGCATATCGACATCTTCCTCCCAAGTTATGGGGTCTTCTACTGGGAAGTCGGCAACTGCCTTCCCTTTGAGTGAAGTGCGGGGTTCAAACTGAACCCCGAGAGCACTCATCTCGATCACCCATTTGGTCATTCGACCTACTCGACCTGCCTTGTCGAGGATATCTTTGAGTGGGTGCTCTGAGATGACTGTGATCAAGTGGGAGATAAAATAAGGCTGGAGTCGTCGTGATGTGGTGAGTAAGGCTAATACAACCTTCTCAATCTTCGAGTAGCGAGTCTCTACAGGGAGAAGTGTATGGCTGATGTAGTAGACTGGATGTTCGACACCTTCTCTCCTGCTGACCAGGACCGCGCTAATTGCTTGATTGGTAACGGCGAAATAGAGCCAGAGGTCTTCTTTAGGGAGTAGAGCTGTTAGGATGGGAGCTCGCACAAGATATTTCTTGATGTTTTGAAAGGCTTCTTCGCAAGCTTGATTCCACCCGGAAGTATCTGCCTTTCGTAACTTGTCGAAGAGCGGTTTGCATTTGTCGGAATATTTTGAGATGAATCGATTGAGAGCAGCTAATCTTCCAGTGAGCTGTTGCACTTCTTTTCGATTAGTAGGCGATGACATGTCGAGGATAGCTCGAATTTGATCGAGGTTGGCTTCAATTCCTCTCCTGGTGACAAGGTGTCCCAGGAATTTGCCTGACTGAACACCGAAGGCATATTTAGTAGGGTTGAGCTTCATGCGGTACTTTCAGAGGATTTAAAATGTTTCCGCCAGATCAGAGAGGTGGCTCTCCTGATTAGAACTTTTGGTGAGGAGATCGTCCACATAAACTTCGACGTTACATCCAATTTGATCTTCGAACATCTTTGTGACTAGCCTTTGATAGGTGGATCCAGCATTCTTGAGGCCGAAAGGCATTACATTGTAGCAGTAAAATCCTCGGTCAGTCACGAAGCACGTCTTCTCTCGATCGTCCGGGTGCAGTGGAATTTGATTGTATCCCGAGTATCCGTCCATGAAAGATAGAAGTTCGTGGCCAGCAGTGGCATCGACGAGTCTATCTATCCTTGGCATGGGGAACGGATCTTTGGGACAAGCTTTGTTGAGGTTGGTGAAGTCAATGCACACCCGGACCTTCCCATTTTTCTTTGGGACTGTAACTATGTTGGAGATCCAAGTAGGGTACTCTACTTCATGAATGAAGCCTGCTGTGAGTAGCTTACTGACCTCCTCTTAAACTGCAGCTTGTCTTTCTGGTCGGATTGTGCGAGGTTTTTGCTTGACTGGCTTCACTCCTTCTTTGATTGCGAGTTGATGACACGCGTCATCTGGGTTGATCCCAGGCATATCTTCGAAGCACCAGGCGAAGACGTCTATGTTGGATTGGAGGAAGGATACCATGTCTCGCGCTTCTGCGTCGCTGAGACGAGTACCGATGAAGGTTTCTCGAGGGAGATCTGCACTGCCGATGTTGATGGGATTGATTTCTTCGATTGAAGGCGAAGCCTCCCACTCGATTGGTGGGGGTTCGGACAGTGGGATCTCCTTTGGTTGCTATGTTGAAGAAGGACCTGCTTCATCTCTAGGTCATTTTGGGGCAGCAAGGTTTATCCTGCGATCTGTTTTCGCAGCGGCTGCTTCGCAGGATCGCCCAGTTTGTTGATCTCCCCGAATACAGACAATACTTTCTCCCGTTGCAAACTTGAGGAGTTGATGGTAAGAGGAGGAGATGACATTGATCTGGTGTAGGAATGGTTGACCGAGGATGACATTGTAGTTGGATGTCCTTTCGACGATTGCGAACCTTACCGAGACTCGAGTCTCTCGGCTAAGGTCGAGGGTGAATCTCGATTTGCCCATTGTTATGCTCTGTTCGCCATTGAAGCCCGTGATCACCGTTGGGACGACTTCAAGACTTGAATATTTATGTCCCAAACGCTTGAAGCAGTCTGAGAACATGATGTCGATGGAGCTTCCGGTATCGATGAGGATGCGGTTGACAGTGCTCCCGTCGATGATGAGCTTCAGGACGAGGGGATCCCGATGTGGAGTGTGGACTCCTTTGAGGTCTGAGTCATTGAAGATGATGGAGGGCCAAGCTAAGCCCTTGAGAGGCTTCTCGATCTAGGTATCTTCTTTGTTCGCTGCAGAGCGAATGTTGAAGATGCGCCGAATCTTCCGATCAACTTCTTTTCTCGTCATTGTTTGATTGTGCAACGACCCGTGAATGTCAAAGACGTTGGCACTCACAGTGATAGGTGATTGATCGGTAGAGATCTGGTGGATCTAGCAAGCTTCTTTTCCCTTCGCGAAAGGTCGGCGCTGGTCTGGTCTGCCTTTGACGAAATCTTGGAGGTGGCCTTCTCGCAGCAAATCCTCGAGGTGGTACATCAATCGATAACATCGATCGGTAGGATGGCCATGACTGTGGTGGAAGTCACAGTAGACTGTTTTGTTCACTGTGACCTTGGTGTCCAGCTGCAGAGGGTTCGGCCTTCGGAGGAACTCTTCGTGCTGAATTCGATCGAGGATTTGCTCGATCGGTAGTGTCTAATCGGTGAATGTAGTCTTCTTCGGAGGAGATCTTCGTCCCTCGTTTCTCGACCTCTTCGGTGCAGGGGGAATCACTGCTTCTGCGTTATGTGCTTTGGCAGCATACTTCGGGGTTTCTCTTTCAGCTGGTTGCCGCTTCATCTCTCGCCCCTTTTGAGCGACTTGGTCATCTTCAACTTCAATTTCCCTTTGGATTCGATCAAACATTGAGGAGGATTGCGAATGAAGTTGTTGTAGATGTGGAGATCGAAACGGAGAGCATTTTGGAAGGCTATCATGATAGCCTCATCATCAAGATGTCGTCCCGAGAGAGTGGCGTGTTCATTGCGGAATCTTCTTGTGAAGCTACGAAGACTCTCGTTAGCACCCATCCTTAGCCGGTAGAGGGAGTCGAGTTTCTTCTCTGGCTTCAAGTTAAGTTGGTAATGTTGTACGAAGTGATTGGCCAAGACACCGAACTGGGTGATGGATCTAGCTCGGAGGTTATGGTACCAATCGAGGGATGGCTCGTCGAGGCTCCCTGCGAAGGTGCGGCAAAGCACGTTGTTCTCTTCTTCGTGTGGCGTCAAGGCTTGCTTGAAGGCCCATATGTGGAGAGTAGGATCTCCCTTGAGGCAATTAAATTTGGGGAGAGTGGGAGTTATCCATCCCCTCGAAAATGTCGACTGGAATAGACTTCGATGGAGAGGTCCGGTAGAGGAGTATCCCTCCCTACGACCATGCCTCCGACCTGGATACAGGTCGAGAGGCAAGATCACGAGGTCTTGTTCAGGCCTTTGAGTATCAGCCGGTTAGAGTCGATGATGAAGAACCGTTCTGGCTCCTCGTTGAAGTGGGAGTGATGAAGAAGCTCTACTCTTTGAGGGCGCACTTTCATCTGGTGCCTTCTTCGTAAGTCAGGTTTCGATTGTGTCTGCCTGTCACAGTTGTGGCCCGAGGATGACTGAGAGGATTCATCGTCTATACGATCCCAAACACTCTGCTTCCATGGAGCAGCAGAGGGGGCTGGATCGCGACGGATCCTCTCAAGGGCAGCGGTGCCCATTGACCTCCGTGGTTCGAAGTTGATCGATTGTCATGGCTGATTCGCTCCTTCGTCGAATGAAGGGATGGGGAGAGCTATTCTGGCTTCGTAGGCTGCTTTCTTGAGGGCATCCCTTTCAGTAGTGAGGGTGGCATTTTGCTTAGCCAGTTGTAACAGTTGAAAGTCGACTATCGAGATTTGATAAGTAGATGGTGGGTCTTCAGCTGGAGTAGGGGCAGTTTGCCCTATTGACTGTCAAGGAGGCGGTGTGATCGGTCGATCGACCGATCTTTCGCTCCTTGATCGATCCCCTATTTCGGGGACAGCAAGGGGCTGCCCGAAGTTGAGCCGTTGACTCATCGAATGAGTCTCCGGACGAGGCTGACGTGTGTTACTTCCCTCCGGATGATCCTGATGTTTCGTCCTTGCCATTTAGGAAAAGCAAGGGTGCAACCAGATTGCCGGTGTCCGAATGATTGTCAGCTCAACCAAAGGAGCTGGTAAATTTGACTATCTAGATAGGTTGTTGGCTTAACCAATCTGATGCTTGTTGCACAACGAACTTGGCTTCTCACTCGATCCCACAGACGGTGCCAAACTGTGGGGAAAAAATCTTCGTGCCGATCCGAAGACTTCACCTCACCAGTCAATTGATGTTGAGTCGGAGATCATTGTTCGATCTATTGGTTGGAAGGTAGGTTTGAAGGTTAAAGCTTTGGTCACTTTGAGTTAGCATTTTTGATATGCAAACAGCGGAGATTAACATAAGGGGTGATCTCGGAGTTCAGCCGAAGCCTACGTCTCCGTGCTATAGGGAGCAACCCGAATTCACTAACACTTCGCTTGAAGTGACCTCGACAGGCCGAGTGTCACTGATCTCTTCGAATTCTTCAAAGACAAGAAGAAGATTGAGGTGAGAGGGTTGGAAGCTGGAATTCCAAAGCTCTGGTTTCTGGATTTTGGAATCGATCCTTTTACATTTGAAGGCTCTGCTATTTATAGGATTTCTTGGGAGGAAATTCGGGGGCAAATGGCGGTTTCTGCTGCCGTATCAATGGATTCCACAGGTAGGGCTGGTGGGTCCCGTTGTCGTCTCTGGGGATCCCACAGGCAGGGCTGGCGGGTCCCGTTGTCATCTCTGTGGGCCCACCAGATGGGGCCGGTGGGTCCCGCAGTAGTCCCCGTGGGCCCACCAGGCAGAACTGGTGGGTCCCGAGGTAGTCTCTGTGGGCCCACCAGGCAGGGCTGGTGGGTCCCGCGGTAGTCCCCGTGAGCCCACCAGGCAGGGCCGGTGGGTCCCGAGGTAATCTCTGTGGGCCCACCAGGCAGGGCTGGTGGGTCCCGTGGTTTTTGTAAACTTCTTGCCAAAATTTGCACCCATAGAGAGCATGGAACGATGAAGAACCGCACGTGAATCACAAGGGAAGCTGTCGGATAGCAGCTTGTCCTTTGCGAATTGAGGAATCCTCGAAGTCCCATCTCTGAGTGCAAGGACTACGAGCCGACGGAGGAATTCGTTGCGAAGACGACGGTGTGCCGGTAGATCTCCTCCTTCTCTTTCTCTCTTCTTCCTTCTCCTTCCTTCCTCCTTCTTCTTCCTTCTTCTTCCTCTTTCTTCCTTGGCCGAAACCTTAGAGAGGGAGAGGTTCGGATT
Organism: Chamaelirium japonicum; assembly: GCA_947650365.1. Classification (NCBI taxonomy): domain Eukaryota; kingdom Viridiplantae; phylum Streptophyta; class Magnoliopsida; order Liliales; family Melanthiaceae; genus Chamaelirium; species Chamaelirium japonicum. Next base: position 17,286,060 of record OX393550.1, on the reverse strand, counting down.
TTTGGAGATGGGGAGCATTTAGGGCCGGCCCCCCCCTCTATTCTACATAAAGGGCCGGTCTCCTAGTGCCATGCGCAAGCTAGGGCCGGCCCTAATGAGATTAGGATGAGGGGGGGTCGGTTTTAGGGTTTCCAAGTGTCTATCGTGAAGCCTGGACGAAAACGCCTTCACGAAAAGTGAAAAACTAAAAGAGAGGTTTAGTGAGGTGCGCTACTCGGAATCGAGTCCCGTCAGCGCCTATGAGCTCCTGGAATTATTCCGCTCATTCTAAGATCCATATTCAATGTGTTATGAGCTATATTTCAGTATTTACAAAACTACCCCAATGGCCTCAAACACATATGAATTAGGTTCTTAGGCTCTGGGCTTGCGCTCCATCGCGCTACTTCGCTTCCAACGTATCCAACCATGTCGGGGAACAATTCCTATACGCAACGACAGGGTGGAACCTTCAGGGTTCGGGATCTCTAGCTCCAACCGGATCCCTGATTAACTGTTCCGGTGACACACCGAAAGTTCCGTTAATCAGCCTAATCCGATTAACCCGCATAGCCACCCAGAGTGCGATGCAAGTTAAACTCTAGTGATCCTAAACTTATGTTACTCCCTCGTAACCCTGTTCTCTACTATACTCCGATAATCCTCAGTCCCTCCTATTACTGGTGCCATGATACGACTCGGGCGGTGGGAAGCACCGTCAGATCCCGATCAATCATCTGACTAGGGTTTGATGACTTGTCATCTATAACACCACACACCTTTCGGTGCTATGCCTAGCATTCGGAACATCGTCAGTCATACTGACAACCACCAGGCCTGGGTTAACTGTGTGGACAGATTGACTCATCAAAACACACCCTTCTAACACTGGACGTCGGATAACTTGTAGCGATTATATGTCACTCAAGCGACAGCCGGGTAACCCAACGTACCGTGGTATTGGACTATGGAAGGTCCGCACATGTTGGCACATCAAAGCACCACATAACTGGTTGGCCCAGTGTACATGGTCCCTCAGAGTTAAGGACAGATTATCTATAATAGTAAGACGGTTTATGCACCAGTGTCTGGATCACTGAACTGTGCACCATCTTGGTTCCTGTTCAACAAGATCATCGTGCTTGGTCAGGTGAATGGGAATCCCACGTTCCTGTGGTGGAGACTTCACCACATCCTCTACCTGCCAATAGCTTGTTCTCGGTGAAGCGACCGGCATCACCTAAGCTATGAACTAGTTCTAGGTCTACACATAGCTGGTCCACTGGGTCTCCCAAGCATGGATCCACCATGCGCCTCAGTGGCATACTGTGTTCCCTAAGGTCCTTTATTATATGTATATTAACATATATCATAGTAGTATTCTAATTAAAACAATAACCAAATGCATCTTTATTAATGTTAATATAGAAAATCCACGCTAAGGACACACGAGCTACAACATGGACCACCACCAGTGCCGCCACTGGTCATCGTTCGCCACTGGTCACTGCCGCTGGACCTCCGTCGTGCTATTCAATTGGTCTGAGGCCTATTATCTCATCAAATTGGGCTGAAGCCTATCTAATATTCATCAGGAATAAACACATTTATATTGAGCAAATGCCCATCTCCGATTAGGCCGAAGCCCATTTACCAATTACACTTAGTGGGCCGAACCCATTTAACAATTACGATTAGTAGAATGAGGCCCATGTACTACGTACAGTTAATGTGACTAAGCCCATTTATTATTCACTGTTAGTGAGCCAAGGCTATTCACTATTCAATATGAGTAAACCAATCCAATCTAATAACCTGATAAAACCACCCTAGTTTTTATAACCTCAACCAAATCTCTGAGCAGCCTAGTATACTTATTAAATGCAACCGACAGCCTTAAACGACCTAAAGGGTCTTTTTGGTCCTAAATCACCAAACGGAATCTAAAGCCAGCCCTTAACATAGTCGCCCCGAACCTTGGTCGGTCCGGTCATCGACACCTGTTATTTTTGTTCGTTTGGATGGTTCCGGATTGTTGAGATCTACAGGTCACCGAGAGAACCACATGGGGCTCCCATTATAAGGGCCGAGTGATCAAACGGATGAGGACATGTGTCAATGGCCGGACCCGAACCACGGTGATTCCGAGGTTCGGAGCGACTATTTTAAGTCATTTGAACAAAATTAGAATTTGATTCCGTTTTGGACCACGGACTTGTAACATCGAACTTGACCAGTAGGAAAGCTAACCCTTGGACCCAGACCTTTTAAAATAATTATCGTTAGGCTCCTAAGCACTATTTAAACCATAACTTAACCAATCAAATATAGAATTGAGGTTCAATTGGAGTTATGGACTCATAACACTCCCGCCTCAAAATTTATAGTAAAATATGAAGGTAAATGAGCAGATAAATCTTAGCCATATAAGTTTAACATATATTTTCCTATGATTATGATATTCAGAAAGTCATTGCAAACCATGAAACTCACAACCTTTCTCAAATCACTACATGAACTCGGGTAGGGGATTCGATCCAAGATTTCTAGTTAATTATATTTTAATAGAATTACGATTGTTCCGACATAAATTATTAGCATATGATATGCAAAACTTGACCATTTATGGGTGTGGAGCTTGCCGGCTAAGTAGCCGAAATAACTCTAGGTGTGGAGCTTGCCCAGCTATGTAGCCGAAATGATTCTGGATGTAGGGTTTACCTAGCTGAGACCTGAAATGTCCTAGGTATGGGGCGTGTGTGGTAAACGATCCTGGGTGTGGAACTTGCCCAGTTGAATTGATTAATTGTAAGGTATTTTAAGGTATTTTGTTAGTTCGATGGCATAATAATAATTTAGAAATAATCTGTATCATAAATCTATTGGGTCAATGAAATGTGTTTGTTAATGTATAGAGATGGGTCGGGTTATATGTACAGTCGGGTCGGGTTGTGTGTGTATACATGTACATATATATTGGGCTTCAGTCCCTCAATGAGATTCATTACATTCTCTCCAAACCCTAGTCGTCATCTCCTAACATGGTATCTGAGCACTAGGGTTTTCTCGCGTGACGACGGTGACAACGACAACCACCCCGGCTCCGATCTCCCTCCTCCGGGCTACTCTAGCGACGACAGCCCCCCTCCGGCCCCTCCCCTCCACCCGACAACCCCCCCGCACCTTCCCGGCCTCTCCCCTCCCCCCGACAGCCCCCTTCCGGCCTCCCCTCCACCCATCAGACCCCCCCGGCCCCTCCCCTCTGCCCGATAGTCCCCCCCCCCCCCCCCCCTCGGCCCCTCCCCTCCACCCGATAGACCCCCACGGCCCTTCCCCTCAGCCCGATAGCCCCCCCCCCCCCCCCCCCCCCCCGCACCTTCCCTCCACTCGCCATCCCCCCCCCGGCCCCTCCCCTCCCGTCGTCCGCCCCCCTCGGCCCTTCTACCTTTGCCCGCCGGCCCCCCGGCCCCTCCCTTCCACCCATTAGCCCCCCTGGCCTTCTCCCCCACCCGACAGTCCCCCCTCCATCCGACAGCTCCTCCAGTCCCTTTCCTCCACCCACCAGCCCCCTCCTGGCTCCCCTCTCCTTTGAGTTTTCTCCATGGCATCTCCTACCGTGCCGTCCGTCATTGCAATCTCTCCACCGCTGAAGGCGATCACCTTTCAGTTGTCCTCGGCCGACGACTGGCATGATTGGTTGCTCACCATCGAGGTTACGCTCTCCAGTAGCGATCTTTAGGGTCACATCACCAATGATGATCCTCCTCCAGCTGCCTCTTTCGGGTCCTTCTTTGTCACCAGTAGCGCCGCCGACAGTGCCGCGTCCTCTACTGCGATTGCTATCACCACGGCTACCACGGCTACTACCACGGTTGCAGCTCTCACGTGGCATCGCCACGACCAGGCCATCCGAGCCTATCTTCTGGACTCTGTTGCTCGTCTGCTCCTTGCTCCCATCGGCCGCCTTCCTACAGCGCGCACGATGTGGGAGTATCTCCGGGACCGATTTCTCCCGCGCGGTGGTGCACATCGGTATCAGCTTATTTGTGACTCGCAGTCTGCTCGTCAGGGGAATCATACAATCTAGGACTTCTTTCGTCTGATGAGTGCCTACTGGTATGAGCTGGATTCTTTGATCCCAAAGTGGTGTGTTTGCCCATGCTCTAGGGATTTCCAGTGGTACCTTGATGAGGGCCACCTGTACCAGTTCCTGACAGCACTTCGGCCGGACTTTACTCTCATCGCTGCTCAGCTCCTGCATCGTGAGCCACTCCCTCGGCTAGAGGATGCCTTGCTCGCCTTGGTCGATGAGGAGACTCGCCTTCAGATTCAGGGTACTCGTCCTCCTCCACTTGCTCTTGGCTCAAACAGCGTCCTGGGGAAGAGAGAGAGAGAGAGAGAGAGAGCTTCTCTCTCTAGATCCAGAGCTTCTCTCTCTAGGATTCTGGGAGAACTTGGTGCCAATTTCTCTTCCCCATCTGGGGGTGGAGATGCAGCCCCCCCAAGTCCCAGATCTCATCCGGCATCTAGGAGGGGAGGCAGGGAAGGTAGTTAGTGGATTGGGTCCAGAAGTTGCAGGTGAGCGATCTTCCCCTTTGGCTAGGGCTGCTGTTGATAAGGAGGATGGAGAGGCTCGATTGGAGAATGAGGTCTTCCAAACTCCTCGTGCTCCATCCTTAGCGGATTTCATCGAGGCAAGTAGTCTAGCTTCTGTTTTGAGAGGAGGGGGTGGTGTGTGTGCTTCTTCTGCTCTTCCTGATGACAGTTTGGATAGATCGGGTCATGGATCTGGTGGTTCGGTGGCCAGATCCGGAGGTTTGGATGGCAGATCTGGTGTGGATGTTGTGTCTCCTGCTCAACATCGAGAAGGTAGGGGATCACCAAGACTTATTGGGTCGGGTTTATTGGGTGCAGGGATTGAGCTGAATTCTCGTAAGGTAGTCGATCAGACTTTGGACTTGGGAGATGAAGAGATGTTCCCACCGCTCTGTTTTACCCAATACAGCCCACGGAATGGTCATGCAATAACTGCCCACCAGGTGTTTGTTGGGAATCTTGATCCAGCTGTTATCCATGGTGTGGCTCAGGCAAGAGCTGCAGGAAGGCAGCAGCTGGATGCCCACCAACAGCATGCTGAATTGCTGAAGACTAATAGATCTGGAGGATATGAGGGTACTACTGGCCCAGCGTCTAGAAGCTCTAAATTGAGGTATATAGCTCCTTCAATTAGAGGCTCTAAGAAGGTGGTTATTTGTCCAGTTGCGGAGGTCGAGAAAAACTAGCAATTGTGGGAGATGTCTCTTGTAGGATATGTGCTGGGAAGAAGGCCTTATTTTCTGCACCTAAAGTCTTTGTTATTGCAAAAGTGGAGGCCAAAGGGGAGCTTCGAAGTACTCTCTCGTGATAATGGTATTTTTTTGTTCAAATTTGGGTTAGAGGAAGACTATATTAAAGCCTTGGAGGGAGGACCATGGCAGGTTGATGGTAGGCCATTAGTTTTGAAAAAATGGGTGAAGGGTATGAATTGCGAACGGGATCTTCTAACTAAGGTTTCGATTTAGGTGAGGTTCCCTAACCTGTTAGTGGACCTATGGTCTGAAGAATTGCTAAGCCGAATGGGGAGTATTATCGGGGTTCCATTGTATATGGATCAAGCTACTACAGACCAATCGAGGGTAAGCTATGCTCGGTTTAGTGTGGAGATTAACGTGGAGGATCCCTTTCCTCCAGAGGTGGAAGCCCGAGTAGTAAAGACAATCTTTTATCCATCCAGCCAGTCTTATATGACTGGATCCCACCTAGATGTCGTGCTTGCAAATCCTTTGATCATGGCGAAGGAAATTGCTACAAGCACCCTAAAATTGGAGGTCTTTGGAAGAAGACTGGGCTAGCTGTTGCAGGAGGCATGATGGGGAGGAATGTCAATTGGGTTCCAGTTCCTCCAAGGGAGACAAGGGGGACTTCTAACCCTTTGCCGACTCCATCTCAGGTTCATGGGGTTCAGCCTTCGGTAGATGAACATGAGTGGACAGTAGTGGGCAATCATGGTAGACGGAAAGGGAAAGAGCAAGTGGTGGGTGATACAATAGGATCAGGCAATCGTTTTAGCCCTCTGAGGGAGTTTGTTGAAGTGGAAAAGGGGACAGCCTATGATGTTGGTAGGAATGCTGCAGTTGATGGTGTTGAGGGTGTGATATCTGATTCAACTAGATTGGTAGTTGGTGCTGGTTCTGCTGCACCTGGGGCTTTTGTTAGTGTTACGCAGTCCCAGGGTAGTGCTGGAGCTGGAGATTTTGGGAGAGGTGAGGTAACTGCTGGGACTAAATCCGCTGTTACACTGGCTGGTGCTGTTGTTGTTGCTGGAGTTGCTGAATCTGGAGTTGATGTTACACTGGCTGGTGCTGCTATTGTCGCTGGAGTTGCTGAATCTGGAGTTGATGTTACACTGGCTGGTGCTGCTGATGTTCAGGTAGGAGTTGATGTTACAGAGTCAGTTGAAGGGGAAGATGAGAGTGTTACAGAGACAGAATCTGGAGAAGTTGATGCTGCTGCTATAGGAAGACTGGAAGTAGCTGATGTTACAGAGTCCGTAGCTGGGGAAGGAGAGGGTGTTACAGAGTCAGTAGTAGGTGAAGTCGATTGTATTGATGCAATTGCGGATCCTGGAGAAATCGATCTTATAGATTGGAATGATCCGGAACACAGTAGGCTTTATGTTACCGAGGTGTTTCGTGCGGGAGAATATGATGAAAAAGTGGTGCTGAAGGTAAAAGCTCTGGTGGAGAGTCTTCATATGAAGACTGGGTATCTAGTGGGCGTTTTTAGACTGAATAGTCGTGAACGAAGTTTCATTACCTCTTCGCTCTCCCCGGATGGTGAACCGGCTCATATGTTAGTTGTTGACCAACAACTTTTATCCTTTCTTGGCATTTCAGATCCAGCACTCTTATTGGGGGAGTCTATGCAGCAGAAAGGAGGAGTCAATGATGGAGTAGATCCGGAATCACTAGCTCTTAAGAAGAAAATGGTGAAGGAGGGGAAAGGTGTGGATAAAGGTATTGATCAGGTATCTTTGGAGATCAAGGTTGAAAGTCTGGCCAGAGAGCAAGAGCCAACTCGGGATTTGAGAATAGGTAAACGGACCAAGGAGAGCTGGCCAAAGGGTCCTTGCGATAGGACTTCTCGTAGTAGGCGGTGATAGATGTGACCTCGTTGGTTTTGTATTTCAGTCTGGAGTCCTGTAACTCACAATGGTGAGCTAGTGTTCTCACTCTCTGGGTTAGAGTTGAGTGTGACCTATTAGGTCTAGTATCTGCTTACTCATCCTGAGTTAAGCCGAGTCCTGTAATGTTTCTTTTTTCCAATTATATAATATATTAGCTTTTACCTCTCAAAAAAAAAAAAAAAAACAGCGTCCTGGCGGCCGGGTTTTCCGATGAGCTTGTATTCTGTTACTACTGCAAGGAACCCGGACACATAAGGCATGAATATCCCACACATCCTCCATGCAACCCCGCTGGGGTCTAGATGAGAGAGCATCATGCTGGGCTCCTACTTCCTAGGATAATCGACACGACGATCGATGTGGACGGAGCCATGGACGTGGTTAGCCCTCCTTCCACCACTTTGGTGGTACAACGGCTACTGTAGAGACTTCGACGCTCCCCACTGCTACCACTGCACCTTCTCAGCCTGAGTTGGACGTTCTTCAGCGCCTCGAGCTCCTTCGCCATCTAGCCTCCACTAGCTCCGCGACTACTCACTGCTTGTCTGTCACCTCTGGTACTACTGCTCCATGGATTTTCGATTCGGGTACCTCCTGTCACCTCATCTGTGACTCCACTGTACTCACTGACAGTTCTCCTACTCCCACTCACCTGGAGGTTCGCACTACGGATAGGACTTTCATCCCTATTCCGCAATGTGGATCCATCACTACTACCTCCGATCCTTCTAGTCACCTGACCCTGCCCCATGTCCATCATGCCCCCCGTCTTAACATTAATCTGATTTCTATCAGCTCTCTTTGCGACTCAAGACTGACTGTCACTTTCACCCCTTCTGTTTGTGTTGTGCAGGATTCATGGACGGGTCAGAGGATTGGGCCGTAGAGCAGGAGGACTTTACTAACTGGACCATCTATATGTGTCTTCTGTTCCTGTTGAGTCTGTCATGTTTGTTACTTCTGATGCCGACCTGTGGCACAGAAGGTTAGGTCATATATCGAGTGATCAACTCAAAAGCGTTTTCCATTCGAGCGCTTTAGGTCGGGTGTCCTTCTCCCCTCTCTCTATTTGTACGGGTTGTAGATTGGCAAAGCATCTAGCTCTTTCCTTCTCTGCTAGTGCTTTTCGATCTGCTGCTTTATTTAATTTAGTATATTCTGACATTAGAGGTTCTGCACATGTTGTATCTATTTCTGGTTTCATGTATTATGTGTGTTTTATCGATGACTACCCTCGGTGTACCTGGGTTTATCTTATGTGTCACTGGTTTGAAGTCCCTCATATCTATAGGAGATTCAACACTATGATACATACTCAGTTTGGTCAGCACATCAAGACTTTTTGGTCTGATTGTGCCAAGGAGTATCTCTCCTCTGAGATGCCGAATGCAAGCATCGTCATGTCCTTGAGACCGCACGAGCCTTTCTTCTCTCTGCATCTGTTCCTCACTCCTACTGGGTTGAATTTGTCATGACGGCTGCCCATCTCATCAATATCACTCCGTCCTCTGCTCTGTCCGGTGCCACTCCATATGAGCGTATTCACTCCAGCCCACCTGACTACTCTCTTTTTCGCTCATTTGGCTACATGTGATTCATTCTTCTTTCTCCCCATAAGCACACCAAACTCTTTGCTAGGTCTGTTAGGTATGTTCACTTGGGGCTCAGTCGAGAGCACAAGGGGTATCGTTGCTATGATCCCTTGGCTCGTCGGATCCGTGTCTCTCGTAATGTTTCTTTTGTTGAGGATGTTCTGTACTTTTTTCCTGAGTCCCGGGATCTTTCCTTGCCTCCTGCATCACCCTCCTCGCCCTCATCATTTCTCTACATCCCTATTCTATCTCTGTATCTTACTCCCCACCCACGCCTCCTCCACCTCCATCTTCCCCACCACCTCCACCACTACCACCTCCTCCGTCTCCCCCGCCAACTCCACCACCACCACCACCTCCACCACCACCACCACCTATCATGCGTGTCTATATTTGTCGCTCTATAGTTCCTCCCTCTGAGTTGGTTTCCGCTGGTACCTCCTCTCCACCTGCAACTGCTCCCCCCTGCCCGGTCGCGGATCCTGGCCCTGTTCGGTGATACCCTGCACGCGAATATTACCCTCCTGATCGATATGACTACTTTCCTGATAGGTTTGGCTATTCTGTGTTTACTCCTATTTCTCCTGACACTTCTGGACACTCTGCGGTTGCCTCCTACTCTCCGTCCTACCAGGCCTTTCTTACAGCTCTTCACACCTACCGAGAGCCCCAGTCGTACCGTGAGACAGTTGTATACCCAGAGTGATAACATGCCATATCAGTCGAACTTGAGGCCTTTCAGTGGACTCAGACGTGGGATTTGGTTCCTTGTCCCACTGGCGTGGTTCCTGTCAGCTGCAAATGGATCTTCAAGATCAAAACTTGACCTGATGGGTCCATTAAACAGCATAAGGCGTACCTTGTTGCTCGTGGTTTCTCCTAGGAGTATAGGATTGACTACGATGAGATATTTGTTCCAGTGGCTCGGATGACTATCGTTCGCACACTCTTAGCTATGACAACTGCTCGAGGGTGGCCTCTACATCAGATGGATGTGACCAACGCATTTCTTCACGATGATCTCTTAGAGGAGGTATACATGGCTCCTCCATCGGGCATCCCTGATCCTTCAGATCATGTATGTCATTTGCGCCGAGCAATCTATGGGCTCAAGCAGGTCTCTCGCGCCTGGTTTGAGCAATTCCGCAGTGCAGTCCTGACCGTCGGGTTTATTGAGCGCCACTCTGACTATGCCATGTTCACTCGCTCCTCCAGTAAGGGTATTGCAGTTCTTCTTCTCTATGTGGATGATATGATCATCACCGGGGATGACAGTGCCACCATAGCGTCCCTTCAGCGCCACCTCCAGAGTCAGTTTGAGATAAAAAATACGGGCCCTCTTCGCTACTTTTTGGGCCTCGAGATTGCCCGATTAGCTCGTATTCTGTTAGTCTCCCAGCAAAAGTACATCTCCAACATCTTTGCTGATGCTGCTCTTACTGACTATCGCACTGCTGACACACCCATGAAGCTCAATTTGAAGCTTCTTTCTATAAATAGTGAGCCACTCCAGGATGTCTCCAACTACCACTTCATGTGACTGCTTCTTCGCGACATCAGCCCTCATCCATGCGATGTTGTCGTTTCTCCAACCCTTCTCCGTTCGCGATCCAGCGAGGCTCCTTCGGCCCCTCCCCCTCTTGCAGTTCAGATCTGCACCTCCAACCATCCTCCTTTGTGGGTGATCTTCCGACAGTCTCGTTGACCTCGTGTGGCATGTGGCTTTTCCGCTGAGCTCCTTCGCCTTTCATCTTTGAGGGTATTTCCAACTTTACCTTTGGATATAGAGGATATTTTGGGTAACGACACTGTTTCCACTGACATGGTCGGATTTCTTCAGGAATATGTTCTTCCAGTAGTTGACATTGTCGCATCTAAGTCGGTACTTACATCAGCTAGTCAAGCACATCTTCAACACTAAGTTTGGATGTGTTATCGCTCCTGTTATTCCACAAACATGCCACACTTATGTTTCCAAATCTATGGTAGCAAACATTTTGGTGGGACCCAGGAGACGACTACGTCGCAGTACGATATCCCTTGATGAATCTTCACTACCATATATTGACATCCCGGTTTGAGCCTAAAGGATGATGATCAAAGACAAGCAACACATGAGATAATGTCGCATCGCAGAGCATGCCATATTTTTTAAAACTAATCTCGGATTAATTTTTGGTTATTATTTTAGGTGAATTTCGAGGTCTTATTACCGTAGGATTATGTTTAAAGGAATGTTAGTTTAATAATATATTGAGTTACTTTATGTTTCAAGCTAAGTTAGAACTAATGTTTGGGTTGATTTAGGAAATTTAATATGCACATGTAAGGGGAGTTACGAATCTGATCTTAGGAATCGTAATCCTTTTAATTATATTTCTTGTACGCCCCGGATCTTCACCCTATATTAAGTAGAATTTTTTCAAATTCCTTAACGTAGTCGCCCCGAACCATGCTATCATTGTGGGTCGGGGTTCGCAGCTGTCATTTGCTAGAGTGGATGATCTATACGCCACCAGTGAATCCACGGGGATCGTATCTTAAGGGACGGGTGATCAGAATAGGGCGGGACATCTGTTGGCGAGCGGACCCCGAACTATGGTGATAGCATGGTTTGGCGTGACTATTTTAAGTCATGGGAAATTATAAAATCAGATGTCGGAAATTAGGTTGAGAATTTGAATTCATCCGCGTATTGAGAAATGCTTTCAGTTCATGTGGAGGAACAAAAAAATTATTCTTCATCAAGGAATAAAAAATAGATTTCGACCATCAAATCGACATCTTGAAAAAACTACTTATTTTACAAAATATCATGATTTATTGCAGTTCGACAACATGAAAAGCCGAAATATTTCGTGAAAATTTATGAAATATTGAGATTTTTTGTTTCTTGTGTATTGGTTTGGGTCAACCCGGTTTATAATCCGAAGATATCAGATAGTTCTCATTCACTGTAGCTACGTGTGTCATGGGGCAATTTCAATGTTTTGCGTTGTGTGTTTAATGAAGGCTGAGCTTTTAACTCTTTGAGCTTTTCGAATGAGATTCGGTATTGAGGAGGCTTTAAAGAATTGCTTGGGTTGAGAGTAAGGATGGCAATGAGTCAGCTTCGGGTTTTAAATTCCTATCTTCTATATAATAAGGGATTTCGGTTTCTTGCTTACTAGACAAAACGGAAGCTGACTAGAATAAAACAAACGTTAACTAGACAAAACCTCTATCTCTCCCTCTCTCTCTCTTTCTCTCTCTCTCTCTCTCTCTCTCTCTCTCTCTCTCTCTCTCTCGCTTTCTCTCTCTACTGCCTTGGATTTGAGCAGGCTGGCCCCTCCCAGATCCAGAAGTTCGATTGGGAGGTCCTCGACCTCAATATCTAGTCCTGACTACGTGCCGCTCAGGTCACCGTCAGGCCCCTCTTCTCCAGCGAGTGGATCCTCTGTGACTACATCTTCGCCGACAGAGACTCCATCAGCGAGCCTTGCTTCGCCAACATCGTTTGGGATGCCACCGTCCAGTTCCTTTGCTTCCCGAAGTCCGTGATGAGATTGAAGCAGTCACAGAAGAAGTTGTTACGGATCCTAGATCTATATGAAGCATTCACGGACCACTGGCCCGAGATCGAGCATGTCTTCTCCTTCAGGTCTACCTCCGCCGTCCGATTCCAGGCCCTTACTTCTCACCTCAAACTTGTCGAGGCTGCTCGCTCCACGCTCGCCGACTTCGAGGTCGTGATGCAGAAGGATGCCTTCAAAGCGCCCATCGCTGGCGGCGGGGTCCACACCTTGACCCGCTACGTGATGAACTACATCACCTTCCTCACAGACTAAGAGATCTCCCCCGCCGACATATTCACCGACTTTTCGCTTCAAGTATCGGCCCCCCTCGCAGAGCCTTTCTTCGACTCGTCGGTAGTTACGGCGCCGACTGCCTTGGCCTTGTCGCCGCCATCATCCCCCATCTTTGAGGGGAGCCACCGAGGCGGCTCGAACTTCATGCAGATCACGTAGTTGGTGCTGGTGCTCCTTTGCAAGATGGACGACAAGGCAGAGTCATACCAGGAGGTGGCATTGTCCTACCTCTTCCTCGCCAACAACCTCCAGTACGTGGTGAACAAGGTCCGACAGAGCCAGCTGCGGCTGCTCCTCGGCGATGAGTGGGTGGTGTGGCATCGAGAAAAGACGACGCACTACTCGTTGAGCTACGAGCGCCTGGCGTGGACCAAGGTGGCGGCCGCAGTCCTGGCGACGAAGGTTACTGCTTCGGAGGCGTGGGAGTGGATGAAGGGGTTCAACTCGGCGTTCGATGAGGCGTGATGGGCGCATGCGGAGTGGGTGGTGGAAGACGAAAGGTTGAGGGAGGATGTCAGGGAATTGATCTCCGACATGATCGTGCCTGCATACCGAGGCTTCTACGAGAGGTTCTAGGCAGTGCTAAGGGACACGACAATGGTGCGGTTCGCGCCAGAGGATGTGATGAGCCAATTGTCAGATCTCTTAACCGGTTCAACCGATTCCGGCTCAATCAGTTCAAGTTTGACCGGTTCCAGTTCAACCGGTTCGAGTTAGGCAAAGGCTTCGTCCGGGTCTCTCTCTCCAATCTCCCTCTCTCACTCTCTCTATCTCTTTATCTCTCTATCTCTCTCTCTTTGTATTTCTCTCTTCTTATGATCTCTCTCTCTCTCTCTCTTTGTATCTCTCTCCCCTTGATCTCTCTCTTTTCCCCCGTCTCTCTCTTCCCCATATCTCTCTCTCTGTCTCTGTCTCTCTCTCTCTTCTCATGATCTCTCTCTCTCTCTCTTTCTCTCGGTCTCTATTTCTCTTCCCTGCGATCTTGGAGTGCTGCCAGGTAAGGAGAGAAAGATTGAGAGAGAAAGAGGAGAAGAGATAAATAAGAGAGAAATGGGAAGAAGATAAGATCGGATAGGAGAGAATCCCGAGGGGGGTCTGCATGCATGCAAGGGACACCTAGGATCGTGAGAGGGGGCATTGCTGTAGTCCGAGAGAAAGAGAAAGGGGGAGGATTGAATGAGCAAGAATCTATAACATCCGCCCCAAACACACAAGATTTTGTCCGCTTTGCCCGTGCCCGCACGAGAACTTTCCAGGGTGGTCACCCATCCTAGTACTACTCTCGCCCGAGCACGCTTAACTACGGAGTTCTTACGAAATCCGTAGCGATGCACGATTTTAAAACGCGTCTTCTATGTTTGGGAGGGAAAATTATTAAGTAGCTCAGGATCTCCTTCTCTCCCAGCGATGTGGGGCTAACTCATGGCCTTGTACACCTCACCTCATCCATCTTGGCTCTTGGCTCTTGGCCTATTGGATCTTGGTCATCACCGAATCGGAGTATAGCTGGAGTCAGTTAGAGAGAGAGAGGGAGAGAGAGAGAAAGAGAGAGAGAGATCTTAGGGATGGCTGCAATATCTCTCTCTCTCTCTCTCTCTCTCTCTCTCTCTCTCTCTCTCTCTCTCTCTCTCTCTCGCTCTCCCTCTCGCGCGCGCGTGCGAGATCATAGCCGTTTAGATCCAGTCGCATCCAATCCGTTGCACCCAACCACCCAACGCGCAATCAAAATCCCCACATAATCCCATCACCCACAGTTGCTCCATTCTCTCTCATGCATCCTATCACAGCCGTCTAGATTGCCTACCCAATCCAGTTGTCCCTTTCTTATTTCCCTCAAAATCCTGTCGCCCATATCGAGCCCCCTTTTCATGACCCCGCTGCAGTGGCCAGGGGTGTCTTGGCCCCGAAGGCGGCTCGCTATAGTGCCGACAGGTTTGTTGACGCCGAAGGCGGCCAGTTGCTTTACCGACAGGTGTGTTGCCGTCGAAGGAGGCCCGCTGCAGTGCCAGACAGGCACGAGCATCACTAGTTATAAACGGGGGGATTCGGATCGGGCCTATTCAAAATTCATAAAATTCAATTCCCAAACCTGCCCCATTGCCATTCCTAGTTGGAGTGAAGGTGAAAATACTGAATTTTGGTAGTGATTTTGTTAGACAATGGCCACAGTTGGATCCGAGGGGTTGAACCCTCCACCCAAGTCCAACCCAACCCAAGGTTAGGTTGAACTTTTCTATACCTATCCCAATCCAACCCGAGGTCGGGTTGAACTTTCCTATACCAGGCACTCAGGTTGGTCAGTTTGGTCGCATTGAGGGGGCTGTTGGCTAGTTTCAACATGGTAAGAAAAAAATGTCATAAAAAAGGACAATGAAATACATAAAGGAACCCTTTAGTGATGTTTCACCATTGAAAAAGGATAAATGCCCACCCAAATGGTGGCCATTAGTAGGGATGGGGATTAAACATGTTTAGTAGGTTACCCGACCGAACCTAACCCTATTGGGATGGGTTTGGGATAAAATTAAATGGGTTTGGGCGGGTTTGGAATTTTCAAAAAAAAATCCGATAAGATTTGAAACTTTTCATAGTCTAATTTTTTTTTGGATGAATATAATGTTTAAGAAAAAAAAAAAAGAATTACCCTATTTTTTAGTTAAAATGCATCTATTCCCTACTATATTTTTTATTTCTCTTTTAATTCAAACATAACCTTGCTTTGATTCGTCCCCTCGAAATATAAATGGGACGGGATGTGTATGGATTTTCGGTAGTATAAATCGGATGGGTTTAGGATTTTCCCTCCATACCCAATACTGATTTGGGATAATGTATTCCTTAACAAGATAGGGCACATGATAGGACAACTCGTCCCAAATACGCCCCGTTGCCATCCTTAGCCCTGAGAAACAGAATAATTGGCCATCAAAATTCCACTGAAGCACGACCGCAACACGTATTCGACGGATGATCCAACAATGGATTCTGATCGGACGGTCTCTACTCAATATTATATTATACAAAATTTATATTTACTAAATTTTGGGTTTTGGGTTGGGTCGGGTTGCACGAAGCTTCAACCCAAGCACAACCCACACAAATAAAATCCCAATCCAAGCCTGTTCAAATTTGAGTTGAGCTCTGGTTGGCCGGGCCAACTTGTACGTTTCCCGCCGTTTGGTTGGGTTTTGCTGGTTGTGTCGGCTGCTGTTGGCACCCCACAGAGTGGTTCAAACATAACACAAAAGGTTGTCCCTCCAACTCTTGACAAACCGGGCTGCATCTGTTGAAGATATGTCGGTTATAATGTTATGACCAAAGTCCCACGTACCAAAAAAAAAAAAAACATGATTGATTTGAGATATTCCGACAAATCATAACTTAACACAAAAACTGCATGGAAAATCCTTTGGAGGCAGATTAACTATGGTGAAATCGGTTCTTTCCTCGTATTTATATTACTGGGCAGCTGTCTTTTCGATCCCTACTTGCATTCAACTGACTCTTGAAAAATTGATGCGGAAATTCCATGGGGGAATTCTACTGTGCATGTAAAATGGAGTGAGGTCTGCAAACCGATTAAGGAAGGTGGATTAGGGATTCGGACTATAGCGGACATTAGCAAAGCTTGCTATCTTAAACTTGGATGGCTATTCCTAAAGGAGGAGCATTCTCTGTGGTCGTCTTGGTTGAAGGCTAGGCACCTGGGTTCTCAATCCTTTTGGGAAGTCTCTACTCCCCGTTCGGCCTCAACTGTATGGAAAGGCATTCTTCAAGGTCGGGAGATGCTTGCTCAGAATTTGCAGTACCAGATTGCAGATGGTCAGAGAATCGACAGATGGAGGGATCCTTGGCTTGAAGGTAAAAGTCCTATTCAAATTGTGGGAATTCACTCAGTGACGGATATTAAGTCGGGTTGGCCTTGTCTCAGTTCCTGGATTGCTAATGGGGCATGGAATGTTCCTAATCCGGCGAATCGGGATTTAGCTTATTTGTTCTCTCTCATTAAAGATGTTCAGATTGACTCTAATAGAGGGGAAGATACTATTAGCTGGTGTAACTCTAGTAATGGTTGCTTTTCTCTTAGCTCAGCTTGGGATTATGTGAGAACTGGTGGTGATCAAAAAGTCTGGGCCAAAGTTATCTGGAATTCTTATTCCCCCTCTAATCATAGTTTTTGTGCTTGGAGGGCTATTAGGAACAGGCTTCCCACTATTCCTTGGGTTCAAAAGAGTGGTATCTCTATGGCTAATAGATGTTATCTATGCTGTCAGGAAGAAGAGTCTGTGAAACATCTATTTTTTAATTGCTCTTTCTCTAATTATATTTGGGCCCAGTGCTGTATTAGGATGGGATGGGCATCTGAAGCTTCTGCAATCACTCTAAAAAAGACTTGCAAATACATTCTTCAGCTTCCGGATAAGTCTATGGGTCAAATTGGTAAATTCTTGATTCCTACTCTAGTGTTCAGTATTTGGATTGAAAGAAATTGTAGGGCTCATGAAGGGATTCTTACCACTAAGGAGGAAATCCTAGCCAAGGTGACTAATCGGTACGTGGAAATCCTTCAGACGGTAGTGTGCCCCAAACTTGTTCACTCTGCAGTACAGGTGTTGAATGTTTGGGCTCCATGTGTGGAATCTCGGCCACTCTCTTCGGTGGATCTGGAGTCTGACAAGGCAGCCCCCTAGTATTGCTGTTTAGAAAGGCATGGGTGCAGGTTTGGAGTATTTGCTAGTGGTTGGGAGCAGGCGGGAAGATGGGTTTGTTTGGCACCGGTTTGTTTGCTTGAGCTTCTGGTGGTGGTCATTTGAAGGCTGAGGTGTTGAGTGAGAAGACCCTTGGTGACATTGGAGGGCCCAAGCCCTTCTAGTTCCTCGGTTGCGGTATATCTTTTTGGAGGGCCCAAGCCCTTCTAGTCCCTTATCGATGGTTGTTCCTTGCGGGAGGGCCCAAGCCCTTCAAGTCCCTCATTATTAGCCGAATATTTTCTGTGGTACTTCAGGTTCCTCTTAGTTGCTTGGATCCTGGATAGGAAGTCTTTGGAGTCCGGCGGATCAATCTTGGATCTTGGTGGATAGCCAAGGTATGGTTAGTCATCAGTGTCTCTCTTCTTTAGTTGGTATTTCGGGTGGTGTGTAGACTATATATTTTCCCTTTGTTTTCCTAAGATTGTTGTGTGTCTTGGTTTAACTTCATTGAGTCTAGTTTCCTTAAGTAGCTACCGTGTTGGTCTGCGACTTCTGGACTCTTTTCTGTGTGTCTGTACCTCTTTTAGCTTTATTTATTTAATTATTTATTTACCACTAAAAAAAAAAAAGAGAGACAATAGAAATGTTGGCATCCGCGGCTATAGCTAGCAATAGGCTTGGATCCGGCCTAGGCCCAATTATGCCCGACCCATTTTGAACGGGTTAGGCCTATTTCCGGAACATTATAAATGGGTTTGGGATTATAGGTTGGGCATGAGACCAAAACGGGCCGAGCCTAAGTGTGTATAGGTCCGGCCCTAATCCGGTCCGCTTTCATAGTTGGGATCATGACTACCCAACATATCTAGGAATTGGTGTTTTCTATTCCATTAAGTAACAATGATATGTCTGGAAAAATTTCAGAGTTTCAGCTTACACCACAATGTATAAAATAAAAACAAAATATTTTGTAAAATGAAAAAATTATGCTATCAACATCAATTAATGCTAAATAAGCCCATGAAGAAAGTTGCTCATTGAAGATTTTCAGACCAGGTCCCAGCCCAGACTCAAAGAGGCTTAACTTTAAAGCCCGATACAAAATGGGCCGGGCTTAGATCGAAGAAGATAATATGGATACGGACTTGGGCCTTAACTTTAAAACTCATTTGAACATTAACCAAACACCCACTGAAAACACAGCAACTAAACAAGCCCTTAACTTAACACAAAAACTGCATGGAAAATCCTTCTCTTCTCTTGCAGTAGTCAAAATTTTTTTTAAAAAAAATTATATGGAAAATCCATCTCTAGCGAGCGGCCGGCCTTAATGGTTCTTGAAGAAGTCCATAACGGAATCATACACTACTTGTTTGGCATTGTAGGCCATCGGAAAGTCCATATGCGCGTAGGACTGGACGTAGTGAGCCGTTAATTTGTCGGCGGCGTGGGATTTGAGGCTGTCTAGCAGGTGCTCGACGTCTCTGACACCCGAAAGCGCGTCTAGGCCACCGTAGCCGATGAAAAGAGGGAGGTCGCCGGGGATGCTAGACATGGTGTAGGCCGGTGGCGTGGCCTGCCTGTAATGCACCATGTTCAGTATGGCTCCATAGTCATATTTCCTTATGGTGCCACTTCGGATCACTGTATATACATCAAGAAGAAGCAGAGAAATTCATGTCAGAATAGATCTGGCCGGTATCATAGATTCGTAAACCAATTTATAGAAGATTCAAAGCCCGATTCGGCCGATTCAAACATGTATCCTTGATCGAACCAGACCCGAATCAGGGCGTATTGTATTTCGGGGGGGTTCCGAGGTGTTTCTATGCGGACTGGGTCGAAACCCGAATCGATACAGCGAACCAACCGTGGATTCAACTGCATGGCCAGACCCAAGAAGCACTTAATTGGGTCCCAACAGTACTGTACGTAGCAGATTGCACCTACTCTGAGACAAGTGAATAATGTTCCTCGTCGAGGTCAACTGTAGCTCATGATCCAGGAAGAGCTGGAAGGTGGATGCGTTGAGGCAGCAGTTCTTGCCTGGGATTCAAGAATTCAATAAGCAAAGACTTTCAAAGCACAAATAAACCAGTAGATCATAATAATAAAAATTTTAAAAATTATTGTAAAAAAAAAATCACGAAGAAGGATCGATGATCGGAAATCACCCGTGAAAGTCGCCGTCAAATCGAAGCAATTAACACCTGGTAGATTGCACAACGTTGCTATGAGGTTTCGTGCCGCGGGACTGTAATGAATAATATCTTTAATAAGAAACAAAATTAAATCAACAATGAAAAGGCCCAACATATGAACATCAGTGCCATAGTCACCTATTTGTGTCGTACACACGCACACCCAACCAGTACAAACCCTGCAACCAAATCAGAAGCCATATCTCATCCATGAGAGCAGCATTGGACTGGACTGGACTGGAGGCCACAACCAATTAAGGCATACTTACTTCGGCGGCGAAGCGATCGGCAAAGAATCGTGCGATAGGCGACGGCATCTGACCCATATAAGCTATGGGGCTGAGCAGCGCAGCTGACCTTACCATGCTCACTAGGTTCCCCTGACTGAAGGCAGCAAGGGGAATCAAGGTTCCCTAGCACAAAGACAGCACATGATCGATATATCCGACCGTCAGCAAACCTCCATCGAATCCAAATCGACACCCTAAGTCCTATAATGTAATTGGTTTGTCGACCGATCCATCCCGCCAACTTGCGCTAGCCCGATCCTAACCCAAGCTTAGAGATTTGCTTCTTGGGTTGGGTAGCACGAGTTGAAGGTCGGACTTGGGTGAGGGTTCTACCACTCGATCGGGTTGAGCTAGCAGGCCTTACCAGAGAATGCCCAACATAGTGGATCTTTTGTTGGGCCGTCTTTGTGTAAATGTACTCGACGATAGCCGGAAGATCGAAGGCAGCTAGTTCATCCCTCGACCATTCCCAGTATGCCTGCAATGGAGATCCAGAGTTATGTTTCTGTCGAGAAGGAAGAATTAAGCATGTGTACATGGAGGAGCTAGGCGAGGATGTTTGAGAAGAGAACCGGGTCACCGGAGGAGAGCGAAGTGTGTCCTCGACTAGAGCTGGTCCCCCGAGAGTTGGCAATCCACACTGTGGGCATCGAAATTAGCCCACGGGTCGAACCCGATTTTCACACAAAAAAATAGGCCCGCACCCAACGGCCTTCGGGTCGAACCCGATTTGTACACAAAAAAATGGGCTTGCACTCGATGACCTTCGGGTCGAACCCGACTCGCTCATGCAACTTGGGCCCGCACACAACGGCCCGCATGCGAAACTCGGCCCGCACACAACGGCCCGCATGCAAAACTCGGCCCGCACACAACGGCCCGCATGCGAAACTCGGCCCGCACACAACGGCCCGCATGCAAAACTCGGCCCGCACACAACGGCCCGTATGTGAAACTGGGCCCGCGCACAACGGCCCGCATGCGAAACTCGGCCCGCACACAACGGCCCGCATGCAAAACTCGGCCCGCACACAACGGCCCGCATGCGAAACTCGGCCCGCACACAACGGCCCGCATGCAAAACTCGGCCCGCACACAACGGCCCGCATGCGAAACTCGGCCCGCACACAACGGCCCGCATGCAAAACTCGGCCCGCACACAACGGCCCGTATGTGAAACTCGGCCCGCACACAAACGGCCCGCGTGCGAACTAGGCCCACGTGCGAACTCAATTCGCGCGCCATGGCCCGACCCAAAGCAAACGGGTCCCACCGGACCCGCAACTCGAACACAAAGAGAGGGGCCCACCGGCCCCCCTTCTAGAAAACCGTGCCCCCCTCTTCATGGAGAGGTGGGGCCGGCCCTTCTGAAAACCGTGCCCCCCCCCTCATCAAGGAGAGGTGGGGCCGGCCATAAAAGAAAAAGAAAAGAAAAGAAAAAAGAAAAAAAAACCGCCTCGATGCGGGGGGAGGTGGCGTGGACGTCTACGTAGCCGTAGATCCGCGACGATCCCTCGATCCAACGGACAAGATGACGTTGCGTCGCCATCCGATCCAAAAGTGCAACAAGAATAACAACTCGATCTTTAAAGATCGAGTCACATCTAGCCCATAACCACTCCAACTAAAAAGGAGGAAATCGGGTTTGTTTCCCCAAATAAGGGAACAATATCTCGATGGTTATGAGGGGAGATATTGGAGGAAACAAAAAGATTTCAGCAATATCTCCCCCAACCGCCCCCCTTTGCCTATAAATAGAAGGGGTCGGGGAAGGCATCAGGGGTCCGAAAGCCGAAGACGAAAGAGCTTCGCAAGAGAAGCTCCAACGCTCGAAGACCGAAGGCTTCACGAGGCACGGCAAGCATATCCTACGGGAGTCCTTGGCCCTTCAAGTCCTCATCAACGTGAAGACCTTGCACTCGGAGATCAAAGCTTCGACTCCTCGCACGAAGAAGAAAGCGTGGAGAAGAAGACCCGGAGCCGTCATCACCCGATTGCTCCAACGATCTTCATCAGCTCCGAAGACGCCATAAGCAAAGGCCGGAGAAGAAGATCGAAGCCGACAACACCCGTCGTCTTCAATCAAGGCATCGACTCCTTGCACGAAGAAGAAAGCCGGGAGAAGAAGGCCTGAAGCCGGTGCTACCCCTGCCGCCTTCGTCAATCAAAAGCCGACGCTACAACCGTCGTGCTAAAGCCGGTGCCACACCCGCCGTCTTCATCAACAAAAGCCGACGCTACAACCGTCGCACGAAGATCGGTGCTACACCCGCCGTCTTCATCAACGAAAGTCGACGCTACAACCGTCGCATAAGCATCGGTGCTACCCCTGCCGAAAAGCCAAAACCGACGCCACAACCGTCGAGGAAGCCGGAAGAATAAAGAAGCCTTGAAGAAGTAACGCCAGTCGTTCGAGAAGAAGATCGAGTCGAAGCTAAAGTCAAAGCCGACGCAAGAAGCCAAAGCAAACGCACCGGTAAAGCCCGCGCTAAAGCAACGCACGTGCCAAAGCCAAGCAACTACGACGGTCACGAGCAAAGCACCGCACGTTCTAGCCGATACGACGCGAAGTCCGGAAGAACTAAAGCATCGCAAGTCTCTACCCGCCTACGTTCAAGCGCAAGCGCCAAAGCAAAGCAAACGCCAGAGCCAAGCCAAAGCTACGCCAAAGCCGAAAGCTAAAGCCAAAGCCGAAGCCAAAAACACGATCGACGCCGCGAACCGACGATCAAGGACGCCAAGGTCTAGCAAGGATCGAGGAAGACACGAAGACCGAGGAACGAAGCCCAAAGCCTCCCTAGCCGAGAAAGTGCGAAGCACGGACGGGACAAAATCAACGGCGGAAACTCCTTAGCCTCTCAAGAAATCCTCACCCTGTAAAGACCTCTGTCCTGGGCAACCCCTTCAGAGCTCTCGCACGAACACCACGTGGAGACGCGGATCAAAGGGACCCTCCAGAGGATCTCTCCCACAATCTCCTGATCAAAGAAAATTTGTAATCTCGTGTGATCCGCAATAAAGACGACCCGAATCTTTTTCTGCGACCACAGATTTCTGGCACGCCCGGTGGGACCTCCTCTCCTTTCATCCGTACGTTTGAAGGAGTTGCTTCAAGTTCGCCATGGCCGGAACGAACGACGATACGTTTGCTCCAATAAGCCTCTCACCTATCGCTGAGTCTCCACTACTCCAACAAGGCGATCCAGAAAACCCGGTGGATGACATTCCCCCGGTAGTACGCGTTTACACTCGGCGTACTCAAACTCTTGCGGACTTCTTCACGCCAGAAACTGCTGCTGAAGGTGCTCGCCAAATCACCAATGAGGCCTTGGTGCATGAAGAAACAAGCCTCAATCCTGGAACATCTGTCCAGAAATTTGGGGAGGACCAGCCCCAACCCCGAACCCGTTCGGGTTCTCCAGCGGACTTTGCACCTCCCTTACCGGGGGCAAACATCCGTCATCAAGCAGAAGCAAGTCAGCGTAACTACGTCTCCGACGACGATGGCGAGGGTGCAAGAGTACAACATCGAGATGTCCTGCGGCATCATCCTCCTTCCGCTCTCCAGCTCCAAGTCATGCAAATGGGTGAACACATGGCTCAGCTCACCCGACTAATGGAAGAGAAGGATCGTCACATCAACACCTTGCTTCAGAGGCTGAGTGCCAGGGATGTCGCAACATTTGGTCAACCTCCTGCTTCTCCAGTAGCTGCTCCAGCCCCGTCTCCAACTCCTGCTCTTGCAGAAGTTGGCCAGGCAACACTAGCAATTACTCCTGCACTTTCCTCGGCCCCCGTGCCGGTCTCGATAGCCGCGCAACCTTCAGTGGCAGCAACGATGAATGCCCAGCAAATACAAGCACTGGTGGCTGACATGATGCGTTCCCACGGCGGCAGCCTACCTCCGATCACGGCGGCATACTCAAAGCCTTACACCGCAAGGATCCAGCAGCTGCGCTTCCCTACCGGGTTCCAGCCACCAAAGTTTCAACACTTCGACGGAAAGGGGAACCCAAGGCAACACATTGCCCACTTCGTCGAAACTTGCAACAACGCCGGCACATACGGCGACGAGATGGTGAAGCAGTTCGTTCGCACCCTCAAAGGTAACGCTTTTGATTGGTATGTTGACCTTCCTCCAGGATCCATTGACAGCTGGGATCAAATGGAAAGAGAATTCCTCAACCGCTTCTACAGCACTCGGCGCATCGTTAGCATGACCGAGCTTACTGCCGTCAAACAAAGGAAGGACGAGTCAGTAATCGACTACATCGATCGATGGAGGAATCTCGCCCTGAATTCACGAGACCGTTTGTCGGAAGACTCGGCTATCGAGATGTGCACCCAAGGCATGCACTGGGGCTTACTCTACATCCTCAAGGGGATCAAGCCTCGGTCCTTCGAAGAACTCGCAACTCGAGCCCATGACATGGAGCTCAGCTTAGCAAATCGCGGGGACTCGAAGACCAAAGACTTCCTGAAAGTGGAAAAGAAAGACAAACCGCCGGCGCCCAAATCAAAGCATGTTAACGTCACCGACATCGCCTCGGCCTCCAAGCCACTCAAAATCAGTGGCAAGCCGGATCAAGAAAAGGGAGCTGCCATACCACCGCCTCCATCTCAAAGGCAGTCGAAGATGACTCTAGAAGAACTTGAGGCCAAAGAGTATCCCTTTCCAGACTCGGATGTCTCCTCCATGTTCGATCAACTGCTACAAGAAAAGATGATCGAGCTTCCTCCTTCAAAAAGGCCCGAACAGATGCATCGGGTCAACGATCCGCTATTCTGCAAATACCATCGGCTGGTTAGCCATCCTATTGAAAAGTGTTTCGTCTTTAAAGAAAAGATCATGGCACTCGCAAAGCAAGGAAAAATCGAGATCGACTCCAGCGATGTTGCAACGGCAAACATGACGTCCATCACCTTCGGTTCGTTTCAACCAGTACTCGTTGCTACTCACCAGAGAAGGCCCAAGTTGCGCATCAATCGCCAAAGGCCAATTGCAAAGTCAGCTACGCGGCGGAAAGTCTCAAGACGACAGCAGTACGCTCCTAAGCTCGCTGAGGAAGAAACGTCACTGCCCTGGGGGCAACCGTTGTCTACATCAATGTCTCTCGCAAACAAAGCTATGTCCCAACGGAATCTCCAGACGAGGTACGAGGAAGGAGACCCGGAGGTCGGTCTGTTAGGCCAGCCCTCAGGTAAATTCGACTACTACGTCCTCTATTCCAGACCTTCGTCTGTCTCGATGGAAGAAATCAAGCCCACCGGCTGGGAGTCAGAAGGCGAACCACCAAGGTCCCCAGAGGAGCAAGGCTCCCCGAATCACGGAGAACCCACGAATCTCCAGACAAGGTACGAACAAGGAGACCCGGAGGTCGGCCTATTAGGCCAGCCCTCAGGTAAATTCGACTACCACGTCCTCTATTCCAAACCTCCGTCTATCTCAATAGAAGAAATCAAGCCCACCGGCTGGGAGTCAGAAGGCGAACCACCAAGGTCCCCAGAGGAGCAGGTCTCCCCGACCCATGAAGAACCTACAGCTGTCATTCCAGACCTTCACCTTGGTAACGAAGAATCCACTGATGAAGATGCCTGGGCCATGTTGCCTCGCAGACGAAGGCCATGGATGCCAAGAAGTCGCAAGCTCGATCGGGTAACAAGAAAACTTCCAGAACGAAGAACTTATAAAAAGAAAAGCAAAGCTCCAGGAAGGAAGGCGTTCAAAGTACCACCGGCAGATCCTGATGATCTCCTCCTGCAAAACCCTCCAGAACCGACAACGTTGCAAGAGTTCTTCCCCGATTACTTCCTCCCATCTGATCAGCGATGCGAAGCCTCCTGTTGCATGGTTGAGATTCACACGGCGCCGGAAGAAGAAGATAGGATCAAGCCTTCTGAAGAAAGCAACACCGACGACGAGGAGGATGATTCCGACAAAGACAGTGCTGCTGCTTACGACGAGGCAATTCTGCACTTGCCACTCATAGAAGCACTACACCTCCCAGAGAAAGCTCGCCTAGCAATGGCCGAGGCTTTGACAGACCCAGACAGCTACAAGAAGAAAAACGCCGAGAAGGACAAAACTATTGTCTCATGTAACGCAGCAATAACCTTCTCGGACGAAGATCTGCAGCTCGGAGCACGACTGCACAATCGACCTGTCTATGTCTCGGGATACATCAACGAGAAGCCGGTAAATCGAATCCTGTTGGACTGTGGCTCCGCCGTCAACATCATGCCTATCCAAACAATGCGCCAGCTCGGCATCACCACCGACCAGCTCTCACAAAGCCAGCTGGTCATTCAAGGGTTCAACCAAGGAGGACAGTCCACCATAGAGATCATTCGTCTAAAACTCTCTATCAGTCAGCTTGACACGACGGTTCTTTTCCACGTCATTGACTGTCAAACATCATACCACCTTTTGCTGGGAAGACCGTGGCTGCACGAAAACGGTGTCGTAGTGTCTACCTGGCACCAATGCCTCAAGTACTACGAGGAAGGTCTGGAAAAGTGCATTGTTGCAGACGACAAGCCATTCAGTGAGGCGGAAGCGCACCTCGCCGATGCCAAATTTTACCAAGCAAGGGACCTTGTTGCAGAAGTCCTTCCAGCTAAAACTCCTCGAACTCAGAAAGCTAAAAGGATGGAGCAGGACAAAGCTCTGCCAACTCCAAATCCAGTACCACCATCTAAGGCGATACACGAAGTCAAAGAAGTGCTAGCACCAAGGCGAAGAATCCGCATCAGCTCCAAGCCAAGATCCATGAAGCATACTCCATTACCTGTCCAAGCTACGACAGTCTTACGCCTCAGTGGCTTCGTAAAGATAAACCACCACCTTTTGCCTCGCCAAAAGGGATAGTCCAGCCGCTATCGGAAGCTAACGTCATCACTCTGCAAGAGATGACACTGCCACTACCCAGCCTGGGGCAAGCTTCAAATTCGCCAAAACCCATCAATCCCTTCGAATCCAGCCAACTCACATTCAAGCCAAAAGGAAGCTGGGGGCAAAATGCCGCCAAGCTGCTGTTCAAAGCTGGCTACGACAAAGACAGTGCTGCACATATGAGTACACTCCTGCCAGCTCCAATACCACACGGGATGACTAAGACTCAAGCCCATTTACTCCAGGGTGGCGAGCAGATCCCACCAAATCGGCGAGGCATCGGCTCCCGTCAAACCCCGATGGTCATCAAGATAACAGGAGAGAAGACCTTCACCTCTAACTACATTGAGGTGAAGTTGGTAGAAGAAGCAGAAGAAGGATCGTCAACCTCCGATGCACGCTCCACCAATGTCGCCAAAAGAAGACGATATCGAGCTCGGCGTCAGACCGCACCTCAAAAGCCAAAGAAGAACGTCAAAAACCAGGCAAGTCAAAATCCCATATCAGTATTCAAAAGACTTGGGCCAATCAGACAGGCAAAGCGAAGGTCAGTATTCGACCGTTTGGGAAAGCCACCCACTGAGGTGAGAAAAATCATTCCCACCCACCCACCCTTCTCATTCTACGAAACTGGCGACATCACCGACATTATTCTGGTCTCCGCTAATCACATCACCGTTTCTGACTCTCCAATCGACGCAACTTCTACTTCGGACGACGAATTGCCCAATGCACCGCCGGTCCTCGAAGAAGGGGGGCAATCTACCGTCGACGATTTGAAAGAAATCAACTTGGGTACGCAAGAGGATCCTCGGCCTACATTCGTAAGTGCACTCCTGACTCCCGAAGAGGAGGCCGCATACACCAAGCTACTCCAAGAATATAGAGATGTCTTCGCATGGTCCTACAAGGAAATGCCCGGACTTGACCCCAAGATTGCAGTACACCAGCTTGCTGTCAGGCATGGAGCTAGCGCCATCAAGCAAGGACAAAGACGCTACCGGCCGGAACTAGTGCCTCAAATAGAAGGTGAAGTCAACAAGCTCATCGAAGCCGGCTTTATCCGAGAAGTGAAATATCCAATATGGATCTCCAGCGTGGTCCCAGTCAAGAAGAAGAACGGCCAGATCAGAGTATGCGTGGACTTCAGGGACTTAAACAATGCATGCCCCAAAGATGACTTCCCACTGCCAATCACAGAACTAATGGTGGATGCAACAACAGGCCATGAAGCACTAACCTTCATGGATGGATCCTCAGGCTACAACCAGATCCGGATGGCGCCCAAAGACGAAGAGCTTACGGCATTCCGCACGCCAAAAGGGATCTACTGCTACAAAGTCATGCCTTTCGGCTTGAAGAACGCAGGAGCCACCTACCAACGAGCCATGCAAAAAATTTTCGACGATATCCTTCATCAGAATGTAGAATGCTATGTCGACGACCTCGTGGTAAAATCAAGACAAAAGTCAACACATCTTCAAGACCTCGAGCTAATCTTCAAGCGACTTCGAAGGTACCAGCTCCGCATGAACCCGCTTAAATGCGCATTTGGGGTCTCCTCGGGAAAGTTTCTCGGCTTTGTCGTACGCCATCGAGGCATCGAGATAGATCAAACCAAGATAGATGCTATCTTCAATATGCCAATCCCAAAAACCGTGCGAGACCTCCGAGGTCTCCAGGGCCATCTAGCATATATCACAAGGTTTATCGCCAACTTAGCTGGAAAATGCAGACCCTTCAGCCGCCTCATGAAGAAAGGAGCAGCGTTCAAGTGGGATGAAGCTTGCCAGGAAGCCCTCCAAAACATCAGGGATTACTTGCTTAAGCCCCCGGTTCTGACAGCACCAGTTCAAGGGAAACCATTGGTCCTTTACATCAGCGCCCAAGAGCAGTCCTTGGGGGCACTCCTGGCTCAAGACAACGAGCTAGGCAAGGAAACAGCATGCTACTATTTGAGCCGCACTCTCATCGGCGCGGAGCTAAACTACTCCCCGATTGAGAAGGTTTGTCTGGCGCTCATCTTCGCTACAAAAAAGCTGCGACACTATATGTTAGCTCACGCCATACGGCTCATCTCAAAAGCTGACCCGCTCAAATACATCATGTCAAGACCAGTGCTCTCCGGACGTCTGGCCAAGTGGGCTTTGCTCCTCCTTGAGTTTGACATCACCTTTGTCCCTCGTAAAGCGGTCAAAGGTCAAGCTCTCGCAGATTTCCTGGCAGAATACCTCCTTCCAGCAGAATGGGAACTATCGGAAGATCTCCCAGACGAAGAAGTATTCTGCATCGACATCGCCCCTTCTTGGAAAATGTTCTTCGACGGTGCGGCCAGGCAAGACGTAGCAGGAGCGGGAGTTATCTTCGTCACACCAAACGACGAAGTACTTCCCTTCTCGTTTCTACTATCAGAACCATGCTCCAACAACAGGGCAGAATATCAAGCTCTTATCATTGGCCTTGAACTCGCCAATGATATGAAACTTCAAGGGCTCACAATCTTCGGCGACTCTCAACTCGTCATTCAGCAAATATTGGGGGCATACGAGGTCAACAAAGAAGATCTCGTGCCATTGTACCTACGAGCCCTGAAACTCCTTGGTACACTCAAAGATGCTTCAATCCAGCATGTTCCCAGAAACCTCAATCAGCAGGCTGATGCACTTGCAAATTTGGCGGCTACACTTCCGTTCCCAGAAAAAAGCCAACTCTTCATCCCTATCTGTAAGAGAATGGTGATCACCGAGGAGGGCCTCCCCATGGGGATCCCGGACCAAGTCAACGCAGTACACGTTCTCATGACCGACGAGCTAGATTGGAGACAACCATTCATAGATTTTCTTGTCCACGGGAAGCTCCCTGAAGATCCAAAGCGTAAAGTCGACATTCGCAGGCGATCTCTGAAATTCTTCCACTTCAACAACGAGTTGTACCGTCGAAGCTATGATGGTGCGCTCCTAAGGTGTCTTGCAAAAGAAGAAGCAGAAACAGCACTAGAAGAAGTCCATGCCGGGATCTGTGGCTCACATCAGTCCGGTCCAAAGCTGCACTTTCGCATCAGGCGGATGGGGTACTACTGGCCCACTATGATCAAGGACTCCCTCGAGTTTGCAAAAAGATGCCACACTTGCCAGCTGCATGGCGACTACATCCGTCAGCCTCCGGAACCTTTGCATCCAACCATCGCATCATGGCCCTTCGATGGATGGGGACTCGACATTGTCGGCCCGCTACCCAAGTCATCCAAGCAGCATCTTTATATCCTGGCGGCAACAGATTATTTCTCCAAGTGGGCTGAGGCAGTACCGTTGCGAGAAGTTACCAGGCACTCTGTTATCAACTTCATCCAGAACGACATCATCTTTCGGTACGGCATCCCTCGCTATATCGTTACGGACAACGGGAAGCAATTCAAGAACGCCGCCGTCAGCCAATTTTGCGCCAAGTTCGATATCAAGCAAAGGTGTTCAACCATGTACAACGCCTCTGCCAATGGCCTAGCTGAAGCTTTCAACAAAACACTCTGCAAACTTTTGGAGAAAGTCGTCTCGAAGTCGAAGAAAGACTGGCATGAACGCATGGGCGAAGCACTATGGGCATATCGCACCTCTTTTCGCACGCCAACACAGGCGACTCCGTACTCGCTGGTCTACGGAGTAGAAGCTGTCCTCCCGCTTGAACTCCAGATCCCGTCACTAAGGATAGCCGTCCAGGAAGGCCTCGTCAACAGCGACAACGCTCAACTTCGCCTAGCAGAATTGGAAGCCCTGGATGAGAGGCGCCTCGAAGCGCAGCAACGCCTGGAATGCTACCAGGCCAGGCTGACCCGAGCCTTCAACAAGAGGATTCGCCCTCGATCCTTCCAAAAAGGAGAATTGGTGCTTGCAGTCAAACGCCCCATCATCCTTTCGCATCGAGGAGGAAAGAAGTTCGACGCCAAGTGGGATGGGCCGCACATTGTCAAAGAGGTCTACTCCAACGGCGCATACCTTCTCACCACGCCAGAAGGGCTTACACTCGGCCCCATCAATGGCAAGTACCTCAAAAGGTACTATGCCTAAAAGCAGGGCTACATTCCTTGCAAAAAAAAAAAAAAAAAAAAAAAAAAGGAACTACGTGTGACTTGATCCCTCTCAGTAGGGTACGTAGGCAGCCTGTAAAGGTTCAGTCCAAACAAAAGAAAAACACAACCAAGCTCCGCCATTCCAGAATACAAGTCCAAAACAAATAGATGCATGATATTAAGTTATCACCAGATAAAGAAAAGCAGAACTACAAGTCTGTTCAACAGAAATGACAAGAAAGAAAAGGAAATGCGACATGCTAGTAAAGCGAATCAAATCCTTTGAGACGTTGGAGCAGCTCGCCGTCAGTAACCTCCATGCGCTCCAACTCTGAAGACCGAGAAGCTACCCGCTCCCGATGCGTCGCCAGCTCGATGCGCTGCTTTGCCAAGTCTGCTCCAGAAGACTTCTCGATCGTCTCAGCTTTCTCGAAAGATGCGCGAGCAGCCTCTAGCTTCTTCTGCGCCCGAACAAGGCTCGCAGCAGCAAGTGCATGCTGCGCCTCCAGTCGACGCTCCTCGTCCTCGGCCTTTGCCAGTATCAGGGGGAGGTCATCTTCCATCGAAGCCCGTTTCAAGCAATGAGCTTCACTATCCGCCAAGAGAACACGCATCTGTGTCTCAAACAAAGAGCCATCTACTTGGAAGGCCGCCAGACTCTTGCAAAACTCAGACCCCTCGAGGACCCACCAGCTGCTCAAAGCGGCAAAGCCCTCCTCCTGGAAGGGTGCGAGCGTCGTCTGGATATACTTCCGACAGCTCTCCAAAAGAAGCACAGAAAGAAGGTCTCGAGAACTGCACTTCCCCCTGACTGCCTCTGAGTGCACAGGCAAGGTGGGCTCCGGTCCTGAAGACTCAAGTGTAGGAACCGCCTCCTGGACCATCGCCGTGATAACAGTCAGCGAAACCACCGGAGCCGAAGGAGGAGGCACAAACAAACCTCCCGACGAAACGACTGCGGGAGTAGCCTCTGCCGGAGTACCGGACCGAGCTGGAGGAGTCTGTTCTCTCCCTACACTGGAGACCTCACCCTCCTCCCCAAAGCCCAACTGCTCCACGTCAATATCATCCAGGTTGACAGCACTGCCGGCAAAATCTGCTCCACACGCTCTCAAGAGCTCCAAGTTATCCCAGGGAATATCCAGCCCGCCACCTTCGACCAACGTGGCTCTGATAGGAGAGCACTCCTGCCCAACCCCCTTTGGGGCAGACTCGCAGTCTGGTCCAGCAGACCCTGCCAAAATGAGAGCTGGACAACTTAGCTAACGAAGTAAGAGTGCAAGCACAGACATTCATAAGAAACAAGGAACAAGGCATACCTGCAGCATCCGAAGAAGATACCCCGGAAGGAGGGATTACCTCATCGGCAAAAAGCCCTGGCTCTCCCTCTCGAGATGGCCCTGCCTCGTCAGCACCAGTCAAAGCTGCCTCGCACAAGAGGTCCAACTTTCTCCTCTTGGGAGAAGTACACCCACTCCAAGAAGCCTGAGTCTCAGGAAGACTATGAACCTTGGAGGGCGGAGCCATCTCAACCTCCTGCACAGAAAGTGAAGCCTGGGAAGTACCCTCTCGACGGCCACAAGATTTCTCTGACCATCGCTCCTCGGACCAGAGACGACGATCCTCTGACCCCGCCAAAGGGTCAAAAGGAAAGTCAGCCCGCTCACTGCTGGCAAGGACGTCTAGCGGAAGGCTAGCCAAGAGGGGAAGCACTGACCCGTTGACCCAGCGGCGATACTCAGGAGTTGCAGCATCCTTGCCGCCCGACTTAATCCCCGGTGAGAAAGTACACCCAGTAAAGCGAGCGTAAAGTGCTCCCCAGAGGCGGTACGCCTCCTGCGGAGTGTAACGTGACCGCAGGCGCAAAGGAGTCCCAGGCAACTCCTGCCGAAAACCCTGCTGGCGAGCAAACCGGTGAGGAGAGTACCGTGCCACCTCCACTACATCCCCACGACGCCAAACAAGATACCCAGGCCTGCAACTCACCATGCTCCAGTACAAAGGATCGGACATCTCCACCCCATCACATACCAAGGATTTCATAGAAGGCGCAAGTGCATTTTCCGATACAAATTCGAAGTCAGAAGGGCCCATGCGCCGTAAACACTCTCGGGCACTAGGCTTCGGACGCTCCCATGCATAAAAAGCGTTCATTACACCTCCCACACAAGGAAGAAAGGGCACCGAGGTCGAAGGTCCACGTGCCGCGAAGATCCCCTTCGGAAAGTGGAGCCCAATCCAACCATAGAGGTAATGCAGGGGGCAAAAAGAACTAGCTCTGCCTACCTCCCCTCTTGCATTACCCGCACTCGATAAACTCCAGTAGGTGCCGCTAAGCCCACCGTACAACGAACAGAGAATTGCCGGCGCCAGGTTAAGAAAATCTCCAGTCACCATCCGAGCAGCCGCAAGGAAGGTCCCAGGACGTACCACATCCCCTTCCCAGGGTAAAGCAAAGCGGCAAAGGAAAAGAACTAACCCCGCTGACCAGTAAACAGCACGCCAGTCGTCGCTGCATTCTTCAAGTCCCAAAACTTCCCAGGGACGTTGCGCCCCGGCCATCGAGCACCACTCTTTCTTCAGAGAGTCAATCGGTCGCCGGAAGGTGCCAGGCGCCGGTTTCTTTGACGAAGCATATCTCCACATCGGGTGACTCGAAGGGGGAGCGTGACGATACTCTCCTCGGAACCAGAAGTCCACCCAATCCGAGTGAAGTACCCTGTCTGACCGCTCGCGCGCCGCTATAATAGCATACGCCTTAAAAAGTAAAAGGCAGAAGCTAGGGGACTCGTCTGGGTCCGTCAAAACCTCAAGAGAAGGAACCTCCTCCTGATAGTAGCTCCGAACTTCCGGACACCCAGAGATGACATGCACGTCGCGAAGGGTGATCCCAATCTCACCAGCTCCGGTCAAGAAGGTGTTGGTCTCAGGGCACCACTGTTCACACAGAGCCCGGTACATACCATCCGGACGGCTGTACTCCCAACAAGCCGGCTCCACAAACCTCGCCAGACGCTCCATCCCTGGCTCTGCCTCCAACGCGCTGGATAGCTCTTTCATCCAGTCCCGGAAACCTCCCAGATAGGTGACATCTCCACGCGATTGAATCCCCACACCCCATCGCGTACGGCGGGAACATATCTTCAAAGCAACAACAGGGACCGGAACTGACTCATCTCCAGTATGGTGAAACGGTAACCCCAAGCTCGGCCGGACAATTTGCCGGGAAGACCCTTCGTCAGTAAGGATGCGCTCGCCGAGTTTTAACACTCGACAAGAGCCGTCGGTCACGCCATCCTCGCAAACTCGCTCGTGCGTCAAAAGCTGAAGCACTGACAGCCCGGTCTCCTGTCTCGAAGTACGGTGATGGGAGACTTGCGCAAAGGGGAAGCGAAGGTACGTACTCCCGTGGGAGACCGCGTCAACAACCCATCCAGAACTCGGAAAGCTCTCGTAACGACGAGACCTGAAAAGGAAAGAACACAAAGCCCTAGTCAGATGGATCCCGAGTACAGAAACAAAGAAATCAAAAGGGGGGGGCCTTCAGCAAATAAAGAAAGACAGAGGGGGGTAATGGCAAAAAGCCACGACCCCGCCTTTATTCCCCTTTTTTTATCTCTGGGGGGCCTTCAGCAAATAAAGAAAGACAGAGGGGGGTAATGGCAAAAAAGCCATGACCCCCCCCCTTCTCTCTCCTGTTAAAAATAACAGGGGGGGGCTCTTCGCGAATAAAGAAAATAGAGGGGGGTCGCGGCAAAAAACCGCAACCCCCTCTCTCTCTCTCTCCTATCAAAACACGGGGGGAGCCTTCGGCAAATAAAGAAAGAGAGAGGGGGGTCATGGCAAAAAGCCACGACCCCCTCTCTCTATCTCTTCTATTTACATGCAGAAGGGGGGGGGGGTACGTCGCCCCCGCGCTGCGCCGCTCCGGCCTCTCCTCGCCCTGCTGCTCCGGCCCACGGCCCCCGCGCCCCGCTCCGGCCCCCGTGCTGGACCGCTCCGGCCTCCCCGCGCTGTGCCGCTCTGGCCTCCCCGCGCCCTGCCACGCAGCACCCGCGCCCCCCGCCTCCAGCCCGTGCGCCGGCCGCCATAGCAGCCCCCGGCCGCACCCGTGCCCCCGACCCTCCGACCCGTACCATCCCGCGCTCACCATGCGAAGAAGAAGAAGGAGAAGAAGAAGAAGAAGAAGGAGGAGGAAGAAGGATCACCTCGCCGGCAACCCTCCGCCCTCCACGGGTCGGCGGTCTTCCCTCCTCCGTGAACCCCATGGCGTCACCAT
The DNA here is from genome assembly GCA_947650365.1 of Chamaelirium japonicum. NCBI lineage: Eukaryota > Viridiplantae > Streptophyta > Magnoliopsida > Liliales > Melanthiaceae > Chamaelirium > Chamaelirium japonicum. Next base: position 17,251,000 of record OX393550.1, on the reverse strand, counting down.
CTTCATCCTCCTCGGCATCGTTGCGAAGCAAGAAACCCTAGCAGAGCTCTCGCCTCCAAGCCGTCGGGAATCGCCGATAATGAAGAATAATGAAAAACAGGGGTCCTTTTAAAGACCTAATCCCACGAATACGCGACTCAAGTCCAACTGCTACGCGTTTCCCGCGGGCGCACTCGAACTTGAGGGGGCACTTGTGGGCATCGAAATTAGCCCACGGGTCGAACCCGATTTTCACACAAAAAAATAGGCCCGCACCCAACGGCCTTCGGGTCGAACCCGATTTGTACACAAAAAAATGGGCTTGCACTCGATGACCTTCGGGTCGAACCCGACTCGCTCATGCAACTTGGGCCCGCACACAACGGCCCGCATGCGAAACTCGGCCCGCACACAACGGCCCGCATGCAAAACTCGGCCCGCACACAACGGCCCGCATGCGAAACTCGGCCCGCACACAACGGCCCGCATGCAAAACTCGGCCCGCACACAACGGCCCGTATGTGAAACTGGGCCCGCGCACAACGGCCCGCATGCGAAACTCGGCCCGCACACAACGGCCCGCATGCAAAACTCGGCCCGCACACAACGGCCCGCATGCGAAACTCGGCCCGCACACAACGGCCCGCATGCAAAACTCGGCCCGCACACAACGGCCCGCATGCGAAACTCGGCCCGCACACAACGGCCCGCATGCAAAACTCGGCCCGCACACAACGGCCCGTATGTGAAACTCGGCCCGCACACAAACGGCCCGCGTGCGAACTAGGCCCACGTGCGAACTCAATTCGCGCGCCATGGCCCGACCCAAAGCAAACGGGTCCCACCGGACCCGCAACTCGAACACAAAGAGAGGGGCCCACCGGCCCCCCTTCTAGAAAACCGTGCCCCCCTCTTCATGGAGAGGTGGGGCCGGCCCTTCTGAAAACCGTGCCCCCCCCCTCATCAAGGAGAGGTGGGGCCGGCCATAAAAGAAAAAGAAAAGAAAAGAAAAAAGAAAAAAAAACCGCCTCGATGCGGGGGGAGGTGGCGTGGACGTCTACGTAGCCGTAGATCCGCGACGATCCCTCGATCCAACGGACAAGATGACGTTGCGTCGCCATCCGATCCAAAAGTGCAACAAGAATAACAACTCGATCTTTAAAGATCGAGTCACATCTAGCCCATAACCACTCCAACTAAAAAGGAGGAAATCGGGTTTGTTTCCCCAAATAAGGGAACAATATCTCGATGGTTATGAGGGGAGATATTGGAGGAAACAAAAAGATTTCAGCAATATCTCCCCCAACCGCCCCCCTTTGCCTATAAATAGAAGGGGTCGGGGAAGGCATCAGGGGTCCGAAAGCCGAAGACGAAAGAGCTTCGCAAGAGAAGCTCCAACGCTCGAAGACCGAAGGCTTCACGAGGCACGGCAAGCATATCCTACGGGAGTCCTTGGCCCTTCAAGTCCTCATCAACGTGAAGACCTTGCACTCGGAGATCAAAGCTTCGACTCCTCGCACGAAGAAGAAAGCGTGGAGAAGAAGACCCGGAGCCGTCATCACCCGATTGCTCCAACGATCTTCATCAGCTCCGAAGACGCCATAAGCAAAGGCCGGAGAAGAAGATCGAAGCCGACAACACCCGTCGTCTTCAATCAAGGCATCGACTCCTTGCACGAAGAAGAAAGCCGGGAGAAGAAGGCCTGAAGCCGGTGCTACCCCTGCCGCCTTCGTCAATCAAAAGCCGACGCTACAACCGTCGTGCTAAAGCCGGTGCCACACCCGCCGTCTTCATCAACAAAAGCCGACGCTACAACCGTCGCACGAAGATCGGTGCTACACCCGCCGTCTTCATCAACGAAAGTCGACGCTACAACCGTCGCATAAGCATCGGTGCTACCCCTGCCGAAAAGCCAAAACCGACGCCACAACCGTCGAGGAAGCCGGAAGAATAAAGAAGCCTTGAAGAAGTAACGCCAGTCGTTCGAGAAGAAGATCGAGTCGAAGCTAAAGTCAAAGCCGACGCAAGAAGCCAAAGCAAACGCACCGGTAAAGCCCGCGCTAAAGCAACGCACGTGCCAAAGCCAAGCAACTACGACGGTCACGAGCAAAGCACCGCACGTTCTAGCCGATACGACGCGAAGTCCGGAAGAACTAAAGCATCGCAAGTCTCTACCCGCCTACGTTCAAGCGCAAGCGCCAAAGCAAAGCAAACGCCAGAGCCAAGCCAAAGCTACGCCAAAGCCGAAAGCTAAAGCCAAAGCCGAAGCCAAAAACACGATCGACGCCGCGAACCGACGATCAAGGACGCCAAGGTCTAGCAAGGATCGAGGAAGACACGAAGACCGAGGAACGAAGCCCAAAGCCTCCCTAGCCGAGAAAGTGCGAAGCACGGACGGGACAAAATCAACGGCGGAAACTCCTTAGCCTCTCAAGAAATCCTCACCCTGTAAAGACCTCTGTCCTGGGCAACCCCTTCAGAGCTCTCGCACGAACACCAAGTGGAGACGCGGATCAAAGGGACCCTCCAGAGGATCTCTCCCACAATCTCCTGATCAAAGAAAATTTGTAATCTCGTGTGATCCGCAATAAAGACGACCCGAATCTTTTTCTGCGACCACACACACATCGTACCCGTTGTCGGCTAGAATGTACCCCAACGACTCATCGGGCGAATTCATCAGCCATGTGACCCCATCCTGCAGCCAATGAGGTTACACTGTTATGTGCTGTTTAGTTCCATATCGGCTATTCAGGAGTGATTGCACCTCCTTATGTATTTATATATATATATATATATATATATATATATATATATATATATATATATATATATATATATATATATATATATATATATATATATATATATATATATATATATATATATATATATATATATATATATATATATATATATATGGACATAGATCCTAATGAAAGTCATATCGTTGGCTCTCCAACTCTCTATATATATTCCATACGTACCATCATGAGCCCATGTTGCAATAGCACCGGAGTCTTGCTCGCCTGTGAGGGCGACGCCGAACGCCCGTTCGGAATCCTCTGAAGACCGAGGATGTAACCATCTTTAGTTGTCACCTGCAGCAAAAGAAGACAGTTCAGAGAGACTGTGAATGAGCCGAAACAGTCAATGAGTGGGTCGGTAGTACAGTGTGTTCTTCGCATGCGTAGCCGTAGATCTCCACCCTCGATTGGCATATGCCACCGGCAGCAGCAGAGGCGGACGCCGGATCGCCGCCTCTCGACCGAGACAGCGTGGCGGCCGTCGTCTCGGCAGAGATGCTCACTCCCGAGCCGAGTGTTGGCCGTGAGCACAGAAGCACTGCAAGTGAGATGAGGCAGAGAGTACGGCCTGCCATGGTTTGGATGGGATGCTGTCTCCGAGACTGGACCAGCCTCCACTATTTATGCTCAATTTCGGGGGGTGATTCCCATATAAAACAACTTAATTTATGGCAATAACTAACCAATGAATGATACAATGGTAACGTTGTTTTTTTTATAACGATTTTGTTCCAACCTAATTTATTTGGATGAAACGGACCACTCTCTCTCTCATCGGTCCATCTCGAGGGCTTTTGGTTATTTGACCATGATAAACAGTATAAAATGACAAACATATCCTTGGAATGGACCAATGAGAGAGCGGGATGCTCCAACCCCCTTAAAGGGGTTGGAACAAAACCAATTTATTCATGGTTTTAATTACTTAAAATGACATATCTTTATTGAATATGGAGTTAATTCAAAAACCGATGTTAGTTAACTGCAGCTGTTGAATATGGAGTTTATTATTGAATAAAATGACATATCTTTATTGAATATGGAGTTAATTACTTAAATAATCGATGTTAGCTAACTGCAGCTGTCAACATGCAATGTTTGAATGAATTGACGCATTTATATGTAAATATCATTTTATATGGGTTTATATATAAAAGTGAAGACTGTAGAGGTTTATCTGTAAAAAACCTTTTTTTTTTTGTCAAGCGGGGGTCATCGCAACTAGGGCTGGCAATTTTGGACCCGACACGACAAACCCGACACAAAGTTAGCGGGTCTAGTCAGGGTTAAACTGGTTCGGGTCATAAACGGGTCGACATGATAAACCCGTTTAATAAACGGGTCGGGTTTGAGTTTAGGGTCTGGACACGATAGACCCGGGAAGACCCGTTTAAAATTCAACGGGTCATGTCTGGTCGGGTCTACCCGCAATCCGATACTGTAATATATAGTACCAGCGGGTCTATCGGGTCGGGTCGAGTCGGATTGGGTCGGATCGGGTCAACTGAATAGACCTGCGTGGTAAATGGGTCTAACGGGTCTCATCGGTTCTACCCGTTTATAAGCGGGTCAGATACGGGTTTAGGATCTCGACACGATAAGTTAAATGGGTCGGGTCGGGTCCGGGTCTAGGGGTTTTGGACACGACCCGAAACTCGACATGACACGAACCTGACCTGACACGACCCATTGCCACCCCTACTCGCAACCCGATCCGAATCGCCCTCCAGCGGTTGGCGGCGTCATGGCATCATCACAGAGACTCAGGATCAGCGGCAGCCACCTTGCCAAATTCCCATCCTTTAATCGTTGAAATATAACGAGCCCGATCTTCTGGGCCACGTTATGGCATCTTTGACTAGGGGTGGCAACGAGTCGTGTTGGGTCTGGTCGGGTCGTGTCCAAAATCCCTAGACCCGGATCCGACCCGTTTAATTAATCATGTCTAGATCCTAAACCTGTACCCGACACGTTTATAAACGGGTAGACCCGATAAGACCTGTTAGACTCGTTTACCAAACGGGTTTATTCAGTTGCCCCAATCCGACTCGACCCGACCTAACCCGTTAGACCCGCTGATACTATATATTGCGGTCTCGGATTGCGGGTAGACCCGACCCGACCCGACCCGTTGACTTTTAAACGGGTCTTCCCGGGTCTACTGTGTCCAGACCCTAAAGCCGGACCCGACCCGTTTATTAAACGGGTCTATCGTGTCCACCCGTTTACGACCCGAACCCGTTTAGCCTTGACCCAGACCCGCTTACTTCGTGTCGGGTCTGCCTTGTCGGGTCCGAAATTGCCAGCCCTATCTTCGACCCAGATGGAAAGTTTGGAAGGCTTTTTCAAAAATTGAGGGGGGAGAAATGTTATTATTTAGGAAACGAGAGGGTTGTTAGTGTAATGATTAGATAATTCAAGGGGTTATCACTTTTCTTTTTTTTTGAGAATCACTCTCGGCAAAATAAGGGTATTAGCATAAGCCAAACTAATGAACTCCGCCAAATGGTCCCTCACAACCACAGCTACTCACAGAACAGAACCATGATTTTATATTGGGAGGGGCCAAAGCATAATAATTTCATCTAAGGGGTTCAAAGCATGAACAAAGATAATTTTATATACTAAAACTCAAACCTTTTATTGTATATTTTTTTTAAAAATATAATTGAGGGGGAGGCCATGGCCCCCCTTGGTCCAGACATAGTTCCGACCCTGGCTACACAGCATCGATCTGAGTCAACTAATGCATCAACATTAGCCTTCAAATAGTGAAGTGGGGGTCTAGTCCAGTGATCCAGATGTATAAGAGAGACAGTAGAAATGTTGGCATCCGCGGCTATAGCAAGCAATGGGCTTGGATCCGGCCCAGGCCCAATTTTGCCTGACCCATTTTGAACGGGTTAGGCCTATTTCCCAAACATTATAAATGGGTTCGGGATTATAGTTTGGGCATGAGACCAAAACGGGCCGAGCCTGCGTGTGTATAGGTCCGGCCCGAATCGGGTCCGCTTTCATAGTTGGGATCATGACTACCCATCATATCTAGCAATTAGCGTTTTCTATTCGATCTAGTTACAATGATATGTTAGGAAAAATTTCAGAGTTTCAGCTTACACCACAATGTATAAAATAAAAACAAAATATTTTGTAAAATAAAAAAATTATGCTATCAACATCGATTAATGCTAAATAAGTCCATGAAGAAAGTTGCTCATTGAAGGTTTTCAGACCAGGTCCCAGCTCAAACCCGAATCTTTGAAACGGGCTTGGGCCTTGTCTTTAAAGCCCGATACAAAATGGTCCGGGCTTAGATCGAAGAAAATAATATGGGTTTGGTTGAGTCTGGCGCAGGCCCAGCCCATTGCCAACCCTATATGTGGCTTATCCACACGTAGCAAGGTCATAAGTCCGCTGAGCAATGAAGACCACACTTGTTGAAGGGGTAGTCATTTGCAACAAACTCAAGTTGGGCAAAACTTTAAATACACATGTCACATATGCAAACAATTTTTTTTTTGAGAACTCCCTCTCAGAGATTGGGGGGGGGGGGGGGGGGGGGGGTCCGCCTGGACCCCTACCTGTTTATTAGAAAAGAAGAGTGGGGGAAAACAGCTCAAGTGGTACTGTTACAAAGGTTTAGCAGAAAACTATTGGCACCCTCTGAAACACAGGACACCCAAAGGTGGATCAACGACCTCGTCATAAGGATGAGCCGATCCGTTGACAAGGATCTCCCCTGGAAAATCCTTCGGTTCCTCTCCAGCCATAACGACCACGCGATCCCGATGACGAGCATATCCCATCCGCTGCGATCGGAACCCTTGAAGCACCTGCGACACCAAGGTCCCCATAGTTTAGCGATACTGTCCGGAGCCGGTCTGACGCTCAGTCGACGAGCGAAGTGAGCCCACACTAACCTCGAGAAGTCACAACCTAGAAGCAGGTGGTCAGTAGTCTCCTCCGCCCTGCCGCACAGGCCACAGGTCGGGTCAGACACCCCCCCGGGTGGTTCCTCTGCAGTAGGTTGACCTTCGTGAGGATCCTATTTCGTAACGTAAGCAACATGAAGATCCTTATCTTTGGAGGACATCTAGCTCTCCAGATCGCCTTGGCCGGAGGGCAAGGGATCCCCCAAAAGTTGAGGAACTGGTAGCAACTCTGAACGGAATAGGCCCCCGAGCTGGTCCACCTCCACCCCACCCGGTCTGGTGCCTTCGAGAGAGAAACTCCTCCTAGAAGCCCTAGCAGTTGGTCCAGTTTCCGAAGGTGCTCCGAAGGAATAGGGCCAAGGAACTTTGGTCTCCAATCTGTGATCCCCCCACGGACTATGGCCTGAGACCGGACAGAAGCCTGCTTAAGTGGCACCAAGGCATAGAGATTGTAGAAGAGCGTCCGAAATGGGAGGTCACCCAACCAGAGGTCCTCCCAGAATCGTACCTTCGTTCCGCTCCCCACGACTAGCCTGGATCTACAATGATAGATCCGAGAGACTCTGGAGATCCCTTTCCAAAATAGCGAGATTGCCCCTGAGATTCTTGATCTGGATTGAAGGGGGGAGAATCTCCTGAAGTACCTCATCGTGATTACATTCCTCCAGACGTCCCCGACCCTCGATTGTAGTCTCCACCACCACTTCCCCAGCATCGCCTGGTTGAAATATGTTGGTTCACGACCCCCAAGTACCCTTGCTCCTTGGATTTGACCTCAAGCCAAGAGGGGGTAAGAGCCTGCATTGCCTGAGACCCCTCTCCACAAGAAACTGCGATGCAGCCGGTCTATCCGGTTGATAACCACGCCGGGAAGTAAAAGAATAAGAGATAGTAAAAAGGGATGGCCGACAGAACGGAGTTAACTAGGGTGAGCCGCCCACCGATCGAGAACAAATTTCTCTTCCAACCAGTAAGTTGCCACTCTGGCCTCTGGATCAGTTCGAGCCATCCGTCTCTCGATAGATATTTTTCTGAGATAGGGAGCCCCAGGTAACGGAACAGAAGCTTGTCGATACCGCACCCGAGGATGGCCGACAGATCTAAGGGGAGGTCCTAGAGAGCACCTAAATAGAAGATGGCCGATTTTGCGAAGTTGACCTTCAGCCCCGAAGCGAGACAGAAGCACTGCAGAAGGAGTCTGAGGACCAACGCCTGAGCCCGATCAGCCTTCAAGAATAGCAAAGTATCGTCGGCAAAGTGGAGGTTGGAGACTTCACAATTCTCCGACCTGATACCCACCAATAGGCCGATCTGGACCGTCTGTCTCAAGATTACGTTGAAAATATTCACTGCTAGGATAAAGAGAAAGGGGGAGAGAGGGCACCCCTGCTTAACTCCCCGGTGCATCAGAAATGAGTTACCCACTTCCCCGTTGATAAGATACGAATGTCAGAATTAGGAGAGGCATTTCCCTATCCAACTCATCCAAGTAGAAGGGAGTCCCCTCTACCACAGGCTCTCTAGCAGGATTCCCCAGCTCGGCTTATCAAAGGCCTTCTCAAAGTCTAGCTTGAGTAGCATCACCTCGCCATGCACCTCCTGAAGGTGGTGAAGAACCTCCTGGGCAGTCGCCACGCTATTCAGGATGCTCCTCCCTTTGATGAAAGCTGATTGGGAATGACCAACTAGGTCCGGGAGCAGCGTGGCCAGTCGAACCGAAATGACCTTCGCAACTGCCTTGTAGACGCAATTAGACAGGCTAATCGGTCAGAAGTCTCGGATGGATCGAGCGCCTTCCTTCTTCGGGATAAGGATGATCCAAAAGTGATTGAGACTCTTGAGGTTGGCTCACCCTACAAAGAAGTCTGAGAGGAAGTGGAGTAAATCCAGCTTGAGGGTCTCCCAATATCTCTGGAAGAAGAGGAATGGAATGCCGTCCGGGCCCGGTACCCCTTCCGCCGACTGATCGAAGAAAGCACTCCGGAACTACTCCTCCGAGAAAGGCCTCTACAGTGGATCCAGATCCGAGATCCGCTGGAGAGGCAGGTTCTCCCAGTCCAGTGGGAGGGGGTAGAGGTTGTCGCGGACAAATTCCACCCTGAAGAATCCCGTTGCCTCCCGAAGGATGCCCTGCTGGTCTTCAAAAAGGTCCCCATCGACCTCCTGGGTGGAGATCAGGTTCCATCTACAGTGGCCATTTGCAATGTTGTGGAAGTACTTGGTGTTCTGATCACCCTCCGCCACCCAACGATCTCGAGATCGTTGTTTCCACATGATCTCCTCCATGTTGAGTACCTCAATCAGCTCAGAGGAGAGTCACTCCCTAAGGTCCCAGCTCTCAGGCTGCTCTAGAGGCATTGCCTCCACTCGGATCTCCAACTCCCTGATGCGCCGCTCAAGGTCCGTCTTGCATCTCTTGACACTCCCAAAATACCCCCCTGCCCAGTGAGAGTCAAATTCTTTAAAAACCACAGCTTGGACGAAAGGTTCAGTGCTGAGTTCGGGAAGCACGGAGCTGCCGCCCACCAAGCCGTCACCAACTCGTCGAACCCCTCTTGCAGGGTCCACATCTTCTTGAATAAGAAAGGTGGTTTGTGCCTCCCCCTACCCCCGTGTTTAGGAGCACCAGCACATGGTCTGAGAGGAAGGAAGTGAGGGCCACCGTGGAAGAAAGGGGGTAAAGGGAGTCCCATTCCGCTGAGACCAGGAAATGGCACGGGAGAGAGATTTCCATGGTTTGTGAAGATCACTATTTAAGGGGTAATAAAAACCTTGCCATAAAATATGTCAGAAAAATCTGCCATAATATAAATAAGGGTTATTTTGACTTTGCCCCCCAAATTTTACCTTGAATTAGACTTTACCCCCCATGTTTTCATTAATTAGACTTTACCCCCAAAAACTAACTGTTCTGTCACTTCTTCATCTAAGAAGAAGGGTAAACTGACAGAAAAGAAATAAAATTTTGAGAGGTGAGCTCACGGAATGATAGATTTGGGGGATAAAGTCTAATTAATGAAAAGATGGGGGTAAAGTCTAATTCAAGGCAAAATTTGGGGGGCAAAGTCAAAATAACCATTATTTATAATTATGAGAGAGGGCTGTGTTCACACACCGGTAGTTCACGATCTCTCTGCCTTCCAAAAGACATGATAGAGATATATGAGGGAGGGAGAGAGAGTAATATGGGGGTGAAAGGATTAAATGATATTAAATTATTATAAATGGCTCATTCTCCTCATAATGCATGCAAACATCGGGTACATCCGAGGAAAAAAACTTTTAAATTTTTTGGTAAGAGGATTATGGAATGGGGTAAATAAGTAAATGACATTAAATTGTTATAAATGGCTCATTCTCCTCATAATGCATGTAAACATCGGGTACACAGAGGGATATCTGTGTTCACACAAGGATGAGAGATTTTTCTGTCATCAATAGGGCTCCACGTGTCACACCACGGGAGAGAGGGCTCCGTTTTAGTATATAGTATAGATGCGCCATAGAGGGGTAGAATTGTCATCCAATAGAACAGAAGGTCCACAACATTTTTGTTGTCACTTTTTTTTTTTTTGAGAATCCCTCTCGGCAAAATGAGGGTTTCGGCCTTGACCCATATCAGTTTATTAAATGAAAAAGAATATAAAGATTATGCCTACGAGGCACCAACACCCAAGGTGTAACCACATCCAACACAGACTAACAAAATTGTCTTGGCGCTACAAACAAGAAAAGCAAAAGACCTCCAAGTCCTAAGACGTTGAACAATGAACTTCGGGGCATTCATCTCTAAGAGTGGTTTAACCCGAATTGAACTGCTAGTGCTTCAGCCTCAACAGGCGAACAAAGTAGGATTTTAGCAGAAGCCCAACTAATGAACTCCACCAAATGGTCCCTCACAACCACAGCTACACAGCATCAATCCGAGTCAACTAATGCTTCAACATTAGCCTTCAAATAGTGAAGTGGGGGTCTAGTCCAGTGATTCAGAGGTATAAGAGAGGCAGTAGAAATGTTGGCATCCGCGGCTATAGCTAGCAATTGGCTTAGATCCGGCCCAGGCCCAATTTTGCCCGACCCATTTTGAACGGGTTAGGCCTATTTCCCAAACATTATAAATGGGTTCGGGATTATAGTTTGGGCATGAGACCAAAACGGGCCGAGCCTGAGTGTGTATAGGTCCGGCCCGAATGCGGTCCGCTTTCATAGTTGGGATCATGACTACCCAACATATCTAGGAATTAGCGTTTTCTATTTGATCAAGTAACAATGATATCCCGATGACGAGCATATCCCATCAGCTGCGATCGGAACCCTTGAGTGGGAGAAAACAGTTAGAGTGGTACTATTACAAAGGTTCAGCAGAAAACTCCTGGCACCCTCCGAAACACAGGACGCCCAAAGGTGGATCAACGACGTCGTCATAAGGATGAGCCAATTCATTGACAAGGATCTCCCTTGGAAAATCCTTCGATTCTTCTCCAGCCATAACGACCACGAGATCCCGATGACGAGCATATCCCATCAGCTGCGATCGGAACCCTTGAAGCACCTGCGACAACAAGGTCCCCATAGTATAGCGATACTGTCCGGAGCCGGTCTGACGCTCCGGTGACGGGTGAAGTGAGCCCACACTAACCTCGAGAAGTCACAACCTAGCAGCAGGTGGTCAGTAGTCTCCTCCGCCCTGCCGCACAGGCCACAGGTCGGGTCAGACACCCCCCCGGGTGGTTCCTCTACAGTAGGTTGACCTTCGTGAGGATCCTATTTCGTAACGTAAGCAACATGAAGATCCTTGTCTTTGCAGGACATCTAGCTCTCCAGATCGCCTTGGCCGGTGGGCAAGAGATCCCCCAAAGTTGAGGAACTGGTAGCAACTCTGAACGGAATAGGCCCCCGAGCTGGTCCACCTCCACCCCACCCGGTCTGGTGCCTCCGAGAAAGAAACTCCTCCTAGAATCCCTAGCAGTTGGTCCAGTTCCCGAAGGTGCTCCAAAGGAATAGGGCCTAGGAACTTTGGTCTCCAATCTGTGATCCCCCCACGGACTGTGGCCTGAGACCGGACAGAAGCCTGCTTAAGCGGCGCCAAGGCATAGAGATTGTAGAAGAGCAACCGAAACGGGAGGTCACCCAACCAGAGGTCCTCCCAGAATCGTACCTTCGTTCTGCTCCCCACGACTAGCCTGGATCTGCAACGATAGATCTGAGAGACTCTAGAGATCCCTTTCCAGAATGGCAAGATTGCCCATGAGATTCTCGATCTGGATTGAAGGGGGGAGAATCTCCTGAAGTACCTCGCCGTGATTACATTCCTCCAGACATCCCCGACCCTCGATTGTAGTCTCCACCACCACTTCCCCAGAATCGCCTGGTTGAAATATCGCAGGTTCACGACCCCCAAGTCCCTTGCTCCTTGAACTTGACCCCAAGGCAAGAGGGGGTAAGAGTCTGCGATGCAGCCGATCTATCCGGTAGATAACCCACGCCGGGAAGTGAAAGAATAAGAGATAGTAGAAAGGGATGGCCGACAGAACGGAGATAACCATGGTGAGCCGCCCACCGATCGAGAGCAAATTTCTCTTCCACCCAGTATGTTGCCACTCTGGCCTCTGGATCATTTCAAGCCATCTGTCTCTCGGCAGACGCTTTTCTGAGATAGGGAGCCTTAGGTAACGGAACAGAAGCTTGCCGATACCGCACCCGAGGATTGCCAACAGATCTAAAGGGAGGTCCTGGAGAGCACCAAAATAGAAGATGGCCGATTTTGGGAAGTTGACCTTCAGCCCCGAAGCGAGACAGAAGCATTGCAGAAGGAGTCTGAGGACCAACGCCTGAGCCCGATCAGCCTTCAAGAATAGCAAAGTATCGTCGGCAAAGTGGAGGTTGGAGACCTCACAATTCTCCGACCTGATGCCCACCAATAGGCCGATCTGGACCGTCTGTCTCAGGATTACGTCAAAAATATTCACTGCTAGGATAAAGAGAAAAGGGGAGAGAGGGCACCCATGCTTAACTCCCTGATGCATCAGAAATGAGTTACCCACTTCCCCGTTGATAAGGCACGAATATCAGAATTAGGAGAGGCATTCCCCTATCCATCTCATCCAAGTAGAAGGGAGTCCCCTCCGCCGCAGGCTCTCCAGCAGGATTCTCCAGCTCAGCTTATCAAAGGCCTTCTCAAAGTCCAGCTTGAGCAGCATCACCTCGCGATGCACCTCCTGAAGGTTGTGAAGAACCTCTTGGGCAGTCGTCACGCTATTCAGGATGCTCCTCCCTTTGATGAAAGCTGATTGGGAATGACCAACTAGGTCCGGGAGCAGCATGGCCAGTCGAACCGAAATGACCTTTGCAACTGCCTTGTAGACGTAATTAGACAGACTAATCGGCCAGAAGTCTCGGATGGAGCGAGCGCCTTCCTTCTTCGGGATAAGGACAATCCAAAAGTGATTAAGACTCTTGAGGTTGGCTCACCCTACAAAGAAGTCTGAGAGGAAGTGGAGTAAATCCCGCTTGAGGGTCTCCCAATATCTCTAGAAGAAGCGGAATGGAATATCGTCCGGGCCCGGTGCCCCTTCCGCCGACATATTGAAGAAAGCACTTCGGAACTACTCCTCCGATAAAGGCCTCAACAGTGGATCCGTTAAGAACCCAGGGGCCCGGGAACGCTCCCTGAACCACCCGGAGCTCCCCCCAGAAATCGAAGGAGAGGCGGTGGTTAGACGGCCCATAGACTGAGGTAATGGTCCACGTCGCCCCGTCCGTTCTGCTGCTCAGGGAGACCGTGAGGGAGAAATCCTCGAAGAGACGATCAATGAAGGAGAACAGCGAACTGTCCTAACCAAGAAGGATGCCCCCCGCTGCCCCAATGGATCCCCTGGATTCCCAAGAGTCAATCCTTTTGTAACTGAGGGACGGAAGGAACTGTCTCGAAGGGTCAGCTGTCTTCGTCTCCTGAAGGCAAATCACGTCTGCGTCGTGGGAGGACGCAAAGAACCTCGCTGCTTTCCTCTTGGAGGACCCTCCTAGCCCCCGAACATTCCACGAGTTGATCTTCATACCGAACAGAAAAAAACTGGCCAAGAAAGATTAACAAGAAACTGGAATCAAACATTTCTGTCAATTAGCCGAGGGCATCTACAAAACATCGGGCCTCCTCCGAGTTACAGGCTGGTAGAGAGGGAGGGCGGAAGCCTCAGTCTGCTGCTAGCGAGAGGATGAGACAATCCTTGAGAAAATTGAGCGACAAGGGAAGGGAGGCCAAGCCAGCATCTCCGCCCCTGCGGTCCAGAAAGTCCACCTTCTCCAGCTTGCCCTCCTCCACCTGCCTCAAAAATTCCCGCACGCTCCTCCTGGTCGCCTGCAGGTGGGCCCCTCTACGTCCAGCCGGAGCCGTCTCCCTGACCCCTAGGTCCTCCGTGCTCTCTTCCCTAAGAGCAAGGGTCAAGCAATCATCAGTCGAAATGGTGGCCGATCCCAAGAGGGGGTCGACCCAAGAGGGGGAATCCTCAAAAGTGGCCACAGGGGTGGGAGCCTAGAAGGCTGCAGGCTCTGGGAATCCTGGTGGGCCAAGGAGGTCGCCCGAGGAATCTTCGAGATCAATGAGGGGGACCATAGGCCCCAATTGCGAATCCATTCCTAGCCGTAGATCTCCACCCTCGATTAGCATATGCCACCGGCAGCAGCAGAGGCGGACGCCGGATCGCCGCCTCTCGACCGAGACGGCATGGCGGCCGTCGTCTCGGCAGTGATGCTCACTCTCGAGCCGAGTGTTGGTCGAGAGCACAGGAGCACTGCAAGTGAGATGAGACAGAGAGTACGGCCAGCCATGGTTTGGACGGGATGCTGTCTTCGGGACTGGACCAACCTCCACTATTTATGCTCAATTTCGGGGGGTAATTCCCATATAAAACAACCTAATTTATGGGGATGAAAGGGGCAATAACTAGCCAATGAATCATAAAATGGTAACGTGTGTGTTTTATAATAATTTTGTTCCAACCTAATTTATTGGGATGAAACGGACCAGCATCCCGCTCTCTCTCATCGGTCCATCTCGAGGGCTTTTGGTCATTTGACCATGATAAACAGTATGAAATGACAAACATATCCTTGGAATGGACCAATGAGAGAGCGGGATGCTCCAACCCCCTTAAAGAGGTTAGAACAAAATCGAACTCGTTTTTTTGGGTTTTTTTTACAAAACGACCTCTGTAATCCTATTTATTTATATATTAATCCATGTAAAGTCAATATTTACTTATCGACCACTACAGTTAGTTGGCATCCAAAATGAAGGAATATTTCAAAAATATTTCGTCATTCGTTTTGTTATCTTATTAATCTAAAAATGAAATAAACGATTTACTCATGGTTTTAATTAATTAAAATGACATATCTGTGATCCCCCCATGGACTGCGGCCTGAGACCGGACAGAGGCCTGCTTAAGCGGCGCCAAGGCATAGAGATTGTAGAACAGCGTCCGAAACGGGAGGTCGCCCAACCAGAGGTCCTCCCAGAATCGTACCTTCGTTCCGCTCCCCACGACTAGCCTGGATCCACAACGATAGATCTGAGAGACTCTGGAGATCCCTTTCCAGAATGGCGAGATCACCCCAGAGATTCTCGATCTGGATTGAATGGGGAGAATCTCTTGAAGTACCTGGCCGTGATTACATTCCTTCAGACATCCTCGGCCCTTGATTGTAGTCTCCACCACCACGTCCCCAGCATCGCTTGGTTGAAATCTCGCAGGTTCATGACCCCCAAGTCCCCTTGCTCCTTGGACTTGACCCCAAGCCAGGAGGGGGTAAGAGCCTGCATTGCCTGAAGCCCCTCTCCACCTGAAACTGCGATGCAGCTGGTCTCTCCGGTTGATAACCAACGCGGAGAAGTGAAAGATGGAGAGATAGTAGAAAGGGATGGCCGACAAAACGGAGTTAACCAGGGTGAGCCGCCCACCGATCGAGAGCAAATTTCTCTTCCACCCAGCAAGTTTCCACTCTAGCCTTTGAATCAGTTCGAGCCATCCGTCTCTCGGCAGACGTTTTTTGAAGATAGGGAGCCCCAGGTAACGGAACAGAAGCTTGCCGATACCGCACCCAAGGATGGCCGACAGATCTAAGGGGAGGTTCTGGAGAGCCTGTAAATAGAAGATGGCCGATTTTGCGAAGTTGAGCTTCAACCCCAAAGCGAAACGAAAGCACTGCAGAAGGAGTCTGAGGACCAACGCCTGAGCCCGATCAGCCTTCAAGAATAGCAAAGTATCGTCGGCAAAGTGGAGGTTGGAGACCTCCCAATTCTCTGACCTGATGCCCTCTAATAGGTCGATCTGGACCATCTGTCTCAGGATTACGTCAAAAATATCCACCGCTAGGATAAAGAGAAAGGGGGAGAGAGGGCACCCCTGCTTAACTCCCCAGTGCATCAAAAATGAGTTACCCACTTCCCCGTTGATAAGGCATGAATGTCTAAATGAGGAGAGGCATTCCCATATTCAACTCAGCCAAGTAGAAGGGAGTCCTGCTTGAGCAGCATCACCTCGCCATGCACCTCCTGAAGGTGGTGAAGAACCTCCTGGGCAGTCGCCAAGCTATCCAGGATGCTCCTCTCTTTGATGAAAGCTGATTGGGAATGACCAACCAGGTCTGGGAGCAGCGTGGCCAGTCGAACCAAAATGACCTTCGTAACTGGCTTATAGACTCAATTAGACAAGATAATCGACCGGAAGTCTCAAATGGAGCGAGCGCCTTCTTTCTTCGGGATGAGGAAGATCCAAGAGTGATTGAGACTCTTGGAGTCTGAGAGGAAGTGGAGTAAATCCGGCTTGAGGATCTCCCAATATCTCTAAAAAAGAGGAATGGAATACATTCCGGGCCCGGTGCCCCTTCCGCCGACTGATCGAAGAAAGAACTCCGGAACTACTCCGAGAAAGGCCTCAACAGTAGATCCAGATCCGAGATCCGCCGGAAAGGCAGGTTCTCCCAGTCTAGTGGGAGGGGGTAGAGTTTGTCGCGGTCAAATTCCTTCCTGAAGAATCCCGTTGCCCCCCGAAGTATGCCCTCATGGTCTTCGAAAAGGTCCTCCTCGACTTCCAGGGTGGAGATCAGGTTCCATCTACAGCGGCCATTTGCAATGCTGTGGAAGTACGTGGTGTTCTGATCACCCTCCGCCACCCAACGATCCCGAGACCGTTGTTTCCACATGATCTCCTCCACGTTGAGTACCTCCATTAGCTCGGAGGAGAGTCGCTCCCTAAGGTCCCAGCTCTCAGGCTGCTCCAGAGGCCTTGCCTCCACCCGGATCTCCAACTCCCTGATGCGCCGCTCAAGGTTCGTCTTGCGTCTCTTGACACTCTCAAAATGCTCCCCTGCCCAGCGAAGGTCGAATTCTTCAAAAACCACAGCTTGGACGAAAGATTCAGCGCCGAGTTCGGGAAACACGGAGCCGCTGCCCACCAAGCTGTCACCAAGTCGTCGAACCCCTCCAGCAGGGTCCACATCTTCTCGAATCTGAAAGGTGGTTTGTGCCTCCCCCCTACCCCCGTGTTTAGGAGCACTGGCACGTCGTTTGAAAGGAAGGAAGTGAGGGCCACCGTGGAAGAAAGGGGGTAAAGGGAGTCCCATTCCGCCAAGACCAGGAAATGGTCTAGTCTTGCAAAGATTAGCTACTCTCTCCTGTTGAACCAAATGAAGGCACGCCCCCCCATCGGTAGATCGATCAAGCCGAACTTGGACACGAAGGAGGAGAAGACTTCCATCTCCTGCCAGTTCTCGTGGTGGCCGCTTCTCTTTTAGACGAATCTGGTAGCATTGAAGTCTCCGTTCAGAACCCAGGGGCCGGGAACACTCCCCGAACCGCCCGGAGCTCCTCCCAGAAATCGAAGGAGAGGCAGTGGTCAGACGGCCCGTAGACTGAGGTAATGGTCCACGTCGCCCCGTCATCTCTGCTGCTCAGGGAGACCGTCAGGGAGAAATCCCCAAAGAGATGATCAATGAGGGAGAACAGCGAACTGTCTCAACCAAGAAGGATGCCCCCCGCCGCCCCAATGGACCCCCTGGATTCCCAAGAGTCAATCCTGTTGTTATTGAGGGACCAAAGGAACCGTCTCGAAGGGTCAGCCGTCTTCGTCTCCTGAAGGCTGATCACGTCTGCGTCGTAGGAGGATGCAAAGAACCTCGCCACTTGCCTCTTGGAGGACCCTCCTAGCCCCCGAACATTCCACGAGATGATCTTTATACCGAACAGAAAAAACTGACCAGGAAAGACTAACAAGAAACTGGAATCAAACATTTCTGTCAATTAGCTGGAGGGCATCTACAAAACGTTGGGACTCCACCGGGTTACAGGCTGGTAGAGAGGGAGGGCGGAAGCCGCAGTTTGCCGCCAGGGAGAGGATGAGACAATCCTCAAGAAAATTGAGCGGCAAGGGAAATGAGGCCAAACCAGCATCTCCACCCCCATGGTCCAGAAAGTCCACATTCTCCAGCTTGCCCTCCTCCACCTTCCTCAAAAATTATCGCGTGCTCCTCCTGGTCGCCTGCAGGTGGTCCCCTCGACGTCCAGCCGGAGCCGTCTCCCTGACCCCTAGGTCCTCTGTGGTCTCTTCCCTAAGAGCAAGGGTCAAGCAATCATCAGTCGAAATAGTGGCCGATCCCGAGAGGGGGTCGACCCAAGAGGGGGAATCCTCAAAAGTGGCCACGGGGGTGGGAGCCTAGAAGGCTGCAGGCTCTGGGAATCCTGGTGGACCAAAGAGGTCGTCCGAGGAATCTCCGAGATCAATGAGGGGGACCATAGGCCCAAATTGTGAATCCATTCCAGAGGAAAAGACTAAAGGGGGGCGGCGTAAATGCACATCATGGTCTTCTGCATGGCTAACGAGAAAAGTCAGGTCTGCAGGAGTAGTCATACCTTCCCGCCTGAGAGCGGGTTTCGGGAGCGGTGACCGGGCCGGAGGATGCCTCCGCCGAACCTGTGGAGGTCTCGACTGGGTCTAGCTGCAACTGCTTAGGAGGAGCAGGAGGGGATTGGTCCCGGGCATCCGAGCCAGGGCGGGGTCCGAGGATCCCTGCTCCCGAGCTCGATCCCCCAAATCGAGGGAGAAAGGCGGGGAGGAGTAGTGGCGAGAGAGGACCTCTTGGCGGATCTGGAGGAGGTAGAGGTCCTGTCCGACGAGGACCGTCGTCTCTCAACCGAGACGGCGTGGCGGCCGTCGTCTCGGCAGTGATGCTCACTCTCAAGCCAAGTGTTGGCCGAGAGCACAGAAGCAGTGCAAGTGGGAAGAGGCAGAGAGTGCGGCTAGCCATGGTTCGGATGGAATGCTGTCTCCGGGACTGGATCAGCCTCCACTATTTATGCTCAATTTCGTCGCATGTGTCTTAAATGCCAAATGATTGAGATAACGGACGCCTAATTTATCGGGATGAAACGAGCGATAAATGGCCAATGAATGAGAAAATGGTAACGAGTTTTTTTTAGAACGATTTTGTTCCAACCTCCTTAAAGAGGTTGGAGCATCCCGCTCTCTCTCATTGGTCCATCTCGAGGGCTTTTGGTCATTTCACCATGTTAAAAGTATGAAATGACAAACATATCCTTGGAATGGACCAATGAGAGAGAGCGGGATGCTCTAACCTCCTTAAAGAGGTTGGAACCAAATCGAACTCGTTGTTTTTTGGGTTCTCACCGATCGGCCCCTGTAATCCTTTTTATTTACATATAAATCTCTGTCAAGTCGATATTTACATATAGACCCCTATAGTTAGTTGGCATACAAAATGAAAAAATATTTCAGAAATATTTCATCATTCGGCTATTATTTTATTAATCTAAAGAGGAAATAACCGATTTACTGATGGTTTTAATTACTTAAAATGACAAATCTTTATTAATATGGAGTTAATCTAAAACAAACAAAGACATAACCCAAATCTAACTTGGACCAAATCCAAAGAATTCTCACATTGAAGAGGTATTTGCAAAGTTTAGGTAGAATATCAAGGAGAAAATAGAAAATATTATCTTATTTTTGATGTTATCTAACTGCAGCAGTCAATATGCAATGTTTGAATGACTTGATGCGTTTATATGCAGATATCATTTTATATGAGTTTATATTTAAAAGAGAAGATGATAGAGGTTTATTTATAAAAAACTTTTTTTTTTTTTGTCACTCGGAGGAGTCATTGCAGCTAGGGCTGGCAATTTTGGACCCGACACGGCAAACCCGACATGAAGTTAGCGGGTCCGGGTCTAGGTTAAACAGGTTCGGGTCGTAAATGGGTCGACAGGATAGACCCGTTTAATAAACGGGTCGGGTCCGGGCTTAGGGTCTTGACACGGTAGACCCGGGAAGATCCGTTTAAAATTTAACGGGTCGTGTTGGGTCTAGTCTACCCGCAATCTGATACTGTAATATATAATACCAGCGGGTCTATCGGGTCGAGTCGGATTGGATCAGATCGGATCAACTGAATAGACCCGTCTGGTAAATGGGTCTAACGGGTCTCATTAGTTAAATGGGTCGGGTCCAGGTCGGGTACGGGTTTAGGATCTAGACACGATTAGTTAAACGGGTCGGGTCCGGGTCTAGGGGTTTTGGACACGACCCGAAACTAGACACGATACGAACCCAATCCGACACGACCCGTTGCCGCCCCTACTCGCAACCTGATCCGAATCACCCTCCAGCAGTTGCCGACGACGTGGCATCATCATCGAGACTCAGGATCAGCGGCAATCTTCAGCCGTCTTGCCAAATTCCTATCCCCTAATCGTGGAAATATAACGAGCCCGATCTGTTGGGCCATGTTATGGCATCTTCGACCCAGAATGGAAAGTTTGGGAGGCTTTTTCAAAAATTGAGGGGGAGAAATGTTATTATTTAGGAAACGGGAGGGGTGTTAGTGTAATGGTCAGATAATTCATGGGGTGTAAGTATAATTTATCCTTTTTTAAAAGGGAAATTTTATTCATACCCAAAAATCTGTAACTAGCCCCCGTCTCCCATCCGTTTGACAGTAACTTACTCATAATTTTTAAATAACATTTACACCCTTATCTTATACCCCACGTTCAACTAAAACTTAAAACAAAAAATTTTGAATAAGAGGGCATTGACTGCAATTGGGAAAGGATTGCGCAATTACGATATCATAGTTGTGGAGTTAGTGGCAGCGACATCAGCAATGGGGCTCGAATATCCTACTTCCCCCCCCCCCCCCCCCCCCCCCCCCCCCCTCCCGATTTGATTTCTCCATAGGCGGCAACAGGGCTCGAAGACCCACTTTCCCCGATCGAATTCCTCCATAGGAGATCAAATCCCCCCCACATCCGCAAGGAATGGGGGCTAAGTACAGATTTTGGGGTATGAATAAAATTTCCCTTTTAAAAAATCAAACAAATCACATGCCTACCCCACAAACTGACACACCTGGTTATTGTGTTCACCCGAACCTGCGCCAATTGGGTTGGTAGGGCTAGTGGTTCCGTTTGTAGTATTGCTATTGAGGGTTTCGGCCTTGACCCATATCAGTTTATTAAATGAAAAAGAATGTACAGACTATGCCTACGAGGCACCAACACCCAAGGTGTAACCACATCCAACACAGACTAACAAAATTGTCTTGGCGCTACAAACAAGAAAAGCAAAAGACCTCCAAGTCCTAAGACGTTGAACAATGAACTTCGGGGCATTCATCTCTAAGAGGTGGTTTAACCGGAATAGAACAGCTAGTGCTTCAACCTCAACAGGCGAACAAGGTAGGATATTAGCAGACGCCAAACTAATAAACTCCGCCAAATGGTCCCTCACAACCACAGCTACACAGCATCGATCCGATTCAACTAATGCATCAACATTAGTCATCAAATAGTGAAGTGGGGGTCTTGTCCTGTGATCCAGAGGTATACGAGAGACAGTAGAAATGTTGGCATCCGCGGCTATAGCTAGCAATGGGCTTGGATCCGGCCCAGGACCCATTATGCCCGACTCATTTTGAACGGGTTAGGCCTATTTCCCAAACATTATAAAAGGGTTCGGGATTATAGTTTGGGCATGAGACCAAAACGGGCTGAGCCTGAGTGTGTATAGGTCCGGCCCGAATCTGGTCCGCTTTCATAGTTGGGATCATGACTGCCCAACATATCTAGGAATTAGTGTTTTCTATCCGATCAAGTAACAATGATATGTTAGGAAAAGAAGAGTGGGAGAAAACAGCTCAAGTGGTACTATTACAAAGGTTCAGCAGAAAACTCCTGGCACCCTCCAAAACACAGGACACCCAAAGTTGGATCAGTGACCTCGTCATAAGGATGAGCCGATCCGTCGGCAAGGATCTCCCCTGGAAAATCCTTCGGTTCCTCTCCAGCCATAACGACCATGAGATCCCGATGGCGAGCATATCCCATCCGCTGCGATCGGGACCCTTGAAGCGCCTGCGACGCCAAGGCTCCCACAGTTTAGCGATACTGTCCGGAGCCGGTCTGACGCTCAGGTGATGAGTCAAGTGAGCCCACACTGACCTCGAGAAGTCACAACCCAGCGGGGGCGCTGGGCGCCGTGGTGCGAGCTTTCGTCGTGGGGCGTAGCGGCGGCGCAGGCTGGCGGCGGGCTGCGCGTGGGCTGTGGCGCGGAGCGCGGGACACACGGCGCGGGGCAGCGGGGCGCGGTCGGCGGCCAGTCGCGGGCCGGGGGGCTGGCCCCGATCGGGTCAGAGAAGCGGGCTGCGAGCGCGAGTCGGGCGGTCGGCAGCTGGTTGCGGGCCGGGGGACTGGCCCCGATCGGGTCAGAGAAGCGGGCTGCGGGCGCGAGTCGGGTGGCCCTCCCGACTGGATCAGAGGAGAAGAGGAAGAGGGGGGCTGTGGGCCCCTCCCCTATTTTTTTTTTCTTTTCCCCTATTTTTTTTGATGGGCCCCGCCCTTTGCGTGGTTTCGAATCGAAGAAAAGGGTGGTTGTATCCCTTGGTTTTTTTTCTTTTTTTTTTGTCTCTTTCTTTCCTTTTTTTTTTGTCTCTTCCTTTCCTTTGTTTTCTCTTTTTTCCTTTTTTTTTTCTTTGTTTGCGCGGCACAACAGCAGTGGACGGGCGCGCGGGCTGGCTGGCGCGTGCGGCGCAAGCGGACGGTGGTGTCGGCTGCGAGCGGAGGCCGGGTGCGGGGTCGAATAGGAGAGCTGTGGGCCCCTCTTTTCTTCTTCTCCCCTTTTTTTTTTTGACCGGCTTCTCCACCAGACTTGACTTGCTTTTCCTTGTGTCTTTTTAGGATTCGAGCTTCGAGGGTTTGGCTTTGCCGAGGTGGATAGCTGAGGACTTCTCCTACGGGAGTGGCGCCTTCGCTTCTCCTTGTGCCTTTTTAGGATGCGAGCTTTCGAGAGTTTGGCTTTGCCGGGGTGAGTTGCTGAGGATTTCTCCTATGGGAGTGGTGTCTTCGCTTCTCCTTGTGTCTTTTCAGGATACGAGCTTTCGAGAATTTGGCTTTACCGGGGTGAGTTGCTGAGGACTTCTCCTACGGGAGTAAGTACATTCGCTTCCCCCTTACTCGGGTATACCGCTATCGTACTTCGAGGAGAGAAGACCTTCTGTCGATACTCCAGATTCCTATCCACGAGCGCATTACAGAGGATGGATTCACCAGTGCGAGTTGCGGGATGCTGAAGCTGAGCGAGAAAGTTTACACCGACGAGGCGATATTTATGAAGCTCCTTCGCCAAAGCTTGAGTCTTCCTTTTCACCATGGTGTTGATGACTTTGTGTCCACACCGGTAGTGGCTTTGAAGATCTGCTCCCGTTTGACCCAATAGGGTGTTGACTCCTTGCCTCGGAGGGATGTTTAGCACCTCTGCGGCTTTGAGATGAAGGGATGGGCGATTGTACTGAAGACTTTGTGCCCACGCCGGTAGTGGCTTTGAAGATCTGCTCCCGTTTGACCCAATGGGGTGTTGACTCCTTGCCTCGGGGGGATGTTTAGTACCTCTGTGGCTTTGAGACGAAGGATTCTTCAGCGGCTTGGTAGAGGACTCTTCGACGGTTTGGAGACGAAGGCTCGCTTGGCGGCTCGGAGGTGGAGGACTCTTCAATGGCTTGGAGACGAAGGCTCCTTTGGCGGCTTAGAGACGAAGGATTCTTTGGCGGCTTGTTATCGTCTTCTTGATGCGGGAGCGTGATGAAAACGGCACGGCGAGAGGACAAGGCGAAGCCGAGTGTGGTGACGATCACTTGGTGCGAGGACGAGGTGGAGACTTCGGAGGCCAGGGAAGGTGGCTCCTTCGTCTCTTTTTTTTTTTGATGTCGCGAAGGATGCGGTTGTCGCCGATGTATCCGCCTATCTTTGGGTTACTGCATTTGACTTCAGTGGCAGTTCCAATCCTTTGAGTCTTTGACTTTGAGGGACTGGCGATGTTCGGATGGGCCTGAGCTTTTGCACGAGCTTGGCGGATTTCAAGGCAGACGACTCTTTGTTCGGATGGGCCCGAGCTTTTGCACGAGCCTGGCGAGCTTCGTTGCTTGCGACGGTCTTCGCTGGAGGATACGTCCTTGGGCTTAGTTGCGACCGAGGGAGAGAGAGACGTCGGCTGGAGGGGCTTTACACTCTTGTTATTGCAGACTTGGTTCGGATGCAGAAGAAGGTAGAGGTCGCTCGTGCGTCGCTTCAGAAGTCGGAGTCCCGTTTGGGGGATGCTCAAGCGACTGAGAAGACGTCTGGAGCAGAGTTTGCGAGGCGGTGTGAAGAGCTGATGAAGTGCCGGAAGCTGGTGGAGCGATCGAGAAGGCTTCCAGAGTTAACCTTTTGAAATAGCGTGTATAGCTGGCGACGAGTCGGAAGTTGACGGCTTCTCTACCCTTGGTGTTGCAGTGCGTGTAAGCTGCGGGAGGCGAGCCACTTCGGCGCCTTAAGGACTTCGACTTGCTACTCGTGCGTTTCTTTAGAAGTTGGAGTTTCGTTTGGGGAAAGCTCGAGCGACCGGGAATACGTCTAGAGAAGAGCTTGTGAAACGGGAAGGTAGAGTCTCGTTTGGAGCAAGCTGAGAGTGCGGAGTGGGCTTTCAAGGCGAGCTTCTTGAAGCAGCAATCAGACCTGTCAACCCGTCGCGAGCTTTTGGCCGCATGTCCTTTGGAGCTACAGCGAGTGGAGGCCATTAGAGAGGAGTTATTGTGCTGCCTTCAAGCTTTGGATACTTTCTTCTAGCTGCTTCTTGTCTTGTCATCTTGCATTGTAGTTTTTCTTTAGAACTTATGCCATGTATCGTCGTTTCTCGAATATCTAATAATATCACCATATTTCGCAACTCATTTGCATGGACCATTGTCGGCTTTTTCTTTTTGTCGGACTGAACCTAAAGTGACTTCTCAAGCTGCCTACGTACCCCCCTAAGGGGGATCAAGTCACTTGTAGTTCATTTTTTTTTTTTTTGCAAGGAGTGTGGCATTGCTTTAGGTATAGTACCTTTTGAGGTACTTGTTGTTAATAAGGCCTAGTGTGAACCTTTCTGACGTGGTAAGGAGGTAAGCGTCGTTGGAGTAGACTTTTTTGATGGAGTGCGGTCCATCCCATTTGGCATCAAACTTCTTCCCTCCTCGATGCGAGAGGATGATGGGGCATTTGACTGCCAGCACCAGTTCTCCTATTTTGAAGGATCGAAGGCGGATCTTCTTATTGAAGGCGCGAGTCAGTCTAGCCTAATAACATTCCAGACGTTGCTGAGCTTCGAGGCGCCTTTCATCTAGGGCCTCTAATTCTGCTAGGCGGAGCTGGGCGTTGTCATCGCTGGTGAAGCCTTCTTGGATTGCTATCTTGAACGATGGGATCTGGAGCTCGAGCTGAAGAACAATTTCTACCCCATAGACGAGGGAGTACGGAGTTGCTTAAGTTAGAGTGCGAAAGGATGTTCGGTAGGTCGATCCATAGCACTTTGCCTATGTGTTTGTGCCAGTCCTTCTTTGTCTTCGAGACCATCTTCTCCAGAAGCTTGCAAAGAGTCTTGTTGAAGCCCTATGCCAGACCGTTGGCCGGAGTGTTGTACATTGTTGAGCATTTCTGCTTAATGTCATACTTGGTGCAGAACTGGCTGACAACAGCATTTTTGAATTGCTTCCCGTTGTCCGTTACGATGTAGCAATGGATTTCGTACCGGAAGATGATGTCGTTCTGGATGAAACTGATGACGGAGTGCCTTGTAACTTCCTGTAGAGGTATTGATTCAGCCCCTTTGGAGAGTAGTCCATTGCTGCCAAGATATAAAGATGTTGTTTGGATGACTTGGGCAAGGGACCGACAATGTCGAGTCCCCATCCATCGAAGGGCCACGATGCGATTGTTGGGTGCAAAGGCTCTGGCGATTGACGGATGTAATCACCATGTAGATGGCATGCATGACATTTCTTCGCAAACTCCAAGCTGTCTTTAATCATGGTGGGCCAGTAATAGCCCATCCTCCTGACGCAAAAGTGGAGCTTTGGACCGGACTGGTGCGAGCCATAGATTCCAGCGTGTACTTCTTTCAGTGTTGCTTCTGCCTCTTCCTTTGCGAGGCACCTCAGGAGTGTGCCATCGTAACTTCGACGGTACAGCTCATTATTGAAGTGGTAGAACTTCAGAGACCGCCGATGAATATCGATTTTGCACTTTGGATCGTCGGGGAGTCTAACATAGATGAGATAATCCACAAAGGGTTGCCTCCAGTCTTGCTCTTTAATTTCAAGGACGTGCACCGTGTTGACCTGAGCTGGGATCCCGATAGGAGCTTCTTCTTTGGCGAGCACTATTCTTTTGCAGACGAGAATAACGAGTTGGCGTTCGTTTGGAAATGGTAGTGTAGCCGCCAAGTTCGCGAGTGCGTCGGCCTGCTGGTTGAGGTTTCTAGAGACATGCTGAATAGAAGCAGCCTCGAGTTTGCTAAGGAGTTCTAAAGGTCGCGCGTGCAGTGGCACTAGGTCTTCTTTGTTGACTTCGTATGCCCCCAAGACTTGTTGGATGACGAGCTGAGAGTCACCGAAAATCTCGAGTCCTTGAAGCTTCATATCGTTGGCGAGTTCGAGGCCGATGATAGTTCCCATTCTGCCGGGAGGAGATATTCTGCGAGGAAGTCCGTGAGAGCTTACCCTTTGACTGCCTTTTGTGGCATGCACGAAGGTGATGTCAAACTCAAGGAGTAGTAGCGCCCACTTCGCCAGACGTCCGGAGAGCACTAGCTTTGACATGATGTATTTGAGGGGGTCTGCCTTCGAGATGAGTCTGACGGTGTGAGCTAGCATGTAGTGTCGCAGCTTTTTCATAGCGAAGATGAGGGCCAAGTGGACCTTCTTAATCGGGGATTAATTTAGCTCTGTGCCGACGAGAGTGTGACTCAAGTAGTAGCGTGTCGTCTCCTTTCCTAGCTCGTTGTCTTGAGCCAGGAGTGCCCCCAAGGATTGCTCCTGGGCACTAATGTAGAGGATTAGCGGCCTTCGTTGAACTAGCGCCGATAGAACTGGCGGCTTCAGTAGATAGGCTTTGATGCTTTGGAGAGCTTTTTGGCAAGCATCATCCCATTTGAACGGCGCTTCTTTCTTCATGAGGCAACTGAACGGATGGCACTTCCCAGCTAGGTTGGTGATGAATCTTTGGATATACGCCAGATGTCCTTGGAGACCTCTGAGGTCTCGCACTGTCTTTGGTGCGGACATATTGATGATAGCATCAATTTTGGATTGATCTATCTCGATGCCTCGATGTCGTATGACGAAGCCAAGGAATTTGCCCGAAGAGACTCCGAATGCGCACTTGAGCGGATTCATGTGGAGTTGGTACCTTCAAAGCCGTTTGAAGATCAGCTCGAGATCTTGCAGATGCATCGACTTCTTCTTAGATTTTACAACGAGGTCGTCGGCGTAGCACTCCATGTTTTGATGAAGAATATCATCGAAGATTATCTGCATGGCTCATTGGTAGGTAGCTCCTACGTTTTTTAAGCCGAATGGCATAACATTGTAGCAGTAGATTCCCTTTGGTGTGCAGAATGCCGTGAGCTCTTTGTCTTTGGGTGCCATCCGGATCTGGTTGTAGCTTGAGGATCCGTCCATGAAAGTTAGCTCCTCGTGGCCTGTCGTTGCATCCACCATTACCTCCGTGATTGGCAATGGGAAGTCATCCTTCGGACATGCGTTGTTCAAGTCTCTGAAGTCCACGTATACTCTGATTTGGCCATTCTTCTTTTTGACTGGGACGATACTAGAGATCCATGTCGGGTACTTGACTTCTCGGATGAAGCCGACTTCGATTAGCTTGTTTACTTCGCCTTCTATTTGGGGTACTAGTTCTGGTCGGTAGCGTCTTTGTCCTTACTTGATGGTGCTAGCTCCGTGTTTGACGCTGAGCTGATGCACTGCGATTTTAGGATCTAGACCCGGCATCTCCTTGTAGGACCATACGAAGATATCTCTATATTCTCGGAGCAGTTTGATGTATGCAGGTTCTTCTTCAGGAGTCAGGAGTGTGCTGACGAATGTAGGCCGAGGCTCCGTTTCTGTGCCCAAGTTGATTTCTTTCAAGTCATCAACAGTGGACTGCCCCCCTTCTTCGAGGACCGACGGGGCATCTTGCAACTCATCGTCCGAAGTAGATGTATCACCGTTGTCAGTTTTGATAACAGAGATATGATTGATGGCTGCCATGGATGGGTGGGCGGGTGTTGAAACGACGTCCTCGACTGGCGTTCCCAAACGGTCGAACACCGATCTCTTCTTTGGTTGCTTGATTGGCCCGAGCCTTTCGAACATGGATGTACACTTTAGATTCAACCGGGTTTGACTGCTTTTGTTTTGCTTCTAGAGTATGGCTTGGCATCGAGCTCGTCGCTGTCTTCTCTTACTATCAGAACAGTTGGCGTAGGTGGAGCGTGCATCGGAGATTTTTGATCCTTCGGCTGCTTCGTCTATCATTTTCACCTCATTATAGTTGGAGGTGAAGGTCTTCTTTGTTGCAACCTTGACGACCATCGGAGTTTGACTGGAGCCGATGCCTCGGCGGTTCGGGAGAATTTGTTCGCCGCTTTGAAACAGACAAGCTTGAGTCCTCATCATCCCATGTAGCATTGCCACTGGGGGAAGTGTGCTCATTTGCATAGCGCTTCTTTGTTGTAACCGGCTTTGAACAGCAATTTGAAGGTGTTTTGCCCCCAACTCCCTTTTGGCTTAAATTCGAGTTGATTGATGTCGGTAGATCCGGCAGGTCCGATCGGGTTCGAAGCTTGCGTCAGACTAGGTAACGGCAATGTCATTTCTTGCAGAGTGATGACATTGGCCTCCGATATTGGCGGGACTGGCTCTCTTGTCGAAGTTGAAGGCGGTCGCTCGGGTTTGCGAAGCCATTGAGGCGCGAGGCGCAGTATCGACATCGTTTGGACGGGCAACGGAGTATGTTGCATGGATCTCGGCTTGGAGCTGATGCGCATCATTTGTCTTGATTTTGATGCTTCTTTGACCTCGAGTATCGCCTTGTCGGAAGGTTTCATCGGATTTGTAGGTGGAGTCTCACTCCGCTTGATTTCTTCCGTTTTTCAGATTCGAAGAGCTTTGGCTGGAAGGACTTCTGCTACAAGGTCTTTTGCCTGGTAGAATTTGGCGTCAGCAAGGTATGCTTCGGCTTCATTGAACGGCTTATCATCAGTGATAATGCACTTCTCCATACCTTCCTTGTAATACTTGAGGCACTGGTGCCAGGTGGATACTACGATGTCATTCTCATGTAGCCATGGTCTTCCCAATAGGAGGCGATACGACGTCTGGCAATCAATGATGTGGAAGAAGACCGTTGTGTCGAGCGGGCCGATTGAAAGCTTCAGACGGATGATTCCGATGGTGGACTGCCCACCCTGGTTGAACCCTTGGATCACCAACTGGCTGTGTGAGAGCCGGTCAGAGGTGATGCCGAGTTGCCACATTATTTAGATAGGCATGATGTTGACGGCAGAGCCACAGTCTAGCATGATCCAATTTACCGGCTTCTCTTTGATATATCCCGAGACGTAAAGGGGCTGGTTGTGGAGTAGTTCTTCGAGTTGTAGATCTTCGTCTGAGAAGATTATTGCCACGTTGCACGAGGCAATAGCTTTACCCTTCTCGTCGTCCTTTATCTTCCTCTTATAGCTATCTGGATCTGCCAAGGCTACAGCCATCGGTAGGCGAGCTTTCTTCGGAAGGTGCAAGGCTTCTATGAGCGGCAAGTGCAAGATCGCCTCGTCGTGAGAGGCAGTGCCCTCCTTGTCAGAGTCGTCCCTCTCATCGGTGGAGTTGCCTTCTTCAGAAGTCTCGATTTCACCTTTTCCTTCCGTCATTTTATGAACTCCGACCATGCAACAGGCGACCCGGATGTGCTGATCGGCTAGGAGGAAGTAATCGGGGAAGAATTCTTGCAACGTTGCTGGTTTCGGAAGGCTTTGCTGTAGGAGATCGTCTAGATTTGTTGGCGGTACTTTGAACGCCTTTCTTCCTGTAGTCTTGCTTTTCTTCTTGTAGGTCTTTCGTTCAGGGAGTTTTCTCGTCTTCCGGTCCAGCTTGTGCCACTTGGCCTGCGGCGGCCTTCATCTCCGAGGTAGCATGACCTATGCCTCTTCATCGGTGGATTCTTCCCTGCTAAGGTGATGGTCGGGAGCAGCAGCTTCGGGTTCCTTATTGGTCAGAGAAGCTTGTTCTTCCGGAGGCTCTACTAGCTCGTCTTCCGATCCCCAGCTAGTGGGCTTGATTTCTTCGATCGAAACAGATGGAGGTGTAGAGTAGAGGACGTAATAGTCGAACTTGCCCGAAGGCTGGCCCAGCAGACCGACTTCTGGATCTCCTTGCTCGTATCTCTTTTGGAGCGCACGTTGGGATGTAGCTTGATTGGAAGGGACTTGCTGTTCCGAAAGCTTTACTGGCTCGGCTTCCGACCCCAGCCGGTAGGCTTGATTTCTTCGATCGAAACGGATGGAGGTGTAGAGTAGAGGATGTAATAGTCGAACTTGCCTGAAGGCTGGCCCAGCAGACCGACTTCTGGATCTCCTTGCTCGTATCTCTTTTGGAGCGTACATTAGGATATAGCTTTGCTTGGGAGAGGTGCTGACGTGAGCGACGGTTGCCCCCGGGGCAATGGCGTTTCCTCCTTAGTGAGTGCAGGGGTACATCGTCGTCGCTTCAAAACCTTCAGTTGGGAAGCTGGCTTCGCGATTGGCCTTTGACGATTGATGCGCAATTTGGGCATTTCTTGTCGTGCAGCAACGAGTACCAGCGGAAAGGATCCGAAGGAGATGAACGTCATGTTGGCTGTAGCGACCTATCCGGGGTTGATCTCTATCTTCCCTTGCTTTGCGAGCGCCATGATTCTTTCGTTAAAGATGAAGCATCTTTTGATGGGATGGCTAACCACTCGGTAGTATTTGCAAAAGAGAGGGTCATCCACGTGATGCATTTGCTCGGGTCTCATTGAAGGAGGAAGCTCTATTATCTTCTCTTGTAGTAATTGGTCGAACATGGCAGAGACTTCCGAGTCCAGGAAGGGATACTCCTTTGCTTCGAGCTCCTCGAGAGTCATCCTTTGTCTTTAAGGCGGAGGCGGCGGTATGGCGGCTCCTTTTCTTTGATCCGGCTTGCCACCGATCTTGAGCGGCTTGGAGGTTGAAGCGACGTCGGCAATGTTGACTTGCTTTGATTTCGGTGCCGACGGTTTGTCCTTTTTCTCTACCTTTAGGAAGTCATTGCTCTTTGAGTCTTTGTGATTTGCTAGACTGAGCTCCATGTCGTGAGCCCGAGTTGCGAGTTCTTCGAAGGACCGAGACTTGATCCCTTT
Source organism: Chamaelirium japonicum (assembly GCA_947650365.1). Taxonomy (NCBI): domain Eukaryota; kingdom Viridiplantae; phylum Streptophyta; class Magnoliopsida; order Liliales; family Melanthiaceae; genus Chamaelirium; species Chamaelirium japonicum. The sequence continues at coordinate 17,219,492 of OX393550.1, read as the reverse complement.
GAGGATGTAGAGCAGGCCCCAGTGCATGCCTTGGGTGCACATCTCGATGGTCGAGTCTTTAGACAAGCAGTCTCGTGAATTCAGCACGAGGTTCCTCCATCGGTCAATGTAGTCGATCACCGGCTTATCCTTCCTTTGCTTGACGGTAGTAAGCTCGGTCATGCTGACGATGCGTCTGGTGCTGTAGAAGCGGTTGAGGAACTATCTTTCATTTGATCCCAGCTGTCGATAGATCCTGGAGGAAGATCAACATACCAGTCGAACGCGTTACCTTTGAGGGTGTGAACGAACTACTTCACCATCTCGTCGCCGTATGTGCCAGCATTGTTGCAGGTTTCGATGAAGTGGGCTACGTGCTGCCTTGGATTTCCCTTTCCGTCGAAGTGTTGGAACTTTGGTGGCTAGAACCCGATGGGGAAGCGTAGCTGCTAGATCCTCGCAATGCAAGGATTCGAGTATACCGCCGTGATCGGAGGAATACCACTACTGTGGGAACGCATAATGTCGGCAACCAACGTTTGTATTTGCTGGGTATTCATTGTTGTTGTCGTCGGAGGTTGTGTAGCCACTAATACTGGTATTGGAGACACATCTTCCGCCGGGATGGGAACCGAGGTGAGTGCTGAAGTAGTCGCTAGAACTGTCGGAACAACCTCTACATGAGCGAGAGTTGAAGACGGAGCTGGAGCGACTACCGGAGAAGCAAGATCGAGGTTGATCGACTGCTGTAGCATCCCTTGCACTTAGCTTCTGAAGCAACGTGTTGATGTGACAATCCTTCTCTTCCATCATCCGGGTGATTTGCGCCATGTGCTCACCCATTTGCATGACTTGGAGCTGAAGAGCGGACGGAGGATGATGACGGAGGATGTCTCGATGTTGCATGCTTGCGTCCTCGCCGTCATCGTCGGAGATGTAGTTGCGTCGACTTGCTTCTGGTTGATGACGGATGTTTGCCCCCTGCAGAGGAGGCGCAACGTCCGCTGGAGAACCCGAACGGGCTCGGGGTTGGGGCTGGTCCTCCCCAAATGTCTGGACACGGATTCCAGGATCGAGGCTCGTTTCTTCATGCACCAAGGCCTCGTCGGTGCTTTGGCGAGTATCTTCGGCAGCAGTTTCTGGTATAAAAACATCCGCAAGAGTTCAAGTACGCCGAGTGTAGACGTGTACCATCAGGGGAACATCACCCTCGGGATTTGCTGGATTGCCATGTTGGAGTAGAGGAGACTCAACGATTGGCGAAAGGCTTGGAGCAAACGCGTCGTTGTTTGTCCTGGCCATGGCGAACTTGGAGCAACTCCTTCAGACGTACGGATGAAAGAAGAGGGGTCCCACCGGGCATGCCAGAAATCTGTATGCGTAGAAAAAGATCCGGGTCGTCTTTATTGCAAACACACAAAGATTACAGAGGCCGAGACCCGGGGACTCAAGGGTAGTGAGCCGGGTGCGGCTAATATTCGATCAGGAGATTCTGGGAGAGATCCTCTGGAGGGTCCCTTTGATCCGCGTCTTCACGTGGTATTCATGCGAGAGCTCTGAAGGGGTTGCCCAGACAGAGGTCTTTACAGGGTGAGGGTTCTTTGAGAGGCTAAGGAATATCTATCGTTGTTTTTGTCCCTTCTGTGTTTCGCGCTTTCTCAGCTAGGGGTTTTCAGCTTCGTTCCTCGGTCTTCGAGTCTTCCTCGATCCTTGCTAGACCTTGCCATCCTTGATCGTCGGTTCGCGGCATCGATCGTTCTTTTGGCGTCGGCTTTGGCTTTGACTTTCGGCTTTGCCTTTGCTTTGGCGTGGCTCTGGCTTTTGCTTTGCTTTGGCGCTTGCGCTTGAACGTAGACGGGGGGAGACTTGCGATGCTTTTGTTCTTCCGAACTTCGCATCGTATCGGCTAGAACATGCGGTGCTTTGCTCGTGACCGGTGTAGTTGCTTGGCTTTGGCACTTGTGTTGCTCTGGCGCGGGCTTTACCGAGGCTTTTGCTTTGGCTTCTTGTGTTAGCTTTTGCTTCCGTGTTGACTTGATCTTCTCCTCGAACGGCGATGGCTACTTCTTCAAGGCTTCTGGCTTCCTCGACGGTTTAGGTGTCGACTCGACTTCTCTTCTTTTCTGGGCTTCTTTGGCGTGATCGGAGTCAAAGGGTTGCTTTGAAGATGGCGAGGGTGGCACCGGTCTCCGTGCGATGGTTGTAGCGTCGGCTTTGCTTTGAAGACGACGGGTGTAGCGATGACTTTGCTTCTCTTCTTCTCCAGGCTTCTTTGGCGTGATCAGAGTCGAAGGGTTCTTTGAAGACGGCGGGGTAGCACCGATCTCCATGCGACGGTTGTAGCGTCGGCTTTGCTTTGAAAACGACGGGTGTAGCGACGCTTCGGGTGTTCCTCTCCAAGCTTTCTTCTTCGTGGATGGAGCGGGTGTTTGTCTAAGGCGACGGGGTGATGACGCTTCGGTCTTCTTCTCCGGGCTTTTGGGCTTGATCAGAGTCGAAGGCTTGTTGGAGACGACGGGGTGGTGCCGCTCCGATCTTCTTCTCCGACCTTTGCTTCTAGCGTCTTCGGAGTCGAAGGGTTCTTCTTCTCCGAGCTTTCTTCTTCGTGCACGGAGTCAAAGGCTTGATCTTCTTGTGCAAGGTTCTTCACTTTGATGAGGGCTTTCAATGGACTAAGCCGGTCCCGAAGGGATAGGCTTGTCGGTGCCTCGTGAAGCCTTGGGTCGATGAAGAGCGCATCTCCTCTTCTGCAGAGCTCCTTCACCTTCTCTTTTTTCTTCGACCTTAATCGACCTTTTGAGCCTTTCCCCTCCCCCTCTATTTATAGTTGAAGGAGGAGAGGAGAGAGATATGAGAAGATTTATTTGAATCCCTTTAATATCTCTCCCATAACTACCCAAGATTTATTCATCCATTGATAAGTGGAATAAGCCTTTATTTGCTTTTCTTTTCTGGCGGAGTAGTTATGGCTCAATACTTTTTGAATTTATTTTAAATCTTGCACATAAAGTCGATGGCGACCCGACTTCGTTTCTTGTTCATCGGATTGAGGGATCGGCGTAGATCCACACTTATATAGACGTCATACGAACCTCCCCCCACGCATGGCGGTATTTGTTTCCTTTTTCTTCTTTTATTTCCTTTTCTTTTCTGTCCTTTCTTTCTTTTCCTTCTTTTCTTTTCCTTTTTTTTTCCTTTTCTTTCTTTTCTTGAATGGCCGGCCACCCCCCTAAGGGGTTCGGATTTTCATAGGGGGGCCGGGTAGGCCCCACTTGGGGACGGGTCCACCCGGCCCTTTGTTTGACCCGGGTCGGGTCCGGTTTGCATATCGGATCTCCCTCCACGTTGGTGCATGCGAGTCGGGTCCGGGTCCGAGTGTGTGTCGGGTTTTCCTTCGCATTGGTGCATGCGAGTCGGGTCCGGGTCCGAGTGCGTGTCGGGTTTGCCTCAGCATTGGTGCATGCGAGTTGGGTCCGGGTTAGACACAATTTGTGTATCTACAGTAAGCAACATGAAGATCCTTGTCTTTGGAGGACATCTAGCTCTCCAGATCGCCTTCACCGGAGGGCAAGGGATCCCCCCAAAGTTGAGAAACTGGTAGTAACTCTGAACGGAATTGGCCCCCGAGCTGGTCCACCTCCACCCTGCCCGGTCTGGTGCCTCCGAGAGAGAAACTCCTCCCAGAAGCCCTAGTAGTTGGTCCAGTTCCCGAAGGTGCTCCGAAGGAATAGGGCCAAGGAACTTTGGTCTCTAATCTGTGATCCCCCCACGGACTGCGGCCTAAGATCGGACAGAAGCCTGCTTAAACAGCGCCAAGGTATAGAGATTGTAGAACAGCGTCCGAAACGGGAGGTCACCTAACCAGAGGTCATTCCAGAATCGTACCTTCGTTCTGCTCCCCACGACTAGCCTAGATCTGTAACGATAGATCTGAGAGACTCTGGAGATCCCTTTCCAGAATGGCAAGATCGCCACTGAGATTCTCGATCTGGATTGAAGGGGGGAGAATCTCCTGAAGTACCTCGCCGTGATTATATTCCTCCAGACGTCCCCGTCCCTCGATTGTAGTCTCCACCACCACTTCTCTAGCATCGTCTGGTTGAAATCTCACAGGTTCACGACCCCCAAGTCCCCTTGCTCCTTAGACTTGACCCCCGTGATCCCCCCACGGACTTCCTTCCTCTCAGACCATGTGTCGGTGCTCCTTAGACTTGCAGCCGGTCTATCCGGTTGATAACCCACACCGGGTAGTGAAAAAAGGAGAGATAGTAGAAAAGGATTGCCGACAGAATGGAGTTAACCTGGGTGAGCCGCCCACCAATCGAGAGCAAATTTCTCTTCCACCCAGCAAGTTGCCACTCTAGCCTCTGGATCAGTTCGACCTATCCGTCTCTCGACAGATGTTTTTCGGAGATAGGGAGACCAGGTAATGGAATAGAAGCTTGCGGATACCGCACCCAAGGATGGCTGACAGATCTAAGGGGAGGTCCTGGGGAGCCCCTAAATAGAAGATAGCCGATTTTGCCAAGTTGACCTTCAGCTCCGAAGCGAGACGGAAGCACTGCAGAAAGAGTCTGAGGACCAATGCCTGAGCCCGATCAGCCTTCAAGAATAGCAAAGTATCGTCGGCAAAGTGGAGGTTGGAGACCTCCCAATTCTCCGACCTGATGCCCTCCAATAGGCCGATTTGGACCGTCTGTCTCAGGATTACTCCTCCGAGAAAGGCCTCAACAATGATCCAGATCCGAGATCCGCCGGAGAGGCAGGTTCTCCCAGTCTAGTGGGAGGGGGTAGAGGATGTCGCAGTCAACTTCCTCCCTGATGAATCCCATTGCCCCCCGAAGGATGCCCTGCTGGTCTTCGAAAAGGTCCCCCTCGACCTCCAGGGTGGAGATCAAGTTCCGTCTACAGTGGCCATTTGCAATACTGTGGAAGTACTTGGTGTTCTGATCACCCTCCGCCACCCAATGATTCCGAGACCGTTGTTTCCACATGATCTCCTCCATGTTGAGTACCTCCATCAGCTCGGAGGAGAGTCGCTCCCTAAGGTCCCAGTTCTCAGGCTGCTCCAGAGGCCTTGCCTCCACCCGGATCACCAACTCCCCGATGCATCGCTCAAGGTCCGTCTTGTGAATCTTGACACTCCAAAAATGCTCCCCTGCCCAGCGAGAGATCGAATTATTCAAAAGCCACAACTTGGACGAAAGGTTCAGCGTCGAGTTCGGGGAGCACGGAGCCGCCGCCCACCAAGCCGTTACCAACTCATCGAACCCCTCCTTTAGGGTCCACATCTTCTCGAATCTGAAAGGTGGTTTGTACCTCCCCCTACCCCCGTGTTTAGGAGCACCGACACATGGTCTGAGAGGAAGGAAGTGAGGGCCACCGGGGAAGAAAGGGGGTAAAGGGAGTCCTATTCCGCCGAGACCAGGAAAAGGTCTAGTCTCGCAAAGATTGGTTGTTCTCTCCTGTTGGACCAAGTGAAGGCACGCCCCCCCATCGTCTGGTAGCGTTGAAGTCTCCGTTCAGAACCCAGGGGCCCGCGAAGGCTCCCCGAACCGCCCGGAGCTCCTCCCAGAACTCAAAGGAGAGGCGGTGGTCAGACGGCCCCGTAGACTGAGGTAATGGTCCACGTCGCCACGTCCGTTCTGCTGCTCAGGGAGACCGTGAGGGAGAAATCCCAGAAGAGACGATCAACGAGGGAGAACAACGAACTATCCCAACCAAGAAGGATGCCCCCTGCCGCCCCAATGGACCCCCTGGATTCCCAAGAGTCAATCCTGTTGTTACAGAGGGACCGAAGGAACCGTCTCGAAGGGTCAGCCGTCTTCATCTCCTGAAGGCAGATCACGTCTGCGTCGTGGGAGGACGCAAAGAACCTCGCCACTTGCCTCTTGGAGGACCCTCCTAGCCCCCGAACATTCCACGAGATGATCTTCATACCGAACAGAAAAAACTAGCCAGGAAAGACTAACAAGAAACTGGAATCAAACATTTCTGTCAATTAGCCAGAGGGCATCTATAAAACGTCGGGCCTCCACCGGGTTACAGGATGGTAGAAAGGGAGGGCGGAAGCCGCAATCTGCCGCCAGGGAGAGGATGAGACAATCCTCGAGAAAATTGAGCAGCAAGGGAAGGGAGGCCAAGCCCGCATCTCTGCCCTCGCGGTCCAGAAAGTCCACCTTCTCCAGCTTGCCCTCCTCCACCTTCCTCAAAAATTGCCGCGTGCTCCTCCTGGTTGCCTGCAGGTGGGCCCCTCGATGTCCAGCCAGAGCCGTCTCCCTGACCCCTAGGTCCTCCGCGGTCTCTTCCCTGAGAGCAAGGGTCAAGCAATCATCAGTCAAAATAGTGGCTGATCCCGAGAGGGGGTCGACCCAAGAGGGGGAATCCTCAAAAGTGGCCACAGGGGTAGGATTCTAGAAGGCTGCATGCTCTAGGAATCCTGGTGGGCCAAGGAGGTCGTCCGAGGAATCTCCGAGATCAATGAGGGGGGCCATAGGCCCAAATTGCGAATCCATTCCAGAGGAAAAGACCAAAGGGGGGCGGGGTAAATACACATCATGGTCTTCTACATGGCTAACGAGAAAAGCCAGGTCTGCTGGAGCAGCCATACTTCCCGCCTTAGAGCAGGTTCGGGAGCGGCGTATCAGGGAGTTGGAGATCCGAGTGGAGGCAAGGCCTCTAGAGTAGCCAGAGAGCTGGGACCTTAGGGAGCGACTCTCTCCAAGCTGATGGAGGTACTCAACATGGAGGAGATCATGTTAAAACAATGATCTCAGGATCATTGGATGGCGGAGGGTGATTAGAACACAAAGTACTTCCACAGTATTGCAAATGGCCACTGTAGATGGAACCGGATCTCCACCCTGGAGGTCGATGGGGATCATTTCGAAGACCAGCAGGGCATCCTTGGGAGGCAACAGGATTCTTCAGGGTGGAATTTGACCGCGACAACCTCTACCCCCTCCCACTGGACTGGGAGAACCTGCCTCTCTAGCGGATCTCGGATCTGGATCCACTGTTGACGCCTTTCTCAGAGGAGTAGTTCCGGAGTGCTTTGTTCGATCAGTCGGTGGAAGGGGCACCGAGCCCGGACGGTATTCCATTCCTCTTCTTCCAGAGATATTGGGAGACCCTCAAGCTGGATTTACTCCACTTCCTCTCAGACTTCTTTGTAGGGTGAGCCAACCTCAAGAGTCTCAATCACTTTTGAATCGTCCTTATCCCGAAGAAGGAAGGCGCTCGCTCCATCCGAGACTTCTGGCCGATTAGCCTGTCTAATTGCGTCTACAAGGCAGTTGCAAAGGTCATTTTCGGTTTGACTGGCCACGCTGCTCCCGGACCTAGTTGGTCATTCCCAATCAGCTTTCATCAAAGGGAGGACATCCTGAATAGCGTGGCGACTGCCCAGGAGGTTTTTCACCACCTTCAGGAGGTGCATGGCAAGGTGATGCTGCTCAAGTAGGACTTTGAGAAGGCCTTTGATAAGCTGAGCTGGGGAATCCTGCAGCGGAGGGGACTCCCTTCTACTTGGATGAGGTTGATAGGGGCATGCCTCTCCTAATTCTGACATTCGTGCCTTATCAATGGGGAAGTGGGTAACTCATTTCTAATGCACCGGTGAGTTAAGCAGGGGTGCCCTCTCTCCCCCTTTCTCTTTATCCTAGCAGTGAATATTTTCGACGTAATTCTGAGACAGACGGTCCAGATCGGCCTATTAGTGGGCATCAGGTCGGAGAATTGTGAGGTCTCCAACCTCCACTTTGCCGATGATACTTTGCTATTATTGAAGGCTGATCGAGCTCAGGCGTTGGTCCTCAGACTCCTTCTGCAGTGCTTCTGTCTCGCTTCAGGGCTGAAGGTCAACTTCGCAAAATCGGCCATCTTCTATTGAGGTGCTCTCCATGACCTCCCCTTAGATCTGTCAACCATCCTCGGGTGCAGTATCGGCAATCTTCTGTTCCGTTACCTGGGGCTCCCTATCTCAGAAAAACGTATGCCGAGAGACGGATGGCTCGAACTGATCCATAGGCCAGAGTGGCAACTTGCTGGGTGGAAGAGAAATTTGCTCTCGATCGGTGGGCAGCTCACCCAGGTTAACTCCGTTCTGTCGGCCATCCCTTTCTACTATCTCTTATTCTTTCACTTCCAAGCGTGGGTTATCAACCGGATAGACCGGCTGCATCGTAGTTTCTTGTGGAGAGGGGCCTCAGGCAATCCAGGCTCTTACCCCCTCTTAGCTTGGAGTCAAGTCCAAGGAGCAAGGGGACTTGGGGGTCGTGAACCTGCGATATTTCAACCAGGCGATGCTGGGGAAGTGGTGGTGGAGACTACAATCGAGGGTCGGGGACGTCTGGAGGAATGTAATCACGGCGAGGTACTTCAGAAGATTCTCCCCCCTTCAATCCAGATCGAGAATCTCAGGGGCAATCTCGCCATTCTGGAAAGGGATCTCCAGAGTCTCTCAGATCTATCGTTGCAGATCCAGGCTAGCTAGTCATGGGGAGCGGAACGAAGGTACGATTCTGGGAGGACCTCTGGTTGGGTGACCTCCCGTTTTGGACGCTCTTCTACAATCTCAATGCCTTAGCGCCGCTTAAGCAGGCTTTTGTCCGGTCTCAGGCCACAGTCCGTGGGGGGATCACAGATTGGAGACCAACGTTCCTTGGCCCTATTCCTTCGGAGCACCTTCGGGAACTGGACCAACTGCTAGGGCTTCCGGGAGGAGTTTCTCACTCGGAGGCACCAGACCGGGCGGGGTGGAGGTGGACCAGCACGGGGGCCTATTCCGTTCAGAGTTGCTACCAGTTCCTTAACTTTCGGGGGATCCCTTGCCCTTCGACCAAGGCGATCTGGAGAGCTAGATGTCCTCCAAATACAAGGATCTTCATGTTGCTTACGTTACGAAATAGGATCCTCACGAAGGTCAACCTACTGCAGAGGAACCACCCGGGGGGGTGTCTGACTTGACCTGTGGCCTGTGCGGCAGGGCGGAGGAGACTACTGACCACCTGCTGCTAGGTTGTGACTTCTCGAGGTCAGTGTGGGCTAACTTCACTCGTCGCCTGAGCGTCAGGCCGACTCCGGACAGTATCGCTAAACTGTGGGGACCTTGGCGTCGCAGGTGCTTCAAGGGTTCCGATCGCAGCAGATGGGATATGCTCGTCATCGGGATCTCGTGGTCGTTATGGCTGGAGAGGAACTGAAGGATTTTCCAGGGGATATCCTTGTCAACGGATCGGCTCATCCTTATGACGAGGTCGCTGATCCGCCTTTGGGCGTCCTGTGTTTCAGAGGGTGCCAGGAGTTTTCTGCTGAACCTTTGTAATAGTACCACTTTAGCTGTTTTCTCCCACTCTTCTTTTCTAATAAACAGGTAGGGGTCCAGGCCGAACCCCCCCCCCCCCCCCCAAATCTCTGAGAGGGATTTCTCAAAAAAAAAAAAAAGTTTGCATATGTGACATGTGTATTTAAAGTTTTAAAAATTTGGAACAAAACTTGGCTGCCCAACTTGAGTTTGTTGCAAATGACTACCCCTTCAACAAGTGTGGTCTTCATTGCTCAGCGGACTTATGACCTTGCTACGTGTGGATAAGCCACATATAGGGTTGGCAATGGGCTGGGCCTGCGCCAGACTCAACCAAACCCATATTATTTTCTTCGATCTAAGCCCGGACCATTTTGTATCGGGCTTTAAAGACAAGGCCCAAGCCCGTTTCAAAGATTCGGGTTTGAACTGGGACCTGGTCTGAAAACCTTCAATGAGCAACTTTCTTCATGGACTTATTTAGCATTAATCGATGTTGATAGCATAATTTTTTTATTTTACAAAATATTTTGTTTTTATTTTATACATTGTGGTGTAAGCTGAAACTCTGAAATTTTTCCTAACATATCATTGTAACTAGATCGAATAGAAAACGCTAATTGCTAGATATGATGGGTAGTCATGATCCCAACTATGAAAGCGGACCCGATTCGGGCCGGACCTATACACGCAGGCTCGGCCCGTTTTGGTCTCATGCCCAAACTATAATCCCGAACCCATTTATAATGTTTGGGAAATAGGCCTAACCCGTTCAAAATGGGTCAGGCAAAATTGGGCCTGGGCCGGATCCAAGCCCATTGCTTGCTATAGCCGCGGATGCCAACATTTCTACTGTCTCTCTTATACATCTGGATCACTGGACTAGACCCCCACTTCACTATTTGAAGGCTAATGTTGATGCATTAGTTGACTCAGATCGATGCTGTGTAGCCAGGGACGGAACTATGTCTGGACCAAGGGGGGCCATGGCCTCCCCCTCAATTATATTTTTAAGAAAAATATACAATAAAAGGTTTGAGTTTTAGTATATAAAATTATCTTTGTTCATGCTTTGAACCCCTTAGATGAAATTATTATGCTTTGGCCCCTCCCAATATAAAATCATGGTTCTGTTCTGTGAGTAGCTGTGGTTGTGAGGGACCATTTGGCGGAGTTCATTAGTTTGGCTTATGCTAATACCCTTATTTTGCCGAGAGTGATTCTCAAAAAAAAAAAAAAGTGATAACCCCTTGAATTATCTAATCATTACACTAACAACCCTCTCGTTTCCTAAATAATAACATTTCTCCCCCCTCAATTTTTGAAAAAGCCTTCCAAACTTTCCATCTGGGTCGAAGATAGGGCTGGCAATTTCGGACCCGACAAGGCAGACCCGACACGAAGTTAGCGGGTCTGGGTCAAGGCTAAACGGGTTCGGGTCGTAAACGGGTGGACACGATAGACCCGTTTAATAAACGGGTCGGGTCCGGCTTTAGGGTCTGGACACAGTAGACCCGGGAAGACCCGTTTAAAAGTCAACGGGTCGGGTCGGGTCGGGTCTACCCGCAATCCGAGACCGTAATATATAGTATCAGCGGGTCTAACGGGTTAGGTCGGGTCGAGTCGGATTGGGGCAACTGAATAAACCCGTTTGGTAAACGAGTCTAACAGGTCTTATCGGGTCTACCCGTTTATAAACGTGTCGGGTACAGGTTTAGGATCTAGACATGATTAATTAAACGGGTCGGATCCGGGTCTAGGGATTTTGGACACGACCCGACCAGACCCAACACGACTCGTTGCCACCCCTAGTCGAAGATGCCATAACGTGGCCCAGAAGATCGGGCTCGTTATATTTCAACGATTAAAGGATGGGAATTTGGCAAGGTGGCTGCCGCTGATCCTGAGTCTCTGTGATGATGCCACGTCGCCGCCAACCGCTGGAGGGCGATTCGGATCGGGTTGCGAGTAGGGGTGGCAATGGGTCGTGTCAGGTCGGGTTCGTGTCATGTCGAGTTTCGGGTCGTGTCCAAAACCCCTAGACCCGGACCCGACCCTACCCATTTAACTTATCGTGTCGAGATCCTAAACCCGTATCTGACCCGCTTATAAACGGGTAGAACCGATGAGACCCGTTAGACCCATTTACCACGCAGGTCTATTCAGTTGACCCGATCCGACCCAATCCGACTCGACCCGACCCGATAGACCCGTTGGTACTATATATTACAGTATCGGATTGCGGGTAGACCCGACCAGACATGACCCGTTGAATTTTAAACGGGTCTTCCCGGGTCTATCGTGTCCAGACCCTAAACTCGAACCCGACCCGTTTATTAAACGGGTTTATCATGTCGACCCGTTTATGACCCGAACCAGTTTAACCCTGACCAGACCCGCTAACTTTGTGTCGGGTTTGTCGTGTCGGGCCCAAAATTGCCAGCCCTAGTTGCGATGACCCCCGCGTGACAAAAAAAAAAAGGTTTTTTACAGATAAACCTCTACAGTCTTCACTTTTATATATAAACCCATATAAAATGATATTTACATATAAATGCGTCAATTCATTCAAACATTGCATTTTGACAGCTGCAGTTAGCTAACATCGATTATTTAAGTAATTAACTCCATATTCAATAAAGATATGTCATTTTATTCAATAATAAACTCCATATTCAACAGCTGCAGTTAACTAACATCGGTTTTTGAATTAACTCCATATTCAATAAAGATATGTCATTTTAAGTAATTAAAACCATGAATAAATTGGTTTTGTTCCAACCCCTTTAAGGGGGTTGGAGCATCCCGCTCTCTCATTGGTCCATTCCAAGGATATGTTTGTCATTTTATACTGTTTATCATGGTCAAATGACCAAAAGCCCTCGAGATGGACCGATGAGAGAGAGAGTGGTCCGTTTCATCCCAATAAATTAGGTTGGAACAAAATCGTTATAAAAAAAACAATGTTACCATTGTATCATTCATTGGTTAGTTATTGCCATAAATTAAGTTGTTTTATATGGGAATCACCCCCCGAAATTGAGCATAAATAGTGGAGGCTGGTCCAGTCTCGGAGACAGCATCCCATCCAAACCATGGCAGGCCGTACTCTCTGCCTCATCTCACTTGCAGTGCTTCTGTGCTCACGGCCAACACTCGGCTCGGGAGTGAGCATCTCTGCCGAGACGACGGCCGCCACGCTGTCTCGATCGAGAGGCGGCGATCCGACGTCCGCCTCTGCTGCTGCCGGTGGCATATGCCAATCGAGGGTGGAGATCTACGGCTACGCATGCGAAGAACACACTGTACTACCGACCCACTCATTGACTGTTTCGGCTCATTCACAGTCTCTCTGAACTGTCTTCTTGTGCTGCAGGTGACAACTAAAGATGGTTACATCCTCAGTCTTCAGAGGATTCCGAACGGGCGTTCGGCGTCGCCCTCGCAGGCGAGCAAAACTCCGGTGCTATTGCAACATGGGCTCTAGTCGCGGACACACTTCGCTCTCCTCCGGTGACCCGGTTCTCTTCTCAAACATCCTCGCCTAGCTCCTCCATGTACACATGCTTAATTCTTCCTTCTCGACAGAAACATAACTCTGGATCTCCATTGCAGGCATACTGGGAGTGGTCGTGGGATGAACTAGCTGCCTTCGACCTTCCGGCTATCGTCGAGTACATTTACACAAAGACGGCCCAACAAAAGATCCACTATGTTGGGCATTCTCTGGTAAGGCCTGCTAGCTCAACCCGAGTGGTAGAACCCTCACCCAAGTCCGACCTTCAACTCGTGCTACCCAACCCAAGAAGCAAATCTCTAAGCTTGGGTTAGGATCGGGCTAGCGCAAGTTGGCGGGATGGATCGGTCGACAAACCAATTACATTATAGGACTTAGGGTGTCGATTTGGATTCGAGGTTCGCTGACGGTCGGATATATCGATCATGTGCTGTCTTTGTGCTAGGGAACCTTGATTCCCCTTGCTGCCTTCAGTCAGGGGAACCTAGTGAGCATGGTAAGGTCAGCTGCGCTGCTCAGCCCCATAGCTTATATGGGTCAGATGCCGTCGCCTATCGCACGATTCTTTGCCGATCGCTTCGCCGCCGAAGTAAGTATGCCTTAATTGGTTGTGGCCTCCAGTCCAGTCCAGTCCAATGCTGCTCTCATGGATGAGATATGGCTTCTGATTTGGTTGCAGGGTTTGTACTGGTTGGGTGTGCGTGTGTACGACACAAATAGGTGACTATGGCACTGATGTTCATATGTTGGGCCTTTTCATTGTTGATTTAATTTTGTTTCTTATTAAAGATATTATTCATTACAGTCCCGCGGCACGAAACCTCATAGCAACGTTGTGCAATCTACCAGGTGTTAATTGCTTCGATTTGACGGCGACTTTCACGGGTGATTTCCGATCATCGATCCTTCTTCGTGATTTTTTTTTTACAATAATTTTTAAAATTTTTATTATTATGATCTACTGGTTTATTTGTGCTTTGAAAGTCTTTGCTTATTGAATTCTTGAATCCCAGGCAAGAACTGCTGCCTCAACGCATCCACCTTCCAGCTCTTCCTGGATCATGAGCTACAGTTGACCTCGACGAGGAACATTATTCACTTGTCTCAGAGTAGGTGCAATCTGCTACGTACAGTACTGTTGGGACCCAATTAAGTGCTTCTTGGGTCTGGCCATGCAGTTGAATCCACGGTTGGTTCGCTGTATCGATTCGGGTTTCGACCCAGTCCGCATAGAAACACCTCGGAACCCCCCCGAAATACAATACGCCCTGATTCGGGTCTGGTTCGATCAAGGATACATGTTTGAATCGGCCGAATCGGGCTTTGAATCTTCTATAAATTGGTTTACGAATCTATGATACCGGCCAGATCTATTCTGACATGAATTTCTCTGCTTCTTCTTGATGTATATACAGTGATCCGAAGTGGCACCATAAGGAAATATGACTATGGAGCCATACTGAACATGGTGCATTACAGGCAGGCCACGCCACCGGCCTACACCATGTCTAGCATCCCCGGCGACCTCCCTCTTTTCATCGGCTACGGTGGCCTAGACGCGCTTTCGGGTGTCAGAGACGTCGAGCACCTGCTAGACAGCCTCAAATCCCACGCCGCCGACAAATTAACGGCTCACTACGTCCAGTCCTACGCGCATATGGACTTTCCGATGGCCTACAATGCCAAACAAGTAGTGTATGATTCCGTTATGGACTTCTTCAAGAACCATTAAGGCCCGCCGCTCGCTAGAGATGGATTTTTCATATTTTTTTTTTTTTTTTAATTTTGACTACTGCAAGAGAAGAGAAGGATTTTCCATACAGTTTTTGTGTTAAGTTATGATTTGTCGGAATATCTCAAATCAATCATGTTTTTTTTTTTTTTTGGGTACGTGGGACTTTGGTCATAACATTATAATCGACATATCTTCAACAGATGCAGCCCGGTTTGTCAAGAGTTGGAGGGATTTTTCAAGACTTTGGTCATAACATTATAATCGACATATCTTCAACAGAACCATTAAGGCCGGCCGCTCGCTAGAGATGGATTTTTCATATAATTTTTTTTAAAAAATTTTTTTTGACTACTGCAAGAGAGGAGAAGGATTTTCCATGCAGTTTTTGTGTTAAGTTAAGGGCTTGTTTAGTTGCTGTGTTTTCAGTGGGTGTTTGGTTAATGTTCAAATGAGTTTTAGAGTTAAGGCCCAAGTCCCTATCCATATTATCTTCTTCGATCTAAGCCCGGCCCATTTTGTATCGGGCTTTAAAGTTAAGCCTCTTTGAGTCTGGGCTGGGACCTGGTCTGAAAATCTTCAATGAGCAACTTTCTTCATGGGCTTATTTAGCATTAATTGATGTTGATAGCATAATTTTTTCATTTTACAAAATATTTTGTTTTTATTTTATACATTGTGGTGTAAGCTGAAACTCTGAAATTTTTCCAGACATATCATTGTTACTTAATGGAATAGAAAACACCAATTCCTAGATATGTTGGGTAGTCATGATCCCAACTATGAAAGCGGACCGGATTCGGGCCGGACCTATACACACTCAGGCTCGGCCCGTTTTGGTCTCATGCCCAACCTATAATCCCAAACCCATTTATAATGTTCCGGAAATAGGCCTAACCCGTTCAAAATGGGTCGGGCATAATTGGGCCTAGGCCGGATCCAAGCCTATTGCTAGCTATAGCCGCGGATGCCAACATTTCTACTGTCTCTCTTTTTTTTTTTTGTGGTAAATAAATAATTAAATAAACAAAGCTAAAAGAGGTACAGACACACAGAAAAGAGTCCAGAAGTCGCAGACCAACACGGTAGCTACTTAAGGAATCTAGACTCAAAGAAGTTAAACCAAGACACACAACAATCTTAGGAAAACAAAGGGAAAATATATAGTCTACACACCACCCGAAATACCAACTAAAGAAGAGAGACACTGAAGACTAACCATACCTTGGCTATCCACCAAGATCCAAGACTGATCCGCCGGACTCCAAAGACTTCCTATCCAGGCTCCAAGCAACTAAGAGGAACCTGAAGTACCACAAAAAATATTCGGCTAATAATGAGGGACTTGAAGGGCTTGGGCCCTACTGCTAGGAACAACCATCGATAAGGGACTAGAAGGGCTTGGGCCCTCCAAAAAGATATACCGCAACCGAGGAACTAGAAGGGCTTGGGCCCTCCAATGTCACCAAGGGTCTTCTCACTCAACACCTCAGCCTTCATATGACCACCACCAGAAGCTCAAGCAAACAAACCGGTGCCAAACAAACCCATCTTCCCGCCTGCTCCCAACCACTAGCAAATACTCCAAACCTGCACCCATGCCTTTCTAAACAGCAATACTAGGGGGCTGCCTTGTCAGACTCCAGATCCACCGAAGAGAGTGGCCAGGATTCCACACATGGAGCCCAAACATTCAACACCTGTACTGCAGAGTGAACAAGTTTGGGGCACACTACCGTCTGAAGGATTTCCACGTACCGATTAGTCACCTTGGCTAGGATTTCCTCCTTAGTGGTAAGAATCCCTTCATGAGCCCTACAATTTCTTTCAATCCAAATACTGAACACTAGAGTAGGAATCAAGAATTTACCAATTTGACCCATAGACTTATCCGGAAGCTGAAGAATGTATTTGCAAGCCTTTTTTAGAGTGATTGCAGAAGCTTCAGATGCCCATCCCATCCTAATATAGCACTGGGCTCAAATATAATTAGAGAAAGAGCAATTAAAAAATAGATGTTTCACAGACTCTTCTTCCTGACAGCATAGATAACATCTATTAGCCATAGAGATACCACTCTTTTGAACCCAAGGAATAGTGGGAAGCCTGTTCCTAATAGCCCTCCAAGCACAAAAACTATGATTAGAGGGGGAATAAGAATTCTAGATAACTTTGGCCCAGACTTTTTGATCACCACCAGTTCTCACATAATCCCAAGCTGAGCTAAGAGAAAAGCAACCATTACTAGAGTTACACCAGCTAATAGTATCTTCCCCTCTATTAGAGTCAATCTGAACATCTTTAATGAGAGAGAACAAATAAGCTAAATCCCGATTCGCCGGATTAGGAAGATTCCATGCCCCATTAGCAAACCAGGAACTGAGACAAGGCCAACCCGACTGAATATCCGTCACTGAGTGAATTCCCACAATTTGAATAGGACTTTTACCTTCAAGCCAAGGATCCCTCCATCTGTCGATTCTCTGACCATCTGCAATCTGGTACTGCAAATTCTGAGCAAGCATCTCCCGACCTTGAAGAATGCCTTTCCATACAGTTGAGGCCGAACGGGGCGTAGAGACTTCCCAAAAGGATTGAGAACCCAGGTGCCTAGCCTTCAACCAAGACGACCACAGTGAATGCTCCTCCTTTAGGAATAGCCATCCAAGTTTAAGATAGCAAGCTTTGCTAATGTCCGCTATAGTCCGAATCCCTAATCCACCTTCCTTAATCGGTTTGCAGACCTCACTCCATTTTACATGCACAGTAGAATTCCCCCATAGGAATTTCCGCATCAATTTTTCAAGAGTCAGTTGAATGCAAGTAGGGATCGAAAAGACAGCTGCCCAGTAATATAAATACGAGGAAAGAACCGATTTCACCATAGTTAATCTGCCTCCAAAGGATTTTCCATGCAGTTTTTGTGTTAAGTTATGATTTGTCGGAATATCTCAAATCAATCATGTTTTTTTTTTTTTTGGGTACATGGGACTTTGGTCATAACATTATAACCGACATATCTTCAACAGATGCAGCCCGGTTTGTCAAGAGTTGGAGGGACAACCTTTTATGTTATGTTTGAACCACTCTGTGGGGTGCCAATAGCAGCCGACACACCCAGCAAAACCCAACCAAACGGCGGGAAACGTACAAGTTGGCCCGGCCAACCAGAGCTCAACTCAAATTTGAACAGACTTGGATTGGGATTTTATTTGTGTGGGTTGTGCTTGGGTTGAAGCTTCGTGCAACCCGACCCAACCCAAAACCCAAAATTTAGTAAATATAAATTTTGTATAATATAATATTGAGTAGAGACCGTCCGATCAGAATCCATTGTTGGATCATCCATCAAATACGTGTTGCGGTCGCGCTTCAGTGGAATTTTGATGGCCAGTTATTCTGTTTCTCAGGGCTAAGGATGGCAACGGGGCGTATTTGGGACGAGTTGTCCTATCATGTGCCCTATCTTGTTAAGGAATACATTATCCCAAATCAGTATTGGGTATGGAGGGAAAATCCTAAATCCATCCGATTTATACTACCGAAAATCCATACACATCCCGTCCCAATTATATTTCGAGGGGAATAATCAAAGCAAGTTTATGTTTGAATTAAAAGAGAAATAAAAAACATAGTAGGGAATAGATGCATTTTAACTAAAAAATAGAGTAATTCTATTTTTTTTTTCTTAAACATTATATTCATCCAAGAAAATTTTAGACTATGAAAAGTTTCAAATCTTATCGGATTTTTTTTCGAAAATCCCAAACCCGCCCAAACCCATTTAATTTTATCCCAAACCCATCCCAATAGGGTTAGGTTCGGTCGGGTAACCTACTAAACATGTTTAGTCCCCATCCCTACTAATGGCCACCATTTGGGTGGGCATTTATCCTTTTTCAATGGTGAACCATCACTAAAGGGTTCCTTTATGTATTTCATTGTCCTTTTTTATGACATTTTTTTCTTACCATGTTGAAACTGGCCAATAGCCCCCTCAATGCGACCAAACCGACCAACTTGAGTGCTTGGTATAGGAAAGTTCAACCCGACCTCGGGTTGGATTGGGCTAGGTATAGAAAAGTTCAACCTGACCTTGGGTTGGGTTGGACTTGGGTGGAGAGTTCAACCCCTCGGATCCAACTGTGGCCATTGTCTAACAAAATCACTACCAAAACTCAGTATTTTCACCGTCACTCCAACTAGGAATGGCAATGGGGCAGTTTTGGGAATTGAATTTTATGAATTTTGAATAGGCCCGATCCGAATCCGCCCCATTTATAACTAGTGATGCCCGTGCCTGTCTGGCACTGCAGCGGGCCTCCTTCGGCGGCAACACACCTGTCGGCAAAGCAACCGGCCGCCTTCGGCATCAACAAACATGTCGGCACTATAGCGAGCCGCCTTCGGGGCCAAGACACCCCTGGCCACTGCAGCGGGGTCATGAAAAGGGGGCTCGATATGGGCGATGGGATTTTGAGGGAAATAAGAAAGGGACGACTGGATTGGGTAGGCAATCTAGACGGCTGTGTTAGGATGCATGAGAGAGAATGGAGCAACTGTGGGTGATGGGATTATGCGGGGATTTTGATTGCGCGTTGGGTGGTTGGGTGCAACGGATTGGATGCGACTGGATCTAAACGGCTATGATCTCACACGCGCGCGCGAGAGTGAGAGAGAGAGAGAGAGAGAGAGAGAGAGAGAGATTGCAGCCATCCCTAAGCTCTCTCTCTCTCTCTCTCTCTCTCTCTCTCTCTCTCTCTCTCTCTCTCTCTCTCTAATGGACTCCAGCTATACTCCGATTCTGTGATGACGAAGATCCAATAGGCCAAGAGCCAAGAGCCAAGATGGATGAGGTGAGGTGTATAAGGCCATGAGTTAGCCCCACATCGCCGGGAGAGAAGGAGATCCTGAGCTACTTAATAATTTTCCTCCCAAACATAGAAGACGCGTTTTAAAATCGTGCATCGCTACGGATTTCGTAAGAACTCCGTAGTTAAGCGTGCTCGGGCGAGAGTAGTACTAGGATGGGTGACCACCCTGGGAAGTTCTCATGCGGACACGGGCAAAGCGGACAAAATCTTGTGTGTTTGGGGCAGATGTTATAGATTCTCTCTCATTCAATCCTCCCCCTTTCTCTTTCTCTCGGACTACAGCAATGCCCCCCCTCACGATCCTAGGTGTCCCTTGCATGCATGCAGACCCCCCTCGGGATTCTCTCCTATCCGATCTTCTCCTCTTCCCATTTCTCTCTTATTTATCTCTTCTCCTCTTTCTCTCTCAATCTTTCTTTCCTTACCTGGCAGCACTCCAAGATCGCAGGGAAGAGAAATAGAGACCGAGAGAAAGAGAGAGAGAGAGAGAGAGAGAGAGAGAGAGAGAGAGAGAGAGAGAGAGAGAGATCCTGAGACAGAGAGAGATATGGGGAAGAGAGAGATGGGGGAAAAGAGAGAGATCAGGGGGGAGAGATACAAAGAGAGAGAGAGAGAGATCATAAGAAGAGAGAAATACAAAGAGAGAGAGAGAGAGAGAGATAAAGAGATAGAGAGAGTGAGAGAGGGAGATTGGAGAGAGAGACCCGGAGGAAGCCTTTGCCTAACTCGAACCGGTTGAACTGGAACCGGTCAAACTTGAACCGATTGAGCCGGAATCGGTTGAACCGGTTAATAGATCTGACAATTGGCTTATCACATCCTCTGGCGCGAACCTCACCATTGTCGTGTCCCTTAGCACTGCCTAGAACCTCTCGTAGAAGCCTCGGTATGCAGGCACGATCATGCCGGAGATCAATTCCCTGACATCCTCCCTCAACCTTTCGTCTGCCACCACCCACTCCGCATGCGCCCATCATGCCTCATCGAACGCCGAGTTGAACCCCTTCATCCACTCCCACGCCTCTGAAGCAGTAGCCTTCGTCGTCGGGACCGCGGCCGCCACCTTGGTCCACGCCAGGCGCTCGTAGCTCAACGAGTAGTGCGTTGCCTTTTTTCGATGCCACACCACCCACTCATCGCCGAGGAGCAGCCGCAGCTGGCTCTGCCGGACCTTGTTCACCACGTACTGGAGGTTGTTGGCGAGGAAGAGGTAGGACAATGCCACTTCCCGATACGACTCTGCCTTGTCGTCCATCTTGCAAAGGAGCACCAGCACCAACTACTTGATCTGCACGAAGTTCGAGCCGCCTCGGTGGCTCCCCTTGAAGGTGGGAGATGATGGAGGCGACAAGGCCAAGGCAGTCGGCGCCGTGACCACCGACGAGTCGAAGAAAGACTCTGCGAGGGAGGTCGATACTTGAAGTGAAAAGTCGGCGAATATGTCGGCGGGGGAGATCTCTTAGTCCGTGAGGAAGGTGATGTAGTTCATCACGTAGCGGGTCAAGGGGTGGACCCCGCCGCCAGCGATGGGCGATTTGAAGGCATCCTTCTGCATCACGACCTCGAAGTCGGCGAGCGTGGCGCGAGCAGCCTCGGCAAGCTTGAGGAGAGAAGTAAGGGCCTGGAATCGGACGGCGGAGGTAGACCTGAAGGAGAAGACATGCTTGATCTCGGGCCAGAGGTCCGTGAATGCTTCATATAGATCTAGGATCCGTAACAACTTCTTCTGCGACTGCTTCAATCTCATCACGGGCTTCGGGAAGCAGAGGAACTGGACGGTGGCATCCCGAACGATGTCGGCGAAGCAAGGCTCGCTGATGGAGTCTCTGTCGGCGAAGATGTAGTCACAGAGGATCCACTCGCTGGAGAAGAGGGGCCTGACGGTGACCTGAGCGGCACGTAGTCAGGACTAGATATTGAGGTCGAGGACCTCCCAATCGAACTTCTGGATCTGGGAGGGGCCAGCCTGCTCAAATCCAAGGCAGTAGAGAGAGAAAGAGAGAGAGAGAGAGAGAGAGAGAGAGAGAGAGAGAGAGAGAGAGAGAGAGAGAGAGGTTTTGTCTAGTTAACGTTTGTTTTATTCTAGTCAGCTTCCGTTTTGTCTAGTAAGCAAGAACCGAAATCCCTTATTATATAGAAGATAGGAATTTAAAACCCGAAGCTGACCCATTGCCATCCTTACTCTCAACCCAAGCAAGTCTTTAAAGCCTCCTCAATACCGAATCTCATTCGAAAAGCTCAAAGAGTTAAAAGCTCAGCCTTCATTAAACACACAACTCAAAACATTAAAATTGCCCTTTGACACACATAGCTACAGTGAATGAGAACTATCTGATATCTTCGGATTATAAACCGGGTTGACCCAAACCAATACACAAGAAACAAAAAATCTCAATATTTCATAAATTTTCACAAAATATTTCGGCTTTTCATGTTGCCGAACTGCAATAAATCATGATATTTTGTAAAATAAGTAGTTTTTTCAAGATGTCGATTTGATGGTCGAAATCTATTTTTTATTCCTTGATGAAGAATAATTTTTTTGTTCCTCCACATGAACTGAAAGCATTTCTCAATACGCGGATGAATTCAAATTCTCAACCTAATTTCCGACAGCTGATTTTATAATTTCCCATGACTTAAAATAGTCACGCCAAACCATGCTATCACCATAGTTCGGGGTCCGCTCGCCAACAGATGTCCCGCCCTATTCTGATCACCCGTCCCTTAAGATACGATCCCCGTGGATTCACTGGTGGCGTATAGATCATCCACTCTAGCAAATGACAGCTGCGAACCCCGACCCACAATGATAGCATGGTTCGGGCCGACTACGTTAAGGACTTTGAAAAAATTCTACTTAATATAGGGTGAAGATCCGGGGCGTACAAGAAATATAATTAAAAGGATTACGATTCCTAAGATCAGATTCGTAACTCCCCTTACATGTGCATATTAAATTTCCTAAATCAACCCAAAAATTAGTTCTAACTTAGCTTGAAACATAAAGTAACTCAATATATTATTAAACTAAGATTCCTTTAAACATAATCCTACGGTAATAAGACCTCGAAATTCACCTAAAATAATAACCAGAAATTAATCCGATATTAGTTTTAAAAAATATGGCATGCTCTGCGATGGGACATTATCTCATGTGTTGCTTGTCTTCGATCATCATCCTTTAGGCTCAAACCAGGATGTCAATATATGGTGGTGAAGATTCATCAAGGGATATCGTACTGCAACGTAGTCGTCTCCTGGGTCCCACCAAAATGTTTGCTACCATAGAGTTGGAAACATAAGTGTGGCATGTTTGTGGAATAACAAGAGCGATGACACATCCAAACTTAGTGTTGAAGATATGCTTGACTAGCTGATGTAAGTACCGACTTAGATGCGACAATGTCAACTACTGGAAGAACATATTCCTGAAGAAATCCGACCATGTCAGTGGAAACGGTGTCGTTACCCAAAATATCCTCTATATCCAAAGGTAAAGTTGGAAATACCCTCAAAGATGAAAGGCGAAGGAGCTCAGCGGAAAAGCCACATGCCACATGAGGTCAACGAGACTTTGGGAAGATCACCCACAGATGAGGAGGGTTGGAGGAGCAGATCTGAACCGCAAGAGGGGGAGGGGCCGAAGGAGCCTCGCTGGATCGCGAACGGAAAAGGGTTGGAGAAACGACAACATCGCATGGATGAGGGCTGATGTCGCGGAGAAGCAGTCACATGAAGTGGTAGCTGGAGACATCCTGGAGTGGCTCACCTTTTATAGAAAGAAGCTTCAAATTAAGCTTCATGGGTGTGTCAGCAGTGCGATAGTCAGTCAGAGCAGCATCAGCAAAGATGTCGGAGATGTACTTTTGCTGGGAGACTAACAGAATACGAGCTAATCGGGCAATCTCGAGGCCCAAAAATTAGCGAAGAGGGGTATTTTTCATCTCAAACTGACTCTGGAAGTGGCGCTGAAGGAACGCTATGGTGGCACTGTCATCCCCGGTGATGATCATATAATCCACATAGAGAAGAAGAACTGCAATACCCTGACTGGAGGAGCGAGTGAACAGGGCATAGTCAGAGTGGTGCTCAACAAACCCGATGGCCAGGACTGCACTGCGGAATTGCTCAAACCAGGCACGAGAGGCCTGCTTGAGCCCATAGATTGCTCGGTGCAAATGACATACGTGATCTGAAGGATCAGGGATGCCCGGTGGAGGAGCCATGTATACCTCCTCTAAGAGATCACCGTGAAGAAATGCGTTGGTCACATCCATCTGATGTAGAGGCCACCCTCGAGCAGTTGTCATAGCTAAGAGTGTGCGAACGATAGTCATCCGAGCCACTGGAATAAATGTCTCCTCGTAGTCAATCCTATACTCCTAGGAGAAACCACGAGCAACAAGGTACGCCTTATGCTTCTTAATGGACCCATCAGGTCAAGTTTTGATCTTGAAGATCCATTTGCAGCTGACAGGAACCACGCCAGTGGGACAAGGAACCAAATCCCACGTCTGAGTCCACTGAAAGGCCTCAAGTTCGACTGTTATGGCATGTCATCACTCTGGATATACAACTGCCTCACGGTACGACTGGGGCTCTCGGTAGGTGTGAAGAGCTGTAAGAAAGGCTTGGTAGGACGGAGAGTAGGAGGCAACCACAGAGTGTCCAGAAGTGTCAGGAGAAACAGGAGTAAACACAGAATAGCCAAACTTATCAGGAAAGTAGTCATATCGATCAGGAGGGTGATATTCGCGTGCAGGGTATCACCTAACAGGGCCAGGATCTGCGACCGGGCAGGGGGGAGCAGCTGCAGGTGGAGAGAAGGTACCAGCGGAAACCAACTCAGAGGGAGGAACTATAGAGCAACAAATATAGACACACATGATAGGTGGTGGTGGTGGTGGAGGTGGCGGGGGAGACGGAGGAGGTGGTAGTGGTGGAGGTGGTGGGGAAGATGGAGGTGGAGGAGGCGTGGGTGGGGTAGTAAGATACAGAGATAGAACGGGGATGTAGAGAAATGATAAGGGCGAGGAGGGTGACGCAGGAGGCAAGGAAAGATCCCGGGACTCAGGGAAAAAGTACGGGACATTCTCAATAAAAGAAACGTTATGAGAGACACGGATCCGACGAGCCAAGGGATCATAGCAACGATACCCCTTGTGCTCTCGACTGAGCCCCAAGTGAACACACCTAACAGACCTAGCAGAGAGTTTGGTGTGCTTATGGGGAGAAAGAAGAATGAATCACATGTAGCCAAATGAGCGAAAAAGAGAGTAGTCAGGTGGGCTGGAGTGAATACGCTCATATGGAGTGGCACCGGACAGAGCAGAGGACAGAGTGATATTGATGAGGTGGGCAGCCATCATGACAGCTTCAGCCCAGTAGGAGTGAGAAACAGATGCAGAGAGAAGAAAGGCTCGTGCGGTCTCAAGGACATGACGATGCTTGCATTTGGCATCTCAGAGGAGAGATACTCCTTGGCACAATCAGACCAAAAAGTCTTGATGTGCCGACCAAACTGAGTATGTATCATAGTAGTGAATCTCCTATATATATGAGGGACTTCAAACCAGTGACACATAAGATAAACCCAGGTACACCGAGAGTAGTCATCGATAAAACACACATAATACATGAAACCAGAAATAGATACAACATGTGCAGAACCTCAAATGTCAGAATATACTAAATTAAATAAAGCAGCAGATCAAGAAGCACTAGCAGAGAAGGAAAGAGCTAGATGCTTTGCCAATCTACAACCCGTACAAACAGAGAGAGGGGAGAAGGACACCCGACCTAAAGCGCTCGAATGGAAAACGCTTTTGAGTTGATCACTCGATATATGACCTAACCTTCAGTGCCACAGGTCGGCATCAGAAGTAACAAACATGACAGACTCAACAGGAACAGAAGACACATATAGATGGTCCAGTTAGTAAAGTCCTCCTGCTCTACGGCCCAATCCTCTGACCCGTCCATGAATCCTGCACAACACAAACAAAAGGGGTGAAAGTGACAGTCAGTCTTGAGTCGCAAAGAGAGTTGATAGAAATCAGATTAATGTTAAGATGGGGGGCATGATGGACATGGGGTAGGGTCAGGCGACTAGAAGGATCGAAGGTAGTAGTGATGGATCCACATTGCGGAATAGGGATGAAAGTCCTATCCGTAGTGCGAACCTCCAGGTGAGTGGGAGTAGGAGAACAGTCAGTGAGTACAGTGGAGTCACAGATGAGGTGACAGGAGGCACCCGAATCGAAAATCCATGGAGCAGTAGTGCCAGAGGTGACATACAAGCAGTGAGTAGTCTCGGAGCTAGTGGAGGCTAGATGGCGAAGGAGCTCGAGGCGCTGAAGACGGTCCAACTCAGGCTGAGAAGGTGCAGTGGTAGCAGTGGAGAGCATCGAAGTCTCTACAGTAGCCGTTGTACCACCAAAGTGGTGGAAGGAGGACTAACCACGTCCACGGCTCCGTCCACCTCGATCGTCGTGTCGATTATCCTAGGAAGTAGAAGCCCAGCATGATGCTCTCTCATCTAGACCCCATCGGGGTTGCATGGAGGATGTGTGGGATATTCATGCTTTATGTGTCCGAGCTCCTTGCAGTAGTAACAGAATACAAGCTCATCGGAAAACCCAGCCGCCAGGACGCTGTTTGAGCCAAGAGCAAGTGGAGGAGGACGGGTACTCTGAATATGAAGGCAAGTCTCCTCATCGACGAAGGCGAGCAAGGCATCCTCTAGCCGAGGGAGTGGCTCACGATGCAGGAGCTGAGCAGCGATAAGAGCAAAGTCCGGCCGAAGTGCTGTCAGGAACTGGTACAGGTGGCCCTCATCAAGGTACCGCTGGAAATCCCTAGAGCATGGGCAAACACACCACTTTGGGATCAAAGAATCTAGCTCATACCAGTAGGCACTCATCAGACTGAAGAAGTCCTAGATTGTATGCTCTCCCTGACGAGCAGACTGCGAGTCACAAATAAGCTGATACCGACGTGCACCACCGCGCGGGAGAAACCGGTCCCGGAGATACTCCCACATCGTGCGTGCTGTAGGAAGGTGGCCGATGGGAGCAAGGAGCAGACAAGTAATAGAGTCCAGAAGATAGGCTCGGATGGCCTGGTCGTGGCGATGCCACGTGAGAGCAGCAGCCGTGGTAGTAGCCGTGGTGATAGCAGTCGTAGTAGAGGACGCGACACTGTCGGCGGTGCTACTAGTGACAAAGGAGGTCCCGAAAGAGGCAGCTGGAGGAGGATCATCATTGGTGATGTGACCCTAAAGATCACGACTGGAGAGCGTGACCTCGATGGTGAGCAACCAATCATGCCAGTCGTCGGCCGAGGACAACTGAAAGGTGATCGCCTTCAGCGATGGAGAGATTGCAATGACGGACGGCACGGTAGGAGATGCCATGGAGGAAACTCAAAGGAGAGGGGAGCCAGGAGGGGGCTGGTGGGTGGAGGGAAGGGACTGGAGGAGCTGTCAGATGGAGGGGGGACTGTCGGGTGGGGGAGAAGGCCAAGGGGGCCAACGGGTGGAAGGGAGGGGCCGGGGGGGCCGGCGAGCAAAGGGAGAAGGGCCAAGGGGGGCGGACAACGGGAGGGGAGGGGCAGGGGGGGGGGGGGGGGCTGGCGAGTGGAGGGAAGGTGCGGGGGGGGGGGGGGGGGGGGGGGGGGGCTATCGGGCTGAGGGGAAGGGCCGGGGGGGGGCGCTATCGGGCAGAGGGGAGGGGCTGGGGGGGTCTGACGGGTGGAGGGGAGGCCGGAAGGGGGCTGTCGGGGGGAGGGGAGAGGCCGGGAAGGTGCGGGGGGGTTGTCGGGTGGAGGGGAGGGGCCGGAGGGGGGCTGTCGTCGCTAGAGTAGCCCGGAGGAGGGAGATCGGAGCCGGGGTGGTTGTCGTTGTCGCCGTCGTCACGCGAGAAAACCCTAGAGCTCTGATACCATGTTAGGAGATGACGACTAGGGTTTGGAGAGAATGGAATGAATCGCATTGAGGGACTGAAGCCCAATATATATGTACATGTATACACACACAACCCGACCCGACTGTACATATAACCCGACCCATCTCTATACATTAACAAACACATTTCATTGACCCAATAGATTTATGATACAGATTATTTCTGAATTATTATTATGCCATCGCACTAACAAAATACCTTAAAATACCTTACAATTAATCAATTCAACTGGGCAAGTTCCACAACCAGGATCGTTTACCACACACGCCCCATACCTAGAACATTTCAGGTCTCAGCTAGGTAAACCCTACATCCAGAATCATTTCAGCTACATAGCTGGGCAAGCTCCACACCTAGAGTTATTTCGGCTACTTAGCCGGCAAGCTCCACACCCATAAATGGTCAAGTTTTGCATATCATATGCTAATAATTTATGTTGGAACAATCGTAATTCTATTAAAATATAATTAACTAGAAATCTTGGATCGAATCCCCTACCCGAGTTTATGTAGTGATTTGAGAAAGGTTGTGAGTCTCATGGTTTGCAACGACTTTCTGAATATCATAATCATAGGAAAATATATGTTAAACTTATATGGCTAAGATTTATCTGCTCATTTACCTTCATATTTTACTATAAATTTTGAGGCGGGAGTGTTATGAGTCCATAACTCCAATTGAAACTCAATTCTATATTCGATTGGTTAAGTTATGGTTTAAATAGTGCTTAGGAGCCTAAAGATAATTATTTTAAAAGGTCTGGGTCCAAGGGTTAGCTTTCCTACTGGTCAAGTTCGATGTTACAAGTCCGTGGTCCAAAACGGAATCAAATTTTAATTTTGTTCAAATGACTTAAAATAGTCGCTCCGAACCTCGGAATCACCGTGGTTCGGGTCCGTCCATCGACACATGTCCTCATCCGTTTGATCACCCGGCCCTTATAATGGGAGCCCCATGTGGTTCTCTCGGTGACCTGTAGATCTCAACAATCCGGAACCATCCAAACGAACGATTTAGGACCAAAAAGACCCTTTATGTCGTTTAAGGCTGTCGGTTGCCTTTAATTAGTATACTAGGCTGCTCAGAGATTTGGTTGAGATTATAAAAACTAGGGTGGTTTTATCAGGGTATTAGATTGGATTGGTTTACTCATATTTGGTTTACGGTTAGGCTTGGTCCAATACCCAGTGAATAGTGAATAGCCTCGGCTCACTAACAGTGAGTAATAAATGGGCTTAGTCACATTAACTGTACGTAGTACATGGGCCTCATTCTACTAATCGTAATTGTTAAATGGGTTCGGCCCACTAAGTGTAATTGGTAAATGGGCTTCGGCCTAATAGGAGATGGGCATTTGCTCAATATAAATGTGTTTATTCCTGATGAATATTAGATAGGCTTCAGCCCAATTTGATGAGATAATAGGCCTCAGACCAATTGAATAGCGCGACGGAGGTCCAGCGGCAGTGACCAGTGGCGAACGATGACCAGTGGCGGCACTGGTGGTGGTCCATGTTGTAGCTCGTGTGTCCTTAGCGTGGATTTTCTATATTAACATTAATAAAGATGCCTTTGGTTATTGCTTTAATTAGAATGCTACTATGATATATATTAATATACATATAATAAAGGACCTTAGGGAACACAATATGCCACTGAGACGCATGGTGGATCCATGCTTGGGAGACCCAGTGGACCAGCTATGTGTAAACCTAGAACTAGTTCACAGCTTAGGTGATGCCGGTCGCTTCACCGAGAACAAGCTATTGGTAGGTAGAGGATGTGGTGAAGTCTCCACCACAGGAACGTGGGATTCCCATTTACCTGACCAAGCACAATGATCTTGTTGAACAGGAACCAAGACGGTGCACAGTTCAGTGATTCAGACACTGGTGCATAAACCGTCTTACTACTATAGATAATCTGTCCTTAACCCTGAGGGACCATGTACACGGGGCCAACCAGTTATGTGGTGCTTTGATGTGCCAACATGTGCGGACCTTCCATAGTCCAATACCACGGTACGTTGGGTTACCCGGCTGACGCTTGAGTGACATGTAATCGCTACAGGTTATCCGACGTCCAATGTTGGAAGGGTGCGTTTTAATGAGTCAATCTGTCCACACAGTTAACCCAGGCCTGGTGGTTGTCAGTATGACTGACGATGTTCCGAATGCTAGGCATAGCACTGAAAGGTGTGTGGTGTTATAGATGACAAGTCATCAAACCCTAGTCAGATGATTGATCGGGATCTGACGGTGCTTCCTACCGCCCGAGTCGTATCATGGCACCAGTAATAGAAGGGACTGAGGATTATCGGAGTATAGTAGAGAACAGAGTTACGAGGGAGTAACATAAGTTTAGGATCACTAGAGTTTAACTTGCGTCGCACTCTGGGTGGCTATGCGGGTTAATCGGATTAGGGCTGATTAACGGAACTTTCGGTGTGTCACCGGAACAGTTAATCAGGGATCCGGTTGGAGCTAGAGATCCCGAACCCTGAAGGTTCCACCCTGTCGTTGCGTATAGGAATTGTTCCCCGACCTGGTTGGATACGTTGAAAGCGAAGCACCGCGATGGAGCGCAAGCCCGGAGCCTAAGAACCTAGTTCATATGTGTTAGAGGCCGTTGGGGTAGTTTGGTAAATACTGAAATATGGCTCAGAATATATTGAATATGGATCTTAGAGTGAGCGAAATAATTCCAGGAGCTCATAGGCGCTGACGGGACTCGATTCCGAGTAGCGCACCTCACTAAATCTCTCTTTCAGTTTTTCACTTTTCATGAAGGCGTTTTCGTCCAGGCTTCACGATAGACACTTGGAAACCCTAAAACTGACCCCCCCTCATCCTAATCTCATTAGGGCTGGCCCTAGCTTGCGCATGGCACTAGGAGACCGGCCTTATATGTAGAATGGAGGGGGAGGGGCCGGCCCTAAGTGCTCCCCATCTCCAAAAATCCGAACCTCTCCCTCTCTAAGGTTTCAGCCAAGGAAGAAAGAGGAAGAAGAAGGAAGAAGAAGGAGGAAGGAAGGAGAAGGAAGAAGAGAGAAAGAGAAGGAGGAGATCTACCGGCACGCCGTCGTCTTCGCAACGAATTCCTCCGTCGGCTCGTAGTCCTTGCACTCAGAGATGGGACTTCAAGGATTCCTCAATTCGCAAAGGACAAGGTGCTATCCGACAGCTTCCCTTGCGATTCACGTGCGATTCTTCATCGTTCCGTCCTCTCTGTGGGTGCAAATTTTGGCAAGAAGTTTACAAAAACCACGGGACCCACCAGCCCTGCCTGGTGGGCCCACAGAGACTACCTCGGGACCCACCGGCCCTGCCTGGTGGGCCCACGGGGACTACCGCAGGACCCACCAGCCCTGCCTGGTGGGCCCACAGAGACTACCTCGGGACCCACCAGCCCTGCCTGGTGGGCCCACGGGGACTACTACGGGACCCACCGGCCCCACCTGGTGGGCCCACAGAGACGACAACGGGACCCGCCTGCCCTACCTGTGGGTTCCCCAGAGATACAACGGGACCCACCAGCCCTACCTGTGGAATCCCCTGGATACGGCAGCAGAAACCGCCATTTGCCCCCGGATTTCCTCCTAGGAAATCCTATAAATAGCAGAGCCTTCAAATGTAAAAGGATCAATTCCAAAATCCAGAAACTAGAGCTTTGGAATTCCAGCTTCCAACCCTCTCACCTCGATCTTCTTCTTGTCTTTGAAGAATTCGAAGAGATCAGTGACACTCGGCCTGTCGAGGTCACTTCAAGTGAAGTGCTAGTGAATTCGGGTTGCTCCCTATAGCACGGAGACGTAGGCTTCGGCTGAACTCCGAGATCACCCCTTGTGTTAATCTCCGCTGTTTGCATATCAAAAACGCTAACTCAAAGTGACCAAAGCTTTAACCTTCAAACCTACCTTCCAACCAACAGATCGAACAACGATCTCCGACTCAACATCAATTGACTAGTGAGGTGAAGTCTTCGGATCGGCACGAAGATTTTTCCCCCACAGTTTGGCGCCGTCTGTGGGATCGAGCGAGAAGCCAAGTTCGTTGTGCAACAAGCATCAGATTGGTTAAGCCAACAACCTATCTAGATAGTCAAACTTCCCAGCCCCTTTGGTTGAGCAGACAATCGTTCGGATACCGGCAATCTGGTTCCATCCTTCGCTTTTCCTAAATGGCGAGGACGAAACATCAGGATCATCCGGAGGGAAGTAACACACGTCAGCCTCGTCCGGAGACTCGTTCGATGAGTCAACGGCTCAACTTCGGGCAGCCCCTTGCTGTCCCCGAAATAGAGGATCGATCAAGGAGCGGAAGATCAATCGATCGGCCGATCGCACCGCCTCTTAGACAGTTGATAGGGCAAACTGCCCCTACTCCAGCTGAAGACCCGCCATCTACTTATCAAATCTCGGCAGTCGACTGTCAACTGTTATAACTGGCTAAGCAAAATGCCACCCTCACTACTGAAAGGGATGCCCTCAAGAAAGCAGCCTACGAAACCGGAATAGCTCTCCCCATCCCTTCATTCGACGAAGGAGCGAATCTGCCACGACAATCGATCCACTCCGAACCACGGAGGTCAATAGGCACCGCTGCCCTTGAGAGGATCCGTCGCGATCCAGCCCCCTCTGCTGCTCTATGGAAGCAGAGTGTCTGGGATCGTATAGACGATGAATCCTCTCAGTCATCCCCGGGCCGCAACTGTGACAGGCAAACACAATCGAAACCCGACTTACGAAGAAGGCACCAGATAAAAGTGCGCCCTCAAAGAGTAGAGCTTCTCCATCACTCCCACTTCAACGAGGAGCCGGAACGGATCTTCATCTCAAAGGCCTGAACAAGACCTTGTGATCTTGCCTCTCGACCTGCATCCAGGTCGGAGGCATGGTCGTAGGGAGGGATACTCCTTTGCCGGACCTCTCAATCGGAGTCTATTCCAGTCGACATTTCCAAGGGGATGGAGAACTCCCACTCTCCCCAAATTTAACTGCCTCAAGGGAGATCCTACTCTCCACATATTGGCCTTCAAGCAAGCCTTGACGCCACACGAAGAAGAGAACAACGTGCTCTGCCGCACCTTCTCAGGGAGCCACGACGAGCCATCCCTCGATTGGTACCATAACCTCCGAGCTGGATCCATCACCCAGTTCGGCGTCTTGGGCAATCACTTCGTATAACATTACCAACTTAACTTGAAGCCAGAGAAGAAACTCGACTCCCTCTACCGGCTAAGGATGGGTGCTGACGAGAGTCTTCGCAGCTTCACAAGAAGATTCCGCAATGAATACGCCGCTCTCTGGGGACGATATCTTGATGACGAGGCTATCATGCTAGCCTTAAAAAATGCTCTCCGTTTCGATCTCCACATCTACAACGACTTCATTCGCAATCCTCCTCCTTTCCTGGGTTCAATATTTGATCGAATCCAAAGGGAAATTGAAGTTGAAGATGACCAAGTCGCCCGAAAGGGGCGAGAGACGAAGCGGCGACCAGCTGAAAGAGAAGCCCCGAAGTATGCTGCCAAAGCATATAATGCAGAAGCAATGATTCCCCCTACACCGAAGAGGTCGAGAAACGAGGGACGCAGATCTCCTCCGAAGAAGACTACATTCACCGATTAGACACTACCGATCGAGCAAATCCTCGATCGAATTCAGCACGAAGAGTTCCTCCGAAAGCCGAACCCTCTGCAGCCGGACACCAAGGTCACAACGAACAAAACAGTCTACTGTGACTTCCACCACAGTCATGGCCATCCTACCGATCGATGTTATCGATTGATGTACCACCTCGAGGATTTGCTGCGAGAAGGCTACCTCCAAGATTTCATCAAAAGCAGACCAGACCAGCGCTGACCTTCCACGAAGGAAAAAGAAGCTTGCTGGATCCACCAGATCTCTACCGATCAATCACCTATCACTGTGAGTGCCAACGTCTTTGGCATTCACGGGTCGTTGCACAATCAAACAATGACGGGGAAAGAAGTTGATCGGCAGATT
Source organism: Chamaelirium japonicum (assembly GCA_947650365.1). NCBI lineage: Eukaryota > Viridiplantae > Streptophyta > Magnoliopsida > Liliales > Melanthiaceae > Chamaelirium > Chamaelirium japonicum. The sequence goes on along the minus strand of OX393550.1, from coordinate 17,186,112 downwards.
CGGTGCATCTTCAACATTCGCTCTGCAGTGAACAAAGAAGATACCTAGATCGAGAAGCCTCTCAAGGGCTTAGCTTGGCCCTCCATCATCTTCAATGACTCAGATCTCAAAGGAGTCCACACTCCACATCTGGATCCCCTCATCCTGAAGCCCATCATCGACGGGAGCACTCTCAACCGCATCCTCATCGACACCGGAAGCTCCATCGACATCATGTTCTCAGACTGCTTCTAGCATTTGGGACATAAATATTTAAGTCTTGAAGTCGTCCCAACGGTGATCACGGGCTTCAATGACGAACAGAGCATAACAATGAGCGAATCGAGATTCACCCTTGACCTTAGCCAAGAGACTCAAGTCTCGATAAGGTTCACAATCGTCGAAGGGACATCCAACTACAATGTCATCCTCGGTCGACCATTCCTACACCAGATCAATGCCATCTCCTCCTCTTACCATCAACTCCTCAAGTTTGCAACGGGAGAAGGTATTGTCTGTCTTCTGGGAGATCAACAAACTGGGCGATCCTGCAAAGCAGCCGCTACGAAAACAGATCGCAGGATAAACCTTGCTGCCCCAAAACGACCTAGAGATGAAGCAGATCCTTCTTCAACATAGCAACCAAAGGAGATCCCACTGTCCGAACCCCCACCAATCAAGTGGGAGGCTTCGCCTTCAATCGAAGAAATCAATCCCATCAACATCGATAGTGCAGATCTCCCTCGAGAAACCTTTATCGGTACTGGTCTCAGCGACGCAGAAGCGCGAGACATGGTATCCTTCCTCCAATCCAACATAGATGTCTTCGCCTGGTGCTTCGAAGATATGCCTGGGATCAACCCAGATGACGCGTGTCATCGACTCGCAATCAAAGAAGGAGTGAAGTCAGTCAAGCAAAAACCTCGCACAATCCGACCAGAAAGACAAGCCGTAGTTTAAGAGGAGATCAGTAAGCTACTCGCAGCAGGCTTCATTTGTGAAGTAGAGTACCCTACTTGGATCTCCAACATAGTTACAGTCCAAAGAAAAATGGGAAGGTCCGGGTGTGCATTGACTTCACCAACCTCAACAAAGCTTGTCCCAAAGACCCGTTCCCCATGCCAAGGATAGATAGACTCGTCGATGCCACTGCTGGCCACGAACTTCTATCTTTCATGGATGGATACTCGGGATACAATCAAATTCCACTGCACCCGGACGATCGAGAGAAGACGTGCTTCGTGACCGACCGAGGATTTTACTGCTACAATGTACTGCCTTTCAGCCTCAAGAATGCTGGATCCACCTATCAAAGGCTAGTCACAAAGATGTTCGAAGATCAAATCAGACGTAACGTCGAAGTTTATGTGGACGATCTCCTCACCAAAAGTTCTAATCGGGAGAGCCACCTCTCTGATCTGGCGGAAACATTTCAAATCCTCCGAAAGTACCGCATGAAGCTCAACCCTACTAAATCTGCCTTCGGTGTTCAGTCGAGCAAATTCCTGGGACACCTTATCACCAGGAGAGGAATTGAAGCCAACCTCGATCAAATTCGAGCTATCCTCGACATGTCATCGCCTACTAATCGAAAAGAAGTGCAACGACTCACTGGAAGATTAGCTGCTCTCAATCGATTCATCTCAAAATCTTCCGACAAATGCAAACCGCTCTTCGACAAGTTACGAAAGGCAGATACTTCCGGGTGGAATCAAGCTTGCGAAGAAGCCTTTCAAAACGTCAAGAAATATCTTGTGCGATCTCCCATCCTAACAGCTCCGCTCCCTAAAGAAGACCTCTGGCTCTATTTCACCGTCACCAATCAAGCAATTAGCGTGATCTTGGTCAGCAGGAGAGAAGGTGTCGAACATCCAGTCTACTACATCAGCCATACACTTCTCCCTGCAGAGACTCGCTACTCGAAGATTGAGAAGGATGTATTTGCCTTACTCACCGCATCACGAACGACTCCAGCCTTATTTTATCTCCCACTTGATCATAGTCATCTCAGAGCACCCACTCAAAGATATCCTCGACAAGGCAGGTCGAGCAGGTCAAATGACCAAATGGGTGATCGAGATGAGTGCTCTCGGGGTTCAGTTCGAACCCCGCACTTCACTCAAAGGGAAGGCAGTTGCCGACTTCCCAGAAGAAGACCCCATAACTTGGGAGGAAGATGTCGATATGCGCCTCGAAGATGAAGATAAATCTCCATTCAATATAGCTACAAAGACCAATCCAAGCCTTGAGGCTCCTGCCATCTCGCCAGCCCCATGGAAACTTTATACTGATGGAGCTTCGAGCACGATCAGTTCGGGAATTGGGATAGTCTTAATATCCCCCGAACTTGATCATCTTCAGAAAGCCATTCTCCTTGGATTCAACGCCACCAACAATGAAGCCGAATATGAAGCACTCATCTTCGGACTCGAAATGGCTGAATCCCTGGGGGTAGATCGACTCACCATCTACAGTGACTCCTAGTTAATCATAAGACAGATCAACGGGGAGTACACAGCACGAGAAGAAACAATACAATATTACTTGGCCCTAGTGCGACATCTTCAACAATGATTTGCTAACACTGAGTTCATCCAAATCCCGAGAGCAGAAAATCGAGAGGCAGATGCCTTGGTTAACACTGCCTTGGTTCTTAGAGACTCACTCGGGGAGATGCAAATACAAATCGACTATCAAGAATCTCCCAAGATTACTCTCGAGCAATAAGTCATCGCCACTACAGAAAGACTCGGGGGTGGAGAACAACCTGCTACCGATCATGCCCCAACACATGAGCTCGAAGATTGGAGACGGCCAATCTTCGACTTCTTCAAATAAGGAACTATACCAGAAGATCCAATTCAAGCTCGAAGACTTCAAAGGAAACTCCCATGCTATATTCTCCAAGAAGAAGATCTATATTTCAGATCACACAATGGGATGTTACTCAAATGCATTGGTCCTTTGGAAACAAATGCAATTTTAGTCGACATCCATTCCGGGGCCTGCGAGAATCATTCCGGAAGAAGATCTCTTGAAGCCAAGACAAAGCTGCAAGGTTACTACTGGCCAACAATGGCAAGAGATGCTCACCAAGTAGTTCAAAGATACGAGCCTTGCCAGTGACACGCTCGAGCTATCCATCTCCTAGCAGATGAGCTCCATCAACTAGCAAGTCCATGGCCCTTCCATCAATGGGGGTTGGACTTCTTGGGTCCTTTCCCACCAACACCAAGCAAGAAAAAGTATCTGCTGTTAGCCACAGACTACTTTACGAAGTGGGTTGAAGCCGTGCCACTCTTCTGAGAGGCTGACGATGAAGTCATCAAGTTCATCAGGCATAACATGTTTTCAAGGTTTGGCATGCCCCAAGTCTTAATTGCTGACAATGGAGCTCAATTCGACTCTGGCAAGTTCCGAGAATTCTGCCTGAGCAATGAAATCAAGCTTTTCTACTCAACACCAAGGTATCCTTAGTGCAATGGTCAAGCCGAAGCCTCCAACAAAGCTATCCTTGGTCTACTCAAGAAGAAGCTTGATAACAAGAAAGGATTATGGGATCAGGTTCTACTTGAAGTCTTGTGGGGCTATCGGACCACTCCGAGAAGGTCAACTGGGTTCTCACCTTTTCTCCTAACATACAGATCAGAAGCAGTCCTCCCAACAGAGACCATCTCAAACACCTTGAAGACCAGAGCAATCGAAGAGGGGGTTAATGAAGAGCTTCGAGTCAATGACCTTGACTTCTCTGAAGAATTATGAGACTAAGCAACCATTCGTGTTGCCAAGTATCAACGGAGGATCAAACGAGCCTACGATCAGAAAGTCAGCAAGATACAGTTCCCAATTGGCAGCCTAGTCCTCAGAACAGTTTTCTATAACACAAAAGAACACAGTAGCGAAAAACTAGCTCCCAACTGGAAACGCCCCTATATCGTCGAATTAATAGGAGGCAAAGGGTCTTATTGACTGATCTCACCAGAAGGAGATAGACTACCACGAGCTTGGAATGCTAGACATCTCAAAATGTTCTATCCTTGACGTAAGCTCCATGCTGAAAAAAGATCGATTTCAAACGTTCATCTTGTCGACTCAAGTTCTCAAGCAATTCTAAGTCATCTATTTTCAAATTACCAGGTCATTTAACCAGTTTGGGTGCTTGAGTTGTGACTCAACCCCTTAAAGGCAGATGTTAAACGGTTTCGGGTTGCAAAACAAAACAACCTTCAAGTCACTGGATCAATTTAACAAGTTTGGAAACTCGTGTTGCGGCACGACCTCTTACATACAAATATTAAATAACCTTCAATTGCAAGATCGTCTAAACAAGTTTGAGTGCTTGAGTTGCGACTCAACCCCTCACAGGCAGATGTTAAACGATTTCAAGTTGTTTTACAACACAACGCGACCTTCAATTATCAAATTACTTAACAAGTTTGGGTGATCGGGTTACGCCTCGACCCCTAACGGTCAAGTGTCAAGTATATTCAAACATTCCATTCAGAACACAAACATTCAAAGAATTCAACGAGAGATTCAATTTCAAACACCAAAAAGAGGTCTTTATTTCTCAAAAATTGCCAGGTACAAGTGAGCTTTTATGTGTGTGAAGCTTACAGGTGCAAAAGCAAAAAGAAAGAAATAGAATATATCATGGCTTGGCAACACTGGGAGCACGCGACCTCTCTTCTTCAGATCCACCGCGAGCCTTGCTCGCTGCAGACGCTTTCGAGGATTGGATGCCGCCAGCATGAACCCTGAGGGCTTCTACCGCCTTCTCTGCCATCGACCTGAAGCTCTTGCATTCAGCGCGTGTCTCCTCAAGCTCCTTCGTGAAGGTCTCCTCCTTGACAGCGAGCGCAGCTTCCTTGGCAGTGAGTTGGGCCTTCAGCTCCCTTATTTCAACAGCGCGGTCGTGGGCCAAAGTCTCTATTTTGAAGAATCTATTCTTTAATTCTTCGAGCTCATGACCCCGAGCCACATAGTTCTCGAGCCACCTCTTGCTCTCGATACTCTCCTTGCGGAGAGCTTCCTTCTTAGCGTTCAGAGCCTCCTTCTTGGCGGCTAAAGCTGCACTCAGCTTCTCCTTCTCCTCGTTTGCGGCCTCCAGTTCGGTCGTCAAACGAGATACTTCAGCTGAAGCCCCCCGTTCTCCGACCCTCCTGAAGAGCCTAGTAGCGAGCTTCAGGACAGTTGAGTTCTACAAACAATCAAGAGAGAGTCAGAAAACTCTCAGAAGGTACGACTCAAAAATCAAGTCAAGCGGATGCACTTACCACAACTTCAAGCCTGTTGTAGGCCTCGTCAATGGTAGCGTCCGGAAGGTTGCAGAGCTTCCGGATCCCCGCCGTTGGGTGGTTGATATCAACCTCACCCAAATCCTTGAGCAGCTGAGACGTGCCAACAGGAGCATCTGCAACCAATACAAGAGTTCAAGCAGTTAGAATATCTCAAACGTCAAGAGCAATACAGTCAAAAATGAGCAAGCAGAAGCACACCTGTGGCCTCGACTCGAGATGCTTCAGCCTTACCCTTCCCCCGGTCGGAGCTCTTACCCCTGGGGGTCGATCTCTCCTTGACGGGGGATGCCTCTGGCGGAGGTTGAGGAATCCCTGCCTCCACGCGACTCCCTCCCTCTTTTTGCAAGGGAGAGGGAACATCGCGCAGAGGAGTTATCTCCCCTTCCTCCAGGCGTTCAGCAGTCTGCTGAAGCCTGGCTATGAGGGTGGCTGCTTCCTCCGCCACTTGGGCCGCCGAAAGATGGGCAGCAGAGGGAGGTTACTCAACCGCCACCCCACCGCTCGTCGAGGCGCCCTCCAGGCGAGGAACGCTCGGGGGTAACTGGTCGAGGGGAGTGGGGTTGCTTGCAACCACATCACTCCCCGAGTATCTGATGCTGATGCGCGTTGGGCGCTTCAGCTCCTCAAAATGATAGGTGGGCAACACCTTCTGGTCGTCGCCCATCGTATCCATCACATCTTCCATACGACGAGCCTTAGCCTCGTCGATAAGGATAGGATGATATTCCTCGCCCCCATCGCCCCCACCGTCTCCTCCATCTCCTCCTTCTCCCCCACCTTCTTCAACATCATCGTCATCGTCATCGCCATCATCATCGTCGTCGTCATTGTCTTCATCTTCCTCTTCCCCTTTTTCTTCTTCTTCCTCTTCTTCTTCTTCTTCTTCTTCTCCTCCCTTTTCTTCTTCTTCTTTCTTCTCTTCTTTCTTCTTCTCCTCCTCCTTAAGGACCCTCATCTTCTTCACTTGACCCCTATGGGTCATCACCAGCTTCTCCTCCGTTGGCAAGCGACGCCTTGCCCCATAAGCTTTCTTCTCGGCCCGGACTTTTCTAACTATCTTGCCCGATTGAGGATCCTCCTCGTAATCGGAGTACAAGACTTCGTTGTATTCATATCGGGCCTGCAGTCGGTGGAGGAGGTTGGCGTTGCTGTGCCGGACCGGGCAGTTCGAAAACTGCTTCCACGATCGCGTGCCATAGGTCAATTCCAGAAAGAGGTTGTCGAGGGCCCCGACCCGCTCCGAAGACCATGCGAAGACTCCTCCCGCACAGTACATGTCCACCTCTTTGTGAACCTTAGATCGCGGAGTCTCAGGCACAGAAAGAGGGGTCCATGCCCCAGAGACAGAGATCGACCAGTCGGTGTAGAGCTTGTTGGAGGGGACGGTATCGATGATCGGACGGAGGGCAGAAACGCCTGTCAAGTTGAAGAATGGGCTATCCTTCCTCGAGGCCCACTTGTAGTGGTAGAAGAAGTAGCCCAACTCAATCCTGGCCTCCTCGCCTTTGGGGATGCTGGAGTAGCAAGCCCTGAGCTCCTCTTGGAAGTCGGACTCCACTCGGCAGAAGGCGTAGATGATCCTCCACGCATTCCCGGATATCTTCCCCGGGCAGAGCCCCGAGGTGTTCAGCAGCCTCGCAGCGAACGACAGCAGTGGGAGGCACAGTCCGCAGTTTAACTGGCCGATGGTGACTATCGTCCCTATCACTTGCTCCTTGCTAGCGATCGATGTGAAGACCGTCCGCTTATCGATCCCAAAAGCGGATTGGACTCCAGAGAGCGCTGGTCGATTCTTCCCCTCCGTGAAGCAGGCCAACAGTTTCTGCCACTTAGCCCTCTTCACGTCAGTGAGCTTGCCGCCAGTGTTATATTCGTACTCAAGCTCCTCCGACAATGGTATGAGGGGTCCCAAGACAAAGCTTGCCTTTGGGATATGCTTAGGCCTTGAAGGCGCAGAAGCAAACCCCACTCCCAGGTGCCTCTTGCCCTGCACACCGAGGGTGTCTTTGCCCTTGCCCCGGTCTTTCTGTATGAGAGACACCGAAGCCCTCTCCTTCCCCTTCCTCTTCGACGGGACCATATTCATCTTCTTCGTGCTGCCGAATGATGCCATTTCAAACTGATCGGGAGAAAGCGAGGAACAGAAAGCTCAGGAGCAAAAGTTCTGGACTTTGAAAAAATTTTGAAAGTGTGAGGCAAAAATAAAATCCAGAAAGAGCTTATAAACCCTAGAGAAACTGGCGCGAAGATCGAAAAGACACATGGCATCATCAGGTCAAAAGCCGTGTTTTTGGAAAGGACACATGGCGTCAATCCGAAGGAAGCGCAAGTCCAGACGAACCGTCGGAACCAGACGAAACGTCGAACCAGATGAACCGCTGGTCCAGGTGATCCGCCGGTTCAGGTGAACCACTGGTTCGGGAGAACCACCGGCTTAAGCTAAACATTTGTCCTCAATCGCCGTTCGAAGACTTTACCCGTTTGGCAGGCAGACGATTGGGTAATTTTCCAATGGATCGGGCAAAAAACAGGCTCTTTTGCCCGATCGCCTCAACCTCGATCGACTGAATTTAACCAATCGGTCAAGTTTGACCGATCGGTCAAGTTCAACCGATCGGCCGAATTTCTACTGGATCGGGCGAAAAACTTAGGTTTTTGCCCGATCGCTTCCACCTCGACCGGTTGAATTTAACCGATCGACTACCTTTAACCTATCGGTCAAGTTTAACCGATCGGGCGAATTTCTACTGGATCAGGCAAAAAACTTAGGTTTTTGCCTGATCGCCTCTACCTCGATTGGTTGAAATTAACCGATCGGTCACCTTTAACCGATCGATTAAGTTCAACCGATTGGTCGAATTTCTACTGGATCAGGAGAAAAACTTAGGTTTTCGCCCGATCGCCTCTACCTCGACCGGTTGAAATTAACCGATCGGTCACCTTTAACCGATTGGTCAAGTTCAACCGATTGGTCGAATTTCTACTAGATCGGGTGAAAAACTTAGGTTTTTGCTCGATCGCCTCTACCTCGACCGGTTGAAATTAATTGATCGGTCACCTTTAACCGATCGGTCAAGTTCAACCGATCGGTCGAATTTCTACTATATCGGGTGAAAAACTTAGGTTTTTGCCTGATCGCCTCTACCTCGACCGGTTGAAATTAACCGATCGGTCACCTTTAACCAATCGGTCAAGTTCAACCGATCGGTCAAATTTCTACTAGATCGGGCGAAAAACTTAGGTTTTTTCCCGATCGCCTCTACCTCGACTGGTTGAAATTAACCGATCGATCACCTTTAATCGATCGGTCAAGTTCAACCGATCGGTCGAATTTCTACTAGATTGGGTAAAAAACTTAGGTTTTTTTTTTCGATCGCCTCTATCTCGACCGGTTGAAATTTACCGATCGGTCACCTTTAACCGATCGGTCAAGTTCAACCGATTGGTCGAATTTCTACTAGATCGGGCAAAAAACTTAGGTTTTTGCCCAATTGCCTCTACCTCGACCGGTTGAATTTAATCGATCGGCCACCTTTAACCGATCGTTCAAGTTCAATCGATCGGTCGAATTTCTACTGGATCGGGCGAAAAACTTAGGTTTTTTGCCCGATCGCCTCAACCTCGACCGGTTGAAATTAACCGATCGATCAACTTTGACCGATCGGTTAAATTCAACCGATCGGTCGAATTTTTACTGGATAGATCAAAAAATTATATTTTGTGACCGATCACCTCGACCACCATCGGTTGAATTTAACCGATCGGTCAAATTCAACCGATCAGTCAAAATTAACCGATCGGTCAACTTTGACCGATCGGTCAAAATTTACCGATCGGTCCATCAGTACCATTACTCAAAGGTTTCTTGTTCTCTTTTACACTCACGATAGGGGGTTGCTACTTTTGCACCAAATCCAAGCCAGCTAGGATGACCTTTAGCTAACTTGGAGGGGGTAACTGTAGTTGCAAATTTTGACAAGAAGTTTACAAAAACCGCGGGACCCACCAACCCTGCCTGGTGGGCCCACATAGACTACCTCGGGACCCATCGGCCCTGCCTGGTGGGCCCACGGGGACTACCGCGGGACCCACCAGCCCTGCCTGGTGGGCCCACAGAGACTACCTCGGGACCCACCAGCCCTGCTTGGTGGGCCCACGGGTACTACCGCAGGACCCACCGGCCCCACCTGGTGGGCCCACAAAGACGACAACGGGACCCGCCAGCCCTGCCTGTGGGATCCCCAGAGACGACAACGGGACCCACCAGCCCTACCTGTGGAATCCCCCGGATACGGCAGCAGAAACCGCCATTTGCCCCCGGATTTCCTCCCAGGAAATCCTATAAATAGTAGAGCCTTCAAATGTAAAAGGATCGATTCCAAAATCCAGAAACCAGAGCTCTGGAATTCCAGCTTCAAACCCTCTCACCTCGATCTTCTTCTTGTCTTTGAAGAATTCAAAGAGATCAGTGACACTCGGCCTGTCGAGGTCACTTCAAGTGAAGTGTTTGTGAATTCGGGTTGCTCCCTATAGCACGGAGACGTAGGCTTCAGCCGAACTCCGAGATCACCCCTTGTGTTAATCTCCGTTGTTTGCATATCAAAAACGCTAACTCAAAGTGACCAAAGCTTCAACCTTCAAACCTACCTTCCAACCAACAGATCGAACAACGATCTCCGACTCAACATCAATTGACTGGTGAGGTAAAGTCTTCAGATCGGTATGAAGATTTTTCCCCCACACTCTCCGGATCATAGATCCATAAGGTATGATGATTCTAAACACCTAACTAGATGCATGCATGTCTTCGTAGATCGTAGTATGCCTCTAGGGTGTCCGCATATATGCTAAGATCATAGATTTGCATGTAGATTGTTTTGTAAAATTAATTGTAATGAAACATATACCGTATGATCTTCGGATCTATCTTTTGCTTCCACTGCAACTCTGATAAGCGGATCCAATTCCAACAATTGGTATCAGAGCATGCTTTGGTGTATGTTTCATACATGAATTCGTGAAAGCATCATGTGAATATATGATGGCATATGTTTTCGTCGGGGTTCGGCGTAGGTCATGCATATGGATTGTGCTATCTATCGTCTTTTTGCAGGTGCCGCGCTGAATAATAATCTGTGATTGCATGCCTCCGGGGGTCGGACCCCGGATTTAATTTTGCATTTATTATTATTATGCTTATGGTTTTTAGGCTCTAGATAGGCGAGGGTGGAGGTTGACCACCCTCGGTTCCCTGGCCATGTTTTCTAGGATTGTTTCCTTTTTTCTTTCTAGCGAAATTATACACGAACGAGAGGAAGAAGGAGATGATGCTACATCCACGGTTCGGGCAAGCGGTACCATGGCATGCTAAGACCCGACGAAAGCGTGCACGTTAGCGATGATCGGGATCGTCATCAGAGATCGTGCAGAATGGAAGAGTAGGATATCTTGGCTGTGTTATTCAGGTTCAGGGGCCGGACCCTGGACTTGATTCAGTGTGGATGCTATTTTTATTGGTTCTCCTTACTTATTGTTTAGAGAACCTCGATGATAATTTTTAATTATCTATCTTGTTTGTGAGTTAGTCTCTAGATCAGGCTTAAGATTAGTACTAAGCTTGTGGATTCATCGGTGCCTCTATATGGTTCTAACACGTGCGAATCCGGAGGCTAGCAAAAGGAAAGGTGGTAACCGCCCTCGTGGTAGTTCAGGTAGCCAAGTACTGTGCACTGAGATAGATGCAGTATTAGATTTGTTAAGAGATAACTAATGTCCCCATAAGAAGTATGATAACCCTAGTGGGATGCCCTTTCCCCACATGGTCCTAGCGACCAAGTTAGGTTAGTATTCCACTAAGTGATACCCATTTCTAGTTGACGTTTGATGGTAGTGTGACCTCATCACGATTTGGTTATGCCACCATTAGGTTGAGGTCCGGCGGAGGTTGTCGGATGTCCCTAATTGGACAGTAACGAAACCTATAATGAGATAAGGTCTACTATGACATTAGGCATCAAATTATAAACGAGACGTCATTCTAGTGGGAGTTATTTCCGCGTTGACCTTAGGCTAGGCTCCAGATCTTAGGATTATGGGCAAACTAATAAGGTATCAGGATTCTTGGAATCTATATAATGTGATCTTTGCAAGAAAGGCGAAAGCTGAGTATTCGAGGTAGGGACTATGATATTTTCCAAGGATACTAATGCTTTGAGGGAAGGTTTGTAATCTTAGTGGGAGCATGGTAGACCAGGGTCTAAGTCTAGGAGGTTGTGACCTTTCTAGATATGCATAAAACCTCATAAAGAAGGGATGTGTAAGAGGTTCCCTCCAAAGGGGAGCCCCTAGCCTCCATAATCAACCGGTTAAGGGTCTGGGTGGGAGGTATGCAGTTCGATATTCCCACCGGGTGAGAGCTGTGTTTCCTTCCATGTTGGTTCGCCTAGTGGTTTCCTTCGGGACATAGAGGATGCCGGAGGCAGTGGGTGACGGTTTTTTCCTGCACCGTGGGAGCCTATGAACCCCCCTGTCGACACCACCTAGATTTGTGGGAAGCATCCGAAAAGCTTGTGTGAAGCCGTCGTTGCTGCGCACGCGGGTCACATAAAGCTGGCCAAAAGGAGACTGAGAGGTCTTTCAGTTTGCCATGGGTAATTTTGATGAAGACTGGGTCGTAAAAATTCCGTTGACAGAAGCGGTTGCATGCTCTCACCGAGATGCTGTCTCCAATTTAAGGCCGATAGTCTCAGTACTCAAGCCCAGGGAATTTAGATTCCTGGATGTCTCCACTTAAGGTAGTGAAGATATACCGGCTGGAGTAAACATTATCTATTTCTAAATTTCATGAAATAGATTGTAGTAGACCCTAATTTTTGCTTTAAACCATTGTTTACAAAAATCATGACCAAGCTCGACCCCCTTGCCTCCATCCTTAATGATAACAAACTTACGGAACCAAACTACGAGGACTGAAAGCGTAACCTGATGCTCGTCCTAAGGGTTGGCAAACACACAATTGCCCTAAGTACCCCTTAACCGGCCATGCCGGGACCAAGTGTAACTGAGGCCCAGTTGAAGGAATGGAAAGACTGGCTACATGCTGATGAGATGTGCAAGTGGTACATAGTGGCATCCTTGCAGATCGACCTTCAGAAGCAAGTCGAAGACATAGCCTTTGCTTCAGACATGATGCTCTATTTAAAGGAAATGTTCGAGGGTCGTAGTCGGGTAACTCATTACCTGACCATCAAGAAATTGGTGTCCACGAAGATGGCAGAGGGGACTTTAGTTCGGGATCATATGCTGAAATTGTTTGGCTATATGAATGAGCTTTGTTCCTTCGATGTCATCTTGGATGCAGAGATCCAGACCGACATTTTCCTAGAGTCTCTGTCAGGAACGTTTAAGGGCTTCGTTACCAACTTCAACCTTAATCGGTTGGAGATGTCTAACGCAGAGCTCTGAAGGGGTAGCCCAGGACAGAGGTCTTTACAGGGTGAGGGTTCTTTGAGAGGCTAAGGAATATCTACCATTGCTTTTGTCCCTTCCGTGCTTCGCGCTTTCTCGGCTAGGGGTTTTTGGCTTCGTTCCTCAGTCTTTGTGTTTTCCTCGATCCTTGCTAGATCTCGGCGTCCTTGATCGTCGATTCGTGGTGTCGATCGTGCTTTTGGCATCTGCTTTGGCGTGGCTCTGGCTTTTGCTTTGCTTTAGCGCTTGCGCTTGAACGTAGACGGAGGAAGACTTGCGATACTTTCGTTCTTTCGGACTTCGCATCGTATCGGCTAGAATGTGTCGTGCTTTGCTCATTACCGGCGTAGTTGCTTGGCTTTGGCACTTCTGTTGCTTTGGCGCGGGCTTTACCGGGGCTTTTTCTTTGGCTTCTTGCATTGGATTTTGCTTCGGTGTTGACTCGATCTTCTCCTCGAACAGCGGTGGCTACTTCTTCAAGGCTTCTGGCTTCCTCGATGGTTTAGGCATCGGCTCGACTACTCTTTTTTTCTGGACTTCTTTGGCGTGATCGGAGTCGAAGGGTTGCTTTGAAAACGGCGAGGGTGGCACCGGTCTCCGTGCGATGGTTGTAGCGTCGGCTTTGCTTTGAAGACGACGGGTGTAGCGACGACTTTGCTTTTCTTATTCTCCGGGCTTCTTTGGCGTGATCGGAGTCAAAGTGTTCCTTTGAAGATGACGGGGGTAGCACCGATCTCCGTGCGACGTTTATAGCGTCGCCTTTGCTTTGAAGACGACAGGTGTAGCGATGCTTCGGGTGTTCCTCTCCAAGCTTTCTTCTTCGTGGATGGAGCGGGAGTTCGTCGAAGGCGACGGGGTGATGATGCTTCGGTCTTCTTCTCCGGGCTTTTGGGCTTGATCAGAGTCGAAGGCTTGTTGGAGACGACAGGGTGGTGCCGCTCCAATCTTCTTCTCCGGCCTTTGCTTCTCGCGTCTTTGGAGTCGAAGGGTTCTTCTTCTCCGAGCTTTCTTCTTCGTGCACGGAGTTGAAGGCTTGATCTTCTTGTGCAAGGGTCTTCACTTTGATAAGGGCTTTCAATGGACTAAGCCGGTCCCAAAGGGATAGGCTTGCCGGTGCCTCGTGAAGCCTTGGGTCGATGAAGAGCACATCTCCTCTTCTGCAGAGCTCCTTCGCCTTCTCTTTTTTCTTCGACCTTAATCGACCTTTTGAGCTTTCCCCCTCCCCCTCTACTTATAGGTGAAGGAGGGGAGAGATATAGGATGATTTATTTGAATCCCTTTAATATCTCTCCCATAACTACCCAAGATTTATTCATCCATTGATAAGGGGAATAAGCCTTTATTTGCTTTTCTTTTTTGGCAGAGTAGTTATGGCTCAATTCTTTTTGAATTTATTTTAAATCTTGCACATAAAGTCGATGGCGACCCGACTTCATTTCTTTTCCGTCGGATCGAGGGATCGGCGTAGATCCGCACTTATGTAGACGTCATACGCAACCCCCCCCCCCCGCGCATGGCGGTATTTGTTTTATTTTTCTTCTTTTATTTCCTTTCTTTTCTTTCTTTCTTCCTTTTCCTTCTTTTCTTTTCCTTTTTTTTTTCCTTATCTTTCTTTTCTTGCATGGCCGGCCACCCCCCTAAGGGATTCAGATTTCCATAGGGGGGCCGGGTGGGCCCCATTTGGGGACTGGCCCACCCGGCCCCTAGTTTGGCACGGGTCGGGTCCGGTTTGCGTATCGGGTCTCCCTCCGCATTGGTGCATGCGAGTCGAGTCCGGGTCCGAGTGCGTGTCGGGTTTGCCTCTGCATTGGTGCATGCGAGTCGGGTCCGGATCTGAGTGCATGTCGGGTTTGCCTCCGCATTGGTGCATGCAAGTCGGGTCCGGGTTAGACACAATTTGTGTGTCTACAAATGCCCCCTCAAGGATGAGTGCGCCTGCGGAAAACGCGGAGTACTTGTGTACGTAGGAAACGCATAGCACTTGTCCTTGATTTCTTTCTTGGATGGGATAGGTGGCTTATTTAAGGGCCACTACCCCTTTCATCCAGCACCTAGCTCTTGCGAAGGCTTTGCTGGCATTTGGAGACCGCCGTCGGAAGAGTCCTGCCTGGGGTTGTACATGACTTGCGACGATGACTGCGGCGAGGAGGACGGAGGATCTCGGCTGCGGTGTTGATCGCCTTCGCCTTCCTCCTCCTCTTTTTTCTTCTTCCTCTTCTCTGTTTCTTTTTTTTTTTCTTTTTCTTTCTTCTTCTTCTTCTTCTTCCTATGGTTCGAGGATGCAGCAGCGGCAGTGGCGGTGCATGGCGCGCGGGTTGTGGTGCAGGCGGCACGTGCGGGGGCCGACGTGGGGCACAGCGGCGGCGCAAGTGGGCGGCTGGCGGCGGGCTGCGCGCGGGCTGTGGCGCGGAGCACGGGACACGCGGCGTGGAGCAGCGGGGCGTGGTCGGCGGTCGACGGCCAGTCGCGGGTCAGGGGGCTGGCCCTGATCGGGTCGGAGAAGCGGGCTGCGAGCGCGAGTCGGGGGTCGGCGGCTGGTCGCGGGCCGGGGGGCTGGCCCCGATCGGGTCAGAGAAGCGGGCTGCGGGCGCGAGTCGGGCGGCCCTCCCGACTGGATCAGAGGAGAAGAGGAAGAGGGGGGCTGTGGGCCCATCCTTTTTTTTTTCTTTTCCCCTTTTTTTTTTATGGGCCCCGCCCTTTGTGTGGTTTCGAATCAGAGAAAAGGGTGGTTGTATCCCTTGCTTTTTTTTCTTTTTTTTTTTTTGTCTCTTTCTTTCCTTTTTTTTTTTCTTCCTTTCCTTCCTTTTCTATTTTTTCCTTGTTTTTTTTTTCTTTGTTTGTGCGGCACAACAGCAGTGGACGGGTGCGCGAAGCGGCACCGGTGCAGCGTACGCGGGCCGGGGCTGGCTGGCGCACGCGGCGCAAGCGGACGGTGGTGTCGGCTGCGAGCGGAGGCCGGGTGCGGGGTCGAATAGGAGAGCTATGGGCCCCTCTTTTCTTCTTCTCCCTTTTTTTTTGACCGGCTTCTCCACCAGACTTGACTTGCTTTCCCTTGTGTCTTTTCAGGATTCAAGCTTCGAGGGTTTTGCTTTGTTGAGGTGGATACCTGACGACTTCTCCTACGGGAGTGGCGCCTTCACTTCCCCTTGTGCCTTTTCAGGATGCGAGCTTTCAAGAGTTTGGCTTTGCCGGGGTGAGTTGCTAAGGACTTCTCCTACGGGAGTGGTGCCTTCGCTTCCCCTTGTGTCTTTTCAGGATACGAGCTTTCGAGAGTTTGGCTTCACCGGGGTGAGTTGCTGAGGACTTCTCCTACGGGAGTAAGTACCTTCGCTTTCCCCTTACTCGGGTGTACCGCTACCGTACTTCGAGGAGAGAAGACCTTCTGTCGATGCTCCGGATTCCTATCTACGAGCGCATCACAGAGGATAGATTCACCGATTCGAGTTGAGGGATACCTAAGCTGAGCGAGAAAGTTTACACCAACAAGGCGATCTCCATGAAGCTCCTTCGCCCAAGCTTGAGTCTGCCTTTTCACCATGGTGTTGAAGACTTTGTGCCCACACTGATAGTGGCTTTGAAGATCTGCTCCCGTTTGACCCAATGGGGTGTTGACTCCTTGCCTCGGGGGGACGTTTAGTACCTCTGCGGCTTTGAGATGAAGGGATGGGCGATTGTGCTGAAGACTTTGTGCCCACACCGGTAGTGGCTTTGAAGATCTGCTCCCATTTGAGCCAATGGGGTGTTGACTCCTTGCCTCGGGGGGACGTTTAGTACCTCTGCGGCTTTGAGATGAAGGATTCTTCGGTGGCTTGGGGGAGGACACTTCGACGGTTTGTAGACGAAGGCTCGCTTGACAGCTCGGAGGTGGAGGACTCTTCGACGGCTTGGAGACGAAGGCTTCTTTGGCGGCTTGGAGACGAAGGATTCTTTGGCGGCTTGTTATCGTCTTCTTGGTGCGGGAGCGTGATGACAACGGCACGACGAGAGGACAAGACAAAGCCGAGTGTGGTGATGATCACTTGGTGCGAGGACGAGGTGGAGACTTCGGAGTCCAGGGAAGGTGGCTCCTTCGTCTTTTTTTTTTTTTGAAGTCGCGAAGGATGCGGTTGTCGCCGATGTATCCGCCTATCTTTGGGTTACTGCATTTGACTTCAGTGGTAGTTTCAATCCTTCGAGTCTTTGGCTTTGAGGGATTGGCGACGTTCAGATGGGCCTGAGCTTTTGCACAAGCCTGGCGGATTTCAAGGCAGACGACTCTTTGTTTGCAGAGTAGACGCATGCCTTCTTGGAGGGTGGCGAGCTTCGTTGCTTACGATGGTCTTCGCTGGAGGATGCTTCCTTGGGCTTAGTTATGACCGAGGGAGAGTGAGATGTCGGCTGGAGGGGCTTCACACTCTTGATACTGCAGACTTGGTTCGAATGCAGAAGAAGGTGGAGGCCGCTCGTGCGTCACTTCAGAAGTCAGAGTCCCATTTGGGGGATGCTCAAGCGACCGAGAAGACGTCTGGAGCAGAGTTTACGAGGCGGTGTGAAAGAGCTGACGAAGTGCCGGAAGCTGGTGGAGCGATCGAGAAGGCTTCCGGAGTGAACCTTGCGAAACAGCGTGCATAGCGGGCGACGCGTCGGAAGTTGACGGCTTCTCTACCCTTGTTGTTGCAGTGTGTGTAAGCTGCGGGAGGTGAGCCACTTCGGCGCCATAAGGACTTCGACTTGCTACTCGTGTGTCGCTTTAGAAGCTGGAGTTTTGTTTGGGGAAAGCTGGAGTGACCGGGAAGACGTCTGGAGCAGAGCTTGTGAAGCGAGAAGGTAGAGTCTCCTTTGAAGCGAGCTGAGACTGCGTAGAGGGCTTTCAAGGCGAGCTTCTTGAAATAGCAATCAGACCTGTCGACCCGTCGCGAGCTTTTGGCCGCACGTCCTTTGGAGCTACAGTGAGTGGAGGCCACTAGAGAGGAGTTACTATGCCGCCTTCGAGCTTTGGATACTTTCTTCTAGCTGCTTATCGTCTTGTCATCTTGCATTATAGTTTTTCTTTGGAACTTATGCCATGTACCGTCTTTTCTCGAATATCTAATAATATCATCATATTTCGCAACTCATTTGCATGGACCATTGTTGGCTTTTTCTTTAATTTTTTCGGACTGAACCTGAAGTGACTTCTCAGGCTGCCTACGTACGCCCCTAAGGGGGATCCAGTCACCCGTAGTTCATGTTTTTTTTTTTGCAAGGAGTATGGCATTGCTTTAGGCATAGTACCTTTTGAGGTACTTGCCGTTGATAGGGCCGAGTGTGAACCTTTCTGGCGTGGTGAGGAGGTAAGCGCCGTTGGAGTAGACTTCTTTGACGGAGTGCGGTCCATCCCATTTGGCATCAAACTTCTTCCCTCTTGATACGAGAGAATGATGGGGCGTTTGACTGCCAGCACCAGTTCTCCTATTTGGAAGGATCGAAGGCGGATCTTCTTGTGGAAGGCGCGCGTCAGTTTGGCCTGATAACATTCCTGAACATTACTGAGCTTCGAGGCGCCTTTTATCTAGGGTTTCTAATTCTGTTAGGCGGAGCTGGGCGTTGTCATCGCTGGTGAGGCCTTCTTGGATTGCTATCGTGAGTGATGGGATCTGGAGCTCGAGCGGATGAATGACTTCTACCCTATAGATGAGGGAGTACGGAGTTGCTTGAGTTGGAGTACGACAGGACGTTCGGTAGGTCTATCCATAGCGCTTCGCCCAGGTGTTCGTGTCAGTCCGTCTTTGTCTTCGAGAAGATCTTCTCCAGAATCTTACAAAGAGTCTTATTGAAGGCCTCTGCCAGACCGTTGGCCGGAGTATTATACATTGTTGAGCATTTCTGCTTAATGTTGTACTTGGTGCAGAACTGGTTGACAGTAGCATTTTTGAATTGCTTTTCGTTGTCCGTTACGATGTAGCGAGGGATTTCGTACCGGAAGATGATGTTGTTCTGGATGAAGCTGATGACGAAGTGTCTTGTAACTTCCTGTAGAGATATTGCTTCAGCCCATTTGAAGAAATAGTCCGTTGCTGCCAGGATATAAAGATGTTGTTTGGATGACTTGCGCAAGGGACCGACGATGTCGAGTCCCAATCCATCGAAGGACCACGACGCGATTGTTGGGTGCAAAAGCTCTAGCGGTTGACGGATGTAATCACCGTGTAGCTGGCAAGCGTAACATTTTTTTGTAAACTCCAAACTGTATGTAATCATAGTGGGCTAGTAATAGCCCATCTTCCTAAGGCAAAAGTGGAGCTTTGGACCGGACTGGTGCAAGCCACAGATTTCAGTGCGTACTTCTTCTAGTGCTGCTTCTGCCTCTTCCTTTGCGAGGCACCTCAGGAGTGTGCCATCGTAACTTCGACGGTACAGCTCATTATTGAAGTGGTAGTACTTCAGAGACCGCCGATGAATATCGATTTTGCGCTTTGGATTGTCGGGAAGTTTACCATTGACGAGGTAATCCAGAAAGGGTTACCTCCAGTCTTGCTCTTCAATTTCAAGGACGTGCACCGTATTGACCTGAGCTGGGATCCCGATAGGAGCTTCTTCTTGGATTTGCACTATTCTTCTGCAGATGGGAACGACGAGCTAGCGTTCTTCTGGAAACGGGAGTGTAGCCGCCAAGTTCGCGAGTGTGTCGGCCTACTGGTTGAGGTTTCTGGAGACATGCTGAATAGAAGTAGCCTCGAGTTTACTGAGGAGTTTCAAAGCTTGTGCATGCAGTGGTACTAGGTCTTCTTTGTTGACTTTATATGCCCCCAAGACTGGCTGGATGACGAGCTGAGAGTCACCGAAAATCTCGAGTCCTTGAAGCTTCATATCGTTGGCGAGTTTGAGGCCGATGAGTAGAGCTTGATATTCCGCCACGGTGTTGGAGCACAGTTCCGACAGCAGAAACGAGAAGGAGAGTATCTGATCGTTTGGAGTGACGAAGATAACCCTTGCTGTCTTGCTGCGCAGTCAAAGAGCATCTTCAAGGAGGGGGCGATGTCGATGAAGAATACTTCTTTGTCTGGGAGATCTTCTGATAGTTCCCATTCTGCCGGGAGGGGATGTTCTGCGAGGAAGTCCGCGAGAGCTTACCCTTTGACTGCCTTCTGTGGCACGAAGGTGATGTCAAACTCAAGAAGTAGTAGCGCCCACTTCGCCAGACGTCCGGAGAGTACTGGCTTTGACATGATGTATTTGAGGGGCTCTGCCTTCGAGATGAGTCTGACAGTGTGAGCCAGCATATAGTCTCGTAGCTTTTTTGTGACGAAGATGAGTCCCAAGCAGACTTTCTCGATCGGGGAGTAATTTAGCTTTGTGCCGACGAGAGTGCGAATCAAGTAGTAGCATGCCGTCTCCTTGCCTAGCTCATTGTCTTGAGCCAGGAGTGCCCCCAAGGATTGCTCCTGGGTACTAATATAGAGGATTAGCGGCCATCCTTGAACTGGTGCCGATAGAACTGGCAGCTTTTGTAGATAGGCTTTGATGCTTTGGAGAGCTTCTTGGCAAGCATAATCCCATTTGAACGACGCTCCTTTCTTCATGAGGCAACTGAACAGATGACACTTCCCAGCTAGGTTGATGAATCTTTTGATATACGCCAGATGTCCTTGGAGACCTCTGAGGTCTTGCACTGTCTTTGGTACGAGCATATTGATGATAGCATCAATTTTGGATTGATCTATTTCGATGCCTCGATGTCGTACGACGAAGCAAAGAAATTTGCCCGAGGAGACTCCGAATGCGCACTTGAGCGGATTCATACGGAGTTGGTACCTTCGAAGCCGTTTGAAGGTCAGCTTGAGATCTTGCAGATGCGTCGACTTCTTCTTAGATTTTACAACGAGGTCGTCGACGTAGCACTCCACATTTTGATGAAGAATATCATCGAAGATTCTCTGCATGGCTCGTTGGTAGATGGCTCCTGCATTTTTTAAGCCGAATGGCATAACTTTGTAGTAGTACATTCCCTTTGGTGTGCGGAATGTCGTGAGCTCTTCGTCTTTGGGTGCCATCCGGATCTGGTTGTAGCCTGAGGATCCATCCATAAAAGTTAGCACCTCGTGGCCTGTTATTGCATCCACCATTAGCTCCGTGATTAACAATGGGAAGTCATCCTTCGGACATGTGTTGTTCAAGTCTTTGAAGTCCACGCATACTCTGATTTGGCCATTCTTTATTTTGACTGGGACGACATTGGAGATCCATGTCGGGTACTTGACTTCTCGGATGAAGCCGGCTTTGATTAGCTTGTTTACTTCGCCTTCTATTTGGGGTACCAGTTTCGGTCGGTAGCGTCTTTGCCCTTACTTGATGGCGCTAGCTCGGTGTTTGACGCTGAGCTGATGCACTACGATTTTAGGATCTAGACCCGGTATCTCCTTGTAGGACCATGCGAAGACATCTCTATATTCCTGGAGCAATTTGATGTATACAGCTTCTTCTTCAGGAGTCAGGACTGTGCTGATGAATGTAGGTCGAGGCTCTGTTTCTTTGCCCAAATTGATTTCTTTCAAGTCATCAATAATGGACTGCCCTCCTTCTTCGAGGACCGCCGGGGCATCTTACAACTCATCGTCCGAAGTAGAAGTATCACCGTTGTCAGTTTCGATAACGGAGATATGATTAACGGCTGCCATGGGTGGGTGGGCGGGTGTTGAAACGATGTCCTCGACTGGCGTTCCCAAACGGTCGAACACCGACCTCTTCTTTGGTTGCTTGATTGGCCCGAGCCTTTCGAACACGGATATACTTTTTAGATTCAACCGGCTTTGACTGCTTTTGTTTTGCTTATGACTTGGCATCAAGCTCGTCGTCGTCTTCTCTTACTATCGGGATAGCTGGCGTAGGTGGAGCATGCATCGGAGATTTTTGATCCTTTGGCTGCTTCGTCTACCATTTTCACCTCAATGTAGTTCGAGGTGAAGGTCTTCTTTATTGCAACATTGACGACCATCGGAGTTTGACTGGAGCCGATGCCTCGACGGTTCAGGAGAATTTGTTCACCGCTTTGAAACAGATGAGCTTGAGTCCTCATCATCCTATGTGGCGTTGCCACTGGGGGAAGTGTGCCCATTTGCATAGCGCTTTCTTTGTTGTAGCCGGCTTTGAACAGCAATTTGGCGGCGTTTTACCCCCAACTCCCTTTTGGCTTAAATTCGAGTTGATTGATGTCGGTAGATCCGGCAGGTCCGATCGGGTTCGAAACTTGGGTCAGACTAGGTAACGGCAACGTCATTTCTAGCAAAGTGATAACATTGGCCTCCGATAATGGCGGGACCGGCTCTCTTGTCGAAGTAGAAGGCGGTCACTCGGGTTTGTGAAGCCATTGAGGTGCGAGGCACAGGACCGACGTCGTTTGGACGGGCAACGAAGTATGTTGCATGGATCTCGGCGTAGAGCTGATGCGCATCATTTGTCTTGATTTTGATGCTTCCTTGACCTCGAGTATTGCCTTGTCGGAAGGTTTCATCGGATTTGCAGGTGGAGTCTCACTTCGCTTGATTTCTTCAGTTTTTCGAGTTCGAGGAGCTTTGGCTGGAAGGACTTATGCTACAAGGTCTTTTGCCTGATAGAATTTGGCATCAGCAAGGTATGCTTCGGCTTCATTGAACGGCTTATCGTCAGCGATGATGCACTTCTCCATACCTTCCTCGTAATACTAGAGGCACTGGTGCCAGGTGGATACTACGATGCCGTTCTCATATAGCCATGGTCTTCCCAATAGGAGGCGATACGACGTCTGGCAATCAATGATATGGAAGAGGACCATTGTGTCAAGCGGGCCGATTGAAAGCTTCAGACGGATGATTCCGATGGTGGACTGCCCGTCCTGGTTGAACCCTTGGATCACCAACTGGCTGTGTGAGAGCTGGTCAGAGGTGATGCCGAATTATCGCATCGTTTGGATAGGCATGATATTGATGGTAGAGCCATAGTCTAGCAGGATCCGATTTACTGGCTTCTCTTTGATGTATTCCGAGATATAAACGGGTCGGTTGTGGAGTCTTGCTACGAGTTGCAGATCTTCATCTGAGAAGGTTATTGCCGTGTCGTACGAGGCAATAGCTTTACCCTTCTCGCTGTCCTTTCTCTTCCTCTTGTAGCTATCTGGATCTGCCAAGGCTACAGCCATCACTAGGTGAGCTTTCTTCGAAAGGTGCAAGGCTTCTATGAGCAGCAAGTGCAAGATCGCCTCGTCGTAAGAGGCAGTGCCCTCCTTATCGGAGTCATCCCTCTCATCGGTGGTGTTGCCTTCTTCAGAAGTCTCGATTTCGCCTTTTCCTTCCGTTATTTTATGAACTCCAACTATGCAACAGGCGACCCGAATGTGCTGATCGGCTGGGAGGAAGTGATCGGGGAAGAATTCTTGCAATATTGCTGATTCCGGAAGGCTTTGCAGGAGGAGATCGTCTAGATTTGCTAGCGGCACTTTGAACGCCTTTCTTCCTGGAGTCTTGCTTTTTTTCTTGTAGGTCTTTCATTCAGAGAGTTTCCTCGTCTTTCGGTCCAGCATGTACCGCTTGGCCTGCGGCGGCCTTCGTCTCCGAGGTAGCATAACCCATGCCTCTTCATTGGTGGATTCTCCCCTGCTAAGGTGATGGTCGGGAGCAGCAGCTTCGAGTTTCTTATTGGTCGGAGAAGCTTGTTCTTTCGGAGGCTCTACTGGCTCGTCTTCCGATCCCCAACCGGTGGGCTTGATTTCTTTGATCGAAATGGATGAAGGCGTAGAGTAGAGGACGTAATAGTCAAACTTGCCCGAAGGCTGGCCCAGCAAACCGACTTAAGGATCTCCTTGATTGTATCTCTTTTGGAGCGCACATTGGGATGTGGCTTGATTGGGAGGGACTTGCTCTTCCGAAAGCTTTATTGGCTCGTCTTTCGATCCACAGTCAGTGGGCTTGATTTTTTCGATCAAAACGGATGGAGGCGTAGAGTAGAGGACGTATTAGTCGAACTTGCCTGAAGGCTGGCCCAGCAGACCGACTTCTGGATCTCCTTGCTCGTATCTCTTTTGGAGCGCACGTTGGGATGTAGCTTTTCTTGGGAGAGGTGTTGACGTGAGCGACGGTTGCCCCCAGGGTAATGGCATTTCCTCCTCAGCGAGTATAGGGGCGCGTTATTGTCACTTCAAAACCTTCAGTTGGGAAGCTGGCTTTGCGATTGGCCTTTGATGATTGACGCGCAATTTGGGCATTCCTTGTCGTGCAGCAACGAGTACCAGCGGAAAGGATCCGAAGGTGATGGACGTCATCTTGGCTATAGCGACCTCTCCGGGGTCGATCTCTATCTTTCCTTGCTTTGTGAGCGCCATGATTCTTTCTTTGAAGATGAAGCATCTTTCGATGGGATGGCTAACCACTCGGTGGTATTTGCAGAAGAGAGGGTCATCCCCGTGATGTATTTGCTCGGGTCTCTTTGAAGGAGGAAGCTCTATTATCTTCTCTTGTAGCAATTGGTCGAACATGATGCAGACTTCCGAGTCCGAGAAGGGGTACTCCTTTGCTTCGAGCTCCTCAAGAGTCATCCTTTGTCTTTGAGGCGGAGGTGGCGGTATGACGACTTCTTTTCTTTGATCCGACGTGCCACCGATCTTGAGCGGCTTGGAGGTTGAAGCGATGTCGGCAATGTTGACTTGCTTTGGTTTCGGTGCCGGCGGTTTGTCCTTCTTCTCTACCTTCAGGAAGTCCTTGCTCTTCGAGTCTCCGTGATTTGCTAGGCTGAGCTCCATGTCGTGAGCCCGAGTTGCGAGTTCTTCGAAGGACCGAGGCTTGATCCCTTTGAGGATGTAGAGCAGGCCCCAGTGCATGCCTTGGGTGCATATCTCGATGGCCGAGTCTTCAGACAAGCAGTCTCGTAAATTCAGCGCGAGGTTCCTCCATCGGTCGATATAGTCGATCACCGGCTCATCCTTCCTTTGCTTGATCGAAGAAAACTCGGTCATACTGACGATGCGTCTGGTGCTGTAGAAGCGGTTGAGGAACTCTCTCTCTATTTGATCCCAGCTGTCGATAGATCCTAGAGGAAGATCAATATACCAGTCGAACGCGTTACCTTTGAGGGTAAGAATGAACTGCTTCACCATCTCGTCGCCGTATGTGCCGGCCTTGTTGCAGGTTTCGATGAAGTGGGCTATGTGCTGCCTTGGATTTCTCTTCCCGTCGAAGTGCTGGAACTTTGGTGGCTGGAACCCGATGGGGAAGCGCAGCTGCTGGATCCTCATAGTGTAAGGCTTCGAGTATGCCGCCGTGATCGGAGAAAAATCACTACCGTGGGAACGCATCATGTGCGTGCCTACTACGATGCAAATTGGGCAGGAAATATAGCCACTCGTCATTCTACTACCAGATACTGTGTGTTCCTTGGTGATTCTCTCATTTCTTGGCGAAGTTAGAAACAGGAGTTTGTTGCTCGCTCCAGCACCGAAGCCGAATACAGGGCTATGGCTTCCACCACTATAGAGATTGTCTGGCTTCGCCGCCTTCTACTCGACCTAGGAGTTGTGATATCCGGGCCCAAGCCTCTCTTCTGTGACAACCGGAGTGCTATTCAGATTGCTAGCAACCCGGTCTTCCACGAGTGGACAAAACATATAGAGGTTAATTGTCACTATGTTCGTCAAGAGTTTCTCGACCACACCATCTCCTTGCCATTCATTCCATCATCAGAGCAGACTGCTGATTTTCTGAAGAAGCCCCTTACGATTGCTCGCTTCCGACATTTTATCGGCAAACTCTCGGTCCATGATCCACCGTGAGTTTGAGGGGGAGTGTTAATGTATAGAGATGGGTTGAGTTATATGTACAGTCGGGTCGGGTTGTGTGTGTAAACATGTACATATATATTGGGCTTCAGTCCCTCAATAAGATGCATTCTATTCTTTCCAAACCCTAGCCGTCATCTTCTAACAGTGTTGAGACTCATTCCTCTACAGATCTTGGTGTCGCAGATACTAACCTTGCATATATGAGTTGAGATTAGAGTTGAGGGAGATGATTTGGAAGAAGTTGGAATACCAGGTCTATAAACCCTTCTTGGAAGCTCTGAATGGCGGAGATCTATAGGAGCATTGGCGAGGAGCTAAAGAAGATCTTTATATATATTTTTATTGCTAGAAAAAGTAATACAATGGACATTTTGGTATAAATGAAATGGATCTCCTTTCCTACTATTCCAGTGTGAAAATGGTATTTATAGTTCTTTTTTAACACCCCAATGTTATATGGTTTGAACAAAGCATAAAGTATACAGCCATTACACACACCCGTACCTCCCTTTTTTGGTGTCAAGCAGAGAAGAAGAGGGCTCCCCTATTCGCCCGTGCTCTTCAATCCACCACATCCATATTTGGTGCTAGCAGAGAACATGAGGGCTCCCAGATTTGTGGTATCGCATGAAGAAGAAGAGGGCTCCTATCCTATGGCACCTGCACGGCACCCGAGCCTAGCAATTTGGTCCATAGACACCCCCCTTTAGTTCGAGGGGGCCCAAGACATCAGCAAGACACCCTAGTCTGAGAGCACCCCAGCCCGGTTCCTAAGGACACCCCTTCATGTGACTGGTTCTCTGCGACATCAGCCCTCATCCGTGCGATGTCGTCGTTTCTCCAACCCTTCTCCGTTTGCGATCTAGCGAGGCTCCTTCGGCCCCTCCCCCTCTTGCGGTTCAGATCTGCACCTCCAACCCTCCTCCTCTGTGGGTGATCTTCCCACAGTCTCGTTGACCTCGTGTGGCCTGTGGCTTTTCCGCTGAGCTCCTTCGCCTTTCATCTTTGGGGGTATTTCCAACTTTACCTTTGGATATAGAGGATATTTTGGGTAACGACACCGTTTCCACTAACATGGTCGGATTTCTTCAGGAATATGTTCTTCCAGTAGTTGACATTGTCGCATCTAAGTCGGTACTTACATCAGCTAGTCAAGCACATCTTCAACACTAAGTTTGGATGTGTCATCACTCCTGTTATTCCACAAACATGCCACACTTATATTTCCAAATCTATGGTAGCAAACACTTTGGTGGGACCCAGGAAACGACTACGTCGCAGTACGATATCCCTTGATGAATCTTCACCACCATATATTGACATCCCAGTTTGAGCCTAAAGGATGATGATCGAAGACAAGCAACGCATGAGATAATGTCGCATCGCAGAGCATGCCATATTTTTTTAAATTAATCTCGGATTAATTTCTGGTTATTATTTTAGGTGAGTTTTGAGGTCTTATTACCATAGGATTATTTTTAAAGGAATCTTAGTTTAATAATATATTGAGTTAGTTTATGTTTCAAGGTAAGTTAGAACTGATTTTTGGGTTGATTTAGGAAATTTAATATGCACATGTAAGGGGAGTTACGAATCTGATCTTAGGAATCGTAATCCGTTTAATTATATTTCTTGTACGCTCCGGATCTTCACCCTATATTAAGTATAATTTTTTCAAAGTCCTTAACGTAGTCGCCCCAAACCATGCTATCATTGTGGGTCGGGGTTCGCAGCTATCATTTGCTCAGCTACTGATGATACTAGAGTGGACGATCTATACGCCACCAGTGAATCCACGGGGATCGTATATTAAGGGACGGGTGATCAGAATGGGGCGGGACATATGTTGGCGAGCGGACCCCAAACTATTGTGATAGCATGGTTTGGCGTGACTATTTTAAGTGATGGGAAATTATAAAATCAGCTGTCGAAAATTAGGTTGAGAATTTGAATTCATCCGTGTATTGAGAAATGCTTTTCAGTTCATGTGGAGCAACAAAAAAATTATTCTTCATCAAGGAATAAAAAATCGATTTCAACCATCAAATCGACATCTTGAAAAAACTACTTATTTTACAAAATATCATGATTTATTGCAGTTCAGCAACATGAAAAGCCGAAATATTTCGTGAAAATTTATAAAATATTGCGATTTTTTGTTTCTTGTGTATAGGTTTTGGTTAACCCAGTGTATAATCCGAAGATATCAGATAGTTCTCATTCACTGTAGCTAAGTGTGTCAAGGGGAAATTTCAATGTTTTGAGTTGTGTGTTTAATGAAGGCTGAGCTTTTAACTCTTTGAGTTTTTCGAATGAGATTCGGTATTGAGGAGGATTTAAAGAATTGCTTGGGTTGAGAGTAGGGATGGCAATGGGTCAAGTTCGGGTTTTAAATTCCTATCTTCTATATAATAAGGGATGTCGGTTTTTTGCTTACTAGACAAAACGGAAGCTGACTAGAATAAAACAAACGCTAACTAGTCAAAACCTCTCTCTCTCTCTCTCTGTCTCTCTCTCTCTCTCTCTCTCTCTCTCTCTCTCTCTCTCTCTCTCTCTCTCTCTCTCTCTCTCTCTCTACTGCGTTGGATTTGAGTAGGCTGGCCCCTCCCAGATCCAGAAGTTCGATTGGGAGGTCCTCGACCTCAATATCTAGTCCTGACTACGTGCCGCTCAGGTCACCGTCAGGCCCCTCTTCTCAAGCGAGTGGATCCTCTGTGACTACATCTTCGCCGGCAGAGACTCCATCAGCGAGCCCTGCTTCGCCGACATCGTTCGGGATGCCACCGTCCAGTCCTCTGCTTCCCGAAGTCCGTGACGAGATTGAAGCAGTCGCAGAAGAAGTTGTTACGGATCCTAGATCTATATGAAGCATCACGGACCTCTGGCCCAAGATCGAGTATGTCTTCTCCTTCAGGTCTACCTCCACCGTCCGATTCCAGGCCCTTACTTCTCTACTCAAGCTTGCCAAGGCCGCCCGCGCCACGATCGCCAACTTCGAGGTCGTGATCCAGAAGGACGCCTTCAAAGCGCCCATTGCTGGCGGCGAGGTCCACCCCTTGACCCGCTACGTGATAAACTACATCACCTTCCTCACAGACTAAGTGATCTCCCTCACCGACATATTCGCTGACTTTCCGCTTCAAGTATCGGCCCCCCTCGCGGAGTCTTTCTTCGACTCGCCGGTGGTCACGGCGCCGACTGCCTTGGCCTTGTCGCCGCTATCATCCCCCACCTTCGAGGGGAGCCCCCGAGGCGACTCGAACTTCGTGTGGATCACGTGGTTGGTGCTGGTGCTACTTTGCAAGATGGATGGCAAGGCAGAGTCGTACCGGGAGGTGGCATTGTCCTACCTTTTCCTCGCCAACAACCTCCAGTACGTGGTGAACAAGGTCCGACAGAGCCAGCTGCGGCTGCTCCTCGGCGATGAGTGGGTGGTGTGGCATCGAAAAAAGGTGACGCACTACTCGTTGAGATACGAGCGCCTGGCGTGGGCCAAGGTGGCGGCTGCGGTCCTGGCGACAAAGGTTACTGCTTTATAGGCGTGGGAGCGGATGAAGGGGTTTAACTCAGCATTCGATGAGGCATGATGGGCGCATGCGGAGTGGGTGGTGGCAGACGAAAGGTTGAGGGACGATGTCAGGGAATTGATCTTCGGGATGATCATGCCTGCATACCGAGGCTTCTACGAGAGGTTCTGGGTAGTGCTAAGGGACACGACAATGGTGCGGTTCGTGCCAGAGGATGTGATGAGCCGATTGTCAGATCTTTTAACTGGTTCAACCGATTCCGGCTTAATCGGTTCAATTTGACCGGTTTCAGTTCAACCGGTTCGAGTTAGGCAAAGGCTTCATCCGGGTCTCTCTTTCCAATCTTCCTCTCTCTTTCTCTCTCTCTCTTTCTCTCTTCCTATGATCTCTCTCTCTCTCTCTTTGTATCTCTCTTCCTCTGATCTCTCTCTTTTCCCCCGTCTCTCTCTCTTTCCCCTATCTCTCTCTTTCTTTCTCTTCTCATGATCTCTCTCTCTCAATCTCTATTTCTCTTCCCCGCGATCTTGGAGTGCTGCCAGGTAAGGAAAGAACGATCAAGAGAGAAAGAGGAGAAGAGATAAATAAGAGAGAAATGGGAAGAGGAGAAGATCGGATAGGAGAGAATCCTGAAGGGGGTCTGCATGCTTGCAAGGGACACCTGGAATCACGAGGGGGGGCATTGCTGTAGTCCGAGAGAAAGAGAGAGGGGGAGGATTGAATGAGAGATAATCTATAACATCCGTCCCAAACACACAAGATTTTGTCCGCTTTGCCCGTGCCCACATGAGAACTTCCCAGGGTGGTTACCCATCCTAGTACTACTCTCGCCCGAGCATGCTTAACTACGGAGTTCTTGTGAAATCCATAGCGGCGCACGATTTTAAAACGCGTCTTCTATGTTTGGGAGGGGTAATTATTAAGTAGCTCAGGATCTCCTTCTCTCCCGGCGTTGTGGGACTAACTTATGGCCTTGTACACCTCACCTCATCCATCTTGGCATCCCAGCCTCAGGAGTCTTGGCTCTTGGCCTATTGGATCTTGGTCTTCACAATCCACCCCCCTTAGGGCTACACGTCCTCGTGTAGGGTTAGACCCCCCCATCCCGAGGAGAACCGGTTCTGATACCATTTTGTAACATCCGCCCCAAACACACAAGATATTGTCTACTTTGCCCATGCCTGCACGAAAACTTCCAGGGAGCTCACCACCTTTCCTACCAAGATGCGTTTTAAAACCGTGCGCTACTACGGAATTCGTAAGAACTCCATAGTTAAGCGTGCTCGGGCGGGAGCAGTACTAGGATGGGTGACCTCCTAGGAAGTTCTCGTGCAGGCACGGGCAAAGCGGACAATATCTTGTGTGTTTGGGGCGGATGTTACAAAACCATTTTATAACATCCGCCCCAAACACACAAGACATTGTCCGCTTTTCCCGTGCTCGCACGAGAACTTCCCAGGGTGGTCACCCATCCTAGTACTACTCTCGCCCGAGCATGCTTAACTACGGAGGTCTTACGAAATCCATAGCGACGCACGGTTTTAAAACACGTCTTCTATATTTGGGAGGGGTAATTATTAAGTAGCTCAGGATCTCCTTCTCTCCCGGCGATGTGGGGCTAACTCATGGCCTTGTACACCTTACCTCATCCATCTTGGCATCCCAGCCTCAGGAGTCTTGGCTCTTGGCCTATTGGATCTTGGTCATCACAGAATCGGAGTATAGCTGGAGTCAGTTAGAGAGAAGAGAGAGAGAGAGAGAGAGAGAGAGAGAGAGAGAGAGAGAGAGAGAGAGAGAGTGAAAGAGAGAGAGAGATAGAGAGAGAGAGCTTAGGGATGGCTGCAATCTCTCTCTCTCTCTCTCTCTCTCTCTCTCTCTCTCTCTCTCTCTCTCTCTCTCTCTCTCTCTCTCTCTCTCGCTCGCTCGCTCTCGCTCTCTCTCTCGCGCGCGCGCGCGAGATCATAGCCGTTTAGATCCAGTCGCATCCAATCCGTTGCACCCAACCACCCAACGCGCAATCAAAATCCTCGCATAATCATATCACCCACAGTTGCTCCATTCTCTCTCATGCACCCTATCACATCCATCTAGATTGCCTACCCAATCCAGTCGTCCCTTTCTTATTTCCCTCAAAATCCCGTCGCCCATATCGAGCCCCCGTTTCATGACCCCGCTGCAGTGGCCAGGGGTGTCTTGGCCCCGAAGGCGTCTTGCTACAGTGCCGACAGGTTTGTTGACGCCGAAGGCGGCCTGTTGCTTTGCCGGCAGGTGTGTTGCCGCCGAAGGAGGCCCGCTGCAGTGCCAGACCGGCACGGGCATCACTAGTTATAAACGTGCGGATTCGGATCGGGCCTATTCAAAATTCATAAAATTCAATTTCCAAACCTGCCCCATTGCCATTCCTAGTTGGAGTGAAGGTGAAAATACTGAGTTTTGGTAGTGATTTTGTTAGACAATGGCCACAGTTGGATCTAAGGGGTTGAACCCTCCACCCAAGTCCAACCCAACCCAAGGTCAGGTTGAACTTTTCTATACCTAGCCCAATCCAACCCGAGGTCGGGTTGAACTTTCCTATACCAAGCACTCAGGTTGGTCGGTTTGGTCGCATTGAGGGGGATGTTGGCCAGTTTCAACATGGTAAGAAAAAAATGTCATATAAAAGGACAATGAAATACGTAAAGGAACCCTTTAGTGATGGTTCACCATTGAAAAAGGATAAATGCCCACCCAAATGGTGGCCATTAGTAGGGATGGGGATTAAACATGTTTAGTAGGTTACCCGACCGAACCTAACCCTATTGGGATGGGTTTGGGATAAAATTAAATGGGTTTGGGCGGGTTTGGGATTTTCGAAAAAAAATCCGATAAGATTTGAAACTTTTCATAGTCTAAAATTTTCTTGGATGAATATAATGTTTAAGAAAAAAAAAATAGAATTACCCTATTTTTTAGTTAAAATGCATCTATTCCCTACTATGTTTTTTATTTCTTTTTTAATTCAAACATAAACTTGCTTTGATTCAATTCGTCCCCTCGAAATATAATTGGGACGGGATGTGTATGGATTTTCGGTAGTATAAATCGGATGGGTTTAGGATTTTCCCTCCATACCCAATACTGATTTCGGATAATGTATTCCTTAACAAGATAGGGCACATGATAGGACAACTCATCCCAAATAGAATAACTTGCCATCCTTAGCCCTGAGAAACAGAATAACTGGCCATCAAAATTCCACTGAAGCACGACCGCAACACGTATTCGACGGATGATCCAACAATGGATTCTGATCGGACGGTCTCTACTCAATATTATATGATACAAAATTTATATTTACTAAATTTTGGGTTTTGGGTTGGGTCGGGTTGCACGAAGCTTCAACCCAAGCACAACCCACACAAATAAAATCCCAATCCAAGCCTGTTCAAATTTGAGTTGAGCTCTGGTTGGTCGGGCCAACTTGTACGCTTACCGTCATTTGGTTGGGTTTTGCTAGGTGTGTCGGCTGCTGTTGGCACCCCACAGAGTGGTTCAAACATAACACAAAAGGTTGTCCCTCCAACTCTTAACAAACCGGGCTGCATCTGTTGAAGATATGTCGATTATAATGTTATGACCAAAGTCCCACGTACCCAAAAAAAAAAAAAAACATGATTGATTTGAGATATTCCGACAAATCATAACTTAACACAAAAACTGTATGGAAAATCCTTCTCTTCTCTTGCAGTAGTCAAAATTTAAAAAAAAAAAAAAATATGAAAAATCCATCTCTAGCGAGCGGCCGGCCTTAATGGTTCTTGAAGAAGTCCATAACGGAATCATACACTACTTGTTTGGCATTGTAGGCCATCGGAAAGTCCATATGCGCGTAGGACTGGACGTAGTGAGCCGTTAATTTGTCGGCGGCGTGGGATTTGAGGCTGTCTAGCAGGTGCTCGACGTCTCTGACACCCGAAAGCGCGTCTAGGCCACCGTAGCCGATGAAAAGAGGGAGGTCGCCGGGGATGCTAGACATGGTGTAGGCCGGTGGCGTGGCCTGCCTGTAATGCACCATGTTCAGTATGGCTCCATAGTCATATTTCCTTATGGTGCCACTTCGGATCACTGTATATACATCAAGAAGAAGCAGAGAAATTCATGTCAGAATAGATCTGGCCGGTATCATAGATTCGTAAACCAATTTATAGAAGATTCAAAGCCCGATTCGGCCGATTCAAACATGTATCCTTGATCGAACCAGACCCGAATCAGGGCGTATTGTATTTCGGGGGGGTTCCGAGGTGTTTCTATGCGGACTGGGTCGAAACCCGAATCGATACAGCGAACCAACCGTGGATTCAACTGCATGGCCAGACCCAAGAAGCACTTAATTGGGTCCCAACAGTACTGTACGTAGCAGATTGCACCTACTCTGAGACAAGTGAATAATGTTCCTCGTCGAGGTCAACTGTAGCTCATGATCCAGGAAGAGCTGGAAGGTGGATGCGTTGAGGCAGCAGTTCTTGCCTGGGATTCAAGAATTCAATAAGCAAAGACTTTCAAAGCACAAATAAACCAGTAGATCATAATAATAAAAATTTTAAAAATTATTGTAAAAAAAAAATCACGAAGAAGGATCGATGATCGGAAATCACCCGTGAAAGTCGCCGTCAAATCGAAGCAATTAACACCTGGTAGATTGCACAACGTTGCTATGAGGTTTCGTGCCGCGGGACTGTAATGAATAATATCTTTAATAAGAAACAAAATTAAATCAACAATGAAAAGGCCCAACATATGAACATCAGTGCCATAGTCACCTATTTGTGTCGTACACACGCACACCCAACCAGTACAAACCCTGCAACCAAATCAGAAGCCATATCTCATCCATGAGAGCAGCATTGGACTGGACTGGACTGGAGGCCACAACCAATTAAGGCATACTTACTTCGGCGGCGAAGCGATCGGCAAAGAATCGTGCGATAGGCGACGGCATCTGACCCATATAAGCTATGGGGCTGAGCAGCGCAGCTGACCTTACCATGCTCACTAGGTTCCCCTGACTGAAGGCAGCAAGGGGAATCAAGGTTCCCTAGCACAAAGACAGCACATGATCGATATATCCGACCGTCAGCGAACCTCGAATCCAAATCGACACCCTAAGTCCTATAATGTAATTGGTTTGTCGACCGATCCATCCCGCCAACTTGCGCTAGCCCGATCCTAACCCAAGCTTAGAGATTTGCTTCTTGGGTTGGGTAGCACGAGTTGAAGGTCGGACTTGGGTGAGGGTTCTACCACTCGGGTTGAGCTAGCAGGCCTTACCAGAGAATGCCCAACATAGTGGATCTTTTGTTGGGCCGTCTTTGTGTAAATGTACTCGACGATAGCC
The DNA here is from genome assembly GCA_947650365.1 of Chamaelirium japonicum. Taxonomy (NCBI): domain Eukaryota; kingdom Viridiplantae; phylum Streptophyta; class Magnoliopsida; order Liliales; family Melanthiaceae; genus Chamaelirium; species Chamaelirium japonicum. Next base: position 17,151,705 of record OX393550.1, on the reverse strand, counting down.
GGAAGGTCGAAGGCAGCTAGTTCATCCCACGACCACTCCCAGTATGCCTGCAATGGAGATCCAGAGTTATGTTTCTGTCGAGAAGGAAGAATTAAGCATGTGTACATGGAGGAGCTAGGCGAGGATGTTTGAGAAGAGAACCGGGTCACCGGAGGAGAGCGAAGTGTGTCCTCGACTAGAGCTGGTCCCCCGAGAGTTGGCAATCCACACATCGTACCCGTTGTCGGCTAGAATGTACCCCAACGACTCATCGGGCGAATTCATCAGCCATGTGACCCCATCCTGCAGCCAATGAGGTTACACTGTTATGTGCTGTTTAGTTCCATATCGGCTATTCAGGAGTGATTGCACCTCCTTATGTATTTATATATATATATATATATATATATATATATATATATATATATATATATATATATATGGACATAGATCCTAATGAAAGTCATATCGTTGGCTCTCCAACTCTCTATATATATTCCATACGTACCATCATGAGCCCATGTTGCAATAGCACCGGAGTCTTGCTCGCCTGTGAGGGCGACGCCGAACGCCCGTTCGGAATCCTCTGAAGACCGAGGATGTAACCATCTTTAGTTGTCACCTGCAGCAAAAGAAGACAGTTCAGAGAGACTGTGAATGAGCCGAAACAGTCAATGAGTGGGTCGGTAGTACAGTGTGTTCTTCGCATGCGTAGCCGTAGATCTCCACCCTCGATTGGCATATGCCACCGGCAGCAGCAGAGGTGGACGCCGGATCGCCGCCTCTCGATCGAGACAGCGTGGCGGCCGTCGTCTCGGCAGAGATGCTCACTCCCGAGCCGAGTGTTGGCCGTGAGCACAGAAGCACTGCAAGTGAGATGAGGCAGAGAGTACGGCCTGCCATGGTTTGGATGGGATGCTGTCTCCGAGACTGGACCAGCCTCCACTATTTATGCTCAATTTCGGGGGGTGATTCCCATATAAAACAACTTAATTTATGGCAATAACTAACCAATGAATGATACAATGGTAACGTTGTTTTCTTTATAACGATTTTGTTCCAACCTAATTTATTGGGATGAAACGGACCACTCTCTCTCATCGGTCCATCTCGAGGGCTTTTGGTCATTTGACCATGATAAACAGTATAAAATGACAAACATATCCTTGGAATGGACCAATGAGAGAGCGGGATGCTCCAACCCCCTTAAAGGGGTTGGAACAAAACCAATTTATTCATGGTTTTAATTACTTAAAATGACATATCTTTATTGAATATGGAGTTAATTCAAAAACCGATGTTAGTTAACTGCAGTTGTTGAATATGGAGTTTATTATTGAATAAAATGACATATCTTTATTGAATATGGAGTTAATTACTTAAATAACCGATGTTAGCTTAACTGCAGCTGTCAACATGCAATGTTTGAATGAATTGACGCATTTATATGTAAATATCACTTTATATGGGTTTATATATAAAAGTGAAGATTGTAGAGGTTTATCTGTAAAAAAACCTCTTTTTTTTTTGTCACGCGGGGGTCGTCGCACCTAGGGCTGGCAATTTTGGACCCGACACGACAAACCCGACACAAAGTTAGCAGGTCTGGTCAGGGTTAAACTGGTTCGGGTCGTAAACGGGTCGACATGATAAACCCGTTTAATAAACGGGTCGGGTCCAAGTTTAGGGTCTGGACACGATAGACCCGGGAAGACCCGTTAAAAATTCAACGGGTCATCTTTGGTCGGGTCTACCCGCAATTCGATACTGTAATATATAGTACTAGCGGGTCTATCGGGTCAGGTCGGGCCGAGTCGGATTGGGTCGGATCGGGTCAACTGAATAGACCTGCGTGGTAAATGGGTCTAACGGGTCTCATCGGTTCTACCCGTTTATAAGCGGGTCAGATACGGGTTTAGGATCTCGACACGATAAGTTAAATGGGTCGGGTCGGATCCGGGTCTAGGGGTTTTGGACACGACCCGAAACTCGACACGACACGAACCCGACCTGACACGCCCCATTGCCACCCCTACTCGCAACCCGATCCGAATCGCCCTCCAGCGGTTGGCGGCGACGTGGCATCATCACAGAGACTCAGGATCAGCGGCAGCCACCTTGCCAAATTCCCATCCTTTAATCGTAGAAATATAACGAGCCGATCTTCTGGGCCACGTTATGGCATCTTCGACTAGGGGTGGCAACGAGTCGTGTTGGGTCTGGTCGGGTCGTGTCCAAAATCCCTAGACCCAGATCCGACCCGTTTAATTAATCATGTCTAGATCCTAAACCTGTACCCGACACGTTTATAAACGGGTAGACCCGATAAGACCCGTTAGACTCGTTTACCAAACGGGTTTATTCAGTTGCCCCAATCCGACCCAATCCGACTCGACCCGACCTAACCCGTTAGACCCGCTGATACTATATATTACGGTCTCGGATTGCGGGTAGACCCGACCCGACCCGACCCGTTGACTTTTAAACGGGTCTTCCCGGGTCTACTGTGTCCAGACCCTAAAGCCGGAACCGACCCGTTTATTAAACGGGTCTATCGTGTCCACCCGTTTACGACCCGAACCCGTTTAGCCTTGACCCAGACCCGCTAACTTCGTGTCGGGTCTGCCATGTCGGGTCCGAAATTGCCAGCCCTATCTTCGACCCAGATGGAAAGTTTGGAAGGCTTTTTCAAAAATTGAGGGGGGAGAAATGTTATTATTTAGGAAACGAGAGGGTTGTTAGTGTAATGATTAGATAATTCAAGGGGTTATCACTTTTTTTTTTTTTTTGAGAATCCCTCTCGGCAAAATGAGGGTTTCGGCCTTGACCCATATCAGTTTATTAAATAAAAAAGAATGTACAAATTATGCCTACGAGGCACCAACACCCAAGGTGTAACCACATCCAACACAGACTAACAAAATTGTCTTGGCGCTACAAACAAGAAAAGCAAAAGACCTCCAAGTCCTAAGACGTTGAACAATGAACTTCGGGGCATTCATCTCTAAGAGGTGGTTTAACCCGAATTGAACTGCTAGTGCTTCAGCCTCAACAGGCGAACAAAGTAGGATATTAGCATAAGCCAAACTAATGAACTCCGCCAAATGGTCCCTCACAACCACAACTACTCACAGAACGGAACCATGATTTTATATTGGGAGGGGCCAAAGCATAATAATTTCATCTAAGGGGGTTCAAAGCATGAACAAAGATAATTTTATATACTAAAACTCAAACCTTTTACTGTATATTTTTCTTAAAAATATAATTGAGGGGGAGGCCATGGCCCCCCTTGGTCCAGACGTAGTTTCGACCCTGGCTACACAGCATCGATCCGAGTCAACTAATGCATCAACATTAGCCTTGAATATGGAGTTAATTCAAAAACCGATGTTAGTTAACTGCAGCTGTTGAATATGGAGTTTATTATTGAATAAAATGACATATCTTTATTGAATATGGAGTTAATTACTTAAATAACCGATGTTAGCTAACTGCAGCTGTCAACATGCAATGTTTGAATGAATTGACGCATTTATATGTAAATATCACTTTATATGGGTTTATATATAAAAGTCAAGATTGTAGAGGTTTATCTGTAAAAAACCTTTCTTTTTTGTCACGCGGGGGGGTCATCGCAACTAGGGCTGGCAATTTTGGACCCGACACGACAAACCCGACACGAAGTTAGCGGGTCTGGTCAGGGTTAAACAGGTTCGGGTCGTAAACGGGTCGACATGATAAACCCGTTTAATAAACGGGTCGGGTCCGAGTTTAGGGTCTGGACACGGTAGACCCGGGAAGACCCGTTTAAAATTCAACGGGTCATGTCTGGTCGGGTCTACCCGCAATCCGATACTGTAATATATAGTACCAGCGGGTCTATCGGGTCAGGTCGGGTCGAGTCGGATTGGGTCGGATCGGGTCAACTGAATAGACCAGCGTGGTAAATGGGTCTAACAGGTCTCATCGGTTCTACCCGTTTATAAGCGGGTCAGATACGGGTTTAGGATCTCGACACGATAAGTTAAATGGGTCGGGTCGGGTTCGGGTCTAGAGGTTTTGGACACGTCCCGAAACTCGACACGACAGGAACCCGACCTGACACGACCCATTGCCACCCCTACTCGCAACCCGATCTGAATCGCCCTCTAGCGGTTGGCGGCGACATGGCATCATCACAGAGACTCAGGATCAGCGGCAGCCGCCTTGCCAAATTCCCATCCCTTAATCGTTGAAATATAACGAGCCCGATCTTCTGGGCCACATTATGGCATCTTCGACTAGGGGTGGCAACGAGTCTTGTTGGGTCTGGTTCGGGTCGTGTCCAAAATCCCTAGACCCGGATCCGACCCGTTTAATTAATCATGTATAGATCCTAAACCTGTACCCGACATGTTTATAAACGGGTAGACCCGATAAGACCTGTTAGACTCGTTTACCAAACGGGTTTATTCAGTTGCCCTAATCCGACCCAATCCGACTCGACCCGACCTAACCCGATAGACCTGCTGATACTATATATTACGGTCTCGGATTGCGGGTAGACCCGACCCGACCCGTTGACTTTTAAACGGGTCTTCCCGGGTCTACTGTGTCCAGACCCTAAAGCCGGACCCGACCCGTTTATTAAATGGGTCTATCGTGTCCACCCGTTTACGACCCGAACCCGTTTAGCCTTGACCCAGACCCGCTAACTTCGTGTCGGGTCTGCCTTGTCGGGTCAGAAATTGCCAGCCCTATCTTCGACCCAGATGGAAAGTTTGGAAGGCTTTTTCAAAAATTGAGGGGGGAGAAATGTTATTATTTAGGAAACGAGAGGGTTGTTAGTGTAATGATTAGATAATTCAAGGGGTGTAAGTATAATTTATCTATTTTTTTAAAATCAAACAATTCCAAGGCCTCCCTATGAATGGAGGGCACGCCACCATCAACGAGATCCTGAAGTAAGTTCCTACAAGTCGCAATTATCGTACTAATGTGCCATAGAGGGGTAGAATTGTCATCCAATAGAACAGAAGGTCCACAACATTTTTGTTGTCACTTTTTTTTTTTTTGAGAATCCCTCTCAGTAAAATGAGGGTTTCGGCCTTGACCCATATCAGTTTATTAAATAAAAAAGAATGTACAGATTATGCCTACGAGGCACCAACACCCAAGGTGTAACCACATCCAACATAGACTAACAAAATTGTCTTGGCGCTACAAACAAGAAAAGCAAAAGACCTCCAAGTCCTAAGACGTTGAACAATGAACTTCGGGCCATTCATCTCTAAGAGGTGGTTGAACCCGAATTGAACTGCTAGTGCTTCAGCCTCAACAGGCAAACAAAGTAGGATTTTAGCAGAAGCCAAACTAATGAACTCCGCCAAATGGTCCCTCACAACCACAGCTACACAACATCGATCCGAGTCAACTAATGCATCAACATTAGCCTTCAAATAGTGAAGTGGGGGTCTAGTCCAATGATCCAGAGGTTTAAGAGAGGCAGTAGAAATGTTGGCATCCGCGGCTATAGCTAGCAATGGGCTTGGATTAGGCCCAGGCCCAAATTTATTCGACCCATTTTGAACGGGTTAGGCCTATTTCCCAAACATTATAAATGGGTTTGGGATTATAGTTTGGGCACGAGACCAAAACGGGCCGAGCCTGAGTGTGTATAGGTCCGGCCCGAATCCGGTCCGCTTTCATAGTTGGCATCATGACTACCCAACATATCTAGGAATAAGCGTTTTCCATTCGATCAAGTAACAATAATATGTTAGGAAAAATTTCAGAGTTTCAGCTCACACCACAATGTATAAAATAAAAACAAAATATTTTGTAAAATAAAAAAAATTATGCTATCAACATCGATTAATGCTAAATAAGTCCATGAAGAAAGTTGCTCATTGAAGGTTTTCAGACCAGGTCCCAGCCCAGACCCGAATCTTTGATACGGGCATGGGCCTTGTCTTTAAAGCCCGATACAAAATGGGCCGGGCTTAGATCGAAGAAAATAATATGGGTTTGGTTGAGTCTGGAGCAGGCCCAGCCCATTGCCAACCCTATATGTGGTTTCTCTGCACGTAGCAAGGTCATAAGTCCGCTGAGCAATGAAGACCACACTTGTTGAAGGGGTAGTCATTTGCAACAAACTCAAGTTGGGCAGCCAAGTTTTGTTCCAAATTTTTAAAACTTTAAATACACATGTTGTTGTAGCTCGTGTGTCCTGAGCGTGGATTTTCTGTATTAACATTAATAAAGATGACTTTGGTTATTGCTTTAATTAGAATACTACTTTGGTATATGTTAATACACATATAATAAAAGGACCCTAGGGAACACAGTAGGCCACTGAGGCGCATGGTGGATCCATGCTTGGGAGACCTAGTGGACCAGTTCTGTGTAGACCTAGAACTAGTTCACAGCTTTGGTGATGCCGGTCGCTTCACCTAGAATAAGTTGTTGGCAGGTAGAGGATGTGGTGAAGTCTCTACCACGGGAACGTGGGATTCCCATTCACCTGACCAAGCACGATGATCGTGTTGAACAGGAACAAAGACGGTGCATAGTTCAGTGATTCAGACACTGGTGTATAAACCGTCCTACTACTATAGATAATCCGTCCTTATCCCTGAGGGAAATGCGCACTGGGCCAACCAGTTGTGTGGTGCTTTGATGTGCCAACGTGTGCGGACCTTCCATAGTCCAATACCACGATACGTTGGGTTACTCGGCTGGCGCTTGGGTGGCATGCAATCCCTACAGTTTATCCGACGTCCAGTGATGGATGGGTGCGTTTTGATGAGTCAATCTGTCCACACAATTAACCCAAGCCTGGTGGTTGTCAGTATGACTGACGATGTTCCGGATGCTAGGCATAGCACTGGAAGGTGTGTGGTGTTATAGATGACAAGTCATCAAACCCTAGTCAAGTTATCGATCGGGATCTGACGGTGCTCCCCACCGCCCTAAGTCGTATCATGGCACCAATAATAGGAGGGACTGAGGATTATCGGAGTATAGTAGAGAATAGGGTTACGAGGGAGTAACATAAGTTTTGAATCACTAGAATTCAACCCGCGTCGTACTCTGGGTGGCTACGCGGGTTAATCGGATTAGGGCTGATTAACGGAACTTTCGGTGTGTCACCGGAACAGTTAATTAGGGATTCGGTTAGAGCTAGAGATCCCAAACCCTGAAGGTTCCATCCTGTCATTGCATATAGGAATTGTTCCTCGACCCAGTTGGATACGTTGGATGCGAAGTACTGCGATGGAGCGCAAGCCCGAAGCCTAAGAACCTAATTCACATGTGTTAGGGGCCGTAAGGGTATTTTGGTAAATACTAAAATATGGCTCAGAACATATTGAATATGGATCTTAGAATGAGCGGAATAATTTCAGGAGCTCATAGGTGTTGACGGAACTCGATTCCGAGTAGCACACCTCACTCAGTCTCTCTTTCAATTTTTCACTTTTCGTGAAGGGCGTTTTCGTCCAGGCTTCACGATAGACACTTGGAAACCCTAAAACCGACCCCCCCTCATCCTAATCTCTTTAGGGCCGGCCCTAGCTTGAGTATGGCCCTAGGAGACCGGCCCTATATGTAGAATGGAGGGGGAGGGGCCGGCCCAAGGTGCTCCCCCTCTCCTAATACCCGAATCCCTCTCCCTCTCTCCCTCTCTGAGGTTTTGGCCAAGGAAGAAAGTGGAAGACGAAGGAAGAAGAAGGAGAAAGGAAGGAGAAGGAAGAAGAGAGAAAGAGAAGGAGGAGAACTACCGGCACGCTGGCGTCTTCGCAACAAATTCCTCCGTCGGCTCGTAATCCTTGCACTCAGAGACGGGATTTCGAGGATTCCTCAATTCGCAAAGGACAATGTGCTATCCGACAGCTTCCCTTACGATTCAAGTGTGGTTCTTCATCGTTCCGTTTTCTCCGGATCATAGATCCACAAGGTATGATGATTCTAAACACCTAACTAGATGCATGCATATCTTCCGTAGATCGTAGTATACCTCTAAGGTGTCTGTACATATGCTAAGATCGTAGATTTACATGTAGATTGTTTTGTAGAATTAATTATGATGAAACATACACCGTATGATCTTCGGATCTATCTTTTGCTTCCGCTGCGACTCTGATAAGTGGATCCTATTCCAATAATTGGTAATAGAGCACGCTTTAGTGTATGTTTCATGCATGAATTCGTGAAAACATCATGTGAATATATGATGGCATATGTTTTCGTCAGGTTTTGGTGTAGATCATGCATATGGATTGTGCTATGTATCGTCTTTTTGCAGGTGCCGCGCTAAATAGTAATCTGTGATTGCATGCCTCCGGGGGTCGGATCTCGGATTTAATTTTGCATTGATTATTATTGTGCTTGTGGATTTTAAGGCTCTAGATGGGCGAGGGTGGAGGTTGACCACCCTCGGATCCCTGGCCATTTTTGTAGGATTGTTTCTTTTTATTTCTAGCAAAATTGTACACGAACGAGCACTTGCTCGGAGCATGTTAGTTTTTCGGTTACAGGAAGAAGGAGATGATGCTACATCCACAGTTCGGGCTAGTGGTACCATGGCGTGCAAAGACCCGGCGAAAGCGTGCACGTTGGTGATGATCGGGATCGTTGTCCGAGATCGTGCAGATTGGAAGAGTAGGATATCTTGGCTATGCTATTTAGGTTCAGGGGTCGGACCCTAGACTTGATTCAGTTTGGATACTATTTCTGTTGAGTCTCTTTACTTAGTGTTTAGAGAACCCTGATGATAATTTTATTATCTATCTTGCTTGTGAGTTTGTCTTTAGATCAGGCTTAGGGTTAGTACTTGGCTTATGGATTCATCGGTGTCTCTATATGGTTCTAACACGTGCGAATCCGGTGCCTAGCTAAAAGGAAAGGTGATAACCGCCCTCGTGGTAGTTCAGGTAGCCAAGTACTGTGCACCGAGATAGACGCAATATTAGATTTGTTAAGAGATAATTAATGTCCACATAAGAAGTATGATAACACTAGTGGGATGCCCTTTCCCCACGTGGTCCTAGAGACCAAGTTAGGTTAGGATTTCACTGTGTGATACCCATTTCTAGATGATGTTTGATGGTAGTATGAACTCATCACGATTTGGTTATGACACCATTAGGTTGAGGTCTGCCGGAGGTTGTCGGATATCCCTATTTGGCCAGCATCAAAACCTATAATGAGATGAGGTCTACTATGCCATCAGATATCAAATTGTGAATGAGGCGTCATCGTAGTGGGAGTCCTTTCCATGTTGACCTTAGGCTAGGCTCCAGATCTTAGGATTATGGGCAAACTAGTGAAGTATCGGGATCCTTTGAATCTATGTAATGTGATCCTTATAAGAAAGGCGAAAGCTGAGTATTCAATGTAGGGACTATGATATTTTCCGAGGATACTAATGTTTTGCGAGAAGGTTTGTAATCCTAGTGGGAGCACAGTAGACCAGGGTCTAAGTCTAGGAGGTCGTGACCTCTCTAGATATACATAAAACCTCATAAAGAAGGGATGTGTAAGAGGTTCCCTCCAAAGGGGAGCCCCTGGCCTCCACAATCAACCGGCTAAGGGTCTGGGTGGGAGGTACGCAGTTGGATATTCCCACCGGGTGAGAGCTGTGTTTCCTTCCATGCTGGTTCATCTAGTGGTTTCCTATGGGACATGGAGGATGCCAGTGGCTGTAGGTGACGGTTTTTTACTGCACCGCGGGAGCCTATGAACCCCCCTGCCGACACCACCTAGATTTGTGGGAAGCATTCAAAAGCTTGTGTGATGCCGCTGTTGCTGTGCACGCGGGTCACATAAAGCTTGCCAAAATGAGACTGGGAGGTCTTTCAATTTACCATGGGTAATTCTGATGATGACTGGGTCGTAAAAATCCCGTTGACAAAAGCGGTTGCATGCTCTCACCGAGATGCTGTCTCCAATTTAAGGCCGATAGTCTCAGTGCTCGAGCCCAGTGAATTTAGATTCCTGGATATCTCTACTTGAGGTAGTGAAGACATAGCGACTGGAGTAAACATTATCTATTTCTAAATTCCATGAAATAGATTGTGGTAAACCCTAATTTTGCTTTGAACCATTATTTACAGAAATCATGACCAAACTCGACCCCCTTGCCTCCATACTTAATGATAGCAAACTTACGGGACCAAACTACGAGAACTGAAAGCGTAACCTGATGCTCGTCCTAAGGTTTGACAAATATATAATTACCCTAAGTACCTGATGTGATCCGACTTGGGCCCAAGCCCGTTGGCCCACCCGAAGGCCCATCCTAGCCTGCCATGGATGAATAAGGCAGGATATCTCTTATAATATCTGTTAAAATCTTTTTTTATTTGAGATTTTTATTTTAGGCAAGTTGTTAGGATACTTATTGGCTTTTAAATTTGTTGTCATTTTTATCTTTTTTTTTTAGCCTATTTAAAGGCCCCATTGTAACCATTGAAGACAGATTATGATGAATAAAAATTGATGGCAGATGCCTTCGTTGGCTCATGGATTTGAGTCCCCACCTTTTGTCCTGATAGATTTCAGGCCCCCTCTTATCTAAGCTTCTAATCTTTTCTTCTCTGTCATGGTTCTTACCCCCTCCGCCACTTGCTCTCGGTGATTCCGTATCACTAGTTATCCCGTTACAAAGAAAATACAAAAAAAAGATAGCATCATCTTCATCAACCGTTCTTGGACGACGCACGCCTGCATCAAGTTGGTATCAGAGCTTCGGCCTCGTGGCGTTTCCGCACTATGAACGATCTTCGCTTCGATCGTCGTCATCCATCATCATCGTCGTCGTTCCATCGTCACCATCCTCGCCGATTCGTCGTCATCTTCTTCTGGTACGTCACCTACAATCCAAAAAAAAAAAAAAAGAAGAGAGATCAGATCTTGAAAAAAAAAAAAAAAGAAGAGAGAGCATACCTCCTTCAACCGCGACCCTTCTCCTTGCCGCCCGCCCGTCCACCGCAGGCCGCCCCTTCCTCTCGCTCCACCCGCTGAACCGCCCCTCTGTCCGTGCTCCCGCGCACCCCGTAGCCATCCAAAAAAAAAGAAGAAGAAGAAAGCCACAGATCTGCCGCAGATCTGTGAAGACAAAAAGAAGGAAAGAAAGAAAAGAAAAGGAAAGAAGAAGAAAAAGAAGAAGGAAAGGAAGAAAAAAGAAAAGAAAGAATAGAAGGAAAGAAGAAAAGGGAAGAAAAGAAGGAAAGAAAAAAAAAAGAAAAAAAGAAAGAGAACCGTACCTGCTGTGCAACCGCTACTGTGCAGCTTGCTGCCCAGTGCTGCCGCCCATTTTCCTCTTCCCTATTTGCAAACAAGAGTCCAAACAAACCCTAAATTATAGCCCCCTTTAATCCCTTCCTTTACCTCTCATCCACACCCTTTGATATCCATCCAAAGGCCACTAAACACAACCCATTCCCACTGTTTTTCAAAATAAAAAATAAAAAAACCAACTCAGCCTCCAACTTAAATTCCAGATCCGACTTTCATTTTCGAATCCAACCCATTTACAAAAACAGACCCGATAAGACCCTACAACTTCAAAACCTCATATCTTTCTTATTTTTCATCCGATTTGGACATTCTTGGTACCGAATCAAAGCCCTTTCTGAGCCCTATGCATCTATACCATCAGCAAAATTTTTAGTAAACCAATAATTACAGATTTCCAGATTTTCCCCTGGACAACATTTCCACCATTGTGACATGGATGCCAAGATGCAAGGGTTGATTCGTTGTCATCAAGGGAACAACTCCGTCTATGAGTACACTTTAGTATTCTATCGGTGCATGATCCGCTATGATTTTTTAGAGAAAGATTTCTTGGCAGTGGTACTGTATGTTAGAGGACTCCGCTCCGACATAAAGACCAAGTTTTCATCTAGATCTTGAAGCGATCTGGATGAAGCTTATGAGATAGCTTGCGAGATTGAGCGGGAGTTACTGTAAATGGCCTCATCTCTAGCGGCTCCATAGATGAGTCTCCACCTTCAGCACTTCCAGTAGAGCCTCCACCACCAACAGAGCTTCCTCCAGTTGTATCTTTGGTGGATCCATCACCTCCAGTACCACTACTAGCAGACAAGCTCCCCCCTCCAGAGGATCTTCTGTCGCTTGCCATGCTACCACCTACTACGGATTCTTTCGAGATAGTCTCCCTAGCCGAGTCTCAACAGATTGATTTTCTTGGGCTAGACCGACTATTGGTGCATACAGTGTTTGTTCAGCTCTACCTCCGTTCAGGCGAGCCGATGTTCGAGCTATCGCAGCGGTCTGATATTACGATCTAACTCTGTCGTCTACCCCAGCGCTACTTTGACGTATGTTTTTCGATCGACGGTAGTGATACCTTCTTATGGGACCCCGGTGATGATTTTGGTGTAGTAAGACATCATTTGTTGGGCCTCCATCATCAGCTCCTGACGACAGATACCACATCGGCGAAAACCTCGATGATGATTGCGCTTTACCGTATGAACTCGAGGGCGAGTTCTTCGTAGCGGAAGCGAATGATGTGATCCGACTTGGGCCCAAGCCCGTTGGCCCACCCGAAGGCCTTTCCTAGCCTGCCATGGATGAATAAGGTAGGATATCTCTTATGATATATGTTAGAATCTTTTTTTATTTGAGATCTTTATTTTAGGCAAGTTGTTAGGATACTTATTGGCTTTTAAATTTGTTGCCATTTTTATCTTTTCTTTTAGCCTATTTAAAGGCCCCCATTGTAACCATTGAAGACAAATTATGATGAATGAAAATTGATGGCAGATGCCTTCGTTGGCTCATGGATTTGAGTCCCCACCTTGTATCCTGATGGATTTCAGGCCCCCTCTCATCTAAACTTCTAATATTTTCTTCTCTGTCACGGTTCTTACCCCCTCCGCCACTTCCTCTCGTTGATTCTGTGTCACTAGTTATCCCGTTACAAAGAAAATACAAAAAAAAGATAGCATCGTCTTCATCAATCGTTCTTGGACGACGTGCGCTTGCATCAGTACCCCTCAACTGGCCATGCCGGGACCAAGTACAACTGAGGCTCAATTGAAGGAATGGAAAGACTGGATAGATGCTGATGAGATGTGCAAGTGCTACATAGTGGCATCCTTATAGACCGTCCTTCAGAAGCAAGTCGAAGACATGGCCTTCACTTCAGACATGATGCTCTACCTAAAGGAAATATTCGAGGGTTGTAGTCGGGTAACTCGTTACCTGATCATCAAAAATTTGGTGTCCACGAAGATGGCAGAGGGAACTTTAGTTCGGGATCATATGCTGAAATTCTTTGGCTATGTGAATGAGCTTGGTTCCTTCGATATCATCTTGGATACAGAGATCCAGACCGATATTTTCCTCGCGTCTCTATCAGGAGCGTTTGAGGGCTTCGTTACCAACTTTGACCTTAAACCGGTTGGAGATGTCTAACACAGAGCTCCTAGCGGTGCTCCAGGCGGTAGAGGACGGGATGAAAGCAGAAGCCCAATCCCTGAACGTAGAGCGGAATTCTTCTCTGAAAGCCAAAGGCATGTTTCAGAAAAGAAAGTCTAAGAAGCCCGTGAAGATGGGTCAGGTGTAGTTGTAGGTTCCTAAGCAAAATGGTCCGGTGAAGCCCAAAGGAAAATATTTTCAATGCGGCAAGAAGGGGTACTAGAAGGGCGACTGCCGTGCGGTTTCCAAGAAGGCAGAGATAGGTATATCTCAAATCCACATAGTGGAATCCCTTGTAGCATCCAGTTATTCTCCAGTTTCTTGAATTGTGGATTCTGGTTCCACCAACCATGCTTGCAATAATTTGCAGGGGTTCAAGGAGACAAAAAAATTGGATGATGGGGAGATGATACTAAGCATGGGAACTGAAGCCGTGGCAGAGGCTGAAGCAGTTTGAGATGTCATCTTGCAGTTTCTTGATGGTAGAAGTTTATTACTTAGAGACATACTTTATGTACCGTCCTTGAGACGAAACTTAATTTCTGTTTTCTTATTGAATAATGATGATTTTTCAGTTTTATTTTATGCTTCTGGTGTGTCAATTAAATTGAATGGTTTCTTTGTTTGTAAGGGAAAGATACAGAATGGTCTCTATGTAATTAACTCCAATCATAAGCAGGATAACATAACTGAAGCTTGTGTGGTTAATTCATCTAAAAGGAAAAATCCCTCAGATAATCCAATACTCATTTGATATCTAAGGCTTGGACACATAGCCTCAAACAGAATTCACAGGTTGGTTAAGGTAGGACTTTTAAGTCCAGATATTTCAGAAAACCTACCGACGTGTGAGTCTTGCCTGGAAGGCAAGATGACTAAAAAATCTTTCCGAGCCAAAGGTAGCAGATCTTAGGAGGTATTAGAGTTGGTACACACTGATGTATATGGGCCCATAAGTGTCCGTGCCATAGGAGGCATCGAGTATTTCATCATCTTCACGGATGATCACTCGAGGTTTGGATACATATACCTAATGCGGCGAAAGTCTTAATCCTTTGATAAGTTCAAGAAGTTCAGAGCTGAAGCAGGAAAGCAGACGGACAAAAGTATCAAGTCTCTTCGATCGGATCAAGGAGGCGAATACCTATCAGATGAATTTATTGGGTACCTGCGTGAGCATGGGATCATATCCCAGTTTACTGCACCAGGGACACCACAACAAAATAATATATCTGAGAGGAGAAACCGAACTTTGTTAGATATGGTTCGGACTATGATGAGTTATGACACATTGTCACCTAGTTTTTAGGGATATGCCCTAGAGACGGCAGCATATCCTTTGAACTTTGTTCCATGAAAGTCAGTACCCCTAACTCCTTGGGAGCTATGGTTGAAGCGAAAGCCAAGCCTACAGCACTTTAGGATTTGGGGTTGTCCAGCACATGTGCGGAAGGACAAGCAAGATAAGATAGAGTCAAAAACTAAGGTATGTCTGTTCGTTGGGTATGCAAAAGGGACAAAGGGTGGTTTATTTTATGATCCTGAGGATAGAAAGGTTATCGTCTTGATGAACGCCATATTTCTGGAGCAGGATTACTTAATATACCATAAGCCCACCAGTAAAGTAGTTCTTGAAGAATTGCTTGGTACTGATGGGAGTACGCAGACAGAAAACGTAGTGGGAGCCGATACCACTAAGATAAACGATACTGTAGAATCGACTGCTATGGAACCACCGTAGGCTCGTCGCAGTGGGAGGACCACAAGTGGTCCTGATAGATACATTGGAGAAGCCTTTATGGTGGATCCAGAGTTTTAGGAGGATGATCCTCTGAACTATGATGAGCGACGTTATCCTCTGACCATGCAGCATGGCAGGAAGCCATGGAGGCAGAACTGACATCGATGTCCCAAAACTCGGTCTGGACACTTCTAACACCACCTCACAATATTAAACCTGTTGGATGTAAGTGGGTGTACAAAAGAAAAAGAGGTCCGGATGGTACCGTTGAGACTTACAAAGCTAGACTAGTCGCTAAGGGTTATACCCAGTGAGAAGGGATCGACTATGACGAAACATTTTCGTTAGTGGCTATGCTTAAGTCTATCCGGATTCTCTTGTCCATTGCAGTCCATTATGATTGGGAGATCTGGCAAATAGACGTCAAGACCGTATTCCTCAATGGGGATTTGGAAGAAGATATCTATATGTCTCAGCCTCCAGGCTTTATCGCAAAAGGTCAGGAAAGTCTGGTGTGCAAGTTGCAAAGGTCCATTTATGGACTGAAGCAAGCATCCAGAAGTTGGAACATGCATTTCAATTAGGCTATCCAGTCTTATGGATTTGAACAGAACGTGAATGAACCATATGTTTAAAAAAGAAGCAATAAGACTATAGTAGTTTTTCTAGTGCTTTACGTAGACGATATCCTACTCATTAGAAACGATGTTGGAACGTTGTCTACAGTGAAGGTGTGGTTATCCTCTCAATTTAACATGAAAGACCTGGGTGAAGCGAGTTATGTTCTGGGGATCAAGGTAACTTGAGATCGCTAAAAAAAGACTCTCTCGCTGTCACAGTCAGCCTACATAGATACTATCTTGGTCAGATTCAGTATGCACAACTCCAAGAAGGGACTGGTTCCATTCAGACATAGAATAAAATTGTCCAAGGATCAGGGTCCTAAGACTCCTGAGGAGAGGGCAGAGATGCAGAAGATACCTTATACTTCGACTATAGGGAGTCTGATGTATGATATGCAGTGCACGAGACCAGATATATGCTATGCAGTAGGCATGATGGGCAGGTATCAGTCAAATCCGGGTCCAGGGCACTGGATTGCTGTGAAAAGTATACTCAAATATCTTTGTAGGACGATAGATTATGAGTTAGTTTACTCTTCACAGGAACTGATACCGATTGGATATACGGATTCTGACTTTGTGTCAGATCCGGAATCAGGAGATCGATATCAGGGTTTGTGTTTTCATTAGGAGGAGGAGTTGTCAGTTGGAGAAGCGTGAAGCAGGGATGCATCACGGATTCGACGACAGAGGCTGAGTACGTTGCGGCGTACGAAACAGCTAAGGAGGCGGTGTGGCTAAAGAAGTTCCTCATGGACTTAGGATGCGTACCGGAAGCTCAAGATCCTATTGTCCATTACTATGACAATAGTGGAGCGGTAGCACAATCCAAGGAGCCAAGATATCACCAGAAGAGTAAGCATATCGAGAAGAAATACTACATTATCCGGGACTTGCAGAAGCGAGGGGAGGTTGCAGTGACTCAGGTGGCGTCTGCAGATAACATGACAGACCCTTTCACAAAGGCATTACCGACCAAGGCTTTTGAGAAGCACGTAGATGCCATGGGAGTTAAGACTGTTATTCCCCGCTAGGCTAAGTGGAAGATTGTTGTAGCTCGTGTGTCCTGAGCGTGGATTTTATGTATTAACATTAATAAAGATGACTTTGGTTATTGCTTTAATTAGAATACTACTTTGGTAAATGTTAATACACATATAATAAAAGGACCATAGGGAACACAGTAGGCCACTGAGGCGCATGGTGGATCTATGCTTAGGAGACCCAGTGGACCAGTTCTGTGTAGACCTAGAACTAGTTCACAGCTTTGGTGATGCCAGTCACTTCACCGAGAATAAGCTGTTAGCAGGTAGAGGATGTGGTGAAGTCTCCACCACGGGAACGTAGGATTCCCATTCACCTGACCAAGCATGAAGATCGTGTGGAACAGGAACCAAGACGGTGCATAGTTCAGTGATTCAGACACTAGTGCATAAACCGTCTTACTACTATAGATAATCGGTCATTAACCTGAGGGAACATGCGCACTGGGCCAACCAGTTGTGTGGTACTTTTATGTACCAACGTCTATGGACCTTCCATAGTCCAATACCACGATACCTTGGGTTACCCGGTTGGCGCTTGGGTGGCATGCAATCCCTACAGGTTATCCGACGTCCAGTGATGGATGGGTGTGTTTTGATGAGTCAATCTGTCCACACAACTAACCTAGGCCTGGTGGTTGTCAGTATGACTGACAACGTTCCGGATGCTAGGCATAGCACCGGAAGGTGTGTGGTGTTATAGATGACAAGTCATGAAACCCTAGTCAGATGATCGATCGGGATCTGACGGTGCTCCCCATCGCCCGAGTCGTATCATGGCACCAGTAATAGGAGGGACTGAGGATTATCAGAGTATAGTAGAGAACAGGGTTACGAGAGAGTAACATAAGTTTAGGATCGCTAGAGTTCAACTCGCGTCGCACTCTGGGTGGCTACGCGGGTTAATCGGATTAGGGCTGATTAACGGAACTTTCGGTGTGTCACCGGAACAGTTAATCAGGGATCCGGTTAGAGCTAGAGATCTCGAACCCTGAAGGTTCCACCATGTTGTTACGTATAGGAATTGTTCCTCGACCTGGTTGGATACGTTGGATACGAAGTACCGCGATGGAGCGCAAACCCGGAGCCTAAGAACCTAATTCATATGTGTTAGGGGCCGTAGGGGTATTTTAGTAAATACTAAAATATGGCTCATAACATATTGAATATGGATCTTAGAATGAGCAGAATAATTCCAGGAGCTCATAGGCGCTGACGGAACTCGATTTCGAGTAGGACACCTTACTCAGTCTCTCTTTCAGTTTTTCACTTTTCGTGAAGGGCGTTTTCATCCAAGCTTCACGATAGACACTTGGAAACCCTAAAACCGACCCCCCCCCTCATCCTAATCTCTTTAGGGCCGGCCCTAGCTTGAGTATGGCACTAGAAGACCGGCCCTATATATAGAATGGAGGGGGAGGGACCGGCCCAAGGTGCTCCCCCTCTCCTAATACCCCAACCCCTCTCCCTCTCTCCCTCTCTGAGGTTTTGGCCAAGGAAGAAAGAGGAAGAAGAAGGAAGAAGAAGGAGGAAGGAAGGAGAAGGAAGAAGAGAGAAAGAGAAGGAGGAGATCTACTGGCACGCCGGCATCTTCGCTACGATTTCCTCCGTTGGCTCGTAATCCTTACACTCAGAGACGGGATTTCGAGGATTCCTCAATTCGCAAAGGACAAGGTTCTATCCGACAGCTTCTCTTGCGATTCAAGTGCGGTTCTTCATCGTTCCATTTTCTTCGGATCATAGATCTAAAAGGTATGATGATTCTAAACACCTAACTAGATGCATGCATGTCTTCCGTATATCGTTGTATGCCTCTAGGGTGTCCGCACATATGCTAAGATCATAGATTTGTATGTAGATTGTTTTGTAGAATTAATTGTGATGAAACATACACCGTATGATCTTCGGATCTATCTTTTGCTTCCGCTACAACATTGATAAGCGGATCCCATCCGCTGCGATCGGAACCCTTGAAGCACCTGCGACGCCAAGGTCCCCACAGTTTAGCGATACTGTCCGGAGCCGGTCTGACGCTCAGGCGATGAGTGAAGTGAGCCCACACTGACCTCGAGAAGTCACAACCTAGCAGCAGGTGGTCAGTAGTCTCCTCCGTCCTACCGCACATGCCACAGGTCGGGTCAGACACCCCCCCGGGTTGTTCCTCTGCAGTAGGTTGACCTTCTGAGGATCCAATTTCGTAACGTAAGCAACATGAAGCTTCTTGTCTTTGGAGGACATCTAGCTCTCCAGATCGCCTTGGCCGGAGGGCAAGGTATCCCCCGAAAGTTGAGAAACTGGTAGCAACTCTGAATGGAATAGACCCCCGAGCTGGTCCACCTCCACCCCGCCCGGTCTGGTGCCTCCGAGAGAGAAACTCCTCCTAGAAGCCCTAGCAGTTGGTCCAGTTCCCGAAGGTGCTCTGAAGGAATAGGGCCAAGGAACATTGGTCTCCAATCTGTGATCCCCCCACGGACTATGGCCTGAGACCGGACAAAAGCCTGCTTAAGCGGCGCCAAGGCATAGAGATTGTAGAAGAGCGTCCGAAACGGTAGGTCACCCAACCAGAGGTCCTCCCAGAATCATACCTTCATTCCGCTCCCCACGACTAGCCTGGATCTGCAACGATAGATCTGAGAGACTCTGGAGATCCCTTTCCAGAATGGCGAGATTGGCCCTGAGATTCTCGATCTGGATTGAAGGGGGGAGAATCTCCTGAAGTACCAAGTCGTGATTACATTTCTCTAGACGTCCCCAACCCTCGATTGTAGTCTCCATCACCACTTCCCCAGCATCGCCTGGTTAAAATATCACAGGTTCACGACCCCCAAGTCCCTTTGCACCTTGGACTTGACCCCAAGCCAAGAGGGGGTAAGAGCCTGCATTGCCTGAGACCCCTCTCCACAAGAAACTGTGATGCAGCCGGTCTATCCGGTTGATAACCCACGCCGGGAAGTGAAAGAATGTGATATAGTAGAAAGGGATGGCCGACAGAACGGAGTTAACCAGGGTGAGCCACCCACCGATCGAGAGCAAATTTCTCTTCCACCCAATAATTTGCCACTCTAGCCTCTGGATCAGTTCGTGCCATCCGTCTCTCGGTAGACGTTTTTCTGAGATAGGGAGCCCCAGGAAACGGAACAGAAGCTTGCCGATACCGCACCCGAGGATGGCCGACAGATCTAAGGTGGGGTCCTGGAGAGCACCTAAATCGAAGATGGCCGATTTTACAAAGTTGACCTTCAGCCCCGAAGCAAGACAGAAGCACTGCAGAAGAAGACTGAGGACCAACGCCTGAGCCCGATCAGCCTTCAAGAATAACAAACTATCGTCGGCAAAGTGGAGGTTGGAGACCTCACAATTCTTCGACCTGATGCCCACCAATAGGTCGATCTGGACCGAGTGTCTCAGGATTACGTCAAAAATATTCACTGCTAGGATAAAGAGAAAGGGGGAGAGAGGGCACCCTTGCTTAACTCCCCGGCGCATCAGAAATGAGTTACTCACTTCCCCGTTGATAAGGCACGAATGTCGCGGTCAAATTCCACCCCGAAGAATCCCGTTGCCTCCCAAAGGATGCCCATCTGGTCGTTTAAAAGGTCCCCATCGACCTCCAGGGTGGAGATCAGGTTCCATCTACAGCGGCATTTGCAATGTTGTGGAAGTACTTGGTGTTCTGATCACCCTCTGCCACCCAACGATCCCGAGATCGTTGTTTCCACATGATCTCCTCCATGTTGAGTACCTCCATCAGTTTGGATGAGAGTCGCTCCCTAAGGTCCCAGCTCTCAGGCTGCTCTAGAGGCCTTGCCTCCATACGGATCTCCAACTCCCTGATGCGTCGCTCAAGGTCCGTCTTGCGTCTCTTGACACTCCCAAAATGCCCCCCTGCCTAGCAAGAGTCGAATTCTTTAAAAACCACAACTTTGATGAAAGGTTCAGCGCCGAGTTCGGGAAGCACGGAGCCGCCGCCCACCAAGCCATCACCAACTCGTCGAACCCCTCCTGCAGGGTCCACATCTTCTCGAATATGAAAGGTGGTTTGTGCCTCCCCCCTACCCCCGTGTTTAGGAGCACCAACACATGGTTTGAGAGGAAGGGAGTGAGGGCCACCGTGGAAGAAAGGGGGTAAAGGGAGTCCCATTCCGCCAAGACCAGGAAATGGTCTAGTCTCACAAAAATCGGCTGCTCTCTTCTATTGGACCAAGTGAAGGCACGCCCCCCCATCGGTAGATCGATCAAGCCGAACTCGAACACGAAGAAGGAGAAGGCTTCCATCTCCTGCCAGCTTCAGTGGTGGCCGCTTCTCTCTTGGACGAATCTGGTAGCGTTGAAGTCTCCGTTCAGAACCCAAGGGCTCGGGAACGCTCCCCGAACCGCCCGGAGCTTGTCCCAGAACTTGAAGGAGAGGCGGTGGTTAGACGGCCCGTAGACTGAGGTAATGGTCCACGTCGCCTCGTCCATTCTGCTGCTTAGGGAGACCGTGAGGGAGAAATCCCTGAAGAGACGGTCAACGAGGGAGAACAGCGAACTGTCCCAACCAAGAAGGATGCCCCCCGCCACCCCAATGAACCCACTGGATTCCCAAGAGTCAATCCTGTTGTTACTGAGGACGGAAGGAACCGTCTCGAAGGGTCAGCTGTCTTCGTCTCCTGAAGGCAAATCACGTCTGCGTCGTGGGAGGATGCAAAGAACCTCGCGGCTTGCCTCTTGGAGGACCCTCCTAGCCCCCGAACATTCCACGAGTTGATCTTCATACCGAACAGAAAAAAATTGGCTAGGAAAGATTAACAAGAATTTGGAATCAAACATTTCTGTCAATTAGCCGGAGGGCATATACAAAACGTCGGGCCTCCTCCGGATTACAGGCTGGTAGAGAGGGAGGGCGGAAGCCGCAGTCTGCCGCCAGGGAGAGGATGAGACAATCCTCGAGAAAATTGAGCGGCAAGGGAAGGGAGGCCAAGTCAGCATCTTCGCCCCTGCGGTCAAGAAAGTCCACCTTCTCCAGCTTGCCCTCCTCCACCTTCCTCAAAAATTGCCGCGCACTCCTCCTCGTCGCCTGCAGGTGGGCCCCTCTATGTCCAGTCGGAGCCGTCTCCCTGACCCCTAGGTCCTCCGCGGTCTCTTCCCTGAGAGCAAGGGCCAAGCAATCATCAGTCGAAATGGTGGCCGATCCTGAGAGGGGGTCGACCCAAGAGGGGGAATCCTAAAAAATGGCCACAGGGGTGGGAGCCTAGAAGGCTGCAGACTCTGGGAATCCTGGTGGGCCAAGGAGGTCGTCTGAGGAATCTCTGAGATCAATGAGGGGGACCATAGGCCCCAATTGCGAATCCATTTCTAGCCGTAGATCTCCACTCTCGATTGGCATATGCCACCGGCAGCAGCAGAGGCGGACGCCGGATCGCTGCCTCTCGACAGAGACGGCGTGACGGTCGTCGTCTCGACAGTGATGCTCACTCTCGAGCCGAGTGTTGGCCGAGAGCACAGGAGCACTGCAAGTGAGATGAGACAGAGAGTACGGCCAGCCATGGTTTGGATGGGATGCTGTCTCCGGGACTGGACCAGCCTCCACTATTTATGCTCAATTTCGGGGGGTGATTCCCATATAAAACAACCTAATTTATGGGGATGAAAGGGGCAATAACTGGCCAATGAATCATAAAATGGTAACGTGTGTTTTTTATAACGATTTTGCTCCAACCTAATTTATTGGGATGAAACGGACTAGCATCCCGCTCTCTCTCATCGGTCCATCTCAAGGGCTTTTGGTCATTTGACCATGATAAATAGTATGAAATGACACACATATCCTTGGAATGGACCAATGAGAGAGCGGGATGCTCCAACCCCCTTAAAGAGGTTGGAACAAAATCGAACTCGTTGTTTTGGGTTTTTTTACAAAATGACCTCTGTAATCCTGTTTATTTACATATTAATCCCTGTAATGTCAATATTTACTTATCGACCACTACAGTTAGTTGGCATCCAAAATGAAGGAATATTTCAAAAATATTCCGTCATTTGGTTGTTATTTTATTAATCTAAAAATGAAATAACCAATTTACTCATGGTTTTAATTACTTAAAATGACACATCTGTGATCCCCCCACGGACTGCGGCCTGAGACCGGACATAAGCCTGCTTAAGCGGCGCAAAGGCATAGAGATTGTAGAACAGCGTCCGAAACGGGAGGTCGCCCAACCAGAGGTCCTCCCAGAATTGTACCTTCGTTCCGCTCCCCACGACTAGCCCGGATCCACAACGATAGATCTGAGAAACTCTGGAGGTCCCTTTCTAGAATGGCGAGATCACCCCTGAGATTCTCGATCTGGATTGAAGGGGGGAGAATCTCTTGAAGTACCTCGCCGTGATTACATTCCTTCAGACGTCCTCGGCCCTCGATTGTAGTCTCCACCACCTCGTCCCCTGTATCGCCTGGTTGAAATCTTGCAGGTTCACGACCTCCCAAGTCCCCTTGCTCCTTGGACTTGACCCCAAGCCAGGAGGGGGTAAGAGCCTGCATTGCCTGAGGCCCCTCTCCACCTGAAACTGCGATGCAGCCGGTCTATCGGGTTAATAACCAATGCGGGGAAGTGAAAGATGGAGAGATAGAAGAAAGGGATGGCCGATAGAATGGAGTTAACCAGGGTGTGCCGCCCACCGATCGAGAGCAAATTTCTCTTCCATCCAACAAGTTTCCACTCTAGCCTCTGGATCAGTTCGAGCCATCTGTCTCTCGGCAGATGTTTTTCGAAGATAGGGAGCTCCAGAGGCCTTGCCTCCACCCGGATCTCCAACTCCCTGATGCGCCGCTCAAGGTCCGTCTTGCGTCTCTTGACACTCCCAAAATGCTCCCCTGCCCAGCGAGAGTTCGAATTCTTCAAAAACCACACCTTGGACGAAAGATTCAGGGCCGAGTTCGGGGAACACGGAGCCGCCGCCCACCAAGCTGTCACCAAGTCATCGAACCCCTCCTGCAGGGTCCACATCTTCTCGAATCTGAAAGGTGGTTTGTGCCTCCCACCTACACCCGTGTTTAGGAGCACCGACACATGGTCTGAGTGGAAGGAAGTGAGGGCCACCGTGGAAGAAAGGGGGTAAAGGGAGTCCCATTCTGCCAAGACCAGAAAATGGTCTAGTCTCGCAAAGATCAGCTGCTCTCTCCTGTTGGACCAAGTGAAGGAACACCCCCCCATCGGTAGATCGATCAAGCCGAACTCGTACACGAAGGAGGAGAAGGCTTCCATCTCCTGCAACGAGATCCTGAAGTAAGTTCCTACAAGTCGCAATTATCGTAATAATGCGCCATCGAGGGGTAGAATTGTATCCAATAGAACAGAAGGTCCACAACATTTTTGTTGTCACTTTTTTTTTTTTTTTTGAGAATCCCTCTCGGCAAAATGAGGGTTTCGGCTTTGACCCATATCAGTTTATTAAATGAAAAAGAATGTACAAATTATGCCTACGAGGCACCAACACCCAAGGTGTAACTCATCCAACACAGACTAACAAAATTGTCTTGGCGCTACAAACAAGAAAAGCAAAAGACCTCCAAGTCCTAAGACGTTGAACAATGAACTTCGGGGCATTCATCTCTAAGAGGTGGTTGAACCCGAATTGAACTGCTAGTGCTTCAGCCTCAACAGGCGAACAAGGTAGGATATTAACAGAAGCCAAACTAATGAACTCCGCCAAATGGTCCCTCACAACCATAGCTACACAACATCGATCCGAGTCAACTAATGCATCAACATTAGCCTTCAAATAGTGAAGTGTGGGTCTAGTCCAGTGATCCAGAGGTATAAGAGAGACAGTAGAAATGTTGGCATCAGCGGTTATAGCTCGCAATGGGCTTGGATCCGGCCAAGGCCCAATTATGCCCGACCCATTTTGAACGGGTTAGGCCTATTTCCCAAACATTATAAATGGGTTCGGGATTATAGTTTGGGCATCAGACCAAAACGGGCCGAGCCTGAGTATGGATAGGCCCGGCCCGACTCCGGTCCACTTTCATAGTTGGGATCATGACTACCCAACATATCTAGGAATTAGCGTTTTCTATTCGATCAAGTAACAATGATATGTTAGGAAAAGTTTCAGAGTTTCAGCTTACACCACAATATATAAAATAAAAACAAAATATTTTGTAAAATAAAAAAATTATGCTATCAACATCGATTAATGCTAAATTAATCCATGAAGAAAGTTGCTCATTGAAGGTTTTCTATCACCACCGGAGCCACCCGCCACTGCCGCCCACCGGACCACCATCGTTCGCTGCCGAGCACTACCTAGTGGACCACCGCCAGTGCCACCACTGGTCGCCGTTCGCCACTGGTCACAGCCGCTGGACCTCCGTCGCGCTATTCAATTGGTCTAAGACCCATTATCTCATCAAATTGGGCTGAAGCCTATCTAGTATTCATCAGGAATAAACACATTTATATTGAGCAAAAGCCCATCTCCTATTAGGCCGAAGCCCATTTACCAATTACAATTAGTGGGCCGAACCCATGTAATAATTACGATTAGTAGAATGAGGCCCATGTACTACGTACAGTTAATGTGACTAGGCCCATTTATTACTCACTGTTAGTGAGCCGAGGCTATTCACTATTCACTGGGTATTGGACCAAGCCTAACCGTAAACCAAATATGAGTAAACCAATCCAATCTAATACCCTGATAAAACAACCGTAGTTTTTATAATCTCAACCAAATCTTTGAGCAGCCTAGTGTACTTATTAAAGGCAACCGACAGCCTTAAACGACCTAAAGGGTCTTTTTGGTCCTATATCGCCAAACGGATCCTAAAGCCAGCCCTTAACATAGTGGCCCCGAACCTTGGTCGGTCCGGTAATCGACACCTGTTATTTTCGTTCGTTTGGATGGTTCCGGATTGTTGAGATCTACAGGTCACCGAGAGAACCACATGGGGCTCCCATTATAAGGGCCGGATGATCAAACGGATGAGGACATGTGTCGATGGCCGGACCCGAACCACGGTGATTCCGAGGGTCGGAGCGACTATTTTAAGTCATTTGAACGAAATTAGAATTTGATTCCGTTTTGGACCACGAACTTGTAACATCGAACTTGACCAGTAGGAAAGCTAACCCTTGGACCCAGACCTTTTAAAATAATTATCTTTAGGCTCCTAAGCACTATTTAAACCATAACTTAACCAATCGAATGTAGAATTGAGTTTCAATTGGAGTTATGGACTCATAACACTCCCACCTACAACTTTATAGTAAAATATGAAGGTAAATGAGCAGATAAATCTTTGCCATATAAGTTTAACATATATTTTCCTATGATTATGATATTCAGAAAGTCATTGCAAACCATGAGACTCACAACCTTTCTCAAATCACTACATGAACTCGGGTAGGGGATTCGATCCAAGATTTCTAGTTAATTATATTTTAATAGAATTACGATTGTTCCAACATACATTATTAGCATATGATATGCAAAACTTGACCATTTATGGGTGTGGAGCTTGCCGGCTAAGTAGCCGAAATAACTCTAGGTGTGGAGCTTGCCCAGCTATGTAGCCGAAATGATTCTGGCTGTAGGGTTTACCTGGCTGAGACATGAAATGTCCTAGGTATGGAGTGTGCGTGGTAAATGATCCTGGGTGTGGAACTTGCCAAGTTGAAACCGAAACGACTATAGGTTTGATACTTTGTCTAGGGCCAAGGCTTAAAAGCATTTCATATGGTCAATTGTTCCATATGTGAAATTTGATTAATTGTAAGGAATTTTGTTAGTTCGATGGCATAATAATAATTCAGAAAAAATATGTATCATAAATCTATTGGGTCAATGAAATGTGTTTGCTAATGCATAGAGATGGGTCGGGTTATATGTACAGTCGGGTCGGGTTGTGTGTGTATACATGTACATATATATTGGGCTTCAGTCCCTCAATGAGATTCATTCCATTCTCTCCAAACCTAGTCGTCATATCCTAACATGGTATCAGAGCTCTAGGGTTTTCTCTCGCGACGACGGCAGCCACCCCGGCTCTGATCTCCCTCCTCTGGGCCACTCCGGCGATGACAACCCCCCTCCGGCCCCTCCCCTCCACCCGACAGCCCCCCGCACCTTCCCGGCCTGTCCCCTCCACCCGATGGCCCCTTTTTGGCCTCCCCTCCACCCGTCAGACCCCCCCGACCCCTTCCCTCTGTTCGATAGACCCCCCGGCCCTTCCCATCCACCCGACAGACCCCCCCGGCCCCTCCCCTCCTCCCGATAGCCCCCCCCCCCCGGCCCTTCCCCTCTACCCGATAGCCCCCCCCCCCCCCCCCGTACCTTCCTTCTACTCGCCAGCCCCCCCCCCGGCCCCTCCCCTTCCGTCGTCCGCCCCCCTCGGCCCTTCTCCCTTTGCCCGCCAGCCCCCCCGGCCCCTCCCTTCAAGCTGTTTGCCCCCCTGGCCTTATCCTCCACCCGACAGCCCCCCCTCTATCTGACAGCTCCTCCAGTCACTTCCCTCCACCTGCCAGCCCCCTCCTGGCTCTCCTCTCCTTTGAGTTTCCTCCATGGCATCTCCTACCGTGCTGTCCGTCATTGCGATCCCTCCACCGCTGAAGGCGGTCACCTTTCAGTTATCCTCGGTCGGCGACTGGCGTGATTGGTTGCTTACCGTCGTGGCCACACTCTCCAATCGCGATATTTGGGGTCACATCACCGGTGATGATCCTCCTCCAGCTGTCTCCTTCGGCTTCTCCTTTGTCACTAGTAGTGCCACCGACAGCGCCGCATCCTCTGCTGCGACTGCTATCGCCACGGCTACTACCACTGCTGCTGCTCTCACATGGCATCGACACGACCAAGCCATCTGGGCCTCTCTTCTGGACTCCGTTGCTTGTCCACTTCTTGCTCCCATCGACCGTCTTCCTACAGCGCGCACGATATGGGAGTATCTCCAGGATCAGTTTCTTCCGCGCGGTGGTGCACGTCGGTATCAGCTTATTTGTGACTCACAGTCTGCTCGTCAGAGGGAGCGTATGATCTAGGACTTCTTCAGTTTGATGAATGCCTACTGGCATGAGCTAGATTCCTTAATCCCAGAGTGGTGTGTTTGTCCACGCTCTAGGGATTTCCAGCGCTACCTTGATGAGGGCCACCTGTACTAGTTCCTGATAGCACTTCGATCGGACTTTGCTCTCATCGCTGCTCAGCTCCAACACTGTGAGCCACTCCCTCGGCAAGAGGATGCCTTGCTTGCCTTGGTCGATGAGGAGACTTGCCTTCAAACTCAGGGTACTCCTCCTCCTCCACTTGCTCCTGGCTCAAACAGTGTCCTGGCGATCGGGTTTTTCGATGAGCCTGGATTCTGTCATTACTGCATGGAGCTCGGACACTTGAAGCGTGAATGTCCCATACATCCTCCACACAACCCCCGCTGGGGTTCGGATGAGAGAGCATCATATTGGGCTCCTGCTTCCTGGGATGATCGATGCGACGGTCGAGGTGGACGGAGCTATGGACGTGGTTAGTCCTCCTTCCGCCACTTTGGTGGTACAACGGCTACTGTAGAGACTTCGATGCTCCCTACTGCTACCACTGTACATTCTCAGCCTGAGCCGGACCATCTTCAGTGCCTCGAAGAGCTCCTCCTTTGCCATCTAGCCTCCACCGGCTCTACGACTGCTCACTGCTTATCTACCACCTCTGGTACTACTGCTCTATGGATTTTCGATTCAGGTGCCTCCTGTCACCTCATCTGTGACTCCACTGTACTCACTGACTATTCTCCTACTCCCACTCACCTGGAGGTTTGCACTATGGACGTGACTTTCATCCCTATTCCGTAATGTGGATCCATCATTACTACTTCCGATCCTTCTGGTCGCTTGACCCTGCCCCATGTCCATCATGCCCCCCCTCGTCTTAACATTAATCTGATTTCAATCAGCTCTCTTTGCGACTCAGGACTGAACTGTCACCTTCACCCCTTCTGTTTGTGTTATGCAGGATTCATGGACGGGTCAGAGGATTGGGCTGGGCTGTAGAGCAGGAGGGCTTTACCAGCTGGACCATCTACATGTGTCTTCTGTTCCTATTGAGTCTGTCATGTTTGTTACTTTTGATGTCATCCTGTGGCACAGAAGGCTAGGTCATATATCAAGTGATCGACTCAAAAGCCCGGATTCCTCTAGTCATCTTCCATACGTGTTCCAGCGAGATGAGTCTGACGCCACCCCTTAGCCAACGTCCGGTTACTCTTGCGGCCTGTTGCTTTCAGCCGCTAAGCTTAAATAACACCTGACCCTTAACCTACCCGGTTTAGCCTATATAAAGGGCCCCCAAAACCCCTATTAGGCACTTCAAATTTGAGTTAGCCACCCTCCCTCCCCAAAGTTAATCACCGTCGGAGCACCACCGGAGCCACCCGCCACTGCCGCCCACCGGACCACCATCGTTCGCTGCCGAGCACCACCTAGTGGACCACCGCCAGTGCCACCACTGGTCGCCGTTCGCCACTGGTCACAGCCGCTGGACCTCCGCCGCGCTATTCAATTGGTCTGAGACCCATTATCTCATCAAATTGGGCTGAAGCCTATCTAGTATTCATCAGGAATAAACACATTTATATTGAGCAAAAGCCCATCTCCTATTAGGCCGAAGCCCATTTACCAATTACAATTAGTGGGCCGAACCCATGTAATAATTACGATTAGTAGAATAAGGCCCATGTACTACGTACAGTTAATGTGACTAAGCCCATTTATTACTCACTGTTAGTGAGCCGAGGCTATTCACTATTCACTGGGTATTGGACCAAGCCTAACCGTAAACCAAATATGAGTAAACCAATCCAATCTAATAGCCTGATAAAACCACTGTAGTTTTTATAATCTCAACCAAATGTTTGAGCAGCCTAGTATACTTATTAAAGGCAACCGACAGCCTTAAACGACCTAAAGGGTCTTTTTGGTCCTATATCGCCAAACGGATCCTAAAGCCAGCCCTTAACATAGTGGCCCCGAACCTTGGTCGGTCCGGTCATCGACACCTGTTATTTTCGTTCGTTTGGATGGTTCCGGATTGTTGAGATCTACAGGTCACCGAGAGAACCACATGGGGCTCCCATTATAAGGGCCGGATGATCAAACGGATGAGGACATGTGTCGATGGCCGGACCCGAACCACGGTGATTCCGAGGGTCGGAGCGACTATTTTAAGTCATTTGAACGAAATTAGAATTTGATTCCGTTTTGGACACCGAACTTGTAACATCGAACTTGACCAGTAGGAAAGCTAACCCTTGGACCCAGACCTTTTAAAATAATTATGTTTAGGCTCCTAAGCACTATTTAAACCATAACTTAACCAATCGAACGTAGAATTGAGTTTCAATTGGAGTTATGGACTCATAACACTCCCACCTACAACTTTATAGTAAAATATGAAGGTAAATGAGCAGATAAATCTTTGCCAGATAAGTTTAACATATATTTTCCTATGATTATGATATTCAGAAAGTCATTGCAAACCATGAGACTCACAACCTTTCTCAAATCACTACATGAACTCGGGTAGGGGATTCGATCCAAGATTTCTAGTTAATTATATTTTAATAGAATTACGATTGTTCCAACATAAATTATTAGCATATGATATGCAAAACTTGACCATTTATGGGTGTGGAGCTTGCCGGCTAAGTAGCCGAAATAACTCTAGGTGTGAAGCTTGCCCAGCTATGTAGCCGAAATGATTCTGGATGTAGGGTTTACCTGGCTGAGACATGAAATGTCCTAGGTATGGGGCGTGCGTGGTAAATGATCCTGGGTGTGGAACTTGCCAAGTTGAAACCGAAACGACTATAGGTTTGATACTTTGTCTAGGGCCAAGGCTTAAAAGCATTTCATATGGTCAATTGTTCCATATGTGCAATTTGATTAATTGTAAGGAATTTTGTTAGTTCGATGGCATAATAATAATTCAGAAAAAATCTGTATCATAAATCTATTGGGTCAAAGAAATGTGTTTGTTAATGTATAGAGATGGGTCGGGTTATATATACAGTCGGGTCGGGTTGTGTGTGTATACATGTACATATATATTGTGCTTCAGTCCCTCAATGAGATTCATTTCATTCTCTCCAAACCTAGTCGTCATCTCCTAACATGGTATCAGAGCTCTAGGGTTTTCTCGCGCGACGACGGCAGCCACCCCGGCTCCGATCTCCCTCCTCCGGGCCACTCCGGCGATGACAACCCCCCTCCGGCCCCTCCCCTCCACCCGACAGCACCCCCGCACCTTTCCGGCCTGTCCCCTCCACCCGATAGCCCCTTTTTGGCCTCCCCTCCACCCGTCAGACCCCCCGGACCCCTCCCCTCTGTTCGATAGACCCCCCGGCCCTTCCCATCCACCCGACAGACCCCCTCGGCCCCTCCCCTCCTCCCGATAGCCCCCCCCGGCCCTTCTCCTCTACCCGATAGCCCCCCCCCCCCGCACCTTCCCTCTACTCGCCAGCCCCCCGGCCCCTCCCCTCCCATCGTCCGCCCCCCTCGGCCCTTCTCCCTTTGCCCGCCAGCCCCCTCGGCCCCTTCCTTCAACCTGTTAGCCCCCCTGGCCTTATCCTCCACCCGACAGCCCCCCCTCTATCTGACAGCTCCTCCAGTCACTTCCCTCTACCCGCCAGCCCCCTCCTGGCTCTCCTCTCCTTTGAGTTTCCTCCATGGCATCTCCTACCGTGCTGTTCGTCATTGCGATCCCTCCACCGCTGAAGGCGATTACCTTTCAGTTATCCTCGGCCGGCGACTGGCGTGATTGGTTGCTTACCGTCGTGGCCACACTCTCCAATCGCGATCTTTGGGGTCACATCACCGGTGATGATCCTCCTCCAGCTGTCTCCTTTGGCTTCTCCTTTGTCACTAGTAGCGCCACCGACAACGCCGCATCCTCTGCTGCGACTGCTATCGCCACGACAACTACCACAGCTGCTGCTCGCACATGGCATCGACACGACCAGGCTATCTGGGCCTCTCTTCTGGACTCCGTTGCTTGTCCACTTCTTGCTCCCATCAACCGTCTTCCTACAGCGCGCACGATGTGGGAGTATCTCCGAGATCGATTTCTCCCGCGCGGTGGTGCACTTCGGTATCAGCTTATTTGTGACTCACAGTCTGCTCGTCAGAGGGAGCGTATGATCTAGGACTTCTTCAATTTGATGAGTGCCTACTGGCATGAGCTGGATTCCTTAATCCCAGAGTGGTGTGTTTGTCCACGCTCTAGGGATTTCCAGCGCTACCTTGATGAGGGCCACCTGCACTAGTTCCTGATAGCACTTCGACCGGACTTTGCTCTCATTGCTGCTCAGCTCCTACACTGTGAGCCACTCCCTCGGCAAGAGGATGCCTTGCTCGCCTTGGTCGATGAGGAGACTTGCCTTCAGACTCAGGGTACTCCTTCTCCTCCACTTGTTCCTGGCTCAAATAGTGTCCTGGTGATCGGGTTTTTCGATGAGCCTGTATTATATCACTACTGCATGGAGCTCGGACACATGAAGCGTGAATGTCCCATACATCCTCCATGCAACCCCCGCTGGGGTTCGGATGAGAGAGCATCATATTGGGCTCCTACTTCCTGGGATGATCGATGCGACGGTCGAGGTGGACGGAGCTATGGACGTGGTTAGTCCTCCTTCCGCCACTTTGGTGGTACAACGGCTACTGTAGAGAGTTCGACGCTCCCCACTGCTACCACTGCACATTCTCAGCCTGAGCCGGACCGTCTTCAGTGCCTCGAAGAGCTCCTCCTTTGCCATCTAGCCTCCACCGGCTCTGTGACTGCTCACTGCTTATCTACCACCTCTGGTACTACTGCTCTATGGATTTTCGATTCGGGTGCCTCCTGTCACCTCATCTGTGACTCCACTGTACTCACTGACTATTCTCCTACTCCCACTCACCTGGAGATTCGCACTATGGATGTGACTTTCATCCCAATTCCGCAATATGGATCCATCATTACTACTTCCGATCCTTCTGGTCGCCTGAACCTGCCCATGTCCATCATGCCCCCCCTCGTCTTAACATTAATCTGATTTCAATCAGCTCTCTTTGCGACTCAGGATTGACTGTCACCTTCACCCCTTCTGTTTGTGTTATGCAGGATTCACGGACAGGTCAGAGGATTGGGCTGGGCCGTAGAGCAGGAGGGCTTTACCGGCTGGACCATCTATATGTGTCTTCTGTTCCTATTGAGTCTGTCATGTTTGTTACTTTTGATGTCATCCTGTGGCACAGAAGGCTAGGTCATATATCAAGTGATCGACTCAAAAGCGTTTTTCGTTCAAACGCTTTGGGTTGGGTGCCCTTCTCCCCTCTCTCTGTTTGTACGGGTTGTAGATTGGCAGCGCATCTAGCTCTTTCCTTTTCTGCAAGTGCTTCTCGATCTGCTGCTTTATTTAATTTAGTATATTCTAACATTTAGTATCCTGCACCTGTTGCATCTATTTTTGGTTTCATGTATTATATGTGTTTTATCGATGAGTACTCTCGGTGCACCTCGGTTTATCTTATACATCACCGGTCTGAAGTCCCTCACATCTATAGAAGATTCACCACTATGATACATACTCAGTTTGGTCAGCACATCAAGGCTTTTTGGTCTGATTGTCCCACTGAGTATCTCTCCTTTGAGATGTGTGAGATTCTTCAATCTCATGGCACTCTTTACCAGCAGTCTTATCCCCACACCCATGATCAGAACGGAGTTGCCAAATGCAAACATCGTCATATCCTTGAGACCGCACGAGCCTTTCTTCTCTCTGTGTCTGTTCCTCACTCCTACTAGGCTGAAGCTGTCATGACGGCTGTCCACCTTATCAATATCACTCCGTCCTCTGCTCTGTCCGATGCCACTCCATATCAACATATTCACTCCAGCCCACCCGACTACTTTCTTTTTCACACGTTTGGCTACATGTGCTTCGTTCTTCTTCTTCCCCATAAGCACACCAAACTCTCTGCTAGGTCTGTTAGGTGTGTTCACTTGAGGATCAGTCGGGAGCACAAGGGGTATCGTTGCTGTGTGTACCACTCCTTTTTTGGAGGCGGTCGGCCGGTCACCAAGGGGGGCCGTACGGTCGACATGTAGCCAAGGGGGAGGCAGCACCCCCCCATAGAGGGCCGTACGGTCGGCATGTAGCCAAGGGGGGCCGTACGGTCGGCATGTAGCCAAGGGGGAGGGAGCACCCCCCCATAGGGGGCCGTACGGTCGGCATGTAGCCAAGGGGGAGGCAGCACACCCCCCCCCCCCATGAAGGGTCGGTCGGCATGTAGCCAAGGGGGAGGCAGCACACCCCCCCCCCATTAGGGGTCGGTCGGCATGTAGCCAAGGGGGAGGCAGCACCCCCCCATAGGAGGTCGGTCGGCATGTATCCAGGTGGAAGGAAGCACCCCCCCCTGCGGCTCTCGGTCGGCATGTATCCAGACAAAAGGGGATCGGCCAGGCAACAACCTCTCTCTCTCTCGATGGGATATGGAACGAGCCGAAGTGTGAAGCAACAGCCGAACCCGGAGATCTCGCGGTGCTGACGACGCTCCGCGATTTCCGGCCCAACGTGACCAGGTGTCAACCGCGCGTCACGTCACCGCGGCGGTTGAGCTCATCGCGGGGACACATCACTCGCCCGATTTTCGCGGAGTGTAACTGTCGCCCCGCCACTATAAAAGGGGACCTACCCCTTCAGCGCAGGGGGGGAGGATTTCTGGAGGAGACGCTGCCCGTTTCGTCCCGGAATTTGCGGAGCTGCGGAGATCAGTCGGTCTGCACCCAGAAGCTGTCTGCGGAGGTCGGTCGGTCTGCACCCGGAGTCTGTCTGCGGAGGTCGGTCGGTCAGCAGCCAGACACTGTTTGCAAG
Organism: Chamaelirium japonicum; assembly: GCA_947650365.1. Lineage (NCBI taxonomy): Eukaryota > Viridiplantae > Streptophyta > Magnoliopsida > Liliales > Melanthiaceae > Chamaelirium > Chamaelirium japonicum. The sequence continues at coordinate 17,117,004 of OX393550.1, read as the reverse complement.
CGACCTGCAGACAGACGCTGTCTGCAGCGGTCGGTAGTCAGAGTGAAATTACAGAGGTCGGTAGTTTGGGAGACCGGTCCTCAGGGTATGTAATTGGGGTTAAGGTGAGAGCTTGTAACCGAAAGAATTGTATTAGTGCATTCTCGCCCCGCCCTTGGTTTTTTCCCCTTCGACGTTGCGAAGGGGTTTTTCCACGTAACCACCGTCTTTTCTGTGTATTTGGCTTGTTGGATTGTGCTCGCCACCCGAACCACCCGGTTCGACCAAAAACCCCCCACAATCTTGGCGCCGTCTGTGGGATAGTCTTCGAGACTTCCTACTAGAGCTTTCTACTGTAGACCCGTGGGTGTCGACCAGTCCGAAGCTACCTGCAACCAGCAGTCCACGACCACATGGTTGAAGAACGATGGCCGGTGGACCGTATCGTACTCGCTCGACGTCGCAGCTCCTGTCCGAAGCCGCACCACTCGGAGATGCGAATGACGTCGGGCGTCTTGTTCAACAGCCAACGGACACGGAGCGCGTAGTCCCGTTGGCGAATCCTGTACTGGGGGTCGGGGAGTCCAATCAAGCTCCGGTAGCAACCCTGGCTCCTCTGACAGGGGGTCTATCGGAAGCTTTTCTAGCCACCATGATGATGACCCAGCAAGCTCTCACCACCCAGCTCCAAATGATGCAGCGCAACTACGAGGAGTTGCGTGACTTCGTGCGGGCCGCACCGACGGGTGGTCTGCTCAACCAGGGCATGTTTGCCCAAGCGGAACAAAGTCTCCCCACTCAAGCTGCCCCACCAGTGCAAATGCAGCCGCAACCAGTGCCTTAGGTGGAGGTCAGGGGTAATCGCTCGGTGGAGGTCCAGAGTGCAAATCCCGATGGGCGAGACTCGAGTAGCCCAGAGCCTGCGGAGAGAACCAAACATGCACGAGCGGCGTCGGCACGCTCGGATGTCTGGTCCCAGCTCGGAGCACACCCCCGACAGCTGCATGCCTCCAAGCATCACTCGAAGACGGACTCGGCACAAGTGCGTCGCCCGAAGTGAGACGAAGAACATCATCGTCAACCGAGTGATAGTCACCACACTCGGATGACGCCAGCTAGTCGGCAGCCGGCTTATACTACTGATCGGAGGAGCATACACGAGCGCATTCGGGTGCATGCGTCGGAGCGACTGGGGGAGCGAGAGGAGATCCAGCGAGACCGACCGGGGGTCCGAGCTCCCGACCGGTTGGAGGAAGTCGCCATCCGAGGAGCCGCACGGTCGCCGCTTGTCGAGAGGCTACTCCGGGAGCCATTCCCTCGAGGATGGAATCCTCCATGCCTCCCCAAGTTTGACGGATCGAAAGACCCGGTGGAGCATGTACTGGCTTTCCGGGATGCTCTGGTCCCGCACGAGGATGATCATATCCTCTGCCGGACCTTCGCCAACAGCTTGTCGGGAACCCCCCTCGAATGGTTCCACAAGCTTAGGCCCTCGTCCATCTCCTCTTTCTCGGAGCTGAGCATGCGGTTCATCGACCAGTACCGCTGTAATCGCCGGGAGCTGAAGACTCTGGAGTCACTCTTCGGGATGAGTATGACCCAGAAGGAGACGCTCCGACAATTCTACCATAGGTTCAGGTCCGAGTACCTGAGCTTGGCGGACGTAGACGGGCAGGATCGCATGGTGATCGCGGCCTTCAAGAACGCCATTCAGCCTGCCCAGCTCGTCAACGCGTCACTCATCAAGCGAACTCCGGAGACGATCGACGAGCTATCGCGGCGCGTTGAGAAGTACATCAAGATCGAGGACGCGGACCGCAAGAGGAAGGCGGTGGAAACCAGGGTCCCTCACCAGGGCTACGCAAAGCCTGCTGCTGTGAAGAACGTCAACAAGCAGCAGGGGGATGCGACACGGCACGAGGCGAAGCGGCAAAGGCAAGACAGGCCAGCGAGGCCGCAGTGGAACAGGGAGTTCACAGTACTGAACGCCCCCATTGACCAGATTCTGGAAGCTATCAAGGGCGAACCATACTTCAAGTGGGCGCAACCGCTTGAACCTGGAGAGAGAGGAGCCAGAGATGCGTCAAGGTACTGCGAGTACCACCAGGGCTAAGGCCACACTACCCTGCAGTGTCGGGCGCTCAAACATCATATTGAGGATCTCATTGAGGCCGGCCATATTGGCTGCTTCATTGACCTCCCTCAACGTAAAGAGACTAAAGCAGTAGGGGAAGTCCAGCGAGGAGCGACGCGCGCAGCGCTTACCGGGTCCTCCACCAGAAAGACGCCAGCTCCGAGAGGTAGACGTCGTCTACGGGTACCCTGGCCCTGTACCGTCGGCAAATGCCGTCGACCGACAGGTGCGGCGTATTGAACAAACAAGGCAAGTCCACCATGTGGTGCTCGACCCTGTCATCCGTCCCGAGCCAAGAGTGGAAGCTGCAGTACAGTTTTCGGCGGCTGATTTGGTCGGAATAGAGAGGCCTCACAACCATCCCCTGGTCATACGGCTGCAGATAGCCAATTGCCTAGTGAAGAGAATTCTGGTCGACGCCGGAAGTTCAGTTGATGTGCTCTTCCTCAGCGCCTTCGACGCCATGCAGCTAGATCGCGGACAGATGACAGAATCATCATCGACGATAACGGGCTTCACGGGGGAGGCTGCAAGGGTGGTTGGTGAGATCACCCTTCCGATCACAACAGGGCATCTCACTAACCTCACCCGGTTCATTGTGATCGAAGCTCATTCGGCGTACAACATCATCCTCGGAAGACCGTGGCTCCACCACTTGGACGCGGTCACATCGTCGGCCCACCAGGTAGTGAAGTTTTGGACCGACAAGGGTGTGATGAGCATTCGAGGTGACCAGTCCTCAGCAGCCAAGTGCGAGCTCAGTGCCATCCATCTGAAGACGACATGCCAAGTCGAAGGAGGAGAGCCAGGTGAAGGCGGCGATGAGTTGGGCATCCTCAACCTCTGGACTGCGAAGCAGAGTCAAGAAGCACCCACGCTCCAGCACCACGCCCTATCAAGTGTAGGAGCGCGAGGAGACCAAGCATCTGAGAAGACCGACCTGTCAGTTGAACTTAAAGAACTGACAGTGTCGGGGGACCTGCTGAAGACCGACCTGTCAGCTGAGCGTAAAGAGCTGACAGTGTCGGGGAACCTACAGAAGACCGACCATTCAGTTGAACGTAAAGAACTGAATGCGTCAAGGAGCTTGAAGAAGACCGGTCAATTAGCTGAACTTAAAGAGCTAACTGGCCCGAGCGACCCGATGGAGATTGACCTACCAGCTGAAGGTAAAGAGCTGAGCAGGATGACGCACCCCCAGAAGACCGACCGACCGGTTGAATCTAAAGAACCGGACGAGTTGGAGAGCCCAAACGCGGAGTGGGAGGAGTCGCCTGCCGTCGAGCCAATTCTGCCCGTGGACTTAGGAGAAGCGGGTCACCCGAAGATTACTTTTCTCGGGTCGCAGCTGCCAAAGCATCATGCCGAAGCTATGACGACATTTCTCAAGGCAAACCTGGACGTGTTCGCCTGGTCAGTTGAGGACATGCCAGGCATTCACCCCGAAGTAGCCTGTCATCACCTCAACATTCGAGAAGGAGCTGCACCTGTACGTCAGAAGCCCCGGTCGCTAGCACCGGAAAAAGCAGCAGCTGTCAACATGGAGGTAGAGAAGCTGCTACGAGCTGGCATCATCAGAGAGGCTCGGTACCCGAAGTGGATCGCTAACGTGGTTGCCGTCCCCAAGAAGTCAGGAGCCATTCGGGTCTGCATCGACTTCACGAATCTCAACCAGGCGTGCCCGAAGGACAGCTACCCGCTACCACGCATCGATACCCTGGTGGATTCCACGGCGGGACACGAGAGGCTCTCGTTCATGGACGGCTACTCGGGCTATCACCAGATCCCCATGAATCCGGAAGACCAGGAGCACACGACCTTTGTCACGGGTCGAGGGCTCTTCTGCTACAAGATGATGCCTTTCGGGCTGAAGAACGCGGGAGCGACGTACCAGAGGCTGGTGAACAAGATGTTCGTCGACCAAATCGGAAGGAACGTGGAGGTCTACGTCGACGACTTGCTTGTGAAGAGTCAGGCTGAGGATACGCAAATGCAAGACCTGGAGGAAACCTTCGCAACCCTGCGGAGGTACAACATGAAGTTGAACCCGGCCAAGTGCGCCTTCGGCGTGACGTCGGGAAAATTCCTGGGATACTTGGTCACCCGACGGGGGATCGAAGCCAACCCGGAACAGATCCGTGCTTTGGAGGAGATGTCGTCGCCCAAGTCACGAAAGGAAGTCCAGAAGCTTACTGGATGGATCAACGCCCTCAATCGCTTCATTTCCAAGTCCTCAGACCGGTGTCGGCCCCTGTTCGAAAGGCTGAGTAAGCTCGCACCTTTTGATTGGGACCAACGCTGTGAAGAAGCATTTCAGGAGCTGAAGACGTATCTTGGACGACCCCCTATCTTGACAGCCCCCCAGCCAGGTGCAACGCTGGGGGTGTATCTTTCGGTATCAGAGGCAGCAATCAGCGCTGTACTGATATGCGAATGTGAAGGAGCGGAGAGGCCTGTCTACTACGTCAGCCGCATCATGACATCAGCTGAAACTCGGTATGCGCGGATCGAACAAGTAGCCCTGGCATTAGTGTACGTGTCAAGGAGGCTTCGCCCGTACTTCGTCGCTCACCCCATTGAGGTCATCACCGAGCACCCCCTGAAGGAAGTACTGGATAACTCTACTCGGGCAGGTCGGCTGAGCAAGTGGGCTGCAGAGCTGCAAGAGTTTGGTCCTCGGTATGTGCCTCGGAAAGCAGTCAAGGGCCAAGCACTTGCGGACTTCCTCAGCGATTTCCCTGCGGAAGACACTGCACCGGTACCAGAGACGTTAGAAGACCTGTCGGTAGCTGCCAGTCGACCCGTGGGAGTCGGTGCGGCAGCAGGACAGGAAGACGAAGAACAGGGCTGGAGATTGTTCGTGGATGGCTCGTCGTGCGCAGTCGGGAGTGGTGTGGGGGTAGTCCTAGTAACCCCCGACCACACGAAGCTCGAAAAATCAGTGCGGCTACTTTTCTCGACGACGAATAACGAAGCGGAGTATGAGGCGATGCTGACAGGACTGGAGATGGCGACAGCGCTGGGGGTGACCAGCCTGCAGGTCTACGGCGACTCCCAACTGGTAATCAATCAGATTACCGGTAGGTATGAAGCCCGCGACGCAAGGATGCAAGCCTACCTGAAGCTTGCTCGGGAGCTGATCGCCAAGTTCGAAGACATAAGCTTCCACCAGTTCCCCAGAGCGAAAAACAAGCAGGCGGATGCCCTTGCTAATCTAGCATCGGTACTCGGAGAAGACAGAGAGAAGCGGGTCTTCATCGAGGTGCAAGCTGACCCACGAACAGTCGGCCCCGCAGAAGATAGTTGCCTGACGAGGAGGACACAAGCCATTGAGGCGGCCCATACTATTGCGGTCGGAGCGGATTGGATAGGCAACATGAAGAAGTACCTACTTGATGGGATACTACCGGAGGACGTCGATGAGGCCCGAAGAACCAAGGCGCACGCTCCAAGATATACCCTCATCGACGACGAGCTGTACAAGCGCTCGTTTGGCGGACCGTACCTCAAGTGCCACACGAAGGAACAAGCGGCAGAAATCATGAAAGAGGTACATGAAGGGGGGTGCGGGAACCATTCCGGAGGAAGAGCCCTGGCGCGGAAAATAAAGTTGCAGGGCTACTACTGGCCCACCATGGAAGCGGATGCGGGGGGATATACGAAAAGATGCTTGCAATGTCAAAAGCATGCCCCCTCCATACATCAACCCGCAGAAGAGCTGCACCCAGTATCCAGCCCTTGGCCCTTCCAACAGTGGGGGCTGGATATCTTGGGCCCCTTCCCGACGTCGCCCAACCGGAGAAAGTTCCTCCTCGTCGCCACCGACTACTTCACCAAGTGGGTAGAGGCAATCCCGTTGCTGAAGATCGGAGAAGTTCAAGTAGGAAAGTTCCTATGGAGCAGCATCATCTGCCGATTTGGACTGCCGCGGGCTTTCGTTGCAGACAATGGGCGACAGTTCGACGCGGAATCAATCAAGAAGTTCTGCGCCAGTAACAACATCAAGTTATTCTTCTCTACACCGCGGTACCCCCAGAGCAACGGGCAGGCAGAGTCGACGAATCGTGCCATTCTCGACATACTGAAGAAGAAGCTGGAGCAGAAGAAGGGATTGTGGGAAGAAGCTCTACCCGGAGTTTTATGGGCATATCGGACGACACCGAAGCGACCGACGGGAGAGTCCCCGTTCAGTCTTACCTATGGCTCTGAAGCAGTCCTGCCAACGGAGACCTTGGTCCCGACACAGAGAACAGTCGTAGCTGACGACCCGAAGCTGAATGACGAACTCCTGCTTGATGGCCTGGACTTGCTGGAAGAGAAGAGGGAGAGAGCGAGGGCGCGCCTAGCTAACTACCATCAAGCCATCAAGAGGGCATATGATCGCAAAGTCAGAAGGCGGGTATTCAAACAAGGGGACCTAGTTATGCGGAAGGTCTTCGACAATACCAAGGAGCTGGGAAGTGGCAAGCTGGGAGCTACTTGGGAGGGACCGTACATCATCGATGGTATGGGGAAAAATAGAGCCTACCGCCTGAAGACTCAAGACGGCGACGCGCTGGCAAGGCCATGGAATGCAGCCAATCTCCGCAAGTTCTACCAGGGTAGTTAAATGGGCAAGACGCATGTAACCGTTTTGTAACTCCGAATCTATTCAATAAAAATGCACTTGCTCAGCGTTTTTGTTCATGTGAGAGAGCAAGGGTTAACTGAGGCAACCTAAACCAAGTGGTATATAACACTCCGAGCGAGTTCTACCACTTGGCCGACCGGTCGACAGGTCCCTGCGAAGGGCGAGACCGGCCGGTGAACAACTGGAAAGATCGATCGACAGACCCCGTCGGGGTACGACCGGTTGACCAACCTAAACCAAGTGGTATATAACACTCCGAGCGAGTTCTACCACTTGGCCGACCGGTCGACAGGTCCCTGCGAAGGGCGAGACCGGCCGGTGAACAACTGGAAAGATCGGTCGACAGACCCCGTCGGGGTACGACCGGTTGACCAACCTAAACCAAGTGGTATATAACACTCCGAGCGAGTTCTACCACTTGGCCGACCGGTCGACAGGACCCTGTGAAGGGCGAGACCGGCCGGTGAACACTTGGGAAAATCGGTTGGCAAAACCCGCGGGGGAACAACCGATCAACCCACGCAAACAATCCAGGGTATATCACCCGTGCTAATATAAGGACCGGATTTTGGTCGCGCGTCGTCGACGTGTAGTTGCGCGTCGTCGGCGTGTAGTTACGCGCGTCGACGTGTAGTTACGCGTCGTCGACGTGTAGTTGCGCGTCGTCGGCGTGTAGTTACGCGCGTCGATATGTAGTTGCGCGTCGCCGGCGTGTAGTTACGCGCGTCGACGTGTAGTTCCGCATGCCGTCGACGTGTAGTTACACACATCGTCGACGAGTAGTCAAAGCACAAAACCCGAGTTTTAATAGCAAGACATCGACGTAAACTTGAGATGCAAAGTTGATGAAAAGACGACGGTCATGCCATGCAAATGAAATATTAAGAGATCCCAGTACAAACAGGTTTTGTTTTATTACATCACGAAGCAAAGTAAGGCAGCGAGCAAGATTCTTCCTACGGTCCCGACGGGAGCTTGCCGCGCAGCTTCGCGACCTTCTTGCGCCATTCCGCCGCCTGCTCCGCAAGAAGCGACTTGCAATCCGCGGTGTATTCAGCCTGCTGCCTGTCGAGCGCAGCCTTGTGCGCTGCTACGGACTGGTCAAAGGAAGCCTTGTGCGCTGCTTCGGCCTGATCAAAGGAAGCCTTCAACGCGGCAATTTCGGCCTCGTGAGCGGCTTGGGCGGCATGGGCCTCTGCGCGCTGCTCCCTGATCGTAGCCGCCTGCGCCCTGAACTTTGCCCACACCTCATCATTTTCCACCTTAGCAGAATCCAACGCTTCTTGGAGCCCATAGGAATCAGAAACGTGCTCCAGCGCGGCTTCGAGCTGAGCCTGGACTGCAGCGAGCTCTTCGGCGTGAACCTGTCGAGCCTCCGCCTGCTGAGCGCGTAGCTCCCTCAACTCCTGCAGAGAAGCCCGAAGGGAGGCCTTAAGCTGCGACATCCTTTGCATGCCCCCTTCAACAAGTCAACAGCCCGCCTGACAAAGAAGGAAACAACATGTACTATAGAGTTAATGGGAGAAGTTACTACTACGTGAAGTTGCACATATCGTCGGCGTGTAGTCACGCGCGACGTCGACGAGCAGATAACGACTTAGACTTACCTCATGAAACTCGTCGAGCTGACGCTCCCATCCAGGACTACCCACACAATCATCTTCTTCCCCGCAATCTTCAGCAGCCCCGGGGGAACGGCGATGGGACGTAGCTTCAGTGGCCCCGAGGGGAGAACGAGGAGGTGGCCTGGCGGCGCCCCCAGAAGCAGAGGAGGAAGGCGAAGGCATGAAGTCCCGGACCTCCGCGCGATCGAGCCTTCTAGCGGCAGGGGCAGCAGGTGATGCAATAGGAGGTGCGGCAGCAGGACCGCGGGATGAAGCTCTCCCACGTGACCCAGCCGAGCCAGACGGCATGGCTCGCTCGCCTCGCCCGAGGGAAGGAGAGAGACTATAACCGGACCTCTCCGACTCCTCTACCTCCACGTACTGGTTACCTGTCGATGGCACGTCCTCTACCCAGTCGTTGGGGAGGGAGCGAAGGTCGTCGGCAGTGGACCGTCGCATGGAGCGAGCGAGAAGAGTGCGTCCAGCCTCTTCATCGCTGGAAGACTTAGTCAGCAAAACTCACCTTCTTGATTTCCCCGTCGGCGCAGCTACGTTGCGCATGGCCGGTCGGCTGCTCTCGTCTGCAGCTTTAGTCGACTTCGTGCGTCGCCTGAAGACCACGCAGAGTTTAGATGTAGCGGTGTTTGGGTTGAAGCGTCTGACGGAGCTGACGTACCTGTCAGGAAGCCCAGAAGAGTAAGAAATAGGATCCTCTCCCCTACTGGACGCCGCATGTTGTTTGCCTTTCTTCGAAGCGGAGCTGTGGGACCTGACGACTGGTAGCTTCGGAAATAGCTGCCGCCAGTCGTCGTTGTGGTCTGTCACTTGCTTGATGAGTTGGTCCAGCTCCTCCTCAACAGCTCCGGGGCACTGAAGCTGCCTGGAGGGGTAGTACTCCTCAATGGTCGCGGCGAGTTGGGAGAGGCGACTGGGAACATTGAAGCCACCCCTCCAAGGTCCCCCGACCACAATGGGGCATTCTTTCCAAGTCCTCACTGAATCAGCTAAACCCCCAATAGGAGGGCTGCTGCCTGCACGCGCCTGCAGGCTGAAGTACGAGAAGATGCTGCCAGGCGTCACCTTGTAGTCTTTGAGGAAATACTTCTTCAGCAGGTACGCGATACAAAGCTGCTGCCCCGCCCGCACTTCTAACTCTTCCATACAGCGGAGGATCCTCCAGCCGTTGCCAGCTAGCTGGCCAGGAGACACGCTCATGCGCTCCAGTAGACGACCAGAGAAGCTCGCCAGGGGAAGCCGCATACCGCAGCAAAGCTGACCGAGCGTGACGACGGTGTTGTCGTCGTCTGACGAGTCCAGAGGATCGGTAGCGAAAGAAAGCGAAATCTCGTCTGGAATGCCGTATGCTGCCCGGACATCCTCCATCAGAGGGAACTTGTTTGGCACTGTGAACCAGGTGAAAGACATCTTCGCCGTAGGTCTTCGACGTGTATCCAAACGGGCTGACGCGCAGGCACTCGACGTGTATCCAAACGGGCTGACGCGCAGGCACTCGACGTGTATCCAAAGGAGCTGACGCGCAGGCACTCGACGTGTATATAAACGAGCTGACACGCAGGTCCTCGGCGTGTATCCAAGCGAGCCGACACACAGGTCTTCGACGTGTATTCAAGCGAAACTCCTCCCAAATGAACCTTCAGCCGCAGAGGAAAGGTCTGAAGCAGAGGAGAGAAACGAACCATCTGACTCCTATTTATAGACGAAGTTGGAGATGGATGGGTTCGAATTTCGAGGAGGCGAGGTGGCGGTGCCCGGCGGCGCCATGTGGCGAAAAATCAGGAGAAACTCTAGACAGCTGTTTTTGAGTTGCAACAGCCCCGAACTGAGGCGGGCATGCAAACCGAGATGCGCACGCAAGCTAGTGCGGGCGCGTAAGGCGATGCTAGCGTGCAAGTTGAGGCTGTACGCAAATCGAGGCGAAGTTATCCTGACCGGGCGGGACCGAAGACCGTCCAGTCAGGAGGGGGTATTGTGTGTACCACTCCTTTTTTGGAGGCGGTCGGCCGGTCACCAAGGGGGGCCGTACTGTTGGCATGTAGCCAAGGGGGAGGCAGCACCCCCCCATAGGGGGCCGTACGGTCGGCATGTAGCCAAGGGGGGCCGTACGGTCGGCATGTAGCCAAGGGGGATCAGCACCCCCCCATAGGGGGCCGTACGGTCGGCATGTAGCCAAGGGGGAGGCAGCACACCCCCCCCCCATGAAGGGTCGGTCGGCATGTAGCCAAGGGGGAGGCAGCACACACCCCCCCCATTAGGGGTCGGTCGGCATGTAGCCAAGGGGGAGGCAGCACCCCCCCATAGGAGGTCGGTCGGCATGTATCCAGGTGGAAGGAAGCACCCCCCCCTGCGGCTCTCGGTCGGCATGTATCCAGACAAAAGGGGATCGGCCAGGCAATAACCTCTCTCTCTCTCGATGGGATATGCATCGAGCCGAAGTGTGAAGCAACAGCCGAACCCGGAGATCTCACAGTGCTGACGACGCTCCGCGATTTCCGACCCAACGTGACCAGGTGTCAACCGCGCGTCACGTCACCGTGGCGGTTGAGCTCATCGCGGGGACACATCACTCGCCCGATTTTCGCGGAGTGTAACTGTCGCCCCGCCACTATAAAAGGGGACCTACCCCTTCAGCGCAGGGGGAGAGGATTTCTGGAGGAGACGCTGCCCGTTTCGTCCCGGAATTTGCGGAGCTGCGGAGATCAGTCGGTCTGCACCCAGAAGCTGTCTGCGGAGGTCGATCGGTCTGCACCCGGAGTCTATCTGCGGAGGTCGGTCGGTCAGCAGCCAGACACTGTTTGCAAGCGACCTGCAGACAGACGCTGTCTGCAGCGGTCGGTAGTCAGAGTGAAATTGCAGAGGTCGGTAGTCTGGGAGACCGGTCCTCAGGGTATGTAATTGGGGTTAAGGTGAGAGCTTGTAACCGAAAGAATTGTATTAGTGCATTCTCGCCCCGCCCGTGGTTTTTTCCCCTTCGACGTTGCGAAGGGGTTTTTCCACGTAACCACCGTCTTTTCTGTGTATTTGGCTTGTTGGATTGTGCTCGCCACCCGAACCACCCGGTTCGACCAAAAACCCCCCACAGTTGCTATGATCAATTGGCTAGTTGGATCCATGTCTCTAGTCATGTTTCTTTTGTTGAGGATGTCTCGTACTTTTCCTCTGAATCCCGGGATCTTTCCTTGCCTCCTGCGTCACCCTCCTCGCCCTTATTATTTCTCCATATCCCAGTTCTATTTCCGTATCCTACTACCCGACCCACGCCTCCTCCACCTCCATCTTCCTCGCCACCTCCACCACTACCACCTCCTCCGTCTCCCCTGCTACCTCCACCACCACCACTACCACCACCTGTCATGCGTGTCTATGTTCGTCACTCTATAATTCCTCCCTCTGAGTTGGTTTCCGCTGGTACCTCATCTCCACCTACAGCTGCTCCCCCTGCCCGATCACGGATCCTAGCCCTGTTCAGTGATACCCTGTGCGCGAACATCACCCTCCTAATCGATATGACTACTCTCCTGACAGGTTTTGCTACTCTGTGTTTACTCCTGTTTCTCCTGACACTTCTGGACACTTTGTTGTTGTCTCCTACTCTCCGTCTAACCAGGCCTTTCTTACAGCTCTTTACAACTACCGGGAGCCCCAGTCGTACCGTGAGGTAGTTGTACACCCAGAGTAGCGACATGCCATGACAGTCGAACTTGAGGTCTTTCAGCGGACTCAGACATAGGATTTGGTTCCTTATCCCACTAGCGTGGTTCCTATCAACTGCAAATGGATCTTCAAGATCAAAACTCGACCTGATGGGTCCATTGAGCGGCATAAGGCATACCTTGTTGCTCGTGGTTTCTCCCAGGAGTATAGGATTGACTATGAGGAGACATTTACTTCAGTGGCTCGGATGACTACCGTTCGCACCCTCTTAGCTGTGGCAGCTGCTCGAGGGTGGCCTCTACATCAGATGGATGTGACCAACATATTTCTTCACGGTGATCTCTCAGAGGAGGTATACATGGCTCCTCCACCGGGCATCCCTCCTCCTTCAGATCACGTATGTCATTTGCGTCGTGCAATCTATGGGCTCAAGCAGGCCCCTCGTGCTTGGTTTGAACGATTCCGCCGTGCAGTCCTGGCCAACGGGTTTGTTAAACGCCACTCTTACTATGCCCTATTCACTCGCTCCTCTAGTCAGGGTATTGCAGTTCTTCTTCTCTATGTGGATGATATGATCATCACCGGGGATGACAGTGCCACCATAGCGTCCCTTCAGCACCAACTCCAGAGTCAGTTTGAGATGAAAAATATGGGCCCTCTTCGCTACTTTTTGGGCCTCGAGATTGCCCGATTAGTTCATGGTCTGTTGATCTCCCAGCAAAAGTATATCTCCGGCATCTTTGCTGATGTTGCTCTTACTAACTCTCGTACTGCTGATACACCCATGGAGCTCAATTTGAAGCTTCTTTCTATAGATGATGAGCCACTCCAGGATGTCTCTCGCTATCAGTGGCTAGTTGGGATGCTCGTCTACCTCACTATGACCTGGCCAGACATTGCCCATGTTGTTGGCATTGTTAGTCAGTTTATTCAGGCTCGTTGTTTGGTTTATTATGCAGTAGTCCTTAGGATTATTCGCTACCTCCGAGGCACCATCACTCGCTCACTACTTTTTCCCTCCACCTCTCCATTGGTACTGCGTGCCTACTACGATGCAGATTGGGCAGGATATATAGCCACTCGCTGTTCTACTACCGGATAAGGTGTGTTCCTTGGTGATTCTCTCATTTCTTGGCAAAGCAAGAAACATATGTCTATTGCTCGCTCTAGCACCGAAGCCGAATACAGGGCTATGGCTTCCACTACTGTAGAGATTGTCTAGCTTCGCCACCTTCTACTCGACCTGGGAGTTGTGATATCCGGGCCCACGCCTCTCTTCTGTGACAATCGGAGTGCTATTCAGATTGCTAGCAACCCGGTCTTCCACGAGCGGACAAAACATATTGATGTTAATTATCACTATGTTCGTCAAGAGTTTCTTGACCACACCATCTCCTTGCCATTCATTCTATCATCGGAGCATACTGCTGATTTTCTGACGAAGCCCCTTACGATTGCTCGCTTCCGATATTTTATCGGCAAACTCTCGGTCCATGATCCACCGTGAGTTTGAGGGGGAGTGTTATTGTATAGAGATGGGTCGTGTTATATATATAGTCGGTCGGGTTGTGTGTGTATACATGTACATATATATTGGGCTTCAGTCCCTCAATGAGATGCATTCCATTCTCTCCAAACCCTAGCCGTCATCTCCTAACAGTGTTGAGACTCATTCCTCTACAGATCTTGGTGTCGCTAATACTAACCTTGCATGAGTTGAGATTAAAGTTGAGGGAGATGATTTGGAAGAAGTTGGAATACCCGGTCTATAAACCCTACTTGGAAGCTCAGAATGGCGGAGATCTAGAGGAGCATTAGCGAGGAGCTAAAGAAGATCTTTATAAATATTTTTATTTCTGGAAAAAGTAATACAATGGATATTTTGGTATAAATAAAATGGATCTCCTTTCCTACTATTCAAGTGTGAAAATGGTATTACTTAGTTCTTTTTTAACACCTCAATATTATATGGTTTGAACAAAGCATAAAGTACACAGCCATTACACACACCCCTACCTCCTTTTTTTGGTGTCAAACAGAGAAGAAGAAGGCTCCCCTATTCGCTCGTGCTCTTCAATCCACCACATCAATATTTGGTGCCAGCAGAGAACATGAGGGCTCCCAGATTTGTGGTATCGCACGAAGAAGAAGAGGGCTCCCATCCTATGGCACCTGCATGGCACCCGAGCCTAGCAATTTGGTCCATAGACACCCCCCTTTAGTTCGAGGGGACTCGGGACATCAACAAGACACCCTAGTTTGAGAGCATGCCAGCCCGGTTCCTAAGGACACCCCTTCATGTGACTGCTTCTCCGCGACATCAGCCCTCATCCGTGCGATGTCGTCGTTTCTCTAACCCTTCTCCATTCGCGATCTAGCGAGGCTCCTTCGGCCCCTCCCCGTCTTGCGGCTCAGATATGCACCTCCAACCCTCCTCTGTGGGTGATCTTCCCACAGTCTCGTTGACCTCGTGTTGCCTGTGGCTTTTCCTCTGAGCTCCTTCGCCTTTCATATTTGAGGGTATTTCCAACTTTACCTTTGGATATAGAAGATATTTTGGGTGACGACACCGTTTCCACTGACATGGTCAGATTTCTTCAAGAATATGTTCTTCTAGTAGTTGACATTGTCGCATCTAAGTCGGTACTAACATCAGCTAGTCAAGCACATCTTCAACACTACGTTTGGATGTGTCATCACTCCTGTTATTCCACAAACATGCCACACTTATGTTTCCAAATCTATGGTAGTAAACACTTTGGTGGGACCCAGGAGACGACTACGTCGCAGTACGATATCCCTTGATGAATCTTCACCACCATATATTGACATCCCGGTTTAAGACTAAAGGATGATGATCGAAGACAAGTAACGCATGAGATAATGTCGCATCGCAGAGCATGCCATATTTTTTTAAATTAATCTTGGATTAATTTCTGGTTATTATTTTAGGTGGGTTTTGAGGCCTTATTACCGTAGGATTATGTTTAAAGGAATCTTAGTTTAATAATATATTGTGGTACTTTATGTTTCAAGCTAAGCTAGAACTGATTTTTTGGTTGATTTAGGAAATTTAATATGCACATGTAAGGGGAGTTACGAATCTGATCTTAGGAATCGTAATCCTTTTAATTATATTTCTTGTACGCCCCGGATCTTCACCCTATATTAAGTAGAATTTTTTCAAAGTCCTTAACGTAGTCGCCCCGAGCCATGCTATCATTGTGGGTCGGGGTTCGCAGCTGTCATTTGCTCAGCTACTGATGATACCAGAGTAGACGATCTATACGCCACCAGTGAATCCATGGGGATCGTATCTTAAGGGACGGGTGATCAGAATGGGGCGGGACATCTGTTGGCGAGCGGACCCCAAACTATGGTGATAGCATGGTTTGGCGTGACTATTTTAAGTCATGGGAAATTATAAAATCAGATGTCGGAAATTAGGTTGAGAATTTGAATTCATCCGCGTATTGAGAAATGTTTTTTAGTTCATGTGGAGCAACAAAAAAACTATTCTTCATCAAGGAATAAAAAATCGATTTCGACCATCAAATCGACATCTTGAAAAAACTACTTATTTTACGAAATATCATGATTTATTGCAGTTCGGGAACATGAAAAGCTGAAATATTTCGTGAAAATTAATGAAATATTGCGATTTTTTGTTTCTTGTGTATAGGTTTGGGTTAACCCAGTGTAAAATCCAAAGATATCAGATAATTCTCATTCACTGTAGCTACGTGTGTCAAGGGGCAATTTCAATGTTTTGAGTTGTGTGTTTAATGAAGGCTAAGCTTTTAACTCTTTGAGCTTTTCGAATGAGATTCGGTATTGAGGAGGCTTTAAAGAATTGCTTGGGTTGAGAGTAGGGATGGCAATGGGTCAGGTTCGGGTTTTAAATTCCTATCTTCTATATAATAAGGGATGTTAGTTTTTTGCTGACTAGACAAAACAGAAGCTGAGTAGAATAAAACAAACGCTAAGCAGACAAAACCTCTCTCTCTCTCTCTCTCTCTCTCTCTCTACTGCCTTGGAATTGAGCAGGCTGGCCCCTCCCAGATCCAGAAGTTCGATTGGGAGGTCCTCGACCTCAATATCTAGTCCTGACTATGTGCCGCTCAGGTCACCGTCAGGCCCCTCTTCTCCAGCGAGTGGATCCTCAATGACTACATCTTCGCCGGCAGAGACTCCATTAGCGAGCCCTGCTTTGCCAACATCGTTCGGGATGCCACCGTCCAGTTCCTCTGCTTCCCGAAGTCCGTGACGAGATTGAAGCAGTCGCAGAAGAAGTTGTTACGGATCCTAGATCTATATAAAGCATTCATGGACCTCTGGCCCGAGATCGAGTATGTCTTCTGCTTTAGGTCTACATCCGTCGTCCGATTCCAGGCCCTTACTTCTCTCCTCAAGCTTGCCGAGGCCGCACGTGCCACGCTCGCCGACTTCGAGGTCGTGATCCAGAAGGACGCCTTCAAAGCGCCCATCGCTGGCGGCGGGGTCCACCCCTTGACCCGCTACGTGATGAAATACATCACCTTCCTCACAGACTAAGAGATCTCCCCCGCCGACATATTCGCCGACTTTCCGCTTCAAGTATCGGCCCCCCTCGCGGAGTCATTCTTCGACTAGCCAGTGGTCATGGCGCCGACTGCCTTGGCCTTGTCGCCGCCATCATCCCCCACCTTCGAGGGGAGCCCCCGATGCGGGTCGAACTTCGTGCGGATCACGTGGTTGGTGCTGGTGCTCCTTTGCAAGATGGACGACAAGGCAGAGTCGTACCAGGAGGTGGCATTGTCCTACCTCTTCCTCGCCAACAACCTCCAGTACGTGGTGAACAAGGTCCGGCAGAGCCAGTTGCGGCTGCTCCTCGGCGATGAGTGGGTGGTGTGGCATCGAAAAAAGGCGACACACTACTCATTGAGCTACGAGCGCCTGGCGTGAGCCAAGGTGGCGGCCGCGGTCCCGGCGACTAAGGTTACTGCTTCGGAGGCATGGGAGCGGATGAAGGGGTGCAACTCGGCTTTCGATGAGGCATGATGGGCACATGCGGAGTGGGTGGTGGCAGACGAAAGGTTGAGGGAGGATGCCAGGGAATTAATCTCCGGCATGATCGTGCCTGCATACCGAGGCTTCTATGAGAGCTTTTGGGCAGTGCTAAGGGACACGACAATGGTGTGGTTTGTGCCTGAGGATGTGATGAGCCGATTGTCAGATCTCTTAACCGGTTGAACCAATTTTGGCTCAATCGGTTCAAGTTTGACCGGTTCCAGTTCAACCGGTTCGAGTTAGGCAAAGGCTTCGTCTGGGTCTCTCTCTCCAATCTCCCTCTCTCTTTCTCTCTCTCTATCTCTCTATCTCTTTTTGTATCTCTTTCTTCCTATGATATCTCTCTCTCTCTCTCTCTCTCTCTCTCTCTCTCTTTTTGTATCTCTCTTCCCCTGATCTCGCTCTTTTCCCACGTCTCTCTTTCTTCCCTATATCTCTCTCTCTATGTCTCTCTCTCTTCTCATGATCTCTCTTTCTCTCTCTCGGTCTCCATTTCTCTTCCCCGCGATCTTGGAGTCCTGCCAGGTAAGGAAAGAAAGATCGAGAGAGAAAGAGGAGAAGAGATAAATAAGAGAGAAATGGAAAGAGGAGAAGATCGGATATGAGAGAATCCCGAGGGGGGTCTGCATGCATGCAAGGGACACCTGGGATCGCGAGGGGGGGCACTGCTGTAGTCCGAGAGAAAGAGAGAGGGGGAGGATTGAATGAGAAAGAATCTATAACATTCGCCCCAAACACACAAGATTTTATCCGCTTTGCCCGTGCCCGCACGAGAACTTCCCAGGGTGGTCACCCATCCTAGTTCTACTCTCGCCCGAGCACGCTTAACTACGGAGCTCTTACGAAATCCGTATCGGTGCACGGTTTTAAAACGCGTCTTCTATGTTTGGGAGGGGAAATTATTAAGTAGCTCAAGATCTCCTTCTCTCCTGGCAATGTTGGGCTAACTCATGGCCTTGTACACCTCACCTCACCTCACCTCATCCATCTTGGCATCCCAGCCTCAGGAGTCTTGGCTCTTGGCCTATTGGATCTTGGTCGTCACAATCCACCCCCCTTAGGGCTACACGTCCTCGTATAGGGTTAGACCCCCCCATCCAGAGGAGAACCGACTCTACTACCATTTTGTAACATCCGCCCCAAACACACAAGATATTGTCCGCTTTGCCCGTGCCCGTACGAGAACTTCCCAGGGGGCTCACCACCTTTCCTTCCAAGACGCATTTTAAAACCGTGCGCCGCTACGGAATTCGTAAGAACTCCATAGTTAAGCGTGCTCGGGCGAGAGCAGTACTAGGCTGGGTGACCTCCTGGGAAGTTCTCGTGCGGGCACGGGTTTTGTAACATCCGCCTCAAACACACAAGATTTTGTCCGCTTTTCCCGTGCCTGCACGAGAACTTCGCAGGGTGGTCACCCATCCTAGTACTACTCTCGCCCGAGCACGCTTAACTACGAAGTTCTTACGAAGTCCGTAACGGCACACGGTTTTAAAACGCGTCTTCTATGTTTGGGAGGAGAAATTATTAAGTAGCTTAGGATCTCCTTCTCTCCCGGCGATGTGAGGCTAACTCATGGCCTTGTACACCTCACCTCACCTCACCTCATCCATCTTAGCATCCCAGCCTCAGGAGTCTTGGCTCTTGGCCTATTGGATATTGGTCGTCACAGAATCGGAGTATATCTGGAGTCAGTTAGAGAGAGAGAGAGGGAGAGAGAGAGAGAGAGAAAGAGAGAGAGAGAGAGAGAGAGAGAGAGCAAGAGCGAGAGAGAGAGAGAGAGAGAGAGAGAGAGAGAGAGAGAGAGTGAGAGAGAGAGTGAGAGAGAGAGAGATTGCAGCCATCCCTAAGCTCTCTATCTTATCTCTCTTTCTCTCTCTCTCTTTCTCTCTCTCTCTCTCTCTCTCTCTCTCGCTCTCGCACGCGTGTGCGAGATAATAGCTGTTTAGATCCAGTCGCATCTAATCCGTTGCACCCAACCACCCAACGCGCAATCAAAATCCCCGCATAATCCCATCACCCATAGTTGCTCCACTCTCTCTCATGCACCCTATCACAGCCGTCTAGATTGCCTAGCCAATCCAGTCGTCCCTTTCTTATTTCCCTCAAAATCCCATCACCCATATCGAGCCCCCTTTTTATGACCTCGTTGCAGTGGCCAGGGGTGTCTTGGCCCCGAAGGCGGCTCGCTATAGTGCCAACAGGTTTGTTGACGCCGAAGGCTGCCTGTTGCTTTGCCGACAAGTTTGTTGCCGCCGAAGGAGGCCCGCTGCAGTGCCAGACAGGCACGGGCATCACTAGTTATAAACGGGGCGGATTCGGGTCAGGCCTATTCAAAATTCATAAAATTCAATTACCAAACCTACCCCATTGCCATTCCTACTTGGAGTGAAGGTGAAAATACTGAGTTTTGGTAGTGATTTTGTTAGACAATGGCCACAGTTTGATCCGAGGTGTTGAACCCTTCACCCAAGTCCAACCCAACCCAAGGTCAGGTTGAACTTTCCTATACCTAGCCCAATCCAACCCGAGGTCGGGTTGAACTTTCCTATACCAAGTACTCGGGTTGGTCGGTTTGGTCGCATTGAGGGGGCTGTTGGCCAGTTTCAACATGGTAAGAAAAAAATGTCATATAAAAAAACAATGAAATACATAAAGGAACCCTTTAGTGATGGTTCACCATTAAAAAAGGATAAATGCCCACCCAAATGGTGGCCGTTAGTAGGGATGGGGATTAAACATGTTTAGTAGGTTACCCGACCGAACCTAACCCTATTGGGATGGGTTTGGGATAAGATTAAATGGGTTTGGGCGGGTTTGGGATTTTTGAAAAAAAATCCCATAAGATTTGAAACTTTTCATAGTCTAAATTTTTCTTGGATGAATATAATGTTTAAGAAAAAAAAAATAGAATTACCCTATTTTTTAGTTAAAATGCATCTATTCCCTTCTATGTTTTTTATTTCTCTTTTAGTTCAAACATAAACTTGCTTTGATCCGTCCTCTCGAAATATAATTCGGGCCAGATGTGTATGGATTTTCGGTAGTATAAATCGGATGGGTTTAGGATTTTCCCTCCATACCCAATACTGATTTGGGATAATGTATTCCTTAACAGGATAGGGCACATGATAGGACAACTCGTCCCAAATTTGCCCCGTTGCCATCCTTAGCCCTGAGAAACAGAATAATTGGCCATCAAAATTCCACTGAAGCACGACCGCAACACGTATTCGACGGATGGTCCAACAAATGGATTTTGATCGGACGGTCTCTACTCAATATTATATTATACAAAATTTATATTTACTAAATTTCGGGTTTTGGGTTGGGTTGGGTTGCACGAAGCTTCAACCTAAGCACAACCCACACAAATAAAATCCCAATCCAAGCCTGTTCATATTTGAGTTGAGCTCTGGTTGGCCGGGCCAACCTGTACGTTTCCCGCCGTTTGGTTGGGTTTTGCTAGGTGTGTCGGCTGCTGTTGGCACCCCACAGAGTGGTTCAAACATAACACAAAAGGTTGTCCCTCCAACTCTTGACAAACCGGGTTGCGTCTATTGAACCCTGAGAGCCCCTAGTGCTCCGGGGATCTACAGCTCTGCATGCTCGTCGTCTGTTGGAGTGCTCCGGCGATCCACGGTAATAGGTGTCTATGTTTTATTGTTCCTTAGAGTCGCCATCACCTTATTCTATCGGTGTTTTGTTCTTCCTTGGAGTCGCCACCACCTTGCTCATCAATCGGAGATCTCATCGTTGGCCTGTCATGTTGAGACAAATGGGTCATCTATTTGTATGTCGAAGGAGGAAGCGCAGTCGATCAATTGAAGCGGCATGTCAAGTCGGACATGAAATCCATGGCCATGCTGTTTGAGGAATTGGAGAAAGAGAGAAGCGCTTCAGCCATTTCGGCGAATCAGGCGATGGTGATGATCAACAGGCGCTGCAGGAGGAGAAGGCGGCGATGCAGATGGAGGCATTGCAATATCAAAGGATGATGGAGGAACAAGCTGAGTACGATCGAGAAGCACTGGCGAAGTTGAACGACCTACTTGCCGAAAGGGAGAAAGACATACAAGATCTGGAAGCAGATGTTGATAGCTATAGGAAGCTGTTTGGCGATCATGCGTCTCAATTTGAGGCCGGTGATTCATAACAAGCCCGATCGGTCCTTTGATGAGGCCAAAGGCGATCCCCCCATTTACGAGCACTGAGAAGGAGGGGGTGTCCCTTTACAACCATAGGGTTGGGTTTTCGGTGAGGTCTCTTTTGGCCTCCTCGAACGTCACCGCCGGTGGCTCCGAGGAGGCCAGATGTTGCATCTGGTCAGCCTCCGGGGTGAGATCGTGCCCCCTTCCTCCCCTCAGTAAATAGGGCATCTCCAGCTCGCCGGATTTTGTTTTTGGAGTTTCAGAGTCGGGCGGCATTGGCTACTGACTCCTCTGGGCGGTGCCAGTGCGGCGGAGGCGCCTGTTCAACGGTGGTGTAGCAACCTCATCCTCGACTCCTATTAGTTTGATCGGCGGCTAGATCTAGCGTTTTGTGTTCCGTTTTTTTTTTTGGATTTTTGTGGATGCATGATTTACCTGTTTTGTTTTCCCTTTGGGTGGAATCTTAACTTCTGGCCGAGTTATGGGGGATTAAGGCCGTTAATTTGCACTATCAGCCCTTGTGGTTGAAGATATGTCGGTTATAATGTTATGACCAAAGTCCCACGTACCCAAAAAAAAAAAAAAACATGATTGATTTGAGATATTCCGACAAATCATAACTTAACACAAAAACTGCATGGAAAATCCTTCTCTTCTCTTGCAGTAGTCAAAATTAAAAAAAAAAAAAAATTATATGGAAAATCCATCTCTAGCGAGCGGCGGGCCTTAATGGTTCTTGAAGAAGTCCATAACGGAATCATACACTACTTGTTTGGCATTGTAGGCCATCGGAAAGTCCATATGCGCGTAGGACTGGACGTAGTGAGCCGTTAATTTGTCGGCGGCGTGGGATTTGAGGCTGTCTAGCAGGTGCTCGACGTCTCTGACATCCGAAAGCGCGTCCAGGCCACCGTAGCCGATGAAAAGAGGGAGGTCGCCGGGGATGCTAGACATGGTGTAGGCCGGTGGCGTGGCCTGCCCGTAATGCACCATGTTCAGTATGGCTCCATAGTCATATTTCCTTATGGTGCCACTTCGGATCACTGTATATACATCAAGAAGAAGAAGCAGAGAAATTCATGTCAGAATAGATCTGGCCGGTATCATAGATTCGTAAACAGATTAATTTATAGAAGATTCAAAGCCCGATTCGGCCCATTCAAACATGTATCCTTGATCCAAACCAGACCCGAATCAGGGCGTATTGAATTCGGGGTTCCGAGGTGTTTCTATCCGGACTGGGTCGAAACCCGAATCGATACAGCGAACCAACCGTGGATTCAACTGCATGGCCAGACCCAAGAAGCACTTAATTGGGTCCCAACAGCTAGTACTGTAGCAGATTGCACCTACTCTGAGACAAGTGAATAATGTTCCTCGTCGAGGTCAACTGTAGCTCATGATCCAGGAAGAGCTGGAAGGCCGATGCGTTGAGGCAGCAGTTCTTGCCTGGGATTCAAGAATTCAATAATCAAAGACTTTCAAAGCACAAATAAACCAGTAGATCATAATAATAATAATAATAATAAAAGAAAAAAATTACGAAGATGGATCTATGATCGGAAATCACCCGTGAAGGTCGCCGTGAAATCGAAGCAATTAACACCCGGTAGCTTGCACAACGTTGCTATCAGGTTTCGTGCCGCGGGACTGTAATGAATAATATCTTTAATAAGAAACAAAATTAAATCAACAATGAAAAGGCCCAACATATGAACATCAGTGCCATAGTCACCTATTTGTGTCGTACACACGCACACCCAACCAGTACAAACCCTGCAACCAAATCAGAAGCCATATCTCATCCATGAGAGCAGCATTGGACTGGACTGGACTGGAGGCCACAACCAATTAAGGCATACTTACTTCGGCGGCGAAGCGATCGGCAAAGAATCGTGCGATAGGCGACGGCATCTGACCCATATAAGCTATGGGGCTGAGCAGCGCAGCTGACCTTACCATGCTCACTAGGTTCCCCTGACTGAAGGCAGCAAGGGGAATCAAGGTTCCCTAGCACAAAGACAGCACATGATCGACCGTCAGCGAACCTCGAATCCAAATCGACACCCTAAGTCCTATAATGTAATTGGTTTGTCGACCGATCCATCCCGCCAACTTGCGCTAGCCCGATCCTAACCCAAGCTTAGAGATTTGCTTCTTGGGTTGGGTAGCACGAGTTGAAGGTCGGACTTGGGTGAGGGTTCTACCACTCGGGTTGAGCTAGCAGGCCTTACCAGAGAATGCCCAACATAGTGGATCTTTTGTTGGGCCGTCTTTGTGTAAATGTACTCGACGATAGCCGGAAGGTCGAAGGCAGCTAGTTCATCCCACGACCACTCCCAGTATGCCTGCAATGGAGATCCAGAGTTATGTTTCTGTCGAGAAGGAAGAATTAAGCATGTGTACATGGAGGAGCTAGGCGAGGATGTTTGAGAAGAGAACCGGGTCACCGGAGGAGAGCGAAGTGTGTCCGCGACTAGAGCTGGTCCCCCGAGAGTTGGCAATCCACACATCGTACCCGTTGTCGGCTAGAATGTACCCCAACGACTCATCGGGCGAATTCATCAGCCATGTCACCCCATCCTGCAGCCAATGAGTTATGTGCTGTTTAGTTCCATATCGGCTATTCAGGAGTGATTGCACCTCCTTATGTATTTATATATATATATATATATATATATATATATATATATATATATATATATATATATATATATATATATATATATATATATATATATATATATATATATATATATATATATATATATATATATATATATTTATTTATTTATTTATATATGGACATAGATCCTAATGAAAGTCATACCGTTGGCTCTCCAACTCTATATATATTCGATACGTACCATCATGAGCCCATGTTGCAATAGCACCGGAGTCTTGCTCGCCTGCGAGGGCGACGCCGAACGCCCGTTCGGAATCCTCTGAAGACCGAGGATGTAACCATCTTTAGTTGTCACCTGCAGCACAAGAAGACAGTTCAGAGAGACTGTGAATGAGCCGAAACAGTCAATGAGTGGGTCGGTAGTACAGTGTGTTCTTCGCATGCGTAGCCGTAGATCTCCACCCTCGATTGGCATATGCCACCGGCAGCAGCAGAGGCGGACGCCGGATCGCCGCCTCTCGACCGAGACAGCGTGGCGGCCGTCGTCTCGGCAGAGATGCTCACTCCCGAGCCGAGTGTTGGCCGTGAGCACAGAAGCACTGCAAGTGAGATGAGGCAGAGAGTACGGCCTGCCATGGTTTGGATGGGATGCTGTCTCCGAGACTGGACCAGCCTCCACTATTTATGCTCAATTTCGGGGGGTGATTCCCATATAAAACAACTTAATTTATGGCAATAACTAACCAATGAATGATACAATGGTAACGTTGTTTTTTTTATAACGATTTTGTTCCAACCTAATTTATTGGGATGAAACGGACCACTCTCTCTCATCGGTCCATCTCGAGGGCTTTTGGTCATTTGACCATGATAAACAGTATAAAATGACAAACATATCCTTGGAATGGACCAATGAGAGAGCGGGATGCTCCAACCCCCTTAAAGGGGTTGGAACAAAACCAATTTATTCATGGTTTTAATTACTTAAAATGACATATCTTTATTGAATATGGAGTTAATTCAAAAACCGATGTTAGTTAACTGCAGCTGTTGAATATGGAGTTTATTATTGAATAAAATGACATATCTTTATTGAATATGGAGTTAATTACTTAAATAACCGATGTTAGCTTAACTGCAGCTGTCAACATGCAATGTTTGAATGAATTGACGCATTTATATGTAAATATCACTTTATATGGGTTTATATATAAAAGTGAAGATTGTAGAGGTTTATCTGTAAAAAAACCTTTTTTTTTTTTGTCACGCGGGGGTCGTCGCACCTAGGGCTGGCAATTTTGGACCCGACACGACAAACCCGACACAAAGTTAGCAGGTCTGGTCAGGGTTAAACTGGTTCGGGTCGTAAACGGGTCGACATGATAAACCCGTTTAATAAACGGGTCGGGTCCGAGTTTAGGGTCTGGACACGATAGACCCGGGAAGACCCGTTAAAAATTCAACGGGTCATCTTTGGTCGGGTCTACCCGCAATTCGATACTGTAATATATAGTACCAGCGGGTCTATCGGGTCAGGTCGGGCCGAGTCGGATTGGGTCGGATCGGGTCAACTGAATAGACCTGCGTGGTAAATGGGTCTAACGGGTCTCATCGGTTCTACCCGTTTATAAGCGGGTCAGATACGGGTTTAGGATCTCGACACGATAAGTTAAATGGGTCGGGTCGGGTCCGGGTCTAGGGGTTTTGGACACGACCCGAAACTCGACACGACACGAACCCGACCTGACACGACCCATTGCCACCCCTACTCGCAACCCGATCCGAATCGCCCTCCAGCGGTTGGCGGCGACGTGGCATCATCACAGAGGCTCAGGATCAGCGGCAGCCACCTTGCCAAATTCCCATCCTTTAATCGTTGAAATATAACGAGCCCGATCTTCTGGGCCACGTTATGGCATCTTCGACTAGGGGTGGCAACGAGTCGTGTTGGGTCTGGTCGGGTCGTGTCCAAAATCCCTAGACCCAGATCCGACACGTTTAATTAATCATGTCTAGATCCTAAACCTGTACCCGACACGTTTATAAACGGGTAGACCCGATAAGACCCGTTAGACTCGTTTACCAAACGGGTTTATTCAGTTGCCCCAATCCGACCCAATCCGACTCGACCCGACCTAACCCGTTAGACCCGCTGATACTATATATTACGGTCTCGGATTGCGGGTAGACCCGACCCGACCCGACCCGTTGACTTTTAAACGGGTCTTCCCGGGTCTACTGTGTCCAGACCCTAAAGCCGGAACCGACCCGTTTATTAAACGGGTCTATCGTTTCCACTCGTTTACGACCCGAACCCGTTTAGCCTTGACCCAGACCCGCTAACTTCGTGTCGGGTCTGCCATGTCGGGTCCGAAATTGCCAGCCCTATCTTCGACCCAGATGGAAAGTTTGGAAGGCTTTTTCAAAAATTGAGGGGGGAGAAATGTTATTATTTAGGAAACGAGAGGGTTGTTAGTGTAATGATTAGATAATTCAAGGGGTTATCACTTTTTTTTTTTTTTTGAGAATCCCTCTCGGCAAAATGAGGGTTTCGGCCTTGACCCATATCAGTTTATTAAATAAAAAAGAATGTACAAATTATGCCTACGAGGCACCAACACCCAAGGTGTAACCACATCCAACATAGACTAACAAAATTGTCTTGGCGCTACAAACAAGAAAAGCAAAAGACCTCCAAGTCCTAAGACGTTGAACAATGAACTTCGGGGCATTCATCTCTAAGAGGTGGTTTAACCCGAATTGAACTGCTAGTGCTTCAGCCTCAACAGGCGAACAAAGTAGGATATTAGCATAAGCCAAACTAATGAACTCCGCCAAATGGTCCCTCACAACCACAACTACTCACAGAACGGAACCATGATTTTATATTGGGAGGGGCCAAAGCATAATAATTTCATCTAAGGGGGTTCAAAGCATGAACAAAGATAATTTTATATACTAAAACTCAAACCTTTTACTGTATATTTTTCTTAAAAATATAATTGAGGGGGAGGCCATGGCCCCCCTTGGTCCAGACGTAGTTTCGACCCTGGCTACACAGCATCGATCCGAGTCAACTAATGCATCAACATTAGCCTTGAATATGGAGTTAATTCAAAAACCGATGTTAGTTAACTGCAGCTGTTGAATATGGAGTTTATTATTGAATAAAATGACATATCTTTATTGAATATGGAGTTAATTACTTAAATAACCGATGTTAGCTAACTGCAGCTGTCAACATGCAATGTTTGAATGAATTGACGCATTTATATGTAAATATCACTTTATATGGGTTTATATATAAAAGTCAAGATTGTAGAGGTTTATCTGTAAAAAACCTTTCTTTTTTGTCACGCGGGGGGTCATCGCAACTAGGGCTGGCAATTTTGGACCCGACACGACAAACCCGACACGAAGTTAGCGGGTCTGGTCAGGGTTAAACAGGTTCGGGTCGTAAACGGGTCGACATGATAAACCCGTTTAATAAACGGGTCGGGTCCGAGTTTAGGGTCTGGACACGGTAGACCCGGGAAGACCCGTTTAAAATTCAACGGGTCATGTCTGGTCGGGTCTACCCGCAATCCGATACTGTAATATATAGTACCAGCGGGTCTATCGGGTCAGGTCGGGTCGAGTCGGATTGGGTCGGATCGGGTCAACTGAATAGACCAGCGTGGTAAATGGGTCTAACGGGTCTCATCGGTTCTACCCGTTTATAAGCGGGTCAGATACGGGTTTAGGATCTCGACACGATAAGTTAAATGGGTCGGGTCGGGTTCGGGTCTAGAGGTTTTGGACACGTCCCGAAACTCGACACGACAGGAACCCGACCTGACACGACCCATTGCCACCCCTACTCGCAACCCGATCGGAATCGCCCTCCAGCGGTTGGCGGCGACATGGCATCATCACAGAGACTCAGGATCAGCGGCAGCCGCCTTGCCAAATTCCCATCCCTTAATCGTTGAAATATAACGAGCCCGATCTTCTGGGCCACATTATGGCATCTTCGACTAGGGGTGGCAACGAGTCTTGTTGGGTCTGGTTCGGGTCGTGTCCAAAATCCCTAGACCCGGATCCGACCCGTTTAATTAATCATGTGTAGATCCTAAACCTGTACCCGACATGTTTATAAACGGGTAGACCCGATAAGACCTGTTAGACTCGTTTACCAAACGGGTTTATTCAGTTGCCCTAATCCGACCCAATCCGACTCGACCCGACCTAACCCGATAGACCCGCTGATACTATATATTACGGTCTCGGATTGCGGGTAGACCCGACCCGACCCGTTGACTTTTAAACGGATCTTCCCGGGTCTACTGTGTCCAGACCCTAAAGCCGGACCCGACCCGTTTATTAAATGGGTCTATCGTGTCCACCCGTTTACGACCCGAACCCGTTTAGCCTTGACCCAGACCCGCTAACTTCGTGTCGGGTCTGCCTTGTCGGGTCAGAAATTGCCAGCCCTATCTTCGACCCAGATGGAAAGTTTGGAAGGCTTTTTCAAAAATTGAGGGGGGAGAAATGTTATTATTTAGGAAACGAGAGGGTTGTTAGTGTAATGATTAGATAATTCAAGGGGTGTAAGTATAATTTATCTATTTTTTTAAAATCAAACAATTCCAAGGCCTCCCTATGAATGGAGGGCACGCCACCATCAACGAGATCCTGAAGTAAGTTCCTACAAGTCGCAATTATCGTACTAATGTGGCATAGAGGGGTAGAATTGTCATCCAATAGAACAGAAGGTCCACAACATTTTTGTTGTCACTTTTTTTTTTTTTTGAGAATCCCTCTCGGTAAAATGAGGGTTTCGGCCTTGACCCATATCAGTTTATTAAATAAAAAAGAATGTACAGATTATGCCTACGAGGCACCAACACCCAAGGTGTAACCACATCCAACATAGACTAACAAAATTGTCTTGGCGCTACAAACAAGAAAAGCAAAAGACCTCCAAGTCCTAAGACGTTGAACAATGAACTTCGGGCCATTCATCTCTAAGAGGTGGTTGAACCCGAATTGAACTGCTAGTGCTTCAGCCTCAACAGGCAAACAAAGTAGGATTTTAGCAGAAGCCAAACTAATGAACTCCGCCAAATGGTCCCTCACAACCACAACTACACAACATCGATCCGAGTCAACTAATGCATCAACATTAGCCTTCAAATAGTGAAGTGGGGGTCTAGTCCAATGATCCAGAGGTTTAAGAGAGGCAGTAGAAATGTTGGCATCCGCGGCTATAGCTAGCAATGGGCTTGGATTAGGCCCAGGCCCAAATTTGTTCAACCCATTTTGAACGGGTTAGGCCTATTTCCCAAACATTATAAATGGGTTTGGGATTATAGTTTGGGCACGAGACCAAAACGGGCCGAGCCTGAGTGTGTATAGGTCCGGCCCGAATCCGGTCCACTTTCATAGTTGGCATCATGACTACCCAACATATCTAGGAATAAGCGTTTTCCATTCGATCAAGTAACAATAATATGTTTGGAAAAATTTCAGAGTTTCAGCTCACACCACAATGTATAAAATAAAAACAAAATATTTTGTAAAATAAAAAAAATTATGCTATCAACATCGATTAATGCTAAATAAGTCCATGAAGAAAGTTGCTCATTGAAGGTTTTCAGACCAGGTCCCAGCCCAGACCCGAATCTTTGATACGGGCATGGGCCTTGTCTTTAAAGCCCGATACAAAATGGGCCGGGCTTAGATCGAAGAAAATAATATGGGTTTGGTTGAGTCTGGAGCAGGCCCAGCCCATTGCCAACCCTATATGTGGTTTCTCTGCACGTAGCAAGGTCATAAGTCCGCTGAGCAATGAAGACCACACTTGTTGAAGGGGTAGTCATTTGCAACAAACTCAAGTTGGGCAGCCAAGTTTTGTTCCAAATTTTTAAAACTTTAAATACACATGTTGTTGTAGCTCGTGTGTCCTGAGCGTGGATTTTCTGTATTAACATTAATAAAGATGACTTTGGTTATTGCTTTAATTAGAATACTACTTTGGTATATGTTAATACACATATAATAAAAGGACCCTAGGGAACACAGTAGGCCACTGAGGCGCATGGTGGATCCATGCTTGGGAGACCTAGTGGACCAGTTCTGTGTAGACCTAGAACTAGTTCACAGCTTTGGTGATGCCGGTCGCTTTACCTAGAATAAGTTGTTGGCAGGTAGAGGATGTGGTGAAGTCTCTACCACGGGAACGTGGGATTCCCATTCACCTGACCAAGCACGATGATCGTGTTGAACAGGAACAAAGACGGTGCATAGTTCAGTGATTCAGACACTGGTGTATAAACCGTCCTACTACTATAGATAATCCATCCTTATCCCTGAGGGAAATGCGCACTGGGCCAACCAGTTGTGTGGTGCTTTGATGTGCCAACGTGTGCGGACCTTCCATAGTCCAATACCATGATACGTTGGGTTACCCGGCTGGCGCTTAGGTGGCATGCAATCCCTACATTTTATCCGACGTCCAGTGATGGATGGGTGCGTTTTGATGAGTCAATCTGTCCACACAATTAACCCAAGCCTGGTGGTTGTCAGTATGACTGACGATGTTCCGGATGCTAGGCATAGCACTGGAAGGTGTGTGGTGTTATAGATGACAAGTCATCAAACCCTAGTCAGATTATCGATCGGGATCTGACGGTGCTCCCCACCGCCCGAGTCGTATCATGGCACCAATAATAGGAGGGACTGAGGATTATCGGAGTATAGTAGAGAATAGGGTTACGAGGGAATAACATAAGTTTTGAATCACTAGAATTCAACCCGTGTCGCACTCTGGGTGGCTACGCGGGTTAATCGGATTAGGGCTGATTAACGGAACTTTCGGTGTGTCACCGGAACAGTTAATTAGGGATTCGGTTAGAGCTAGAGATCCCGAACCCTGAAGGTTCCATCCTGTCATTGCATATAGGAATTGTTCCTCGACCCAGTTGGATACGTTGGATGCGAAGTACCGCGATGGAGCGCAAGCCCGAAGCCTAAGAACCTAATTCACATGTGTTAGGGGCCGTAAGGGTATTTTGGTAAATACTAAAATATGGCTCAGAATATATTGAATATGGATCTTAGAATGAGCGGAATAATTTCAGGAGCTCATAGGTGTTGACGGAACTCGATTCCGAGTAGCACACCTCACTCAGTCTCTCTTTCAATTTTTCACTTTTCGTGAAGGGCGTTTTCGTCCAGGCTTCACGATAGACACTTGGAAACCCTAAAACCGACCCCCCCTCATCCTAATCTCTTTAGGGCCGGCCCTAGCTTGAGTATGGCCCTAGGAGACCGGCCCTATATGTAGAATGGAGGGGGAGGGGCCGGCCCAAGGTGCTCCCCCTCTCCTAATACCCGAATCCCTCTCCCTCTCTGAGGTTTTGGCCAAGGAAGAAAGTGGAAGACGAAGGAAGAAGAAGGAGAAAGGAAGGAGAAGGAAGAAGAGAGAAAGAGAAGGAGGAGAACTACCGGCACGCTGGCGTCTTCGCAACGAATTCCTCCGTCGGCTCGTAATCCTTGCACTCAGAGACGGGATTTCGAGGATTCCTCAATTCGCAAAGGACAATGTGCTATCCGACAGCTTCCCTTACGATTCAAGTGTGGTTCTTCATCGTTCCGTTTTCTCCGGATCATAGATCCACAAGGTATGATGATTCTAAACACCTAACTAGATGCATGCATATCTTCCGTAGATCGTAGTATACCTCTAAGGTGTCTGTACATATGCTAAGATCGTAGATTTACATGTAGATTGTTTTGTAGAATTAATTATGATGAAACATACACCGTATTATCTTCGGATCTATCTTTTGTTTCCGCTGCGACTCTGATAAGTGGATCCTATTCCAATAATTGGCAATAGAGCACGCTTTAGTGTATGTTTCATGCATGAATTCGTGAAAACATCATGTGAATATATGATGGCATATGTTTTCGTCGGGGTTTGGTGTAGATCATGCATATGGATTGTGCTATGTATCGTCTTTTTGCAGGTGCCGCGCTAAATAGTAATCTGTGATTGCATGCCTCCGGGGGTCGGATCTCGGATTTAATTTTGCATTGATTATTATTGTGCTTGTGGATTTTAAGGCTCTAAATGGGCGAGGGTGGAGGTTGACCACCCTCGGATCCCTGGCCATTTTTGTAGGATTGTTTCTTTTTATTTCTAGCAAAATTGTACACGAACGAGCACTTGCTCGGAGCATGTTAGTTTTTCGGTTACAGGAAGAAGGAGATGATGCTACATCCACAGTTCGGGCTAGTGGTACCATGGCGTGCAAAGACCCGGTGAAAGCGTGCACGTTGGCGATGATCGGGATCGTTGTCCGAGATCGTGCAGATTGGAAGAGTAGGATATCTTGGCTATGCTATTTAGGTTCAGGGGTCGGACCCTGGACTTGATTCAGTTTGGATACTATTTCTGTTGAGTCTCTTTACTTAGTGTTTAGAGAACCCTGATGATAATTTTATTATCTATCTTGCTTGTGAGTTTGTCTT
Organism: Chamaelirium japonicum; assembly: GCA_947650365.1. NCBI lineage: Eukaryota > Viridiplantae > Streptophyta > Magnoliopsida > Liliales > Melanthiaceae > Chamaelirium > Chamaelirium japonicum. The sequence continues at coordinate 17,084,645 of OX393550.1, read as the reverse complement.
TAGATCAGGCTTAGGGTTAGTACTTGGCTTATGGATTCATCGGTGTCTCTATATGGTTCTAACACGTGCGAATCCGGTGCCTAGCTAAAAGGAAATGTGATAACCGCCCTCATGGTAGTTCAGGTAGCCAAGTACTGTGCACCGAGATAGACGCAATATTAGATTTGTTAAGAGATAATTAATGTCCCCATAAGAAGTATGATAACCCTAGTGGGATGCCCTTTCCCCACGTGGTCCTAGAGACCAAGTTAGGTTAGGATTTCACTGTGTGATACCCATTTCTAGATGGCGTTTGATGGTAGTATGAACTCATCACGATTTGGTTATGACACCATTAGGTTGAGGTCTGCCGGAGGTTGTCGGATATCCCTATTTGGCCAGCATCAAAACCTATAATGAGATGAGGTCTACTATGCCATCAGATATCAAATTGTGAATGAGGCGTCATCGTAGTGGGAGTCCTTTCCATGTTGACCTTAGGCTAGGCTCCAGATCTTAGGATTATGGGCAAACTAGTGAAGTATCGGGATCCTTTGAATCTATGTAATGTGATCCTTATAAGAAAGGCGAAAGCTGAGTATTCAAGGTAGGGACTATGATATTTCGAGGATACTAATGTTTTGCGAGAAGGTTTGTAATCCTAGTGGGAGCACAGTAGACCAGGGTCTAAGTCTAGGAGATCGTGACCTCTCTAGATATACATAAAACCTCATAAAGAACGGATATGTAAGAGGTTCCCTCCATAGGGGAGCCCCTGGCCTCCACAATCAACCGGCTAAGGGTCTGGGTGGGAGGTACGCAGTTGGATATTCCCACCGGGTGAGAGCTGTGTTTCCTTCCATGCTGGTTCACCTAGTGGTTTCCTATGGGACATGGAGGATGCCAGTGGCAGTAGGTGACGGTTTTTTACTGCACCGCGGGAGCCTATGAACCCCCCTGCCGATACCACCTAGATTTGTGGGAAGCATTCAAAAGCTTGTGTGATGCCGCTGTTGCTGCGCACGCGGGTCACATAAAGCTTGCCAAAATGAGACTGGGAGGTCTTTCAATTTACCATGGGTAATTCTGATGATGACTGGGTCGTAAAAATCCCGTTGACAAAAGCGGTTGCATGCTCTCACCGAGATGCTGTCTCCAATTCAAGGCCGATAGTCTCAGTGCTCGAGCCCAGTGAATTTAGATTCCTGGATATCTCTACTTGAGGTAGTGAAGACATAGCGACTGGAGTAAACATTATCTATTTCTAAATTCCATGAAATAGATTGTGGTAAACCCTAATTTTGCTTTGAACCATTATTTACAGAAATCATGACCAAACTCGACCCCCTTGCCTCCATACTTAATGATAGCAAACTTACGGGACCAAACTACGAGAACTGAAAGCGTAACCTGATGCTCGTCCTAAGGTTTGACAAATATATAATTGCCCTAAGTACCTGATGTGATCCGACATGGGCCCAAGCCCGTTGGCCCACCCGAAGGCCCATCCTAGCCTGCCATGGATGAATAAGGCAGGATATCTCTTATAATATCTGTTAAAATCTTTTTTTATTTGAGATTTTTATTTTAGGCAAGTTGTTAGGATACTTATTGGCTTTTAAATTTGTTGCCATTTTTATCTTTTCTTTTAGCCTATTTAAAGGCCCCCATTGTAACCATTGAAGACAGATTATGATGAATGAAAATTGATGGCAGATGCCTTCGTTGGCTCATGGATTTGAGTCCCCACCTTTTATCCTGATAGATTTCAGGCCCCCTCTCATCTAAGCTTCTAATCTTTTCTTCTCTGTCATGGTTCTTACCCCCTCCGCCACTTGCTCTCGGTGATTCCGTATCACTAGTTATCCCGTTACAAAGAAAATACAAAAAAAAAATAGCATCATCTTCATCAACCGTTCTTGGACGACGCACGCCTGCATCAAGTTGGTATCAGAGCTTCGGCCTCGTGGCGTTTCCGCACCATGAACGATCTTCGCTTCGATCGTCGTCATCCATCGTCATCGTTGTCGTTCCATCGTCACCATCCTCGCCGATTCGTCGTCATCTTCTTCTGGTACGTCACCTACAATCCAAAAAAAAAAAAAAGAAGAGAGATCAGATCTTGAAAAAAAAAAGAAAAGAAGAGAGAGCATACCTCCTTCAACCGCGACCCTTCTCCTTGCCGCCCGCCCGTCCACCGCAGGCCGCCCCTTCCTCTCGCTCCACCCGCTGAACCGCCCCTCTGTCCGTGCTCCCGCGCACCCCGTAGCCATCCAAAAAAAAAGAAGAAGAAGAAAGCCACAGATCTGCCGCAGATCTGTGAAGACAAAAAAAAGGAAAGAAAGAAAAGAAAAGGAAAGAAGAAGAAAAAGAAGAAGGAAAGGAAGAAAAAAGAAAAGAAAGAATCGAAGGAAAGAAGAAAAGGGAAGAAAAGAAGGAAAGAAAAAAAAAAGAAAAAAAGAGAGAGAACCGTACCTGCTGTGCAACCGCTACTGTGCAGCTTGCTGCCCAGTGCTGCCGCCCATTTTCCTCTTCCCTATTTGCAAACAAGAGTCCAAACAAACCCTAAATTATAGCCCCCTTTAATCCCTTCCTTTACCTCTCATCCACACCCTTTGATATCCATCCAAAGGCCACTAAACACAACCCATTCCCACTGTTTTTCAAAATAAAAAATAAAAAAACCAACTCAGCCTCCAACTTAAATTCCAGATCCGACTTTCATTTTCGGATCCAACCCATTTACAAAAACAGACCCGATAAGACCCTACAACTTCAAAACCTCATATCTTTCTTATTTTTCATCCGATTTGGACATTCTTGGTACCGAATCAAAGGCCTTTCTGAGCCCTATGCATCTATACCATCAGCAGAATTTTTAGTAAACCAATAATTACAGATTTCCAGATTTTCCCCTGGACAACATTTCCACCATTGTGACATGGATGCCAAGATGCAAGGGTTGATTCGTTGTCATCAAGGGAACAACTCCGTCTATGAGTACACTTTAGTATTCTATCGGTGCATGATCCGCTATGATTTTTTAGAGAAAGATTTCTTGGCAGTGGTACTGTATGTTAGAGGACTCCGCTCCGACATAAAGACCAAGTTTTCATCTAGATCTTGAAGCGATCTGGATGAAGCTTATGAGATAGCTTGCGAGATTGAGCGGGAGTTACTGTAAATGGCCTCATCTCTAGCGGCTCCATAGATGAGTCTCCACCTTCAGCACTTCCAGTAGAGCCTCCACCACCAACAGAGCTTCCTCCAGTTGTATCTTTGGTGGATCCATCACCTCCAGTACCACTACTAGCAGACAAGCTCCCCCCTCCAGAGGATCTTCTGTCGCTTGCCATGCTACCACCTACTACGGATTCTTTCGAGATAGTCTCCCTAGCCGAGTCTCAATAGATTGATTTTCTTGGGCTAGACCGACTATTGGTGCATACAGTGTTTGTTCAGCTCTACCTCCGTTCAGGCGAGCCGGTGTTCGGGCTATCGCAGCGGTCTGATATTACGATCTGACTCTATCGTCTACCCCAGCGCTACTTTGACGTATGTTTTTCGATCGACGGTAGTGATACCTCCTTATGGGACCCCGGTGATGATTTCGGTGTAGTAAGACATCATTTGTTGGGCCTCCATCATCAGCTCCTGACGACATATACCACATCGGCGAAAACCTTGATGATGATTGCGCTTTACCGTATGAACTCGAGGGCGAGTTCTTCGTAGCGGAAGCGAATGATGTGATCCGACTTGGGCCCAAGCCCGTTGGCCCACCCGAAGGCCTTTCCTAGCCTGCCATGGATGAATAAGGTAGGATATCTCTTATGATATATGTTAGAATCTTTTTTTATTTGAGATCTTTATTTTAGGCAAGTTGTTAGGATACTTATTGGCTTTTAAATTTGTTGCCATTTTTATCTTTTCTTTTAGCCTATTTAAAGGCCCCCATTGTAACCATTGAAGACAAATTATGATGAATGAAAATTGATGGCAGATGCCTTCGTTGACTCATGGATTTGAGTCCCCACCTTGTATCCTGATGGATTTCAGGCCCCCTCTCATCTAAACTTCTAATCTTTTCTTCTCTGTCACGGTTCTTACCCCCTCCGCCACTTCCTCTCGTTGATTCTGTGTCACTAGTTATCCCGTTACAAAGAAAATACAAAAAAAAGATAGCATCGTCTTCATCAATCGTTCTTGGATGACGTGCGCTTGCATCAGTACCCCTCAACTGGCCATGCCGGGACCAAGTACAACTGAGGCTCAATTGAAGGAATGGAAAGACTGGCTAGATGCTGATGAGATGTGCAAGTGCTACATAGTGGCATCCTTATAGACCGTCCTTCAGAAGCAAGTCGAAGACATGGCCTTCACTTCAGACATGATGCTCTACCTAAAGGAAATATTCGAGGGTTGTAGTCGGGTAACTCGTTTCCTGATCATCAAAAATTTGGTGTCCACGAAGATGGCAGAGGGAACTTTAGTTCGGGATCATATGCTGAAATTCTTTGGCTATGTGAATGAGCTTGGTTCCTTCGATATCATCTTGGATACAGAGATCCAGACCGATATTTTCCTCGCGTCTCTATCAGGAGCGTTTGAGGGCTTCGTTACCAACTTTGACCTTAACCGGTTGGAGATGTCTAACACAGAGCTCCTAGCGGCGCTCCAGGCGGTAGAGGACGGGATGAAAGCAGAAGCCCAATCCCTGAACGTAGAGCAGAATTCTTCTCTGAAAGCCAAAGGCATGTTTCAGAAAAGAAAGTCTAAGAAGCCCGTGAAGATGGGTCAGGTGTAGTTGTAGGTTCCTAAGCAAAATGGTCCGGTGAAGCCCAAAGGAAAATATTTTCAATGCGGCAAGAAGGGGCACTAGAAGGGCGACTGCCGTGCGGCTTCCAAGAAGGCTGAGATAGGTATATCTCAAATCCACATAGTGGAATCCCTTGTAGCATCCAGTTATTCTCCAGTTTCTTGAATTGTGGATTCTGGTTCCACCAACCATGCTTGCAATAATTTGCAGGGGTTCAAGGAGACAAAAAAATTGGATGATGGGGAGATGATACTAAGCATGGGAACTGAAGCCGTGGCAGAGGCTGAAGCAGTTTGAGATGTCATCTTGCAGTTTCTTGATGGTAGAAGTTTATTACTTAGAGACATACTTTATGTACCGTCCTTGAGACGAAACTTAATTTCTGTTTTCTTATTGAATAATGATGATTTTTCAGTTTTATTTTATGCTTCTGGTGTGTCAATTAAATTGAATGGTTTCTTTGTTTGTAAGGGAAAGATACAGAATGGTCTCTATGTAATTAACTCCAATCATAAGCAGGATAACATAACTGAAGCTTGTGTGGTTAATTCATCTAAAAGGAAAAATCCCTCAGATAATCCAATACTCATTTGATATCTAAGGCTTGGACACATAGCCTCAAACAGAATTCACAGGTTGGTTAAGGTAGGACTTTTAAGTCCAGATATTTCAGAAAGCCTACCGACGTGTGAGTCTTGCCTGGAAGGCAAGATGACTAAAAGATCTTTCCGAGCCAAAGGTAGCAGATCTTAGGAGGTTTTAGAGTTGGTACACACTGATGTATGTAGGCCCATAAGTGTCCGTGCCATAGGAGGCATCGAGTATTTCATCATCTTCACGGATGATCACTCGAGGTTTGGATACATATACCTAATGCGGCGAAAGTCTTAATCCTTTGATAAGTTCAAGAAGTTCAAAGCTGAAGCAGGAAAGCAGACGGACAAAAGTATCAAGTCTCTTCGATCGGATCAAGGAGGCGAATACCTATCAGATGAATTTATTGGGTACCTGCGTGAGCATGGGATCATATCCCAGTTTACTGCACCAGGGACACCACAACAAAACAATGTATCTGAGAGGAGAAACCGAACTTTGTTAGATATGGTTCGGACTATGATGAGTTATGACACATTGTCACCTAGTTTTTAGGGATATGCCCTAGAGACGGCAGCATATCCTTTGAACTTTGTTCCATGAAAGTCAGTACCCCTAACTCCTTGGGAGCTATGGTTGAAGCGAAAGCCAAGCCTACAGCACTTTAGGATTTGGGGTTGTCCAGCACATGTGCGGAAGGACAAGCAAGATAAGATAGAGTTAAAAACTAAGGTATGTCTGTTTGTTGGGTATCCAAAAGGGACAAAGGGTGGTTTATTTTATGATCCTGAGGATAGAAAGGTTATCGTCTTGATGAACGCCATATTTCTGGAGCAGGATTACTTAATATACCATAAGCCCACCAGTAAAGTAGTTCTTGAAGAATTGCTTGGTACTGATGGGAGTACGCAGACAGAAAACGTAGTGGGAGCCGATACCACTAAGATAAACGATACTGTAGAATCGACTGCTATGGAACCACCGTAGGCTCGTCGCAGTGGGAGGACCACAAGTGGTCCTGATAGATACATTGGAGAAGCCTTTATGGTGGATCCAGAGTTTTAGGAGGATGATCCTCTGAACTATGATGAGCGACGTTATCCTCTGACCATGCAGCATGGCAAGAAGCCATGGAGGCAGAATTGACATCGATGTCCCAAAACTCGGTCTGGACACTTCTAACACCACCTCACAACATTAAACCTATTGGATGTAAGTGGGTGTACAAAAGAAAAAGAGGTCCGGATGGTACCGTTGAGACTTACAAAGCTAGACTAGTCGCTAAGGGTTATACCCAGTGAGAAGGGATCGACTATGATGAAACATTTTCGTTAGTGGCTATGCTTAAGTCTATCCGGATTCTCTTGTCCATTGCAGTCCATTATGATTGGGAGATCTGGAAAATAGACGTCAAGACCGTATTCCTCAATGGGGATTTGGAAGAAGATATCTATATGTCTCAGCCTCCAGGCTTTATCGCAAAAGGTCAGGAAAGTCTGGTGTGCAAGTTGCAAAGGTCCATTTATGGACTGAAGCAAGCATCCAGAAGTTGGAACATGCATTTCGATTAGGCTATCCAGTCTTATGGATTTGAACAGAACGTGAATGAACCATATGTTTAAAAAAGAAGCAATAAGACTATAGTAGTTTTTCTAGTGCTTTATGCAGACGATATCCTACTCATTAGAAACGATGTTGGAACGTTGTCTACAGTAAAGGTGTGGTTATCCTCTCAATTTAACATGAAAGACCTGGGTGAAGCGAGTTATGTTCTGGGGATCAAGGTAACTTGAGATCGCTAAAAAAAGACTCTCTCGCTGTCACAGTCAGCCTACATAGATACTATCTTGGTCAGATTCAGTATGCACAACTCCAAGAAGGGACTGGTTCCATTCAGACATGGAATAAAATTGTCCAAGGATCAGGGTCCTAAGACTCCTGAGGAGAGGGCAGAGATGCAGAAGATACCTTATGCTTCGACTATAGGGAGTCTGATGTATGATATGCAGTGCACGAGACCAGATATATGCTATGCAGTAGGCATGATGGGCAGGTATCAGTCAAATCCGGGTCCAGGGCACTGGATTGCTGTGAAAAGTATACTCAAATATCTTTGTAGGACGATAGATTATGAGTTAGTTTACTCTTCACAGGAACTGATACCGATTGGATATACGGATTCTGACTTTGTGTCAGATCCGGAATCAGGAGATCGATATCAGGGTTTGTGTTTTCATTAGGAGGAGGAGTTGTCAGTTGGAGAAGCGTGAAGCAGGGATGCATCGCGGATTCGACGACAGAGGGTGAGTACGTTGCGGCGTACGAAACAGCTAAGGAGGCGGTGTGACTAAAGAAGTTCCTCATGGACTTAGGATGCGTACCGGAAGCTCAAGATCCTATTGTCCATTACTATGACAATAGTGGAGCGGTAGCACAATCCAAGGAGCCAAGATATCACCAGAATAGTAAGCATATCGAGAAGAAATACTACATTATCCGGGACTTGCAGAAGCGAGGGGAGGTTGCAGTGACTCAGGTGGCGTCTGCAGATAACATGACAGACCCTTTCACAAAGGCGTTACCGACCAAGACTTTTGAGAAGCACGTAGATGCCATGGGAGTTAAGACTGTTATTCCCCGCTAGGCTAAGTGGAAGATTGTTGTAGCTCGTGTGTCCTGAGCGTGGATTTTCTGTATTAACATTAATAAAGATGACTTTGGTTATTGCTTTAATTAGAATACTACTTTGGTAAATGTTAATACACATATAATAAAAGGACCATAGGGAACACAGTAGGCCACTGAGGCGCATGGTGGATCTATGCTTAGGAGACCCAGTGGACCAGTTCTGTGTAGACCTAGAACTAGTTCACAGCTTTGGTGATGCCGGTCACTTCACCGAGAATAAGCTGTTAGCAGGTAGAGGATGTGGTGAAGTCTCCACCACGGGAACGTAGGATTCCCATTCACCTGACCAAGCACGAAGATCGTGTGGAACAGGAACCAAGATGGTGCATAGTTCAGTGATTCAGACACTAGTGCATAAACCGTCTTACTACTATAGATAATCGGTCATTAACCTGAGGGAACATGCGCACTGGGCCAACCAGTTGTGTGGTACTTTTATGTACCAACGTCTACGGACCTTCCATAGTCCAATACCACGATACGTTGGGTTACCCGGTTGGCGCTTGGGTGGCATGCAATCCCTACAGGTTATCCGACGTCCAGTGATGGATGGGTGTGTTTTGATGAGTCAATCTGTCCACACAACTAACCTAGGCCTGGTGGTTGTCAGTATGACTGACAACGTTCCGGATGCTAGGCATAGCACCGGAAGGTGTGTGGTGTTATAGATGACAAGTCATGAAACCCTAGTCAGATGATCGATCGGGATCTGACGGTGCTCCCCACCGCCCGAGTCGTATCATGGCACCAGTAATAGGAGGGACTGAGGATTATCAGAGTATAGTAGAGAACAGGGTTACGAGAGAGTAACATAAGTTTAGGATCACTAGAGTTCAACTCGCGTCGCACTCTGGGTGGCTACGTGGGTTAATCGGATTAGGGCTGATTAACGGAACTTTCGGTGTGTCACCGGAATAGTTAATCAGGGATCCGGTTAGAGCTAGAGATCTCGAACCCTGAAGGTTCCACCATGTTGTTACGTATAGGAATTGTTCCTCGACCTGGTTGGATACGTTGGATGCGAAGTACCGCGATGGAGCGCAAACCCGGAGCCTAAGAACCTAATTCATATGTGTTAGGGGCCGTAGGGGTATTTTAGTAAATACTAAAATATGGCTCATAACGTATTGAATATGGATCTTAGAATGAGCAGAATAATTCCAGGAGCTCATAGGCGCTGACGGAACTCGATTTTGAGTAGGACACCTTACTCAGTCTCTCTTTCAGTTTTTCACTTTTCGTGAAGGGCGTTTTCATCCAGGCTTCACGATAGACACTTGGAAACCCTAAAACCGACCCCCCCCTCATCCTAATCTCTTTAGGGCCGGCCCTAGCTTGAGTATGGCACTAGAAGACCGGCCCTATATATAGAATGGAGGGGGAGGGACCGGCCCAAGGTGCTCCCCCTCTCCTAATACCCCAACCCCTCTCCCTCTCTCCCTCTCTGAGGTTTTGGCCAAGGAAGAAAGAGGAAGAAGAAGGAAGAAGAAGGAGGAAGGAAGGAGAAGGAAGAAGAGAGAAAGAGAAGGAGGAGATCTACTAGCACGCCGGCGTCTTCGCTACGATTTCCTCCGTTGGCTCGTAATCCTTAGACTCGGAGACGGGATTTCGAGGATTCCTCAATTCGCAAAGGACAAGGTTCTATCCGACAGCTTCCCTTGCGATTCAAGTGCGGTTCTTCATCGTTCCATTTTCTTCGGATCATAGATCTAAAAGGTATGATGATTCTAAACACCTAACTAGATGCATGCATGTCTTCCGTATATCGTTGTATGCCTCTAGGGTGTCCGCACATATGCTAAGATCATAGATTTGTATGTAGATTGTTTTGTAGAATTAATTGTGATGAAACATACACCGTATGATCTTCGGATCTATCTTTTGCTTCCGCTACAACTTTGATAAGCGGATCCCATCCGCTGCGATCGGAACCCTTGAAGCACCTGCGACGCCAAGGTCCCCACAGTTTAGCGATACTATCCGGAGCTGGTCTGACGCTCAGGCGATGAGTGAAGTGAGCCCACACTGACCTCGAGAAGTCACAACCTAACAGCAGGTGGTCAGTAGTCTCCTCCGTCCTACCGCACAGGCCACAGGTCGGGTCAGACACCCCCCCGGGTTGTTCCTCTGCGGTAGGTTGACCTTCTGAGGATCCAATTTCGTAACGTAAGCAACATGAAGCTTCTTGTCTTTGGAGGACATCTAGCTCTCCAGATCGCCTTGGCCGGAGGGCAAGGTATCCCCCGAAAGTTGAGAAACTGGTAGCAACTCTGAATTGAATAGACCCCCGAGCTGGTCCACCTCCACCCCGCCCGGTCTGGTGCCTCCGAGAGAGAAACTCCTCCTAGAAGCCCTAGCAGTTGGTCCAGTTCCCGAAGGTGCTCTGAAGGAATAGGGCCAAGGAACATTGGTCTCCAATCTGTGATCCCCCCACGGACTATGGCCTGAGACCGGACAAAAGCCTGCTTAAGCGGCGCCAAGGCATAGAGATTGTAGAAGAGCGTCCGAAACGGTAGGTCACCCAACCAGAGGTCCTCCCAGAATCATACCTTCATTCCGCTCCCCACGACTAGCCTGGATCTGCAACGATAGATCTGAGAGACTCTGGAGATCCCTTTCCAGAATGGCGAGATTGGCCCTGAGATTCTCGATCTGGATTGAAGGGGGGAGAATCTCCTGAAGTACCAAGTCGTGATTACATTTCTCCAGACGTCCCCAACCCTCGATTGTAGTCTCCATCACCACTTCCCCAGCATCGCCTGGTTAAAATATCACAGGTTCACGACCCCCAAGTCCCCTTGCACCTTGGACTTGACCCCAAGCCAAGAGGGGGTAAGAGCCTGCATTGCCTGAGACCCCTCTCCACAAGAAACTGTGATGCAGCCGGTCTATCCGGTTGATAACCCACGCCGGGAAGTGAAAGAATGTGATATAGTAGAAAGGGATGGCCGACAGAACGGAGTTAACCAGGGTGAGCCACCCACCGATCGAGAGCAAATTTCTCTTCCACCCAATAATTTGCCACTCTGGCCTCTGGATCAGTTCGTGCCATCCGTCTCTCGGTAGACGTTTTTCTGAGATAGGGAGCCCCAGGAAACGGAACAGAAGCTTGCCGATACCGCACCCGAGGATGGCCGACAGATCTAAGGTGGGGTCTTGGAGAGCACCTAAATCGAAGATGGCCAATTTTACAAAGTTGACCTTCAGCCCCGAAGCAAGACAGAAGCACTGCAGAAGAAGACTGAGGACCAACGCCTGAGCCCGATCAGCCTTCAAGAATAACAAACTATCGTCGGCAAAGTGGAGGTTGGAGACCTCACAATTCTTCGACCTGATGCCCACCAATAGGTCGATCTGGACCGAGTGTCTCAGGATTACGTCGAAAATATTCACTGCTAGGATAAAGAGAAAGGGGGAGAGAGGGCACCCTTGCTTAACTCCCCGGCGCATCAGAAATGAGTTACTCACTTCCCCGTTGATAAGGCACGAATGTCGCGGTCAAATTCCACCCCGAAGAATCCCGTTGCCTCCCAAAGGATGCCCATCTGGTCGTCGAAAAGGTCCCCATCGACCTCCAGGGTGGAGATCAGGTTCCATCTACAGCGGCATTTGCAATGTTGTGGAAGTACTTGGTGTTCTGATCACCCTCTGCCACCCAACGATCCCGAGATCGTTGTTTCCACATGATCTCCTCCATGTTGAGTACCTCCATCAGTTTGGATGAGAGTCGCTCCCTAAGGTCCCAGCTCTCAGGCTGCTCTAGAGGCCTTGCCTCCATACGGATCTCCAACTCCCTGATGCGCCGCTCAAGGTCCGTCTTGCGTCTCTTGACACTCCCAAAATGCCCCCCTGCCTAGCAAGAGTCGAATTCTTTAAAAACCACAACTTTGATGAAAGGTTCAGCGCCGAGTTCGGGAAGCACGGAGCCGCCGCCCACCAAGCCATCACCAACTCGTCGAACCCCTCCTGCAGGGTCCATATCTTCTCGAATATGAAAGGTGGTTTGTGCCTCCCCCCTACCCCCGTGTTTAGGAGCACCAACACATGGTTTGAGAGGAAGGGAGTGAGGGCCACCGTGGAAGAAAGGGGGTAAAGGGAGTCCCATTCCGCCAAGACCAGGAAATGGTCTAGTCTCACAAAAATCGGCTGCTCTCTTCTATTGGACCAAGTGAAGGCACGTCCCCCCATCGGTAGATCGATCAAGCCGAACTCGAACACGAAGAAGGAGAAGGCTTCCATCTCCTGCCAGCTTCAGTGGTGGCCGCTTCTCTCTTGGACGAATCTGGTAGCGTTGAAGTCTCCGTTCAGAACCCAAGGGCTCGGGAATGCTCCCCGAACCGCCCGGAGCTCGTCCCAGAACTTGAAGGAGAGGCGGTGGTTAGACGGCCCGTAGACTGAGGTAATGGTCCACGTCGCCTCGTCCATTCTGCTGCTTAGGGAGACCGTGAGGGAGAAATCCCTGAAGAGACGGTCAACGAGGGAGAACAGCGAACTGTCCCAACCAAGAAGGATGCCCCCCGCCACCCCAATGAACCCACTGGATTCCCAAGAGTCAATCCTGTTGTTACTGGGGACGGAAGGAACCGTCTCGAAGGGTCAGCTGTCTTCGTCTCCTGAAGGCAAATCACGTCTGCGTCGTGGGAGGATGCAAAGAACCTCGCGGCTTGCCTCTTGGAGGACCCTCCTAGCCCCCGAACATTCCACGAGTTGATCTTCATACCGAACAGAAAAAATTTGGCTAGGAAAGATTAACAAGAATTTGGAATCAAACATTTCTGTCAATTAGCCGGAGGGCATATACAAAACGTCGGGCCTCCTCCGGATTACAGGATGGTAGAGAGGGAGGGCGGAAGCCGCAGTCTGCCGCCAGGGAGAGGATGAGACAATCCTCGAGAAAATTGAGCGGCAAGGGAAGGGAGGCCAAGTCAGCATCTCCGCCCCTGCGGTCAAGAAAGTCCACCTTCTCCAGCTTGCCCTCCTCCACCTTCCTCAAAAATTGCCGCGCACTCCTCCTCGTCGCCTGCAGGTGGGCCCCTCTATGTCCAGTCGGAGCCGTCTCCCTGACCCCTAGGTCCTCCGCGGTCTCTTCCCTGAGAGCAAGGGCCAAGCAATCATCAGTCGAAATGGTGGCCGATCCTGAGAGGGGGTCGACCCAAGAGGGGGAATCCTAAAAAATGGCCACAGGGGTGGGAGCCTAGAAGGCTGCAGACTCTGGGAATCCTGGTGGGCCAAGGAGGTCGTCTGAGGAATCTCTGAGATCAATGAGGGGGACCATAGGCCCCAATTGCGAATCCATTCCTAGCCGTAGATCTCCACTCTCGATTGGCATATGCCACCGGCAGCAGCAGAGGCGGACGCCGGATCACCGCCTCTCGACAGAGACGGCGTGACGGCCGTCGTCTCGGCAGTGATGCTCACTCTCGAGCCGAGTGTTGGCCGAGAGCACAGGAGCACTGCAAGTGAGATGAGACAGAGAGTACGGCCAGCCATGGTTTGGATGGGATGCTGTCTCCGGGACTGGACCAGCCTCCACTATTTATGCTCAATTTCGGGGGGTGATTCCCATATAAAACAACCTAATTTATGGGGATGAAAGGGGCAATAACTGGCCAATGAATCATAAAATGGTAACGTGTGTTTTTTATAACGATTTTGCTCCAACCTAATTTATTGGGATGAAACGGACCAGCATCCCGCTCTCTCTCATCGGTCCATCTCAAGGGCTTTTGGTCATTTGACCATGATAAATAGTATGAAATGACACACATATCCTTGGAATGGACCAATGAGAGAGCGGGATGCTCCAACCCCCTTAAAGAGGTTGGAACAAAATCGAACTCGTTTTTTTGGGTTTTTTTACAAAATGACCTCTGTAATCCTGTTTATTTACATATTAATCCCTGTAATGTCAATATTTACTTATCGACCACTACAGTTAGTTGGCATCCAAAATGAAGGAATATTTCAAAAATATTCCGTCATTCGGTTGTTATTTTATTAATCTAAAAATGAAATAACCAATTTACTCATGGTTTTAATTACTTAAAATGACACATCTGTGATCCCCCCACGGACTGCGGCCTGAGACCGGACATAAGCCTGCTTAAGCGGCACAAAGGCATAGAGATTGTAGAACAGCGTCCGAAACGGGAGGTCGCCCAACCAGAGGTCCTCCCAGAATTGTACCTTCGTTCCGCTCCCCACGACTAGCCTGGATCCACAACGATAGATCTGAGAAACTCTGGAGGTCCCTTTCTAGAATGGCGAGATCACCCCTGAGATTCTCGATCTGGATTGAAGGGGGGAGAATCTCTTGAAGTACCTCGCCGTGATTACATTCCTTCAGACGTCCTCGGCCCTCGATTGTAGTCTCCACCACCTCGTCCCCTGTATCGCCTGGTTGAAATCTCGCAGGTTCACGACCCCCCAAGTCCCCTTGCTCCTTGGACTTGACCCCAAGCCAGGAGGGGGTAAGAGCCTGCATTGCCTGAGGCCCCTCTCCACCTGAAACTGCGATGCAGCCGGTCTATCGGGTTAATAACCAATGCGGGGAAGTGAAAGATGGAGAGATAGAAGAAAGGGATGGCCGATAGAACGGAGTTAACCAGGGTGTGCCGCCCACCGATCGAGAGCAAATTTCTCTTCCATCCAACAAGTTTCCACTCTAGCCTCTGGATCAGTTCGAGCCATCTGTCTCTCGGCAGATGTTTTTCGAAGATAGGGAGCTCCAGAGGCCTTGCCTCCACCCGGATCTCCAACTCCCTGATGCGCCGCTCAAGGTCCGTCTTGCGTCTCTTGACACTACCAAAATGCTCCCCTGCCCAGCGAGAGTTCGAATTCTTCAAAAACCACACCTTGGACGAAAGATTCAGGGCCGAGTTCGGGGAACACGGAGCCGCCGCCCACCAAGCTGTCACCAAGTCATCGAACCCCTCCTGCAGGGTCCACATCTTCTCGAATCTGAAAGGTGGTTTGTGCCTCCCCCCTACACCCGTGTTTAGGAGCACCGACACATGGTCTGAGTGGAAGGAAGTGAGGGCCACCGTGGAAGAAAGGGGGTAAAGGGAGTCCCATTCTGCCAAGACCAGAAAATGGTCTAGTCTCGCAAAGATCAGCTGCTCTCTCCTGTTGGACCAAGTGAAGGAACACCCCCCCCATTGGTAGATCGATCAAGCCGAACTCGTACACGAAGGAGGAGAAGGCTTCCATCTCCTGCAACGAGATCCTGAAGTAAGTTCCTACAAGTCGCAATTATCGTAATAATGCGCCATCGAGGGGTAGAATTGTATCCAATAGAACAGAAGGTCCACAACATTTTTGTTGTCACTTTTTTTTTTTTTTTGAGAATCCCTCTCGGCAAAATGAGGGTTTCGCCTTTGACCCATATCAGTTTATTAAATGAAAAAGAATGTACAAATTATGCCTACGAGGCACCAACACCCAAGGTGTAACACATCCAACACAGACTAACAAAATTGTCTTGGCGCTACAAACAAGAAAAGCAAAAGACCTCCAAGTCCTAAGACGTTGAACAATGAACTTCGGGGCATTCATCTCTAAGAGGTGGTTGAACCCGAATTGAACTGCTAGTGTTTCAGCCTCAACAGGCGAACAAGGTAGGATATTAACAGAAGCCAAACTAATGAACTCCGCCAAATGGTCCCTCACAACCATAGCTACACAACATCGATCCGAGTCAACTAATGCATCAACATTAGCCTTCAAATAGTGAAGTGTGGGTCTAGTCCAGTGATCCAGAGGTATAAGAGAGACAGTAGAAATGTTGGCATCAGCGGTTATAGCTCGCAATGGGCTTGGATCCGGCCCAGGCCCAATTATGCCCGACCCATTTTGAACGGGTTAGGCCTATTTCCCAAACATTATAAATGGGTTCGGGATTATAGTTTGGGCATCAGACCAAAACGGGCCGAGCCTGAGTATGGATAGGCCCGGCCCGACTCCGGTCCACTTTCATAGTTGGGATCATGACTACCCAACATATCTAGGAATTAGCGTTTTCTATTCGATCAAGTAACAATGATATGTTAGGAAAAGTTTCAGAGTTTCAGCTTACACCACAATATATAAAATAAAAACAAAATATTTTGTAAAATAAAAAAATTATGCTATCAACATCGATTAATGCTAAATAAATCCATGAAGAAAGTTGCTCATTGAAGGTTTTCTATCACCACCGGAGCCACCCGCCACTGCCACCCACCGGACCACCATCGTTCGCTGCCGAGCACTACCTAGTGGACCACCGCCAGTGCCACCACTGGTCGCCGTTCGCCACTGGTCACAGCCGCTGGACCTCCGTCGCGCTATTCAATTGGTCTGAGACCCATTATCTCATCAAATTGGGCTGAAGCCTATCTAGTATTCATCAGGAATAAACACATTTATATTGAGCAAAAGCCCATCTCCTATTAGGCCGAAGCCCATTTACCAATTACAATTAGTGGGCCGAACCCATGTAATAATTACGATTAGTAGAATGAGGCCCATGTACTACGTACAGTTAATGTGACTAGGCCCATTTATTACTCACTGTTAGTGAGCCGAGGCTATTCACTATTCACTGGGTATTGGACCAAGCCTAACCGTAAACCAAATATGAGTAAACCAATCCAATCTAATACCCTGATAAAACCACCGTAGTTTTTATAATCTCAACCAAATCTTTGAGCAACCTAGTGTACTTATTAAAGGCAACCGACAGCCTTAAACGACCTAAAGGGTCTTTTTGGTCCTATATCGCCAAACGGATCCTAAAGCCAGCCCTTAACATAGTGGCCCCGAACCTTGGTTGGTCCGGTGGTCATCGACACCTGTTATTTTCGTTCGTTTGGATGGTTCCGGATTGTTGAGATCTACAGGTCACCGAGAGAACCACATGGGGCTCCCATTATAAGGGCCGAATGATCAAACGGATGAGGACATGTGTCGATGGCCGGACCCGAACCACGGTGATTCCGAGGGTCGGAGCGACTATTTTAAGTCATTTGAACGAAATTAGAATTTGATTCCGTTTTGGACACCGAACTTGTAACATCGAACTTGACCAGTAGGAAAGCTAACCCTTGGACCCAGACCTTTTAAAATAATTATGTTTAGGCTCCTAAGCACTATTTAAACCATAACTTAACCAATCGAACGTAGAATTGAGTTTCAATTGGAGTTATGGACTCATAACACTCCCACCTACAACTTTATAGTAAAATATGAAGGTAAATGAGCAGATAAATCTTTGCCAGATAAGTTTAACATATATTTTCCTATGATTATGATATTCAGAAAGTCATTGCAAACCATGAGACTCACAACCTTTCTCAAATCACTACATGAACTCGGGTAGGGGATTCGATCCAAGATTTCTAGTTAATTATATTTTAATAGAATTACGATTGTTCCAACATAAATTATTAGCATATGATATGCAAAACTTGACCATTTATGGGTGTGGAGCTTGCCGGCTAAGTAGCCGAAATAACTCTAGGTGTGAAGCTTGCCCAGCTATGTAGCCGAAATGATTCTGGATGTAGGGTTTACCTGGCTGAGACATGAAATGTCCTAGGTATGGGGCGTGCGTGGTAAATGATCCTGGGTGTGGAACTTGCCAAGTTGAAACCGAAACGACTATAGGTTTGATACTTTGTCTAGGGCCAAGGCTTAAAAGCATTTCATATGGTCAATTGTTCCATATGTGCAATTTGATTAATTGTAAGGAATTTTGTTAGTTCGATGGCATAATAATAATTCAGAAAAAATCTGTATCATAAATCTATTGGGTCAATGAAATGTGTTTGTTAATGTATAGAGATGGGTCGGGTTATATATACAGTCGGGTCGGGTTGTGTGTGTATACATGTACATATATATTGTGCTTCAGTCCCTCAATGAGATTCATTTCATTCTCTCCAAACCTAGTCGTCATCTCCTAACATGGTATCAGAGCTCTAGGGTTTTCTCGCGCGACGACGGCAGCCACCCCGGCTCCGATCTCCCTCCTCCGGGCCACTCCGGCGATGACAACCCCCCTCCGGCCCCTCCCCTCCACCCGACAGCACCCCCGCACCTTTCCGGCCTATCCCCTCCACCCGATAGCCCCTTTTTGGCCTCCCCTCCACCCGTCAGACCCCCCGGACCCCTCCCCTCTGTTCGATAGACCCCCCGGCCCTTCCCATCCACCCGACAGACCCCCTCGGCCCCTCCCCTCCTCCCGATAGCCCCCCCGGCCCTTCTCCTCTACCCGATAGCCCCCCCCCCCCCGCACCTTCCCTCTACTCGCCAGCCCCCCGGCCCCTCCCCTCCCATCGTCCGCCCCCCTCGGCCCTTCTCCCTTTGCCCGCCAGCCCCCTCGGCCCCTCCCTTCAACCTGTTAGCCCCCCTGGCCTTATCCTCCACCCGACAGCCCCCCCTCTATCTGACAGCTCCTCCAGTCACTTCCCTCTACCCGCCAGCCCCCTCCTGGCTCTCCTCTCCTTTGAGTTTCCTCCATGGCATCTCCTACCGTGCTGTTCGTCATTGCGATCCCTTCACCGCTGAAGGCGATTACCTTTCAGTTATCCTCGACCGGCGACTGGCGTGATTGGTTGCTTACCGTCGTGGCCACACTCTCCAATCGCGATCTTTGGGGTCACATCACCGGTGATGATCCTCCTCCAGCTGTCTCCTTCGGCTTCTCCTTTGTCACTAGTAGCGCCACCGACAGCGCCGCATCCTCTACTGCGACTGCTATCGCCACGACAACTACCACAGCTGCTGCTCGCACATGGCATCGACACGACCAGGCTATCTGGGCCTCTCTTCTGGACTCCGTTGCTTGTCCACTTCTTGCTCCCATCAACCGTCTTCCTACAGCGCGCACGATGTGGGAGTATCTCCGAGATCGATTTCTCCCGCGCGGTGGTGCACTTCGGTATCAGCTTATTTGTGACTCATAGTCTGCTCGTCAGAGGGAGCGTATGATCTAGGACTTCTTCAATTTGATGAGTGCCTACTGGCATGAGCTGGATTCCTTAATCCCAGAGTGGTGTGTTTGTCCACGCTCTAGGGATTTCCAGCGCTACCTTGATGAGGGCCACCTGCACTAGTTCCTGATAGCACTTCGATCGGACTTTGCTCTCATTGCTGCTCAGCTCCTACACTGTGAGCCACTCCCTCGGCAAGAGGATGCCTTGCTCGCCTTGGTCGATGAGGAGACTTGCCTTCAGACTCAGGGTACTCCTTCTCCTCCACTTGTTCCTGGCTCAAATAGTGTCCTGGTGATCGGGTTTTTCGATGAGCCTGTATTATATCACTACTGCATGGAGCTCGGACACATGAAGCGTGAATGTCCCATACATCCTCCATGCAACCCCCGCTGGGGTTCGGATGAGAGAGCATCATATTGGGCTCCTACTTCCTGGGATGATCGATGCGACGGTCGAGGTGGACGGAGCTATGGACGTGGTTAGTCCTCCTTCCGCCACTTTGGTGGTACAACGGCTACTGTAGAGAGTTCGACGCTCCCCACTGCTACCACTGCACATTCTCAGCCTGAGCCGGACCGTCTTTAGTGCCTCGAAGAGCTCCTCCTTTGCCATCTAGCCTCCACCGGCTCTGTGACTGCTCACTGCTTATCTACCACCTCTGGTACTACTGCTCTATGGATTTTCGATTCGGGTGCCTCCTGTCACCTCATCTGTGACTCCACTGTACTCACTGACTATTCTCCTACTCCCACTCACCTGGAGATTCGCACTATGGATATGACTTTCATCCCAATTCCGCAATATGGATCCATCATTACTACTTCCGATCCATCTGGTCGCCTGAACCTGCCCATGTCCATCATGCCCCCCCTCGTCTTAACATTAATCTGATTTCAATCAGCTCTCTTTGCGACTCAGGATTGACTGTCACCTTCACCCCTTCTGTTTATGTTATGCAGGATTCACGGACAGGTCAGAGGATTGGGCTGGGCCGTAGAGCAGGAGGGCTTTACCAGCTGGACCATCTATATGTGTCTTCTGTTCCTATTGAGTCTGTCATGTTTGTTACTTTTGATGTCATCCTGTGGCACAGAAGGCTAGGTCATATATCAAGTGATCGACTCAAAAGCGTTTTTCATTCGAACGCTTTGGGTTGGGTGCCCTTCTCCCCTCTCTCTGTTTGTACGGGTTGTAGATTGGCAACGCATCTAGCTCTTTCCTTTTCTGCAAGTGCTTCTCGATCTGCTGCTTTATTTAATTTAGTATATTCTAACATTTAGTATCCTGCACCTGTTGCATCTATTTTTGGTTTCATGTATTATATGTGTTTTATCGATGAGTACTCTCGGTGCACCTGGGTTTATCTTATACATCACCGGTCTGAAGTCCCTCACATCTATAGAAGATTCACCACTATGATACATACTCAGTTTGGTCAGCACATCAAGGCTTTTTGGTCTGATTGTCCCACTGAGTATCTCTCCTTTGAGATGTGTGAGATTCTTCAATCTCATGGCACTCTTTACCAGCAGTCTTATCCCCACACCCATGATCAGAACGGAGTTGCCAAATGCAAACATCGTCATATCCTTGAGACCGCACGAGCCTTTCTTCTCTCTGTGTCTGTTCCTCACTCCTACTAGGCTGAAGCTGTCATGACGGCTGTCCACCTTATCAATATCACTCCGTCCTCTGCTCTGTCCGATGCCACTCCATATCAACATATTCACTCCAGCCCACCCGACTACTTTCTTTTTCACACGTTTGGCTACATGTGCTTCGTTCTTCTTCTTCCCCATAAGCACACCAAACTCTCTGCTAGGTCTGTTAGGTGTGTTCACTTGAGGATCAGTCGGGAGCACAAGGGGTATCGTTGCTGTGTGTACCACTCCTTTTTTGGAGGCGGTCGGCCGGTCACCAAGGGGGGCCGTACGGTCGGCATGTAGCCAAGGGGGAGGCAGCACCCCCCCATAGGGGGCCGTACGGTCGGCATGTAGCCAAGGGGGAGGCAGCACACCCCCCCCCCCCCCCCATGAAGGGTCGGTCGGCATGTAGCCAAGGGGGAGGCAGCTTACCCCCCCCGCCCCCCATTAGGGGTTGGTCGGCATGTAGCCAAGGGGGAGGCAGCACCCCCCCATAGGAGGTCGGTCGGCATGTATCCAGGTGGAAGGAAGCACCCCCCCCTGCGGCTCTCGGTCGGCATGTATCCAGACAAAAGGGGATCAGCCAGGCAACAACCTCTCTCTCTCTCGATGGGATATGCAACGAGCCGAAGTGTGAAGCAACAGCCGAACCCGGAGATCTCGCGGTGCTGACGACGCTCCGCGATTTCCGGCCCAACGTGACCAGGTGTCAACCGCGCGTCACGTCACCGCGGCGGTTGAGCTCATCGCGGGGACACGTCACTCGCCCGATTTTCGCGGAGTGTAACTGTCACCCTGCCACTATAAAAGGGGACCTACCCCTTCAGCGCAGGGGGGGAGGATTTCTGCAGGAGACGCTGCCCGTTTCGTCCCGGAATTTGCGGAGCTGCGGAGATCAGTCGGTCTGCACCCAGAAGCTGTCTGCGGAGGTCGGTCGGTCTGCACCCGGAGTCTGTCTGTGGAGGTCGGTCGGTCAGCAGCCAGACACTGTTTGCAAGCGACCTGCAGACAGACGCTGTCTGCAGCGGTCGGTAGTCAGAGTGAAATTGCAGAGGTCGGTAGTTTGGGAGACCGGTCCTCAGGGTATGTAATTGGGGTTAAGGTGAGAGCTTGTAACCGAAAGAATTGTATTAGTGCATTCTCGCCCCGCCCGTGGTTTTGTCCCCTTCGACGTTGCGAAGGGGTTTTTCCACGTAACCACCGTCTTTTCTGTGTATTTGGCTTGTTGGATTGTGCTCGCCACCCGAACCACCCGGTTCGACCAAAAACCCCCCACAATCTTGGCGCCGTCTGTGGGATAGTCTTCGAGACTTCCTACTAGTGCTTTCTACTGTAGACCCGTGGGTGTCGACCAGTCCGAAGCTACCTGCAACCAGCAGTCCACGACCACACGGTTGAAGAACGATGGCCGGTGGACCGTATCGTACTCGCTCAACGTCGCAGCTCCTGTCCGAAGCCGCACCACTCAGAGATGCGAATGACGTCGGGCGTCTTGTTCAACAGCCAACGGACACGGAGCGCGTAGTCCCGTTGGCGAATCCTGTACTGGGGGTCGGGGAGTCCAGTCAAGCTCCGGTAGCAACCCTGGCTCCTCTGACAGGGGGTCTATCGGAAGCTTTTCTAGCCACCATGATGATGACCCAGCAAGCTCTCACCACCCAGCTCCAAACGATGCAGCGCAACTACGAGGAGTTGCGTGACTTCGTGCGGGCCGCACCGACGGGTGGTCTGCTCAACCAGGGCATGTTGGCCCAAGCGGGACAAAGTCTCCCCACTCAAGCTGCCCCACCAGTGCAAATGCAGCCGCAACCAGTGCCTCAGGTGGAGGTCAGGGGTAATCGCTCGGTGGAGGTCCAGAGTGCAAATCCCGATGGGCGAGACTCGAATAGCCTGGAGCCTGCGGAGAGAACCAAACATGCACGAGCGGCGTCGGCACGCTCGGATGTCTGGTCCCGGCTCGGAGCACACCCCCGACAGCCGCATGCCTCCAAGCATCACTCGAAGACGGACTCGGCACAAGTGTGTCGCCCGAAGCGAGACGAAGAACATCATCGTCAACCGAGTGATAGTCACCACACTCGGATGACGCCAGCTAGTCGGCAGCCGGCTCATACTACTGATCGGAGGAGCGTACACGAGCGCATTCGGGTGCATACGTCGGAGCGACTCGGGGAGCGAGAGGAGATCCAGCGAGACCGACCGGGGGTCCGAGC
This sequence comes from Chamaelirium japonicum, assembly GCA_947650365.1. Taxonomy (NCBI): domain Eukaryota; kingdom Viridiplantae; phylum Streptophyta; class Magnoliopsida; order Liliales; family Melanthiaceae; genus Chamaelirium; species Chamaelirium japonicum. The sequence goes on along the minus strand of OX393550.1, from coordinate 17,061,733 downwards.
TCCTGACCGGTTGGAGGAAGTCGCCATCCGAGGAGCCGCACGGTCGCCGCTTATCGAGAGGCTACTCCGGGAGCCATTCCCTCGAGGATGGAATCCTCCACGCCTCCCCAAGTTTGACGGATCGAAAGACCCGGTGGAGCATGTACTGGCTTTCCGGGATGCTCTGGTCCCGCACGAGGATGATCATATCCTCTGCCGGACCTTCGCCAACAGCTTGTCGGGAACCCCCCTCGAATGGTTCCACAAGCTTAGGCCCTCGTCCATCTCCTCTTTCTCGGAGCTAAGCACGCGGTTCATCGACCAGTACCGATGTAATCGCCGGGAGCTGAAGACTCTGGAGTCACTCTTCGGGATGAGTATGACCCAGAAGGAGACGCTCCGATAATTCTACCATAGGTTCAGGTCCGAGTACCTGAGCTTGGCGGACGCAGATGGGCAGGATCGCATGGTGATCGCGGCCTTCAAGAACGCCATTCAGCCTGCCCAGCTCGTCAACGCGTCACTCATCAAGCGAACTCCGGAGACGATCGACGAGCTATCGCGGCGCGTTGAGAAGTACATCAAGATCGAGGACGCGGACCGCAAGAGGAAGGCGGTGGAAACCAGGGTCCCGCACCAGGGCTACGCAAAGCCTGCTGCTGTGAAGAACGTCAACAAGCAGCAGGGGGATGCGACACGGCACGAGGCGAAGCGGCAAAGGCAAGATAGGCCAGCGAGGCCGCAGTGGAACAGGGAGTTCACAGTACTGAACGCCCCCATTGACCAGATTCTGGAAGCTATCAAGGGCGAACCATACTTCAAGTGGGCGCAACCGCTTGAACCTGGAGAGAGAGGAGCCAGAGATGCGTCAAGGTACTGCGAGTACCACCAGGGCCAAGGCCACACTACCCTGCAGTGTCGGGCGCTCAAACATCATATTGAGGATCTCATTGAGGCCGGCCATATTGGCTGCTTCATTGACCTCCCTCAATGTAAAGAGACTAAAGCAGTAGGGGAAGTCCAGCGAGGAGCGACGCGCGCAGCGCTTACCGGGTCCTCCACCAGAAAGACGCCAGCTCCGAGAGGTAGACGCCGTCTACGGGTACCCTGGCCCTGTACCGTCGGCAAATGCCGTCGACCGACAGGTGCGGCGTATTGAACAAACAAGGCAAGTCCACCATGTGGTGCTCGACCCTGTCATCCGTCCCGAGCCAAGAGTGGAAGCTGCAGTACAGTTTTCGGCGGCTGATTTGGTCGGAATAGAGAGGCCTCACAACCATCCCCTGGTCATACGGCTGTAGATAGCCAATTGCCTAGTGAAGAGAATTCTGGTCGACGCCGGAAGTTCAGTTGATGTGCTCTTCCTCAGCGCCTTCGACGCCATGCAGCTAGATCGCGGACAGATGACCGAATCGTCATCGACGATAACGGGCTTCACGGGGGAGGCTGCAAGGGTGGTTGGTGAGATCACCCTTCCGATCACAACAGGGCATCTCACTAACCTCACCCGGTTCATTGTGATCGAAGCTCATTCGGCGTACAACATCATCCTCGGAAGACCGTGGCTCCACCACTTGGACGCGGTCCTATTGTCGGCCCACCAGGTAGTGAAGTTTTGGACCGACAAGGGTGTGATGAGCATTCGAGGTGACCAGTCCTCAGCAGCCAAGTGCGAGCTCAGTGCCATCCATCTGAAGACGACATGCCAAATCGAAGGAGGAGAGCCAGGTGAAGGCGGCGATGAGTTGGGCATCCTCAACCTCTGGACTGCGAAGCAGAGTCAAGAAGCACCCACGCTCCAGCACCACGCCCTATCAAGTGTAGGAGCGCGAGGAGACCAAGCATCTGAGAAGACCGACCTGTCAGTTGAACTTAAAGAACTGACAGTGTCGGGGGACCTGCTGAAGACCGACCTGTCAGCTGAGCGTAAAGAGCTGACGGTGTCGGGGGACCTACAGAAGACCGACCATTCAGTTGAACGTAAAGAACTGAATGCGTCAAGAGCTTGAAGAAGACCGGTCAATTAGCTGAACTTAAAGAGCTAACTGGCCCGAGCGACCCGATGGAGATTGACCTACCAGCTGAAGGTAAAGAGCTGAGCAGGATGACGCACCCCCAGAAGACCGACCGACCGGTTGAATCTAAAGAACCGGACGAGTTGGAGAGCCCAAACGCGGAGTGGGAGGAGTCGCCAGCCGTCGAGCCAATTCTGCCCGTGGACTTAGGAGAAGCGGGTCACCCGAAGATTACTTTTCTCGGGTCGCAGCTGCCAAAGCATCATGCCGAAGCTATGACGACATTTCTCAAGGCAAACCTGGACGTGTTCGCCTGGTCAGTTGAGGACATGCCAGGCATTCACTTCGAAGTAGCCTGTCATCACCTCAACATTCGAGAAGGAGCTGCATCTGTACGTCAGAAGCCCCGGTCGCTAGCACCGGAAAAAGCAGCAGCTGTCAACATGGAGGTAGAGAAGCTGCTACGAGCTGGCATCATCAGAGAGGCTCGGTACCCGAAGTGGATCGCTAACGTGGTTGCCGTCCCCAAGAAGTCAGGAGCCATTCGGGTCTGCATCGACTTCACGAATCTCAACCAGGCGTGCCCGAAGGACAGCTACCCGCTACCACGCATCGATACCCTGGTGGATTCCACGGCGGGACACGAGAGGCTCTCGTTCATGGACGGCTACTCGGGCTATCACCAGATCCCCATGAATCCGGAAGACCAGGAGCACACGACCTTTGTCACGGGTCGAGGGCTCTTCTGCTACAAGATGATGCCTTTCGGGCTGAAAAACGCGGGAGCGACGTACCAGAGGCTGGTGAACAAGATGTTCGTCGACCAAATCGGAAGGAACGTGGAGGTCTACGTCGACGACTTGCTTGTGAAGAGTCAGGCTGAGGATACGCACATGCAAGACCTGGAGGAAACCTTCGCAACCCTGCGGAGGTACAACATGAAGTTGAACCCGGCCAAGTGCGCCTTCGGCGTGACGTCGGGAAAATTCCTGGGATACTTGGTCACCCGACGGGGGATCGAAGCCAACCCGGAACAGATCCGTGCTTTGGAGGAGATGTCATCGCCCAAGTCACGAAAGGAAGTCCAGAAGCTTACTGGACGGATCAACGCCCTCAATCGCTTCATTTCCAAGTCCTCAGACCGGTGTCGGCCCCTGTTCGAAAGGCTAAGTAAGCTCGCACCTTTTGACTGGGACCAACGCTGTGAAGAAGCATTTCAGGAGCTGAAGACGTATCTTGGACGACCCCCTATCTTGACAGCCCCCCAGCCAGGTGCAACGCTGGGGGTGTATCTTTCGGTATTAGAGGCAGCAATCAGCGCTGTACTGATATGCGAATGTGAAGGAGCGGAGAGGCCTGTCTACTACGTCAGCCGCATCATGACATCAGCTGAAACTCGGTATACGCGGATCGAACAAGTAGCCCTGGCATTAGTGTACGTGTCAAGGAGGCTTCGCCCGTACTTCGTCGCTCACCCCATTGAGGTCATCACCGAGCACCCCCTGAAGGAAGTACTAGATAACTCTACTCGGGCAGGTCGGCTGAGCAAGTGGGCTGCAGAGCTGCAAGAGTTTGGTCCTCGGTATGTGCCTCGGAAAGCAGTCAAGGGCCAAGCACTTGCGGACTTCCTCAGCGATTTCCCTGCGGAAGACACTGCACCGGTACCAGAGACGTTAGAAGACCTGTCGGTAGCTGCCAGTCGACCCGTGGGAGTCAGTGCGGCAGCAGGACAGGAAGACGAAGAACAGGGCTGGAGATTGTTCGTGGATGGCTCGTCGTGCGCAGTCGGGAGTGGTGTGGGGGTAGTCCTAGTAACCCCCGACCACACGAAGCTCGAAAAATCAGTGCGGCTACTTTTCCCGACGACGAATAACGAAGCGGATTATAAGGCGATGCTGACAGGACTGGAGATGGCGACAGTGCTGGGGGTGACCAGCCTGCAGGTCTACTGCGACTCCCAACTGGTAATCAATCAGATTACCGGTAGGTATGAATCCCGCGACGCAAGGATGCAAGCCTCTACCTGAAGCTTGCTCGGGAGCTGATCGCCAAGTTCGAAGACATAAGCTTCCACCAGTTCCCCAGAGCGGAAAATAAGCAGGCGGATGCCCTTGCTAATCTAGCATCGATACTCGGAGAAGACAGAGAGAAGCGGGTCTTCATCGAGGTGCAAGCTGACCCACGAACAGTCGGCCCCGCAGAAGATAGTTGCCTGACGAGGAGGACACAAGCCATTGAGGCGGCCCATACTATTGCGGTCGGAGCGGATTGGATAGGCAACATGAAGAAGTACCTACTTAATGGGATACTACCGGAGGACGTCGATGAGGCCCGAAGAACCAAGGCGCACGCTCCAAGATATACCCTCATCGACGACGAGCTGTACAAGCGCTCGTTTGGCGGACCGTACCTCAAGTGCCACACGAAGGAACAAGCGGCAGAAATCATGAAAGAGGTACATGAAGGGGGGTGCGGGAACCATTCCGGAGGAAGAGCCCTGGCGCGGAAAATAAAGTTGCAGGGCTACTACTGGCCCACCATGGAAGCGGATGCGGGGGGATATGCGAAAAGATGCTTGCAATGTCAAAAGCATGCCCCCTCCATACATCAACTGTTGAGCGGCCAATTTGTGCGAATTATCCTTTTAGTATTATGCATATATCATCAGTTTGCTACGTAAAACTTTCATACTACACGTAAACTGCATAATTATCTTTGCACCACTGCTTAGTAGACTTTCATACGAACACAGTGGCATATTGGTTCGCTCTCATACATTGCATACATGAAAAATACGGAGCCCGATAATCCAAATTATTCTTTTTATCGATAATCGCATTGGTATCTTACACGCGTCATTTCATGTGTGTTTTTCAGGGAATTGACCCGGTACGCGATGCAGTCAGCTCAAGGGCATCATACTGAAGCGTTGGATACTCTCACAGTGACCCGATGAAGGATGCATAATATGTTTTGAAGCAGTTTCTGAAGAACAATGAAGCAAAGACTAAGTGCATGATTTGGCGGAGAATTGACTTCATCGGGCGGACGAAGACCCCCGGACATTCTACAGAGCTTAATGAGGCATGATGGTGACTTACAGATGTGGCACGGAGAACACCCGAACCTACCACCTTTTCTCTCTCCTCTATTTCTTTCTGCCCTTTCTTTTCGGTTTCCCATACGATTCCATCGCAACCATCCATCCATCTCGGTCCGACCCGATCACATCCGCCCCTTACAATACAATACACATGCACGTTCAACATATTCCATCACAGCCTTTAGTGCATCAAGCCATCACAACCACCCTTTGAAACCCAAGCCCAGCAGCGCTTCATTGCAGCCCACCAACCCAACTCGATGATCTCATCCGTCAAAATCCATGCATTTAGCATGCATTGCAGACAATCCGAGCAAAACCCATTCTTGCAGCAATCGTAGCCATCCGGATTCCATTCAAAAGGGAAAAATCCAACCACAACTGTCCCGGACCCTTAAAACCCATCTTAGTACACCCAACTCCTTTTCTACCTTAACCGTCCGATCGCCAATCCCATGCATGCAAACGTGCCGATGCATGCAGCCAATCACCCACTCTCACCCTTTAAAACCGAGACACCCAGCACGTACAGTCGTCCACACGTGCCGATGCATGCAGCCACTGTCTCCCTTGTAAAACCGGAATCCAGCATCTCTTCCCACCATCACAGCCGGCCCGTGTCTCTTACTCCCCTCTCCTTCCCAACTAATCGCAGCCGCCCAAAACATTAAAACCCCATGCAGCGGCCCAGATCTCTTTTTCTTTAAAACCCATTGCACCAGCGGCCAGCAGCAACTCTCTGGACTCTCTCTCTTCCCACCATCACAGCCATCCGTTCCTCTTTTCTCAGCCCAATCAGCAGCCGGCCCGTGTCCCTTCTTACCCGACCGAGACCCAACAGCCCAGCCGTCCGTTCCACTCATTCCCACCATCACTGCCGTCCGATCGCCATGCATGCACCTGACCCACCGAACCTCTCTATACTTCCACGTTCTGTCTCTTACCCGATCAGCCCCCCCCCAGCTGTATCAGAGCCCGGTCAGACCCAGCCGTCCGATCACCATCCCAGCTGTACCCGAGTACACCTCCACCGATTTTCTCTCTCTCCGCCTGGTTTTTCTCTCTCTCTCAGCAACCGTGCATCTCTCTCTTTTCTCCTGGTTTTTCTCTCTCTCTAAAACCGATCTTCTCTCACCCGGGATTCTCTTTCTAACTCTCTCTCTCTTTCTAAAACCGGACGCCCCCAGCCGAGACTCTCTCTCTCTAAAATCTAAACCCGACCCGATCGGCTCTCTCCTTCCATAACAGACCCAACTCCGGACTTCTCTCTCTAAGCCAACCACCAAGCCGATCGGCCTGCACGCGAATCTCTTTCTCTCTCTATGAGCTTCTCTCCCTATCTTTCCTTAAAACGAACCTCTCTCTCTTATTTCTCTCTATCCTATATAGAGGGGGGTGGTGGACGAACCTAGGGGGGCTGCCATCTAAGTTGATCACCAACCACACACCACCGAGGGCTTCACCACCAAGGTCCGAACCACATCCTACTCTCACCACCGGCACGCCATCGACCATCACCTCCGAGCCACGTCCACCGTTCTCGAAGCCACGGCCATCACCACGCAACCGTCTCCAAGCCGAGCCGCGTCATCATCGTCGCACGTCGCAATCATCGCCGGGGTCGTCATCTGCAAAGGAATATCCGCCATCAACGACCACATGGCCATGCGAGGCTAAATCACCGCTCTAAGTTCTGGATGAAGCCTTGTAGTCGTATCTAAACCATGCTCTTATTTGATTTCCATATTTTAGTGCGTTTAATGAAAATAAAGTGATCTTTGCTCATTCATGCTTGATTAAAATTTCCGTAATAAGTTAGCTTTATTCTCCGTTATTATCAGCGTTCTACAGAGGTTTATCGCATAGTTTTATTCTTCGTCATTACGAGTAGTTTTACGGAGAATCATTACATAGTGTTAGCTTCTGTTATTACTCCGAATTTTACGGAGAATTATTTCAAGCTTATTCCGTTAAAGCGAGGAAGATCACTACATTAGTAATCATAATAGTGCTCCATTGAATATCATCCACGGAGATAGATTGACTTCGTGTCTCCGTGAACATCCTGGAAATCATATAAAAGTATAGTTTAGATCGCTACTTGTGCGGATTCTAGGGCTTAGAATATCCATCCATATAGACTACACCCTCAATCTTAATTAGCTTTCTGTTTTGCGTTCCGTAATTCCCGTTACAAAACAATTTCATAAAAAATCAATCTTTTTAAACTAAGATATAAAATTAATTAGCTTTAATTTTCCTTTAACTAGTTTTCATCCAAGTCTCTGTGGGATCGACCCGTATTTGCCACTGTCTATCAGATAGACGCCGTGCACTTGCGGTATAACAATTTAAAATCACAACAAGTTTTTGGCGCCGTTGCCGGGGACTTGAGTTTGAAAACTGTTAAAGTTTAGTTTTTATTTGCTAAAAAAAAAAAAAAGTCAGTATTAGTATTCTTAGTTATTCTATTGTCGTATTTTGTCTCTTTCGTACTTATTATCTTCTGTTTAACTTTTCAGGTACTTACACGCTCAACGGAAAACTTGCATAAGCATCGCAAGGTAAGTACTCAAATCCTTACCCACGCCTCTCCAGTCAGTGGGTTTGATTACGTACTCCTATTGCTTACTCCTGCTGCTTCAACAACCGTAGTAATTAGGGTAACCGACTAATGTGCAAACTGTCACCGTAGATCAAATAATCGAATTGCATCGCAACTTTGTAAGGTTGTCGCCAGCTCGGCACATACACCTCTTATAGTTGTATGTGTGTCTCAGTCTGAGGTGTACACTCAACCTTGCATCGATAGAAATCATTTGCTAGGGTGCTGCATTGCATAATAGTAGATTCTCTATTTGCATAAGTATTCTGATAAAGTACGTACTCTGTTTTTTGTACTAGCGTAGCGTTATATTCGTTAAACTACTATTACTTAATTGGCACATTAATCTGGACACACAGTCCACAGTTTGGGCACGTGTAGGAAAAAGGTTAATTAGAATTGATTATAATAACATCGTAGAGATGGCGGAACAGCCGCAAGCAATCACCTTAGGGGATTATATGTATCCCACTAGGGCTACACAACCTTCTTGCATAACCTTACCCAATACTAATGCAAAATTTGAATTAAAATCTGGCTTAATCCAAATGCTTCCCGTCTTTCGGGGAATGGAGCAGGAAAATCCATATCAACATGTGAGGGAATTTGAGGACATATGTGGAACAATGAAATTCGATAATATGTCCGAAGAAAACCTCAAACTTAGGTTATTTCCCTTCTCGCTAAAAGAAAAGGCTAAAGCATGGCTTTATGCCTTACAAGCTGGATCCATAACTACTTGGGTAGGCCTACTAGAGCTCTTTTATAGAAAAATTTATTCTAAACAAAAGACGGCCTCGATTCGTCAGGCCTTGAATGTGTTTCACCAACTGGAAGGTGAAGCTCTCTATAAATACATAGAGAGATTTAAAGACCTACTCCTGCACTGTCCACACCATGGCTTTGAAAAAATTAGACTAGTCCAAATCCTTTATGAAGGGTTGAACTACCCATCTAAGACCATGGTAGAATCGTGTTGTAATGGTGAGTTCACCAAAAAGACAGCAGATCAAGCCTGGACCTACTTAGAAGAAATTGCCGAGAACACACTACAGTGGGAACCAATCAAAGAAGAATCTAGGAAACCCCTCCCTACTGCACAGGGTGGGCTCTATAAAGTGGAACCTAAATTCGAAGCAGAAGCTAAACTAACCACAGTAATGAGACGCTTAGAGGCTCTAGAAATGAATCAAGGAAATAGGACTCCCACTCCGAATACCTTAGAGGCACTAAGTCTTAATCAAACTATGAGTTGCAATAATGAGCTTAGCTTTCCTATTTGTTCAATTTGTAGTGAGCCTACCCATGCAGATCATCGATGCCCGATGTTAGGGGGACAAGAAAATAATATGGAAAAAATTAATGCTTTGTATCAAAATAATCATTTTGATAATCAACAAAGGTATAATCCATATTCAAACACTTACAATGAAGGATGGAAGAATCATCCAAATTTCTCGTGGACTAAAGGTCCATACCAAGGTGGCCCATCTCAGTCTGTACCACCTCCAGGATTTCAAAAGCCACCTATACAAAATGCCACCCCTAACCCAGATAATCAAAGAATCAATTCTCTAGAGGAAACGATGAAACTACTAGCTCAGAATACCCTCCAATTCCAACAGAGCACCGCACAAAGCATTAGTGCTAACACACAATCTATTGCGAAGTTGGAATACACTGTGAGTCAACTAGCTGATTCTTTGAATACAAGGGATAAGGGTACATTCCCGAGTCAACCTGAGGCTAACCCTAAAGGGTCAAATCTAAGGGGTCAATTTGAAATTCATGACATCAAAGGAAAAGGTCATGAGCAGGCAAATGCAATCACTACACTTAGGTCAGGACGGCAAGTTGATAACATGATGGAACCTCCTAAGGAAACTGAGGAACCTAGGCAGAATGATATAGGAACTGAAGAAACACCTGAAGAGGAGCCAAAATCACAAGAGGAAATTAGGGAGAACACAAGACACGATACTGAAAGTATAGCATCACCTAGTGAACCACCTCTTAGAACCTATATCCCTAGAGCCCCATATCCTCAAAGGCTAGAGCCAGCAAAGAAGAAAATGCAAATGGACAATATGTTAGAAATTTTCAAACAAGTTAAAATCAACATTCCACTCTTAGATGCAATCCAACAAATACCTACATACGCTAAATTCTTAAAGGATCTTTGCACTTTTAAGAGAGCAACAAATGTACCTAAGAGAGCATTTCTGGCTCAGCAAGCTAGTTCGGTTATTTCATGCTCAACCCCTATCAAATATAAGGACCCTGGTTGTCCTACTATTTCCTGTGAAATAGGGGAATATCACATTGAGAAAGCCTTGCTCGACTTAGGTGCGAGTGTCAACCTCCTTCCATATTCCATATATGAAGAACTAGGTCTGGGGGAGTTAAAACCCACTAGATTGACCCTCCAACTAGCTGATGCTTCAATTCGATATCCTAAAGGGATAGTGGAAGACGTCCTCATCAAAGTGGGAGAATTTGTATTCCCTGTTGACTTTGTGGTCCTGGATACAAAACCACCAACTGAATTTACTAATCGAGTACCGGTAATCTTAGGGCGACCTTTCCTAGCAACATCGAATGCACTAATTAACTGTCGGAATGGTGTTATAAATATTTCTTTCGGTAACATGACAATACAAGTGAATATATTTAATGTGAGCAAACAACCGAGAGATGAAAGTGATGAAGTAGAAGAGGTCAACTACTTGCAAGAACAAAAAGAAAGTTTAGTATCGCAAGTAAACTACGATGACCCACTGGAAGCCTGCCTTGCACATTTTGGAAAAGATTTTGATATTGATGATCATATCAATGAAATCAATGCACTACTAGAAGCTACCCCTTCTTTCGAAATGAACAAATGGCAGCCTAAGCCAGAAATCCTTACACCTTCTCTGACACCACCTGTACCTTCAATAATAAAGCCCCCGAAGTTAGAACTAAAACCATTACCAGAAAATCTTAAATATGTATTTTTAGGATCTGCTGAAACCCTCCCGGTCATAATAGCTTCAGACCTAGACGAAGACCAAGAGAAACAACTTATTGAAATCCTTAAGAATCATAAAGAAGCTATAGGATGGTCAATAGCCGATATAAAGGGCATAAGCCCCTCTGTGGTTCAACATAGAATCTATCTCGAGGAAGAAACTAAAACAAGTCGAGAACCGCAAAGGCGGCTAAACCCTGCAATGAAGGAAGTGGTTAGGACAGAAGTACTAAAACTTTTGGATACCGGAGTGATTTACCCGATTTCAGATAGCTCCTGGGTGAGCCCTGTCCAAGTAGTTCCAAAGAAATCGGGTATCACAGTGGTGATAAATGAAGGTAATGAGTTGGTGCCTACAAGAGTGCAAACTGGATGGAGAGTATGTATTGATTATAGGAAGTTAAACTCTGCTACACGAAAAGATCACTTCCCACTCCCTTTCATAGATCAAATGCTAGAGCGGTTAGCCGGACATGCTTACTACTGTTTTTTAGATGGTTATTCCGGTTATAACCAAATTCCTATAGCACCAGAGGATCAAGAGAAGACTACATTCACTTGTCCATTTGGAACGTTCGCCTATAGACGCATGCCCTTTGGGTTATGCAATGCACCTGCCACATTTCAGCGGTGTATGACTAGTATCTTTTCTGATATGGTTGAACGTTTTCTTGAAGTATTTATGGATGACTTTTCAGTCTTTGGAGCCAATTATCAAGAGTGCTTGCAACATTTAGAACTCGTGCTTGTAAGATGCAAAGAGAAAAATCTAGTGCTAAATTGGGAAAAATGTCATTTTATGGTGAAGAAAGGAATAGTCTTAGGTCATGTCATCTCTGATAAAGGGATTGAGGTAGATAAAGCAAAGATTGATCTAATCTCTAACCTTCCACCTCCTCGATCGGTTAAAGATGTAAGATCATTCTTAGGCCATGCTGGGTTTTATAGGCGATTCATTAAAGATTTTAGTAAAATTTCAAGACCTTTATGCAATTTGCTTTCCAAAGATGTACCTTTTGCTTTTGATGAATCGTGTCTAGAAGCTTTCGAGCGATTAAAGAAAGAACTCACCTCTGCCCCCATCATCCAGCCCCCTAATTGGTCTATCCCATTTGAAATCATGTGTGACGCATCAGATCATGCCATTGGAGCCGTCTTGGGTCAAAGAGTCGATAAGTTGCCCCATGTAATCTATTACACGAGTCGTACTCTAAATGATGCACAGCTAAACTACACTACAACTGAAAAAGAATTGTTAGCTGTAGTCTTTGCCCTAGAAAAGTTTAGACCTTATTTGATAGGATCTAAGGTCATCGTGTATACAGATCATGCGGCTTTACGGTACCTTCTCTCAAAAAAAGATACCAAAGCTCGATTGATTCGATGGATCCTTCTATTACAAGAATATGATCTAGAAATTCGGGACAAAAAGGGCAGCGAAAATGTAGTCGCAGATCATCTCTCTAGGTTAAACTTAGAATCCTTTAGTCAGGAACTCCCTCTACATGAAAGTTTTCCCGATGAGCAGTTGCTACAAATCTCTAAACTCCCATGGTTTGCAGATATAGTAAATTACCGAGTCACTGAGGAGATGCCTAGTCATTGGTCGAAACAGGATAAATCTAAGTTCTTATCTGAGGTAAAATATTTCTTTTGGGATGACCCCTACCTTTTTAAATATTGTCCTGACCAAATCATTCGAAGATGTGTCCCTGATCATGAGCATAACAGTGTGATAGCATTTTGCCATGACTATGCTTGTGGTGGACATTTTAGTGCTAAAAAGACAGCTGTCAAGATTCTGCAATGTGGCTTCTACTGGCCCACGATGTTTAAAGATTGTCATGCATTCTGTGTAAGTTGTGAACGATGTCAAAAGCTTGGCAAAATAACCAATCGAAATATGATGCCCCTAAATCCTATTTTAATAGTTGAAATTTTTGATGTTTGGGGTATAGATTTTATGGGGCCATTTCCAAGCTCTTTCGGAAATTTATATATCTTGCTTGCAGTTGATTATGTTTCAAAATGGGTTGAGGCAATACCGACCAAGACCAATGATAGCCAAGTAGTGATCAAGTTTGTAAAAGATTATATTTTTAGTCGGTTCGGTACACCTAGGGCGATCATAAGTGATGGCGGAAGCCATTTTTGTAATAGCACCTTCGATAGATTAATGAAGAAATATTCGGTCACCCATAAGGTTGCTACACCCTATCATCCACAAACAAGTGGCCAAGTGGAAGTCTCGAATAGACAGATCAAACAAATTCTAGAGAAAACTGTAAATCCAAATCGAAAAGACTGGTCAGTACGGTTGATGGATGCGTTGTGGGCCTATCGAACTGCTTACAAAACTCCGCTAGGAATGTCCCCATATAGGCTGGTGTATGGTAAGGCTTGTCACTTGCCAGTTGAATTAGAACATAGGGCCTACTGGGCAATCAAGACATTCAACTTTGATTTACCCTCTGCCGGTAACCTTCGCAAGCTACAACTGAATGAGCTTGATGAAATACGAAACGATGCATATGAAAATGCAAAAATCTATAAGGAGCGGATGAAAGCAACACACGATAAATCCATTCTAAGAAAGTCATTTGAACCGGGTATGAAAGTTCTCTTGTACAATTCCAGATTAAATTTATTTCCCGGAAAATTGAGATCTCGTTGGTCTGGCCCCTTTATAGTTCGTGTAGTTCATTATCATGGAGCCATAGAAATTGAGAATCCCCAGAATGGTGATATTTTCAAGGTAAATGGGCAAAGGCTAAAGCCCTTTTTAGAACTGAAAGATAAGGTTGTAGAGGAGATTCTCTTACAAGATCCTCTTTACACTGACTAATCCCATATGAACCATGTCGGGCTGACGACATTAAACTTAGCACTTACTGGGAGGTAACCCAGATTGCATGATTCAAATTTATGTGTACATGTTTTTTTTTCGTCATTTTTATATTAGCATTTTTGTTTTCTGATTTCTATATGACAAAAATTGGTATTATCTTATCATTTTCAGGAAAGACTTAGTTCATTCAGAATCTATCTCGAGGAGTGCACCCCTGTGTCTTAACTACAACGAGACATTCTATATATCAAGGGAGGTTTGCTAGTAAACACTTGCATTCATGTCTATATCTGATAATATTGTCTCATCACTTTTCCACCTAGAATTAGAGACTGATGTTGATGACCATTTTGAAAGATCAAATGTGTTCGAAACCATTGGATGTCTTATGGATTTTGCTCTATCTGTTACTATTTTAGTGGATAGCGGTAGCTGCAATAATTTAATTTCTAAATCTTTTACTGATGTCCTCGATATAGAACACATCCCCATCAAAGAACCATATTCATTAGCATGGCTAGTTAAGGCTCCCAAAATAGATGTCACACATAGGGTTTACCCAGCCATTTCAATTCAGGATTACTCTGATGTAATCCCTCTTGACATAGCACTCATGGATTCCTATGATATAGTACTCGGTCGACCTTGGTTATATGACCGCCACGTGTTGTATGACGGGCGACTTAACACTATGAACTTTCTTTTTCAGCACAAACATTTCACACTCTGGCCTCAACGCCCACTATTCCATAATATCATATCCCTACCACCGATCGAGAACATTGAGGACAATGTCTAATTTAGGTTTGGGGGTGATTTTCATTGCATGTTTTTATTTTCCTTTTCTTATTTTAGTTTCTTATCGTATTACTTTTGAAGTCATTTTCGTTCTTTTCGAAAAAAAAAAATTTTATATATATCTATATATAGTTCACCTTTATTTCAGGTTTTGTAATATAATTTTATTGTACTCGAATAGGACTATAAGGCACCTGGTAATCAAGGTATAAAGTCTAAGGATTAGCTAGAAAAAGTATGTCTAATATGGTTCTAACCCTTAGTAACCTTTTAGAGACTGTCAAAACAAACTAGACTTGACTTTTCACTTCACATCTGGCTTTCACCTCTAGGGTCTAGATTCAAAGCTTTCATATCGGCCTAATAGTCAACTAGAGTCCTGATGAACCATGCGGATCTGGTTCACTTGGTAAAAAAAAAAAAAAAAGGTACTATTAAAGCAACCAGTGAATTCTAAGGTATAGCGGAAAGGGCTACCTATTAGCATGGTCTAGGATCTAATTTTGTAAAAGTCTTAACCTGTATGCCCTACTATGAGTGAAGCCTGGTCGATAGGGTTATGAGAATGATCCTATGGATGCAGAGTGAATCAAATATAAAGGCAACATGAGGATGGCTACCTAACTCATGAGAGCGTTGGCAGCGTGTCATGGGTATAGAGTGCAGCTAGCATGGTACAAGTTAGGAAGGGATATATAATTAGATCCAGAGAAAAAAAATGAGACCGAGAAAGAAAAAAAAAAAAAAAGAAAAAAAAAAAGAAAAAGAAAAAGGAAAATAGTGTGAAAGCCGTCGCTATAAACAATGTGGGGAAACTGGAATATCACATATAAAGCCGAAAGGTATTAAGGTGAATATCCACAACTCTCACTAGCCTGTCTAGATTAGCTGGTTTTGACTCAGGTTCTAAGGTCGACTTTGACCGTTCTAGGAGACTGTTAGAATGTTATGAATGTAGAGAACCAAAACCCCAGTTGTGTTTTGCCCAGACAGCACCGTGCACTCGAGCATAGTTGACCTTGACCTTCTCTAGCGGGAAACTAATAGTTAGAACCTAAAGTGCTTACTTCGAAAGCCGAAGCTTGGGCTGGATACCTTGTGAGTCTTGTGCCTTAGAAATTCTATTTTTGAGTATTTTTTAATTATTCTACGAAACCGAATTTTCTTATTTCTTATTTATATTTACAAAAAAAAAAAAAAAAAAAAAAAAAAAAAAAGAGAAGTTTGAATTTTGTGGGTAGATTCACTGCAAACCCTCACGAGACAAAACTCGTCCACTGGGGTAACCCAAGGGTTTAACGGCTTGTTGCATGTGCTAAGTGCAATCGCGATTCCTGCGAAAGTGAGTTAGGAGTTTTATTTTGTCATTTACTTGGTTTGTTTCTCTTTTCTTACTCGAGGGCGAGCAAGATTTAGGTTTGGGGGTGTGTTGAGCGGCCAATTTGTGCGAATTATCCTTTTAGTATTATGCATATATCATCAGTTTGCTACGTAAAACTTTCATACTACACGTAAACTGCATAATTATCTTTGCACCACTGCTTAGTAGACTTTCATACGAACACAGTGGCATATTGGTTCGCTCTCATACATTGCATACATGAAAAATACGGAGCCCGATAATCCAAATTATTCTTTTTATCGATAATCGCATTGGTATCTTACACGCGTCATTTCATGTGTGTTTTTCAGGGAATTGACCCGGTACGCGATGCAGTCAGCTCAAGGGCATCATACTGAAGCGTTGGATACTCTCACAGTGACCCGATGAAGGATGCATAATATGTTTTGAAGCAGTTTCTGAAGAACAATGAAGCAAAGACTAAGTGCATGATTTGGCGGAGAATTGACTTCATCGGGCGGACGAAGACCCCCGGACATTCTACAGAGCTTAATGAGGCATGATGGTGACTTACAGATGTGGCACGGAGAACACCCGAACCTACCACCTTTTCTCTCTCCTTTATTTCTTTCTGCCCTTTCTTTTCGGTTTCCCATACGATTCCATCGCAACCATCCATCCATCTCGGTCCGACCCGATCACATCCGCCCCTTACAATACAATACACATGCACGTTCAACATATTCCATCACAGCCTTTAGTGCATCAAGCCATCACAACCACCCTTTGAAACCCAAGCCCAGCAGCGCTTCATTGCAGCCCACCAACCCAACTCGATGATCTCATCCGTCAAAATCCATGCATTTAGCATGCATTGCAGACAATCCGAGCAAAACCCATTCTTGCAGCAATCGTAGCCATCCGGATTCCATTCAAAAGGGAAAAATCCAACCACAACTGTCCCGGACCCTTAAAACCCATCTTAGTACACCCAACTCCTTTTCTACCTTAACCGTCCGATCGCCAATCCCATGCATGCAAACGTGCCGATGCATGCAGCCAATCACCCACTCTCACCCTTTAAAACCGAGACACCCAGCACGTACAGTCGTCCACACGTGCCGATGCATGCAGCCACTGTCTCCCTTGTAAAACCGGAATCCAGCATCTCTTCCCACCATCACAGCCGGCCCGTGTCTCTTACTCCCCTCTCCTTCCCAACTAATCGCAGCCGCCCAAAACATTAAAACCCCATGCAGCGGCCCAGATCTCTTTTTCTTTAAAACCCATTGCACCAGCGGCCAGCAGCAACTCTCTGGACTCTCTCTCTTCCCACCATCACAGCCATCCGTTCCTCTTTTCTCAGCCCAATCAGCAGCCGGCCCGTGTCCCTTCTTACCCGACCGAGACCCAACAGCCCAGCCGTCCGTTCCACTCATTCCCACCATCACTGCCGTCCGATCGCCATGCATGCACCTGACCCACCGAACCTCTCTATACTTCCACGTTCTGTCTCTTACCCGATCAGCCCCCCCCCCAGCTGTATCAGAGCCCGGTCAGACCCAGCCGTCCGATCACCATCCCAGCTGTACCCGAGTACACCTCCACCGATTTTCTCTCTCTCCGCCTGGTTTTTCTCTCTCTCTCAGCAACCGTGCATCTCTCTCTTTTCTCCTGGTTTTTCTCTCTCTCTAAAACCGATCTTCTCTCACCCGGGATTCTCTTTCTAACTCTCTCTCTCTTTCTAAAACCGGACGCCCCCAGCCGAGACTCTCTCTCTCTAAAATCTAAACCCGACCCGATCGGCTCTCTCCTTCCATAACAGACCCAACTCCGGACTTCTCTCTCTAAGCCAACCACCAAGCCGATCGGCCTGCACGCGAATCTCTTTCTCTCTCTATGAGCTTCTCTCCCTATCTTTCCTTAAAACGAACCTCTCTCTCTTATTTCTCTCTATCCTATATAGAGGGGGGTGGTGGACGAACCTAGGGGGGCTGCCATCTAAGTTGATCACCAACCACACACCACCGAGGGCTTCACCACCAAGGTCCGAACCACATCCTACTCTCACCACCGGCACGCCATCGACCATCACCTCCGAGCCACGTCCACCGTTCTCGAAGCCACGGCCATCACCACGCAACCGTCTCCAAGCCGAGCCGCGTCATCATCGTCGCACGTCGCAATCATCGCCGGGGTCGTCATCTGCAAAGGAATATCCGCCATCAACGACCACATGGCCATGCGAGGCTAAATCACCGCTCTAAGTTCTGGATGAAGCCTTGTAGTCGTATCTAAACCATGCTCTTATTTGATTTCCATATTTTAGTGCGTTTAATGAAAATAAAGTGATCTTTGCTCATTCATGCTTGATTAAAATTTCCGTAATAAGTTAGCTTTATTCTCCGTTATTATCAGCGTTCTACAGAGGTTTATCGCATAGTTTTATTCTTCGTCATTACGAGTAGTTTTACGGAGAATCATTACATAGTGTTAGCTTCTGTTATTACTCCGAATTTTACGGAGAATTATTTCAAGCTTATTCCGTTAAAGCGAGGAAGATCACTACATTAGTAATCATAATAGTGCTCCATTGAATATCATCCACGGAGATAGATTGACTTCGTGTCTCCGTGAACATCCTGGAAATCATATAAAAGTATAGTTTAGATCGCTACTTGTGCGGATTCTAGGGCTTAGAATATCCATCCATATAGACTACACCCTCAATCTTAATTAGCTTTCTGTTTTGCGTTCCGTAATTCCCGTTACAAAACAATTTCATAAAAAATCAATCTTTTTAAACTAAGATATAAAATTAATTAGCTTTAATTTTCCTTTAACTAGTTTTCATCCAAGTCTCTGTGGGATCGACCCGTATTTGCCACTGTCTATCAGATAGACGCCGTGCACTTGCGGTATAACAATTTAAAATCACATCATCAACCCGCAGAAGAGCTGCACCCAGTATCCAGCCCTTGGCCCTTCCAACAGTGGGGGCTGGATATCTTGGGCCCCTTCCCGACGTCGCCCAACCGGAGAAAGTTCCTCCTCGTCGCCACCGACTACTTCACCAAGTGGGTGGAGGCAATCCCGTTGCTGAAGATCGGAGAAGTTCAAGTAGGAAAGTTCCTATGGAGCAGCATCATCTGCCGATTTGGACTGCCGCGGGCTTTCATTGCAGACAATGGGCGACAGTTCGACGCGGAATCAATCAAGAAGTTCTGCGCCAGTAACAACATCAAGTTATTCTTCTCTACACCGCGGTACCCCCAGAGCAACGGGCAGGCAGAGTCGACGAATCGTGCCATTCTCGACATACTGAAGAAGAAGCTGGAGCAGAAGAAGGGATTGTGGGAAGAAGCTCTACCCGGAGTTTTATGGGCATATCGGACGACACCAAAGCGACCGACGGGAGAGTCCCCGTTCAGTCTTACCTACGGCTCTGAAGCAGTCCTGCCAACGGAGACCTTGGTCCCGACACAGAGAACAGTCGTAGCTGACGACCCGAAGCTGAATGACGAACTCCTGCTTGATGGCCTGGACTTGCTGGAAGAGAAGAGGGAGAGAGCGAGGGCGCGCCTAGCTAACTACCATCAAGCCATCAAGAGGGCATATGATCGCAAAGTCAGAAGGCGGGTATTCAAACAAGGGGACCTAGTTATGCGGAAGGTCTTCGACAATACCAAGGAGCTGGGAAGTGGCAAGCTGGGAGCTACTTGGGAGGGACCGTACATCATCGATGGTATGGGGAAAAATGGAGCCTACCGCCTGAAGACTCAAGACGGCGACGCGCTGGCAAGGCCATGGAATGCAGCCAATCTCCGCAAGTTCTACCAGGGTAGTTAAATGGGCAAGACGCATGTAACCGTTTTGTAACTCCGAATCTATTCAATAAAAATGCACTTGCTCAGCGTTTTTGTTCATGTGAGAGAGCAAGGGTTAACTGAGGAAACCTAAACCAAGTGGTATATAACACTCCGAGCGAGTTCTACCACTTGGCTGACCGGTCGACAGGTCCCTGCGAAGGGCGAGACCGGCCGGTGAACAACTGGAAAGATCGATCGACAGACCCCGTCGGGGTACGATCGGTTGACCAACCTAAACCAAGTGGTATATAACACTCCGAGCGAGTTCTACCACTTGGCCGACCGGTCGACAGGTCCCTGCGAAGGGCGAGACCGGCCGGTGAACAACTGGAAAGATCGGTCGACAGACCCCGTCGGGGTACGACCGGTTGACCAACCTAAACCAAGTGGTATATAACACTCCGAGCGAGTTCTACCACTTGGCCGACCGGTCGACAGGACCCTGTGAAGGGCGAGACCGGCCGGTGAACACTTGGGAAAATCGGTTGGCAAAACCCGCGGGGGAACAACCGATCAACCCACGCAAACAATCCAGGGTATATCACCCGTGCTAATATAAGGACCGGATTTTGGTCGCGCGTCGTCGACGTGTAGTTGCGCGTCGTCGGCGTGTAGTTACGCACGTCGACGTGTAGTTGCGCGTCGTCGACGTGTAGTTGCGCGTCGTCGGCGTGTAGTTACGCGCGTCGACATGTAGTTGCGCGTCGCCGGCGTGTAGTTACGCGCGTCGACGTGTAGTTCCGCATGTCGTCGACGTGTAGTTACACACATCGTCGACGAGTAGTCAAAGCACAAAACCCGAGTTTTAATAGCAAGACATCGACGTAAACTTGAGATGCAAAGTTGATGAAAAGACGACGGTCATGCCATGCAAATGAAATATTAAGAGATCCCAGTACAAACAGGTTTTGTTTTATTACATCACGAAGCAAAGTAAGGCAGCGAGCAAGATTCTTCCTACGGTCCCGACGGGAGCTTGCCGCGCAGCTTCGCAACCTTCTTGCGCCATTCCGCCGCCTGCTCCGCAAGAAGCGATTTGCAATCCGCGGTGTATTCAGCCTGCTGCCTGTCGAGCGCAGCCTTGTGCGCTGCTTCGGACTGGTCAAAGGAAGCCTTGTGCGCTGCTTCGGCCTGATCAAAGGAAGCCTTCAACGCGGCAATTTCGGCCTCGTGAGCGGCTTGGGCGGCATGGGCCTCTACGCGCTGCTCCCTGATCGTAGCCGCCTGCGCCCTGAACTTTGCCCACACCTCATTATTTTCCACCTTAGCAGAATCCAACGCTTCTTGGAGCCCGTAGGAATCAGAAACGTGCTCCAGCGCGGCTTCAAGCTGAGCCTGGACTGCAGCGAGCTCTTCGGCGTGAACCCGTCGAGCCTCCGCCTGCTGAGCGCGTAGCTCCCTCGACTCCTGCCGAGAAGCCCGAAGGGAGGCCTTAAGCTGCGACATCCTTTGCATGCCCCCTTCAACAAGTCGACAGCCCGCCTGACAAAGAAGGAAACAACATGTACTATAGAGTTAATGGGAGAAGTTACTACTACGTGAAGTTGCACATATCGTCGGCGTGTAGTCACGCGCGACGTCGACGAGCAAATAACGACTTAGACTTACCTCATGAAACTCATCGAGCTGACGCTCCCATCCAGGACTACCCACACAATCATCTTCCCCGCAATCTTCAGCAGCCCCGGGGGAACGGCGGTGGGACGTAGCTTTAGTGGCCCCGAGGGGAGAACGAGGAGGTGGCCTGGCGGCGCCCCCAGAAGCAGAGGAGGAAGGCGAAGGCATGAAGTCCCGGACCTCCACACGATCGAGCCTTCTAGCGGCAGGGGCAGCAGGTGATGCAATAGGAGGTGCGGCAGCAGGACCGCGGGATGAAGCTCTCCCACGTGACCCAGCCGAGCCAGACGGCATGGCTCGCTCGCCTCGCCCGAGGGAAGGAGAGAGACTATAACCGGACCTCTCCGACTCCTCTACCTCCACATACTGGTTACCTGTCGACGGCACGTCCTCTACCCAATCGTCGGGGAGGGAGCGAAGGTCGTCGGCAGCAGACCGTCGCATGGAGCGAGCGAGAAGAGTGCGCCCAGCCTCTTCATCGCTGGAAGACTCAGTCAGCAAAACTCGCCTTCTTGATTTCCCCGTCGGTGCAGCTACGTTGCGCATGGCCGGTCGGCTGCTCTCGTCTGCAGCTTTAGTAGACTTCATGCGTCGCCTGAAGACCACGCAGAGTTTAGATGTAGCGGTGTTTGGGTTGAAGCGTCTGACGGAGCTGACGTACCTGTCAGGAAGCCCAGAAGAGTAAGAAATGGGATCCTCTCCCCTACTGGACGCCGCATGTTGTTTGCCTTTCTTCGAAGCGGAGCTGTGGGACCTGACGACTGGTAGCTTCGGAAACAGCTGTCGCCAGTCGTCGTTGTGGTCTGTCACCTGCTTGATGAGTTGGTCCAGCTCCTCCTCAACAGCTCCGGGGCACTGAAGCTGCCTGGAGGGGTAGTACTCCTCAATGGTCGCGGCGAGTTGGGAGAGGCGACTGGGAACGTTGAAGCCACCCCTCCAAGGTCCCCCGACCACAATGGGGCATTCTTTCCAAGTCCTCACTGAATCAGCTAAACCCCCAATAGGAGGGCTGCTGCCTGCACGCGCCTGCAGGCTGAAGTACGAGAAGATGCTGCCAGGCGTCACCTTGTAGTCTTTGAGGAAATACTTCTTCAGCAGGTACGCGATACAAAGCTGCTGCCCCGCCCGCACTTCTAACTCTTCCATACAGCGGAGGATCCTCCAGCCGTTGCCAGCTAGCTGGCCAGCAGACACGCTCATGCGCTCCAGTAGACGACCAGAGAAGCTCGCCAGGGGAAGCCGCATACCGCAGCGAAGCTGACCGAGCGTGACGACGGTGTGGTCGTCGTCTGACGAGTCCAGAGGATCGGTAGCGAAAGAAAGCAAAATCTCGTCTGGAATGCCGTATGCTGCCCGGACATCCTCCATCAGAGGGAACTTGTTCGGCACTGTGAACCAGGTGAAAGACATCTTCGCCGCAGGTCTTCGACGTGTATCCAAACGGGCTGACGCGCAGGCACTCGACGTGTATCCAAACGGGCTGACGCGCAGGCACTCGACGTGTATCCAAAGGAGCTGACGCGCAGGCACTCGACGTGTATACAAACGAGCTAACACGCAGGTCCTCGGCGTGTATCCAAGCGAGCCGACACACAGGTCTTCGACGTGTATTCAAGCGAAACTCCTCCCAAATGAACCTTCAGCCGCAGAGGAAAGATCTGAAGCAGAGGAGAGAAACGAACCATCTGACTCCTATTTATAGACGAAGTTGGAGATGGATGGGTTCGAATTTCGAGGAGGCGAGGTGGCGGCGCCCGGCGGTGCCATGTGGCGAAAAATCAGGAGAAACTCTAGACAGCTGTTTTTGAGTTACAACAGCCCCGAACTGAGGCGGGCACGCAAACCGAGATGCGCACGCAAGCTGGTGCGGGCGCGTAAGGCGATGCTAGCGTGCAAGTTGAGGCTGCATGCAAATCGAGGCGAAGTTATCCTGACCGGGCGGGACCAAAGACCGTCCAGTCAGGAGGGGGTATTGTGTGTACCACTCCTTTTTTGGAGGCGGTCGGCCGGTCACCAAGGGGGGCCGTACGGTCGGCATGTAGCCAAGGGGGAGGCAGCACCCACCCATAGGGGGCCGTACGGTCGGCATGTAGCCAAGGGGGGCCGTACGGTCGGCATGTAGCCAAGGGGGAGGCAGCACCCCCCCATAGGGGGCCGTACGATCGGCATGTAGCCAAGGGGGAGGCAGCACACCCCCCCCCCCCCCCCATGAAGGATCGGTCGGCATGTAGCCAAGGGGGAGGCAGCACACACCCCCCCCCCCCCCCCCATTAGGGGTCGGTCAGCATGTAGCCAAGGGGGAGGCAGCACCCCCCCATAGGAGGTCGGTCGGTATGTATCCAGGTGGAAGGAAGCACCCCCCCCTGCGGCTCTCGGTCGGCATGTATCCAGACAAAAGGGGATCGGCCAGGCAACAACCTCTCTCTCTCTCGATGGGATATGCAACGAGCCGAAGTGTGAAGCAACAGCCGAACCCGGAGATCTCGCGGTGCTGACGACGCTCCGCGATTTCCGGCCCAACGTGACCAGGTGTCAACCGCGCGTCACGTCACCGCGGCGGTTGAGCTCATCGCGGGGACACGTCACTCGCTCGATTTTCGCGGAGTGTAACTGTCGCCCCGCCACTATAAAAGGGGACCTACCCCTTCAGCGCAGGGGGGGAGGATTTCTGGAGGAGACGCTACCCATTTCGTCCCGGAATTTGCGGAGCTGCGGAGATCAGTCGGTCTGCACCCAGAAGCTGTCTGCGGAGGTCAGTCGGTCTTCACCCGGAGTCTGTCTGCGGAGGTCGGTCGGTCAGCAGCCAGACACTGTTTGCAAGCGACCTGCAGACAGACGCTATCTGCAGCGGTCGGTAGTCAGAGTGAAATTGCAGAGGTCGGTAGTTTGGGAGACCGGTCCTCAGGGTATGTAATTGGGGTTAAGGTGAGAGCTTGTAACCGAAAGAATTGTATTAGTGCATTCTCGCCCCGCCCGTGGTTTTTTCCCCTTCGACGTTGCGAAGGGGTTTTTCCACGTAACCACCGTCTTTTCTGTGTATTTGGCTTGTTGGATTGTGCTCGCCACCCGAACCACCCGGTTCGACCAAAAACCCCCCACAGTTGCTATGATCAATTGGCTAGTTGGATCCATGTCTCTAGTCATGTTTCTTTTGTTGAGGATGTCTCGTACTTTTCCTCTGAATCCCGGGATCTTTCCTTGCCTCCTGCGTCACCCTCCTCGCCCTTATTATTTCTCCATATCCCAGTTCTATTTCCGTATCCTACTACCCGACCCACGCCTCCTCCACCTCCATCTTCCTCGCCACCTCCACCACTACCACCTCCTCCGTCTCCCCCGCTACCTCCACCACCACCACTACCACCACCTGTCATGCGTGTCTATGTTCGTCGCTCTATAATTCCTCCCTCTGAGTTGGTTTCCGCTGGTACCTCATCTCCACCTACAGCTGCTCCCCCTGCCCGATCACGGATCCTAGCCCTGTTCGGTGATACCCTGTGCGCGAACATCACCCTCCTAATCGATATGACTACTCTCCTGACAGGTTTTGCTACTCTGTGTTTACTCCTGTTTCTCCTAACACTTCTGGACACTTTGTTGTTGTCTCCTACTCTCCGTCTAACCAGGCCTTTCTTACAGCTCTTTACAACTACCGGGAGCCCCAGTCGTACCGTGAGGTAGTTGTACACCCAGAGTAGCGACATGCCATGACAGTCGAACTTGAGGTCTTTCAGCGGACTCAGACATAGGATTTTGTTCCTTATCCCACTAGCGTGGTTCCTATCAACTGCAAATGGATCTTCAAGATCAAAACTCGACCTGATGGGTCCATTGAGCGGCATAAGGCATACCTTGTTGCTCGTGGTTTCTCCCAGGAGTATAGGATTGACTATGAGGAGACATTTACTTCAGTGGCTCGGATGACTACCGTTCGCACCCTCTTAGCTGTGGCAGCTGCTCGAGGGTGGCCTCTACATCAGATGGATGTGACCAACATATTTCTTCACGGTGATCTCTCAGAGGAGGTATACATGGCTCCTCCACCGGGCATCCCTCCTCCTTCAGATCACGTATGTCATTTGCGTCGTGCAATCTATGGGCTCAAGCAGGCCCCTCGTGCTTGGTTTGAACGATTCCGCCGTGCAGTCCTGGCCAACGGGTTTGTTAAACGCCACTCTTACTATGCCCTATTCACTCACTCCTCTAGTCAGGGTATTGCAGTTCTTCTTCTCTATGTGGATGATATGATCATCACCGGGGATGACAGTGCCACCATAGCGTCCCTTCAGCACCAACTCCAGAGTCAGTTTGAGATGAAAAATATGGGCCCTCTTCGCTACTTTTTGGGCCTCGAGATTGCCCGATTAGTTCATGG
Source organism: Chamaelirium japonicum (assembly GCA_947650365.1). Taxonomy (NCBI): domain Eukaryota; kingdom Viridiplantae; phylum Streptophyta; class Magnoliopsida; order Liliales; family Melanthiaceae; genus Chamaelirium; species Chamaelirium japonicum. The sequence continues at coordinate 17,036,172 of OX393550.1, read as the reverse complement.
TCTGTTGATCTCCCAGCAAAAGTATATCTCCGGCATCTTTGCTGATGTTGCTCTTACTAACTCTCGTACTGCTGATACACCCATGGAGCTCAATTTGAAGCTTCTTTCTATAGATGATGAGCCACTCCAGGATGTCTCTCGCTATCAGTGGCTAGTTGGGATGCTCGTCTACCTCACTATGACCTGGCCAGACATTGCCCATGTTGTTGGCATTGTTAGTCAGTTTATTCAGGCTCGTTGTTTGGTTTATTATGCAGTAGTCCTTAGGATTATTCGCTACCTCCGAGGCACCATCACTCGCTCACTACTTTTTCCCTCCACCTCTCCATTGGTACTGCGTGCCTACTACGATGCAGATTGGGCAGGATATATAGCCACTCGCTGTTCTACTACCGGATAAGGTGTGTTCCTTGGTGATTCTCTCATTTCTTGGCGAAGCAAGAAACATGAGTCTATTGCTCGCTCTAGCACCAAAGCCGAATACAGGGCTATGGCTTCCACTACTGTAGAGATTGTCTAGCTTCGCCACCTTCTACTCGACCTGGGAGTTGTGATATCCGGGCCCACGCCTCTCTTCTGTGACAATCGGAGTACTATTCAGATTGCTAGCAACCCGGTCTTCCACGAGCGGACAAAACATATTGAGGTTAATTATCACTATGTTCGTCAAGAGTTTCTTGACCACACCATCTCCTTGCCATTCATTCTGTCATCGGAGCAGACTGCTGATTTTCTGACGAAGCCCCTTACGATTGCTCGCTTCCGATATTTTATCGGCAAACTCTCGGTCCATGATCCACCGTGAGTTTGAGGGGGAGTGTTATTGTATAGAGATGGGTCGTGTTATATATATAGTCGGTCGGGTTGTGTGTGTATACATGTACATATATATTGGGCTTCAGTCCCTCAATGAGATGCATTCCATTCTCTCCAAACCCTAGTCGTCATCTCCTAACAGTGTTGAGACTCATTCCTCTACAGATCTTGGTGTCGCTAATACTAACCTTGCATGAGTTGAGATTAAAGTTGAGGGAGATTATTTGGAAGAAGTTGGAATACCCGGTCTATAAACCCTACTTGGAAGCTCAGAATGGCGGAGATCTAGAGGAGCATTAGCGAGGAGCTAAAGAAGATCTTTATAAATATTTTTATTTCTGGAAAAAGTAATACAATGGACATTTTGGTATAAATAAAATGGATCTCCTTTCCTACTATTCAAGTGTGAAAATGGTATTACTTAGTTCTTTTTTAACACCTCAATATTCTATGGTTTGAACAAAGCATAAAGTATACAGCCATTACACACACCCCTACCTCCCTTTTTTGGTGTCAAACAGAGAAGAAGAAGGCTCCCCTATTCGCCCGTGCTCTTCAATCCACCACATCAATATTTGGTGCCAGCAGAGAACATGAGGGCTCCCAGATTTGTGGTATCGCACGAAGAAGAAGAGGGCTCCCATCCTATGGCACCTGCATGGCACCCGAGCCTAGCAATTTGGTCCATAGACACCCCCCTTTAGTTCGAGGGGACTCGGGACATCAACAAGACACCCTAGTTTGAGAGCATGCCAGCCCGGTTCCTAAGGACACCCCTTCATGTGACTGCTTCTCCGCGACATCAGCCCTCATCCGTGCGATGTCGTCGTTTCTCCAACCCTTCTCCATTCGCGATCTAGCGAGGCTCCTTCGGCCCCTCCCCGTCTTGCGGCTCAGATATGCACCTCCAACCCTCCTCTGTGGGTGATCTTCCCACAGTCTCGTTGACCTCGTGTTGCCTGTGGCTTTTCCTCTGAGCTCCTTCGCCTTTCATATTTGAGGGTATTTCCAACTTTACCTTTGGATATAGAAGATATTTTGGGTGACGACACCGTTTCCACTGACATGGTCAGATTTCTTCAAGAATATGTTCTTCTAGTAGTTGACATTGTCGCATCTAAGTCGGTACTAACATCAGCTAGTCAAGCACATCTTCAACACTACGTTTGGAT